>CM031604.1:87536344-87596344 GCA_018398815.1 Conus ventricosus
AGGGGGCTAATTAGGTGATATACTGCGTATGTTGGATCAGAACAGGCGCCACTGAACACCACCACCGAGGTGACTCGGCGGCAGTGCAGTGTCTCCTCTGGTAGGTTGCCTCTTGACGGCTTGACATTGTCTGCTCCCTTGGATTGCCGGTGCCAGGGCTGCAGCTGTGGACGGACACTCGGAATGAGCGCGTGTGTGCATGTCAACCTCGGGGTATGTCAGTGGAGGAAGGACTAGCGCACAGCCCAAAACACACTCACAGCTTGTTTACAATCTCATTCATATATCATGCATTCGTCACATCAAACCACTAGTAAAGTCTATAACTTTACTACACATAATCATAGAAACAAACATCAATGCGCATGGGGTCAAACAAAATAAAGCGTTCTCTCTGTCACGGTCAAAAATAGAACAACCAAGTCGTGGTCCAGGTTGTTTGGACATAAGCTCTAACTCAAATATTCTGGGCGCCACGTAGACGGGCCCATGGTTCGGATCCAGCAATTAAGCATAGGGGAGAGGCTCCACAGAGACGGTCTGTCCGGCCAGATGGACTAAGCAGCTTTGACCGACGCCTCGATGTCTAGCGAGACGAGTCGTTAGCGCCTGGCTCAGGCTCATCTAGCCAATTTGTGGAACCAGCGCCATTGTTAGTCGGACGTCGCAGGTTAAAGCAGGAAAGGGAGAGGGAGAAGGTAGTGTGTGGTGGGGGCGAAATCTAGCTAATCAATTAAATGACCAATTGACCACCACAGAGAGTGAGGCGTGTAGGCGTGACTGTCATGATTTGAATATCCAATGGAATTAGAGAGAGATAACTTCGGGTATCAGGGGTAAAAATACTGACCAATGGTACTGGCCCTTGGACACGGAGTGAGGGCATAAAGTAATGCGTGAGTGAGAGAGAGGGGGAAGGAAAAAAACGAACAGACAAGAGAGAGAGGAGGAAGTTCGGGGAGTAGCTCTCGCCTACAGGAAGGCAGGGAGAGGAGAACGAACAGAGGGAGAGAGAGATGAGGAGGTTCTGGGTATAGTCTCTGCAGGAGAGAAAAGGCAGGGAGATGAAGAGAGGAGGAGGAAGACAGAACAGGGAGAGAGAGATGAGGAGGTTCTGGGTGTAAGTCTCTGCAAGAAAAAGGCAGAGAGATGAAGAGAGGAGGAGGAAAAGAGAACGAACAGAGAGACAGAGAGAGAGAGAGGTTCTGGGGTGTAGTCTCTGCAGGAGAAAGGCAGAGAGATGAGAGGAGTGAAGTTTGAGCATTAGCACCAGATAGAGTCTGCAGAGGGAGGACTAAAGAGAGATGTGGAAGAGAGAGTTGCTAACTAATGAAGAGAAAAAGAAAGAAAAGAAAAGGAAAAGAAAAGCAACCATGTCCATTTAATAGAGCAGACTAGGAGAGAGAGAGACGGAGTGCGATGCGTTAATGCAGGAAGAAAAGAAAGGTAGAACCAGATCGATGTTGATAGTCACTGTTCAATCTAGAACGGGGGTTCGACCTATACCTGGCAGCGTCACTTCGTCTGAGAACCACAGACCAACGCCAGTGCACCAGACCATACATTGTGCCAGCAGTTGTGTCGTTGTTGTGAAAGTGACAGTGAAAAGAAAAAAAAGGGATAGAAAAAGACAGGGATTCGTGAATAGTTAAGATCCACCTGGCCAGGTAAAGTAGAAATCTATTTTATACCCGGGTTAGTTAATTGATGTTTTAGATTAAATGATTTTGTGAAGTTCAGGTAGAGAGAATGTTTTATTTTTGTTTGATTCCATTTGCATTGATGTTTCGCTTCTATGATCATGTGTAGTAAAGTATAGACTCTTCCGAGTGGTTTGATGTGACGATGCATTGATATATGAATGAGATTGTAAGAAAGCTGTGAGTTGTGTTTGGGACTGGTGCGTAGTCCTTCCTCCCACTGACATCACCGAGGTTGACAATTTATTGGCGAGCTTGCCAGGATAATCTGGCCCATTTATTTATATTGTTCAACTTCTCAGAGAGGAAGCTGGGGGGATTCAAGTATTGTATTCCAAAGACAAGGGGTTGTCCTTACTGTATGTTGCCAAGATAGTTTAATCTAGGCTTGCATTGGCCTTCCAAGATAGTTTAATCTAGGCTTGGCATTTCAGCCCCAGAGTACTCTTTTCGCACAGATTGCCTATTAATTCGCTATCATAGTTGGGGTCAGGCGCTGGGCGTCGTTATAAAAACTAATTACGTTGTCCAAGCTAATATATCATTCATAGGATTTGTGCTATTACGTCACTCGTGTCGGAAAAACCACAGTTGGCTGTCGTAATAAAAATCTTGTTCAAAAAAAAAAAGAGATATAATGGCGGAAGGAAAAGAAACACACCTTTTGAACAACAATTAGAGTTGAGGTGGTACGAAAAAGGAGTCGCTGAATTGGAAAGAGCTATTATGAAAGGTACAGATTTTGTCAGGTTGGGCCCCCTGAGTTAAACATACATTTGAAAGAGAGACAGCAGAGACAGCATGGGGAGTTTGTGGAAGTTCGCAGGAGGTGTTATAGAGAGGCACGTTTGGGGCACTAAGGTTGCAGGAAGAATCAGGTGCCGGGCACAGGTGGAGAGTGCCAAGGCAGACTAGGGAGTTTTCTGCAAAGTCTGCAAAACCCTGTGGTGGGGCAGAAGGAAGGGCAAAGGGACATTAGGTGGTTTCATTTGTCAACAAGAAGGGACATGTGGCGAGGGACTGTCGCATGAGGTTCCAGAAGGCCAGCAGCATTGCAAGAGGTGGATAAGGGTCGTCAAGGGGATCGACCTGCAGGTGGAACCAAAAGGGATTCAGTCTGAGAGGGTGGGGAGGTGCAGCTTGGCTAGCATGGACAGCAGGTCAGTGTCAGGGATGGAGGGCACTAGGCCTGAGTGGTTCGTTACCAGTGGTGAAGGTGGATTGGACTAGCAGAGGGTTGAAAGTGTACGCGACACTGGTTGTTCATTGCGGGGTAGTACGAAACAACGCTGGTCGAGAAAAGTGGATTTGACAGCGGCAAATCCAGACCTTGTTACTCTAATCGATGGCACTTGTGAGGGGAGTTCCGTTGCTAAGATAGAGTAGTACCCTTACTTCTTCAGGGAGTTTGTCTGCGTTGGTGATGGAGAATCCCCTTCATGATTTGGTCCATTGGAATTATTACTAGGAGGGGCAAGGGATCCAGGGGATCCTGAGGTTGTTTGACTGTACAGGGCACAGCGTTCAACACGGAGCAAAATGAGAAAGGTTGATAAACCGTTAGTTCGTTTCCAGCAAGGAAGTCAGGCATAGATGTGTCGCCTGAGGAGTTTCGGGCAGCGCAGCGAACAAGGGACCCTTCGCTCGTGAAGTCTTGGGAGTTGGCAAGAGGTTGGAGAGAAACAGGTGGTTAGAGGAGGTGAGATCAGAATTTTTGTGAAAGCGGGGCTGTTGAACCGAGTGTTCGGTCACCAAGCGGGAAGACTGGTAAGGTGACCCACTCAGTTCGAGTACAGAAGGGTTATCGCTGACACTGTCATATGTCAGTGGTCACGAGTCGCTCATGGCGGAGTCCATATCGGCACCAGCAAAAACAGGCTGACCGAATCTGCGATGATTTTCATTTGGCCAGGGCTATGGCAGACAATCACGCGTTGTTTTGCATGTCATGAGACGTGTGTCAAAGGTCAGCCACAAGAGGGGTGAAAGAGGAAGGCGCCTCTTCTTAAAACATCCCCCCTTTAAGTGGACACCACCGCTCAGGAGAGTGGCTGTTTGATCTGATTGGCCTCAATCTCGCCCTGTTCCAAAGGTGGGCACAGGTATGCGACGTGTAAGTGTAAGGTTGACAAGGAAGGGGAAAGTTTGCAGAAGGCTTAGGGTCGTTCGAGAAGCAATCTGAAGAAGGTGAGGAAGCATTCCCTCAAAGGCGGGAGATCAAGTCTGGTACTGCTTCCCAGGGTCACAACAAGCTGCTGATGCATTGGAAAGGACCAATTTCACCAGCACTGAAAAGGTTCGCGGTCGGGATTACGAAAGTGATTGTGAATGGGAAACTAAAAACTTTTCCATGCGAATTTTCTCCAAATATATTCAGCGTGGAGCTCAGCACATAGGCGCAGCAGCAATCATTGATGAGGTGTGAATGAGACCAGCGAAGGAAGGGAGATTTGTTTGCCTGAGTTTCCAGGAGAAGAGTCATACTGGGATGTGTTACTGTCTGAAGGGCTAGACAGTAGGAGTTCCTAGGTTTTGTTGTCGGAGGCGACACAAAGCAGCCAGAAAAGGGAAAGGTGGAGAAATGATGAATTCAGAGAGACCAAAGACCAAAACAGAAGTCAGGAGTCTGCTAGGTTTTATTGGGTTCTATAGGGAGTTTGTTCCAAATTTCGCAGCAATCACGAGTCTCTCCAGTGATTTGATCAAGCAGGGAAACCGGCAGTGGTCGAGTGGTCAGACGCTGCAGAGCAAGCACTGCAGACGGTGTTGGAAAGACTAGGTTCCCGTCCCATCTTGAAGCTACCAGATATGTCAAAACCATTTTTGTTGCGGACAGATGCATCAGGTGGTGGGATAGGTGCGTATTGTGTGCAGGAGCACGAAGGGGTCGAGTTTCCTGTGAGGTATGCTAGCAAAGTTGACAAAGTGTGAAGAAGGGTACCACCGTGAGAAGGATGGTTTAGCTGTCCGTGTGGGCCGCAGAAGTTCCAACAAATACTTGGTATGGGAAAGAGTTTCGTGATAGACAGATCCATCAACCACTCAAATTCCTGGGCAGGATGCAACAGCTGAAAAAACAGCAGGGTTCTGCGTTGTGGGCAATGGCACTGCAGCCCTACAGGTATCGAGTGCAGTACATTCCAGGTCTAACAGAATGTCGGAGCTGACTACTTAAGCCGTGTAGTCTAGCAAGCTGCAACTCAGAGGAAGTCAGTCATATCCGGGGTTGCCTTTGTTGATAACATGTGGTTGAATACAGTTATGTTTGATTTGGCTATGGTTCATTCCCAGTTGGCTATGGTTTCATATTTTCTTGTGAGACTTGTTCAATTTTCTTTGTGAAATTGTTCCATGTGATGTATTATGCGTGAGCATACAGTCGCTTGTGTAGTGATGCATTATTTTGCAATAAGTGAGGATGGAGATTCCTAAGTGCAGTGTCAGGATCGTGACATATTATATTGTGCTTTTCATAAGAATTGTGAAGAGAAGATATGGCAAATCCGCGGTAGGAATTGCATAAGTGCGCACAGAGGTCCGTTATTAAATGAATTGAAATAACGCAAGAGCGCACGTCATGATAATCATTGGAGTGGTAATCACTAATGATATATTTTATAATTATTATAAACCGTTGGTGTAAATTATTTTTTCAAACGTTGCACGTGTAGCTGTGTGTCAGCAAATTCGTTTGTTGTTTTTTTTGTACATGGTTTTGAGACGATGCGGTGCATAGTCTTTTGCAAGGGGAAATTGTCCACGGTCAACAATAGAACAACCAAGTCGTGGTCCAGGTGTTTGGACATAAGGCTCTAACTCAAATATTCTGGGCGCCACGTAGAACGGGCCCATGTTTCGGATCCACCAATTTAGCATAGGGGAAGAGGCGCCACAGAGACGGTCTGTCCCGCCAGAACCGGACTAAGCAAGCTTTGACCGACGCCTCGTTGTCTAGCGAGAAACGAGTCCGTAGCGCCAGCTCAGGCGCATCTAGCCAATCTGTGGAACCACAGCGCCATTGTAGTCGGACGTCGCAGGTTAAAGCAGAAAGGAAGGGGAAGGTAGTGCGTGGTGTGGGGTGACATCTAGCCTAATTCAATTAATGACCAATGACCACTACAACAGAGAGTAAGGGAGTGTAGCGTGACTGTCATGATTTGAATATCCCAATGGCATTAGAGGGAGATAACTGTCGGTATCAGGCGTAAACTACGGACCAATGGTACTGGCCCTTGGACACGGAGTGAGGGCATAAAGAAATGGCGTGAGTGAAGAGAGGGAGAACGAAGAAACCGAACAGACAGAGAAGAGAGGAAAGAAGTTCGGGAGTAGGCTCTCGCCTACAGGAAGGCTGGAGATGGAACGAACAGAGAGACAGAGAAGAGAGAGTTTCTGTGTAGTCCTCTCTGCAGAGAAAGGGCAGAGAGATGAGAGGAGTGAGTTTAACATAGGCACCAGATAGTCTGCACAGAACGAACAGAGAGAACAGAGGAAGAGGCTCTGTGTACGCTCTGACGAGAGAGAAGCAGAGAGATGAGGGAGAACGAACAGAGAGACAGAGAGAAGAGAGGTCCTGGGTGTAGTCTCTGCAGGAGAAAGGCAGAGAGATTGAGAGGAGTGAAGTTTTTGAGCATTTCACACCAGATATATCTGCAAAGGATGACTAAAGAGAGATGTGGAAAGAGAGAGTTGCTAACTAATGAAGAGAAAAAAGATAGAAAAGAAAAGGAAAAAAAAACCAACCATGTCCATTTAATAGAGCAGACTAGAGAGAAGAGAGGGAGAGTGCAATGCTTAATGCAGGAAGAAAGAGAGGAGAACAGATCGATGTTGATAGTCACTGTTCCATCTGAACCGGGGGTTCGACCATCAAACTTGGGCCAGCGCCACTTTCATCGGCAGTCCAACCTGACCAACGCCCAGCGTCCAGCCTGACCGATGCCAGCAGTCTGACTTGACCGTGCCAGCACAGTTGTGTCGTGTTGTGAAAGTGACAGTGAAAAGAAAAAAAAAAAGAAAAGAAAAAACAGTGATTCGTGTAATGTTTAAAGATCACCTGGCCAGTAAGAGAAATCTATTTATACCCGTGTTAGTTAATGATGTTTTAGATAAATGATTTTGTGAAGTTCAGGAAAGAGAGAATTTGTTATCTCATTTTGATTCCATATGCATTGATGTTTCAGTTCTAGGATCATGTGATTAAAGTTTATAAGACTTACTTAGTGTTTTGATGTGACGAAGGCATGATATATGAAGAGATTGTAAGCAAAAGCTGTGAGTGTGTTTGGGCCTGTGCGCTAGTCCTTCCTCCATCGACATCACACGAAGGTTGACAATGTTAACCTTCTACAACAGACTTTTGTCCAATAAGGCAGTAGGCATGCATAATGTTACAACGGATAAGCTCCTAAAAGATAAGAGATTCATTTACAACTAACACTTATAGTCATAGTCAATTATTAATCCCTTCCTAGACCAAGAAATAATCTTTATAAATTGTATTCTTTTAACTCCGGTGGTAATGATGGAACAAGCTAACAATCACTTTGAAAAACATAAAAAACATAAATCCTTTAAGAAAAACTGAAAAAGCATCTCATGGCTTGGTTAGGCAATTAATTTTTTTTTTCAAATCCCTTAAATAACTCTTCAGTGAGTTACTGGATTATCCTTGTGTAATGTTTATGTCTATGTACATGTCTTTAGGGTGTGTAGCTCTGTAGACAATGTATTGATATTGTACATAAGTAAACACTCTCCTCTCTCTCTATCTTCTCTCTCTCTCTCCTCTCTCACTTGTTACTTTCCTTGATATGATATTATTAGGCTTGAATTTCTTTTTTGTTTTGTGTACTCCTCCTCTCCCTCCACCCCACTGCCTCCATCCTACCCCCTCCCTCCTCCTATTTCCTCCCCCTCCTCATCCCCCTCAGATTTCTCACCCCTACCACCTCCCTCGCCCTTTCCCGCTGATTTTCCCTTTTTGTATTTCTTCATTTAGTGTCTTCGGATCATTAGTGTCGGGTTCAGTGCAAGTGATTATTTGTTTGTTATGATGGCTTGATGTAAAAAAGCAGTTTTCTCCTGCTTAAGTCAAATGTTCGGGGGATCTGGAAATAAAAATTGACTTGACATGACTTGACTTCACACACACACACACACACACACAGCCACACACCGCACACATCGAGCCCACAGAAGGAGGTGGTGAGGAGGGCGGAGACAGAGACTAGAATCAGAGAAGAGAGAGAGAGAGAGAGAGAGAGAGAGAAGAGAGAGAGAGAGAGAGAGAGAGAGAGAGACGAGAGATCTTAGTAGACTGTATGCATCATCAAATAGTAGCTGGCACTACTTATGGAGGTCATAACACACACACACACACACACACACACACACACACACATATCAAAGCATATTACATTTTGTTTAAAATACGTACCATAGGCTAGCAGAATAAAAAAAGAAATGAAATGACTTATAAAAGTTTAACGTATTAAACTGTGACTAAAGGTCTCTTCATTTTGATGTCTAAAATGATTTTTTATACATTTTCCCTGCTTTTCCTTTTTTTTCAAATTTCATTTTTCCATGTCCTTTACTTCTTCTTTCAAAAAAAAAACAACAACACCACAATTAACAAATGATGATCAGCTGACATACAACGGAGGATTAAATTCGGAGCTATGTGTAGACTAAACAGACCCTTTGTTCGCGTGCATCTTAGTTAGTTTCAAAGTGAGGTGATCACAAACGAAATCAAAACAAAACTTCAAAGAAAAAGAACTGTTTCCCGGCGAACCAAGAGACAAACAAATCACAAGACAAAAGACGAATTCCACGTCCCACGTCATTCCAGCATCCATACTGCGCCCAATCTGAGGAGATCAGCGATTGTCCGTTCTTCGTTTTCATGTTTGAATGTTATGTGTCTCTGCCTGAAGAAACCCCATGGTCCGTGTTTGTCTTGTAAGTTTTATAAACTCTTTCGTATCGGGAGAAACAGCAGTTTTTCTTTTTAGTGTGGCATCAGAATGTTTTTCTCACGTCGCTTGGTTCCAAAGACTGAAACAAACGTGTTCCAGATTCGTTCACAAAGGACATTGCAACACACTGATGAGATATTTTAAAAGCATATGTATATACATACTGATTTTACACTCATCCAAATTTGTTCAAAAAAAAAGGAAGGGAAAAAAAAACGAAAGAAAGACAAAAGCACAAAAAAAAAGGAAAAACAGGAAAGAAAAAAGGCTTTTTCTAACCAAAAGCAGGGCCATTCTCAGAAAAGCAAGCTTTGACATCAGTGAACCTGTGGCAAAACATGGTCATCAGGTCGGTGAAATGGCGGTCTCCTCAAAAGTCACACGGTGCTGAGGAGGGAGGAAGAAGCGTGGAGCCACCCCGTCTTCCCCTCCAGTGCCCTTCTCCACCTGAATCACCTTCATGGCGGCCAGGGAGGACAGCACCTCACGGGTGTAGCTGTTAGAACAGTGACCACGACCGAGTCATAGGAGTGACGGTGAGTTCTGGTAGGAGCATCCAGGAGTTCCGAACCCCACCCTGCACCCCCTCCCAACCCTCCTCCTGAAAATTAAAATTTTAAATAAGGGTTTACAGATCAGATACATAGTGGACTTGTAATCTACCAGGAGAAACCTTCAGTTTATCTTGCTGACTGCAAGGAAGCCCCACCCACCTGTTTAACCAGATCTGCGCCTTGTTCTTTCACCCCACCCCACACCCTTTTACTAAATCTGCACCTCGTTTCCTGTCCCTTCTCCATTTACCAAGTCTGCGCCTTGTGCACCCCTCCCCGCCCCCTTCCCTGGTTTTACTAAATCTACGCTTTTTTCCCCCCCCCCCCCCCCCCCCCCCCATCTCCCCCACCCCTCGCTCTTTTCCGCCTTGTTCACCCCTTTTCCCCTGCACCTCCCCCCACCCCACCCCCCGCCCGCCTTTACAAATCAGCCACTACAGTCCTGCACTCCTGCATCCCATCTCAATTCTCAACACTCAATCCATTAGTACAGAATCCGCCCCTGCAATACATTGCATCGTGCTTTTGATCGAATGGTAAGATCCGCCCCCCCCCCCCCCCCCCCCAACCCCCCCCCCCATCGCCCATTTTTACGCTTCTGGATATCATACTATGCTACCTTAAAGTCTGAGTGATTGTGGAACATAAATCCCACCGGCCTTCACTTTAATTCCAGTGGAGAGTCTGTATAGGCACTTATTCCAGTGCCTGGCATATTTACATCAACAGCAGTTCCTACCGTTCTTTCAGCCGGAGCTGGGAAGCGATGTCCTGGGAAGAGAGGGGCTGTGAGGCCTCTATCAGGGCTCTCACTATGCCTGTCTGATGTGCCATAGTCATTGCCATGGAGACGGCGCCTCCCACGACCACGCTGCCCGTCAGTTGTTTGTATGTCTGGTCATCAGGGGTGTCATCTGCACGGAAATGACGTGTGTATTCACTTTCAATGTGTGGTGGAAAGCTATCGTTTCTTTGCAATACAGAAATGCGAGGTGGTTTTCTTTTTTCTTTTCTTTTTGGGGGGTGGAGGTGGGTGTAGGTGGGAGCTTCAATTTTGTGTGATGGGTGAACGGTTACAGACTCAGTGTGAATGTGTGTGTGTGTGTGTGTGTGTGTGTGTGTGTGTGTGTGTGTGTGTGTTTTTGTTGTGTGTTGTGTGTGGTGTGTGTGCATGTGTGTGGAGTGTGTGTGTGTGTGTGTGTGTGTGTGTGTGTGTGTGTGGTGTGTGTGTGTGTGTGAGAGAGAGAGGAGTGAGTGAGTGAGCGAGAGAGAGAGAGGGTGCATATGTACGAGAGAGGGCGTGTGTGTGCGCGCACGAGTGTGTGTGTGTGTGTGTGTGTGTGTGTGTGTGTGTGTGTGTGGTGTGTGTGTGTGTGTGTGTGTGTGAGTGAGAGAGAAGAGAGAGAGAGAGAGAGAGAGAGAGAGAGAGTTTTCCACTGTTTCTACTAGATGAAGCAGCAGACTTCATTACTTTGAGGATTCTGCTGCACCAGTGAGATGAGAAAAATTATTGAGTGTGGCGAGTCAGCTGTGTCGGGCATGTGGGGAGTGTCCACAAGCAAAATTGGGCTGGAGTGGTAGTGCTCTGCTTTTAAAAGGGACAGTCACGATAAGATTTTTTCTTTGTTTGGTGATAACATAAACGCACTTGTTCAAAATGGCGGCTGCACAGTGTTTGTTCTGTGGTTACTAGACTGTCAAGCTGTTGAAGTTCAAGTACTAGTTGCACCCTGTATTCTTTACATCAGTTTTACTAACTTTTTCTGGCCACACAAAGGTAAGTAACAATATTTTTTATAAGTTTTGAAAGTTTGGTTTTCTTTGTTGATTAACCATGAGAGGAAGCCAAAGGGAACAAGAGGAGGAGGCAAAGTGGAAAACCTTGTTCAAATTCAAATGGAAGAAACAGTTCAGTGGCAAGAAAGAATACAGCTGCCGCAGTCTCTACACCCAAACAAGCAATGAGAACTAAGTTCTTCATTTGCCGTAAATGTGAAAATGCTGTAGAGGAAGACCAAGACGGTGTCAACTGTCATGACTGTAAGCAGTGGTTTCATAAAGATTGTACGCTTCTTACTGACAGAGATTTCAATTATCTTTGTGAGGATTCAGCATCTAAAGCAGGCATTGAATGGACTTGTGAGACGTGTCATGCAGGGGAGGGGGAAAAAAAGGGCGACTTAGAAGCAAACTTGACAGACTGATCAGACTTTTTGAGTCTGTTGACACGAGGCTTTGCAGGCTGGAATCAGGATGCACAGGAGAGGCCCTTGATAAAAAGATCGAAGAAGTTGTGAGTAAAAAAGTGACAGAGTTGTGGGATGAAAAGTAGAGAGAGAAAAAAGAGAACTGAATCTGATTATAAGCAATTTGAAGGAAAGTAACAAGACTGATAGAGCAGAAAAACAAATGGATGACATTGAAAAAGTGAAGAACATAGTGCAGAAAATCTGTCCGGACTTAAAGGGGGAACCAATTGAGAAACTGTCCGATTGGGAAAAGTAAACATAGGTTCACAACCCAGATTACTGCGAATAAAGGTTCAAACAAAAGATATCAAAAGAGAAATCTTGACAAACGCTCGCCAGCTTAACAGAGGAGTACAAGATCGGGCCAAAAGAATTTACATAAATCCTGATTAACACCCTGCAGAACGACTGAAAAACAAAGAAGTGCGTCAGGAACTGAAAAAAAAAATCGTGATGGAGAGACAGACATAGGGATCAGAAACGGTAAAATCGTTCAGGTCAAGTGGTCAAACAGGTCGAACCTGGATGGCCAAAACAGAGATTGACAATCCTCTAAAGAAAAACAGAATGTACATAGTTTTACAAATACTTCTAAAGATGATGACTGTGTTTTTGAACGCGCTGTTTTGTACAGTAATGTGGATGGTTTTTTGAATAAAAAAGATGAGCTATTAGCATTGGTGGAGGACACTAACCCAAGCATTGTAGCAATAACAGAGGCGATAGCCAAAAATCAAACAAATATTAACCTTGCGGAATATTCTTTACCAGGGTATGATACATTTTTCAACCCAAACAGAGCTGTAGTGCTATTTGTAAAAGAGTCTTTAAATTCACAAATGTGTACTGAAATGAATGAAAATGATTTCGAAGAAAGTGTCTGGATTCAGTTTGTTACCGGGGATGGACAGAAAGTCATATTTGGTTGCATCTATAAGAGTCCCAGTGGTACGCTAGAAAATGAAAATAAGCTGATTAAACTATTGAAAGGGAATTTTAAAAACTTTGACTGTGTGTGCATAACTGGGGATTTTAACTTTCCAAACATAGATTGGAAAGGGAATGGGCTGGTGAGAGAGAACAGAATTTATTGAAAGTCTTCGAGATGCATTTTTGACGCAAGTAGTGACACAACCAACCAGAAGAGAGGACAGAAAGCAAATATTCTTGATCTGATGATCATTAATGATGAGACCTTATTTCAGAAGTGGAGCACTTGACCCCTCTTGGAAAAAGTGACCATGAAGTTTTATATTTTAAATTATACTTGGCTGATAAACTAGAAACTAAGACAGAAGACATAAAATTTGATATGAAAAATGGTAACTTTTCCCAGATGAGGGTTGATCTAACAAAACAGATTGGTCTGAACTGACAGAATTGAAAGTTGACACAGGCTGGGGAAGGATAAAAGAGAAAATTCATGAAGCTATGGAAAAAAAAACATTCCTAAGTGTAAAATAAATGAAAACAAAAAATTGAAACCAAAATGGATGGATAGAAAATAATTGAAAATTATTAAAAAGAAATACAACCTGTATCAGAGATTTTTGAGAACAAAAAGAGGCAGAGATTACCAAGCATATATAAAAGTAAGAAATGTGTGTGGTCGACAAATCAGAAAAAGTAAAAAGGAATTCGAGCAAAAGTTAGCAAGAGAATGCAAAACTAATCCAAAGCTTTTTGGAAATATGTGCAGTCAAAGACAAAGGCAAGAGTAGGAATCAGTCCTTTGAAATCACAAGATGGAAATATAGAGACAAAGGATGTGGATAAAGCTGAGATTCTAAACACTTTTTTTGCTATGTTTTTTACACGAGAGGATAAAGGGACATACCAGATGTAATACCAAAATGTAAATCAAATGGTAAAGCTGTCTATGATGTAATTATTACCCCGGAACTGGTTAAAAAGAAATTTGATAATCTAAATCCGAATAAAGCGCAAGGACCTGATGCTATTCCATCTCGCGTTTTAAAAGAACTAGCACAGAACTAGCAGAGCCTCTTAGTATCCTTTTAAACAAATCTATAGAGCAAGGAACTCTACCTCGAGACTGGAAAAACGGCAACAGTAATACCTATTTTCAAAAACGGGAACAAGAACTGACCCTGGAAACTACAGACCTGTAAGCTTGACAAGTGTGACTTGTAAGGTACTGGAGTCAATCGTAAGAGATGTTATTGTTGATCATATGATGAAAAATGAGTTGTATGCCAAATGTCAGCATGGTTTTCGTCAAAGTAGATCTTGTATTAATACACAGTTGCTTGAGGTAATGGAAGACTTTACTAAGTTAATTGATAGTGGAGATAGCATTGATATTTTGTACCTGGACTTTCGTAAAGCCTTCGATTCAGTCCCACATGCCAGACTACTTAGTAAACTCAAATCGTATGGTATACTGGGAAAAGTTTTAGATTGGATTGAAGACTTCTGAGAGATAGAGTTCAGAATGTTAGAGTTGGATCTTCTGTTTCTAGTAATGCTAATGTCATTAGTGGAATCCCCCAAGGCAGCATACTGGGACCTATATTATTTACTATATATAAATGACTTACCAGACGGGTTAAAAAGCACATGCAAGATTTTTGCTGATGATACTAAGTTGTACAGTTCACCATCCAAACACCTTACAATGCAAAATGACATTGAGCTACTCATAAATTGGTCTAAACTCATGGAATTTGTACTTCAATGCATCCAAATGCAAAGTATTACATATCGGCAAAAGAGAACCCTAAATTAAATTACAGTATGAAAGTTGGGGATCAAGAAGTTCAAATAACGTGCTGTGAAGAGGAAAAAGACTTGGGAGTAACATTTGATGAAGACTTACTCTTTGACAGACACGTTGCACAGACCGTCAAGAAAGCCGTGCAGATGATTGGTAATTATTAAGAGAACTTTTACATACTTGGACAGAGATACCTTTCTTAGACTATACAAGGCAATGGTGAGATCGATTCTTGAATATGGCAATGTGATATGGTCTCCAAGACTAAAAAGGCAGTCAATAGAAAAGAAAAGGTGCAGAGAAGAGCAACTAAGTTAATACCGGACATTGCTGATTTATCCATATGAAGACAGATTAAGGTACCTAAAGGTTACCATCCTCAAAGCTAGAAGGATAGAGGAGATCTGATCCAAACTTATAAAATTTTCAATAATCTAGATAATATTGATCAAGCATGTTTTTTTGAACCTGCACTAACCAACATAACCCGTAACAGTTGTGAAAAGTACAAATACAGCAAGTTAATAACTAATATAAGGAAACATTTCTTCAGCCAGAGGATAGCACCAATTTGGAATAAACTAACTCCGAACATCAAACGTGCACCAAATATTAACTCTATTTAAAAATCTTATCGATAAGCATGAAATAATAACAGACATCATGTTCGACTTTGATGGTCGAAAATAAAAACTGGCTCGCTGTCGACCTGACCAATGACATGAGCATATAAAGAAGGGCATATAAAGCCGGAAATCACCTGAACCTGAACCAGTGTGCACGTATGTTCGCATCATCCATTTTCAAGGGCACACTATGGCCTACTCTTCTGGAAGCTGACAGAATCTCATCACACTACACCTTTGATAAGAAAATACTTACCTTTTGCAGCCATTGTTTCTGTGAAGACTGGAGTTCTTGTCACTGAATTTGGCGAGAGACGTGATTGCCTCGTTTTCTCTTTTTCCTCAGCCTGAAAATCTGAAAGATTGAAAAAAACATCGGATGAAGACACCCGAGCGCGCCAAATCATACCTGCCTTATTTTAAGTCAATAACTCAGTTACGCAGAAGACATTAGTTGCCCATTTTCATTGTTTTATTCACAAAAAAAGAGCTGAAATTCCACTCCATCCAGTGTTGTCTCCCAGGGGAAAGCACTCTGTGACACCATCCTACATGACCCCAAAGGCTCATTCACAAGTAAACGCACATTCTCCTGCCAGAGCCACAAACATTGTGCACGCCATCCACTGCCAGCGGTGCAGTAAGATCCAGGCAGTTCACACATCCCGCACATTAGAGACAATAGCTCTGAACACCTGGCTGACATCTGCCACCATGAGCCCAAACCAGTCGCTCTACACTTCAACCACCCCTAACACAACATCAACCATGTCAAAGTCCTGCATTTTGGGCAATCACAGAGTGACAACTTGGAGCGCCTTACGAAGAAAAAACTTTATCTTATTTCCAGACTTGGAATCTTCCACCCTCATTGCATCAACATCCAAAAGTAGCATGTACCCATCCACCTCTGCAACACCAGTCCGCGATATCTTCCACCAACACATACGCACACTACCATAACTCCCACTATTTACCTCAGACGAAGTTACATCTATCTTCCTTTCGCCTCTCACTACACTCTCTCTAATTTGCTACATCAATCTCATTTACTTATCCACTCTCTTTTCTTTATCTGGTTTTCGTTTAATTTCATATTCTATCTCCACTACACGATTTTTCTCTTCCCTCTTTCCTGTGCATCTGTGTGTGTGTGTGGGAGTAGGTGTAGCTATGCGAGAAAAAAAAGACCAACACACAACAACAACAACAACAAAACCCAAATCCTTTCTTTCTTTCTTTCAGTAGGAATGCTAGCCCTTTACTCATTGACCCATTTCTATTCCTTTCCAGCCACTAGTAATAGTAATGATACATAAAACACGACATTTGAATCAGAGAAAAAAAGTGTGACTGTGTGTCTATGTACGGGTGTAGGTTTGTATGGTGCGTGCTCCCACCACCCTCCCTTTTTTCCTCCTCCCCTTCTTACCTGCTCCAATAATACCGTTAACGTTTCACTCATTGATAATCTCTATTGCCTTTCTACCTACTGTAAACATTATTAACACTACTATCTTTATCCTCACCAATCTTCTCCCTGCTCCAGTAGCACTGTTAACTTTTACTCATTGACCATCTCCTATTCCTTTCCACCAACTGTTACTATTACCATTATCACTTTTATTATTGTTGTTATCAGTATCACTGTCATCATACCATCATTATCAGCGTTATCGTCATCATAAAAAAATCACTACCTCAGTATCAACAGCACTATTACCATCATTACTATTATAAACTTTTATGGTCACTATTATTGTTATTACCATTTTTTTCTATCATCATCAATATAACTCTCGTTACAACCTTCATTACTATTACAACTATTGTAGTTACTACAATTATTAATATTTTCATCATATTCTACAATATTTCGTCATTCCAACCTACGAACTTTTCCAGCGTGCTATATCACCACTATCATCACTATTATGGTTACAACCATGATTATTACTAAAACTATTAATAAGCCTATAAGATTCCATCCTTTCCCATAATTTATATCCTCCTTTTCCTCTTTGTCCTTCCTTCCTCCCCCTCCCCCACCACCTTTGTCGTCCTCCCTTCTCTTTTATTATTGGTATTAGTACTACTATTATCAATACTATTATTATCATTTTCCGTTATGTTTTTATACTATTACTTTTATTATTATTACTACTACTATTACCGTGACTATTATTAGCATTATTATCATTATCATTAATACCAGTGTTACTATTGATATTACCATCTTTACCACATCATCACCATCATCTTCGCCACTAACACTATTGCCACGACATGCATGCTGTTCGACTGTCCTCTAGCCCCTCTTCTATCTCCCATACTACAGTTGCTATGGTCATATTATCACCAAAAGTGGTAGTCATCCTCTCTTTATTATCTTTCAAAGATATCTTTATCTTAACATTACAAGTACTATTGATATCAGCATCATCATTATCATCATTAATATTTTAACTCGCACTGTCTCCTTCCCGACGGCCCCGTTTTCATTCAACGCCCATCTTGCGCCGGGAAATTTTACGAGATAAGTGATTTCTCGTTCATTTTTATTGTCCTGATTTTTTTTCTTTTTTTTTTTTTTTTTTTTATCTTGCCCGAAGAAGAAACTTGGAGATCGAAACGCCTCATGTTTTGTCTTGTGATTCGTTTGTTCATGTTTGGCAGGTGTATTAATCAAACTTTTTTAAAAACAAAGTTTTCAACTCAGAAACACAGATTATTCAGGTAACTCTTGTTCAGCAACAGGATCTTATGATTCAATAAAGCTTGCGACTGATGATGCGAACAGATATGCGAAACATTTGTATTAGAACTTTACTGTGAAAACATCAATTCACATACGTCGTAAGTGCACTTGAATCTCAGTGTGCACGTGAGCGTGCACGAGCATGTGTGTGCCCGCACCTGCTTGTGTGGTTGGTTTGTTTGTTTAGAAGCCCTATCTTTACAGAACAGGAGAAAATGTTATAGATTTTTCTATGCTACCCTTTTCATTAAAATATCCCCCGAAAACAAACCATTTTTCAATAACGTATTTCACATTTTCAAAAAAAATGATCTCTGTAACTACATAACCAAAATAATAAGACTGCTTTATTGCACTAAATGAAGGTTTCAAAGCTGTGAACAAAGACGATGAACTTTGTGCTCTTCTTATCTCAAATGTTTTCATATCACATGACGTACTTGCGCACTAGTTCCTCCAATCCTGATGATAAACTAAAACTCGACTGTGGAGAAGTGAAGAAAAGTTATTTACGATTTTTTCAGCCATTATTACAAGAGAAATCACTCTTAACAAACGAATGACGTCAAACGCTCTTTAATCATAAAGATCAGATTGTAGATCCAAAATAGAATATGTTTCCATGGAAGATAGGTAAATATAAGTTATATCGAAACAAGCAAACATTTAAGCTGTTTTTTTAGTTCAAACATAAATCATACATATAATAACGAAAATATCAACGAAGAAGAGAAATCAATTATTTGGAATATAAATTTTGATACAGTTGCTAAGGCTTAGTTGCTACGATGATTTGCTTGTTTACATTTCGTTTTCGGAACGAGGCAAGCAAATCATCGGAAACTTGAATTAAGTTTCATTTAATAGTTGTTGGTTAGAATTAGATTATTATATTGCGTTTATCGATAGTTTGTTATAATATTATTTTTGCTTCGATGTCATGTTGGTAGGATGATGTCGTAGAGTCGGTCGTTAGATTTGTTTACGATGTTATGTTGTAGGGTGATGTGGTAGTGTTGGTCGTCCGATCAATTGACGACGAGCATGTATAAAAGGAGAGTGTGGTTGTGTGTTCGGGGTGGTTCTTGCGTTGTTGTTCTTGCGCAGTTGTTCTTGCGTTGTTCTTGCTGACGGGTCTCGCTGACAGATGCTGCTGACCATCCTTGCTGACATAAAAGAGAAGAGAAACATCGATTCTGGTCTGGTCTCAAGATTGTTTGCCTGGCTGATCTGAGCGCGGTTGCTTGCTGTCTCTGCTACTTCTATTGATCCACAACACCCAGCAGATTTAGTCTGCATGATAATCTGTGCAAAGTGGCAGGCACGAAGATGAGATTGAGCATCCAACATATATAAGATTGAAGTTGAAAATCCTTGGTTTCGATCGAGCTCTTGCCTTTGCCCAAGTCCACTTTGCCACAGATTTTTGGTGTCAGAAGTGGGATTGTGGATCATAATATAGAAGTAAGCCTATATTGACAGCAGACCAGACTCAGTAAGCGGCTGCGGTCCAGACCAGTTTCTTCAATTAGATTATGGACATCATTGAAGAGATGATGACCATTGGCGAACCCCAAGAATCAACACAACACTGATGCTGGCGACAGTTCCAGCAACACAGCAACCCCTGCAGACTCTACAAGCTGCATAAATTTTCAGGCGATGGCGACGTGGAGGACTTCGCCCGAGAGGTGCGCCTCATCCTGCAACTTCAGCCCATCCCAGACCGCTTAGCGGCAAGCTGGCTTCTTAACTCACTTGACGGACGAGCCAAGCAAGAGATCCTGACACGGGAAGCAGGGGAGATCAACTCAGCTGAGAAAATAATCAAGATTCTTGAACAAGAATGGGGGGAACAAAAAGATCACTCAACACTGACGGCGACCTTCTTCAGGAGACAGCTTGGTAGGGCGAGTCTATAGGCGAATACGCATCAACACTCCGCATGCTATGGTCAAGATCTACAGGCGAATCCTGACGCGCCTCTCGAGCCAACATTACTTCGGGACGCCTTCGTCAACGGCCTGCACCCGGCATCCTTGAAGAGGGACATGAAGCGGTTTACAAGGGAACACCCCCGGGCTACCTTCATAGAAGCAACAAAGGAAGCACAACGATGGATGAGGGAAGACTCCATCGCCGAGAATGCCATCGAACAGACATCACTGGGCCCCGACATGCTGCAGCGGCTGGAGGAGAAGATATCGGCGCTGACTCTGAAGACGGAAGCCCTCAAGCAACACCTACACGGCAGCATAGAAGAGCAGCACGTCAATGCCCCTAGAAGTCGGCAGCAACCAGCGATGTCCCTCCCAGAATACATTCCCATCAGCCTTCCTTCACCCACCAGCCAGCTTCCCAGTCTACACGGACGTGCTGGTGGTGCCAGCGCAAGGGACACGTCCAAGCAAACTGCCGAGCAAGACAACAGTATCTTCAAAGGCAGCAAAGACAAAAATCAACAGGGCTACAGGATGCAGGGAAACGAGTAACCCCCGCTGTTATGGAAAACCAGGCAGCGGGGGGAGGAAGAAGAAGCAGTCAACAACAATAGAAGAAGTCAAGTTCGCAGCAAAAGGACTGCGCATCAAAGGAAGAAACGAAGACAAACCTCGCCGGAAGATGTCCGACGACTGAAATCAAGATTAACGGCAGGACGACACAGGCTCTCGTGGACACGGGCAGCGAAGTAACGACTGTCACAGAAGCTTGGGCTGCAAGAAATCTCAAGAATCTTCGACAAGAAGATGGCCTCGTCAAAATACGAGCAGTGAATGGGCAGAGGTGCCCTACTCCGCCATCTACTTGGTCGACATACAAGTCTTCAATACCCTCTGCTCAAACACCCCCGGTCTTCGTAGTCAAAACGCCTACGGAGCCATTTATGAGGGAGAAGAAGGAACGAGTCCCAGTACTGCTGGGGATGAACGTCTTGGACCCTGCCTGAACAATGCTTCAAACCTTCCTCCAACCCTTCAACTCTTAGCGCAAGAAATCAAGAAGAAGAAGATGTCTACCAAGGGCATCGCTCGTACGATCTCCCGTCAACACATCCCGCCTTCTCTATTGCGACAATCAAAGTCTCAAGCCCGAAGACTGACTTCATAACCCTGATGGCTTCACTATCGACGCAACCATTTCCCCAGGCTCCCGAAAAGAAACCATATCTGCTGCCTATACCAGTTCTACTGCCTAGAAGATCCGTAAGACTTGCCAGCAAACCAAGACGTCTATTCTGAAAATCCAGTAATTTTTGTAAGAAGAAGAAGAAGAGAGAGAAAGAAAAAAAAAAAAAGGAAGACTCTTAACAGTGGTTAGGATTAGAAAATAGGCATTCGGAAAAAGAAGAGACATTATAGAAGAAAAGCAAAAGTCAGCAAGAACTTTAATCGAAAAAAAAAAAAGACAATTGGAGAAAGGAAAAGCAAAAGTCAGCAAGAACTTTAATATTTTTTTTCGAGAAGTTTATCTTTGATAAAAGTTTAAATTTTATAGTCTTTTGACAATGTCCATTTTTAGCAAATATATAAACATGTTTAAATTTTTGTCTCTTTTGACAACGTTCATTTTTTTTTTTAGCAAATCTTCATGGAAATAATATTCTTATTCTTTCGTGAGTGTGTGGCTACAGAATGATTAAGAATGACAGAAATTCCTTCTCCCTGTTCTCCTTTTGATTCTCAGTGCCTTATTTATAAAATAACGCACTAGAATCAAATCTTCTCCTGAAATAATAAAGTCGTAAAGTGCCTTTGTTAAATTGCCCTTTCTTCCCTTGTTTCAAACTTGCCTTATTTACAAAATAACGCAGTTTGAATCTTTCATTTCGGTTTGCCTTGTTTAAACAACAACGCAAGCTGAATGAAAAGACAGCATGTCTTGTGAATAATCGGGATTTTCCCCTTCTATTAATATTTGATTATCATATTGCCTATTAAAGATAGCGATATGAATCAAATTGTCCTAATCCTTTAAAAAGAATAAGAAGTATCAAATATACTCTATTCTTTTCATTCAAGGAGGACCTTGAATAATCGAGAGAGGGGGGAGGGAGAAAAGTGTTGAATATTATTAATTTTACTTTATAAGGGGCAGTAACCCTAATACAGAAATTGACTAGGAAGTGGAGTTATATATACCCATCCTAGCACCTGTCCCAACTTTCGATTCAATGAGGGCATGAAAAAACAAGAGTAGGGGCAGATGTGGAGAAGTGAAGAAAAGTTATTTACGATTTTTTCAGCCATTATTACAAGAGAAATCACTCTTAAACAAACGAAATGACGTCAAACGCTCTTTAATCATAAAGATCAGATTGTAGATCCAAAATAGAACATGTTTCCATGGAAGATAGGTAAATATAAGTTATATCGAAACAAGCAAACATTTAAGCTGTTTTTTTAGTTCAAACATAAATCATACATTAATAACGAAAATATCAACGAAGAAGAGAATCAATTATTTGGAATAAAAATTTTGATACAGTTGCTAAGGCTTAGTTGCTACGATGATTTGCTTGTTTACATTCGTTTTAGGAACGAAGGCAAGCAAATCATCGGAAACTTGATTAATTTCATTTAATAGTTGTTGGTTAGAATTAGATTATTATATTGCGTTTATCGATAGTTTGTATAATATTATTTGCTTCGATGTCATGTTGGTAGGATGATGTCGTAGAGTCGGTCGTTAGATTTGTTTTCGATGTTATGTTGTTAGGGTGATGTGGAGTGTTGGTCGTCCGATCAATGACGACGAGCATGTATAAAAGGGAGTGTGTTGTGTTTCGGGGTGGTTCTTGCGTTGTTGTTCTTGCGCAGTTTTCTTGCGTTGTTCTTGCTGACGGGTCTCGCTGACAGATGCTTGCTGACCATCCTGCTGACATAAAAGAGAAGAGAAACATCGATTCTGGTCTGGTCTCAAGATTGTTTGCCTGGCTGATCTGAGCGCTGGTTGCTTGCTGTCTCTGCTACTTCTATTGATCCACAACACCCAGCAGATTTAGTCTGCATGATTAATCTGTGCAAAGTGGCAGGCACGAAGATGAGATTGAGCATCCAACATATATAAGATTGAAGTTGAAAATCCTTGGTTTCGATCGAGCTCTTGCCTTTGCCCTAAGTCCACTTTGCACACGACGATAACCTACATTAGACGATGAACTACATTTGACGATATTCTAAAAAAAAAACAGAGGAAATAACTGTTGGGAGTTAAGAGTACACATCATGCGTTTGCCAGATGATCGAGTTCAAAGACCCAAGGCCGTGTAGACAACGGGGCCGATGACGCCCTTCTCAAGGAGAACCCCCGATCGAATTAGATAGATAATGTTGTTTTAAGCCCAGCTGACCGCAAACGGCCACCATGTCAAGGCTGTCCCCTCGTTGAAGCGCATTCTAACGACGCGGCAGACACAGGTTGCTTCAGGTCAAGCTGCCTTGTCACCAGGTCGCCGCTGTTTGTACAACCCTTTTATCTGGCAGTTGAGGTCACTGTCTGTCGTCTCGACGGATAGAATGCTTTGTCACCTGCTGCTTACGGGTCATGTGGCTGCACACTAAAAGATTAATGCCCCAAAGCCTTGCTTAAGGAGCTGAATATTTATGGACTGGCGCAGTTAAAGTTGATTCTCATTTTCTCTCAAATGGCCATCAAGGTACAAGCCAGGTGGTTCCATGGAGACAGATTAAAATCAAAGGAACTGGAGTATTTGGGGGAATCCACCTGGCGTAAAGATAGGGTCACGGGTGAGTGCAGAGTTCTGAAATGTGAAGTCAACTAAAGGTCATGATGCTGAAAATCTTAACAACTGCAGGCCTGTCTCTGATTTACCCTTTCTTTCTAAACTCATTGAAAAGATTGTCCTTTTTCAGCTTCGCAGTCACCTACACTGCAACAACCTCCTCTACCCTATACAGTCTGCTTACCGCTCTGGCTACAGTGCAGCAACTGCTCACCTGAAAATTGTGAACGATCTCTTATTGGCCCACGATGATCATCAAGTATCTCTGCTTTCTATTCTTGACTTATCTGCTGCTTTTGATACCAATGATCACTCAATTCTGTTGTCTCGTCTGCACACACTTTCGGTATTTCTGATAAAGCGCTGTCATGGTTTCAGTCTTATCTATCTGATCGAACTCGGCATGTCTCTGTAAATGGTTTCCCCTCTCAGCCAGCTATTCTCCAGTACGGAGTGCCCCTGGGATCCTTTTCGTACTCTACACCCATCCAGTCTCCGACATTGTTGCCCATCATAGCCTGTCTCACCCTGCTTTTCCGACGTCAATCAAATTTACATATCCAGCGATATCTCTCAGCTGCCTTTTGCAATCAAACGCACACAGTCGTGTATCACGGACATAAAATCTTGGATGACAGTTAACAAACTTCAGCTCAACGATGAAAATTGAAATGATCTTCTTTGCACTCAAAGGACTTCTCATATCTGACTGTATCCTAAACTCTATCAAATTGGGAAACTGACTTATTCAGACATCTTCATGTGCACGGAATTTAGATGTTACCCTTGACTCAGCACTTTCCTTCCAGCAACATGTTTCCACAGTCTGCCGTGTCTGTTACCTTGAGCTTCACCGTATTGGTTCTGTGCAACATCTTCTCTCTGTTGATGCCACAAAAACCATTGTTTCTGCCTTCATTATATCAAGACATGATCACTGTATTCACTTCTAGCTGGCTGTCCCCAGAATCTTTCAGTCGTCTCCAGAAAGTACAAAACAATGCTGCTCGTTTGATTCTTAGGCAACCCAGATCTTCTCATGTCACTCCCTTACTTCTTTCTCTTCATTAGCTGCCAGTCGAAAAACTAATAGACTACAAACCGTCTTTATTCTGCTTTAAATCTTTGAATGGCTTAGCTCCTTCCTACCTTTCTGATCTCCTTCATCTCTATGTTCCTTGTAGGCAGTTGCGTTCTTCTACTGACAACACTCTGCTCAAAATCCCTAGATTTCGATCTAAAACCTATGGCAATCGTTCGTTTTCTTTTCAGGATCGGTTTTTGGAAGAAACTCCTAATATATTTTCGTAGTTCAAACTTTCTGTCTTCCTTCAAGGCATCTCTTAATTAAAACAACCCTCTTCACCTATCATTAGCAGTTCTTTCTTCCCCTTCCCTTGCCCATCAAATTGATTCTGCGACTACTGTGTGTGTGTGTGTGTGTGTGTGTGTGTGTGTGTGTGAGTGTGTGTGTGTGTGTGTGTGTGTGTGTGTGTGTGTGTGTGTGTGTGTGTGTGTGTGTGTGTGTGAGTGTGTGGGTGTGTGTCAATATGCACCCTTGTTTGAAGGTGCAGGGTACTTACTATAATATCCATCTTCTTGGTTTCATTTATCTTTTAACATTTTCTGTATGTGTAAGCGGTTAGGGCTTATGATTTAAGATTAAGCACCATAAATAATAATAATTATTGTTATTATGTATTTCAAGATTTTTTGTGATATCATCGGTGAAAATCCCCGCAAGCAAGAGATATAATTGGTGGGGAGTTGTTCTTTTGATCACTCATCAGTTTCACATTAAATGCTGTCTCAAATACAAGGTAGACCTCAAAACGCTTACATGGATTGCATAGTGTTTTTGTGCAAAATCCTCATTGTGGCGTGTGGCCTGTCGCAAACGGGAAGCTAACTGAAACGTGCGCATAGAAAGAACAAGTAAACCACCGTCATTCATGTAGTAGTAGTAGTGTAGTAGTGTGTAGGGACGTAATCAATACATAGGCCGTTAAGCCTTTCAATGTCCCTCGTGTTATTTTACTTTTATGACAGGGTTGAAAATGCATGCAATATAAATTTTCCTTCTTATTCATCAAAGCTTCTAAACTGTACTTTAAATTTCAAGTCTTCATCCAGCAAATTCTTAAAAACGTTAGTATTTTTAGCAAATTTAAGTGCAGTTGGCAAACTGTTCCAGTTAGCAATAACTCTGTTACTGAACTTGAATCTCCCCATATTAGTATGAAACTGCTTAACAAATATTTTGCCTTCCGAATTTCTTGTTCTATCTGTTTTAACAGTCTCAAAAAAATAGTCCCACTGTATGTCCGTTTGCTGGTGAAATATTTTGAACACTTCAATCAAATCCCCTCTAATACGTCTGCCTTTTAAAGAGTGCAAATTTAAGTGATTTAATCTATCTGTATAAGACATGTTTGTACATTCTTGCAAGATTTTAGTAGCTCTTCTCTGTACTCTTTCGATTGCTATTGACTGTCTTTTCAAGTGTGGGTACCAGATTATATTGCCATATTCAAGATGCGGTCTAACCATAGCTTTATATAACTTTAAAAACGTTTCTTTATTTAGGTAAATAAAAGTTCTTTTTATTAATCCAATCATTTGGTTTGCTTTATTTATACACTTTTGAATGTGAGTATCAAAAAGTAAATCTTTATCAAAGATTACACCCAGATCCTTTTCTTCCTCACATTTCTGTACCAGCCTATTTCCACCATCTATTTTCATGTTGTATTCATGTTCTGGATTGTTTTTGCCAACATGCAAAACTTTACATTTTTCAACATTAAAATATAGATTCCACTTGTCTGACCAGTTTTGGAGGCAATTTAAATTTTCTTGCAGATACTATAGTTATCTGATTTGTCATATATTTTTGTATCATCAGCAAAATTTTACAAAAACTATTTACCTCATCTGGAAGGTCATTTATAAAATAGTAAACAGTACAGGTCCTAAAATGCTCCCTTGGGGAATACCACTCATAAACATCTTTCTCTGTTGACATACAGTTACCCACTCTTACTCTTTGTTTTCTATTTGACAAAAAATCTCTAATCCAGTTTAGCAACTTACCTACTATACCGTATGCTTCCATTTTTTTCAATAATCTCTCATGCGGAACCGTATCAAAAGCTTTACGGAAATCAAGGTAAATTATATCAACAGAGTACTTATTCTCTAGCATGTTAACTAAATCTTCCATAACTTCAAGTAGTTGTGATATGCAAGACCTTTTTTTACGAAAGCCATGCTGGCATACTGCAAACAAATTATTATCAGTCAAGTGAGATACTATGACATCTCTTATAATGGATTCTAGCACTTTGCATGCAATGCAGGTTAAGCTTACCGGACGATAGTTGCCTGGCTCAGATTTTGACCCTTTTTTAAAAATAGCAGTAACTTCTGCCGATTTCCAGTCGAGGGGTAATTTTCCTGTCTCTAATGATTTATTATAAATCTTACTGAGCGGTACAGCTAACTCCTTACTTAATTCTTTTAGAACTTTAGGTGGTATTAAACCAGGTCCCTGCGCTTTAGACTGATTCAATTCAAACAACTTCTTCTCTACTGCAGCTGAAGTAATTATTATATCTGTAACTGAAATTCCATTAGATTTACTACATTCTATAAGATCAGGTATGTTATTTGTATCTTCATTAGCAAAGACACTTGCGAAGAACTCATTTAAAACTTCAGCTTTCTCCATATCTGACTCGGCCAACCCTCCTTTACCATCATTTAGAGTATTTACCCCTGCGTTTACTTTTGTACGTTCTTGCACGTATTTCCAAAAACATTTGGGATTTTTTTTTACATTGTTCTGCTATTTTACGTTCATAAGCTTTTTCATGTAAGGGAAGCGTTTACCTCCAGATATCCAGTAACTCAGAATTTTGAACTGATAGGTACATCTTTTTCTCTGTGAAAACTTGATTAAACGCGACAAATTAGAACGATGTTGAAAGAACTTTTATTCTATTCATTTCATCAATTCATTCTGTTTTATTTGCGCTCACGTCGATTTTCATACAAAGAAATGTTTTAACTGATAAATTCGACGCTAGAGTGGTGTAGTTAAAAGTTTTGTATCTGTTAGTGACAGTGATTCCCATAGTATGTGACATCACAACCATACAAACCAAAAAGAGAAATGTACAGGGGAGAATTTCCACGCACCCAAGTCGAAGGGGGGGGGGGGGGGGGGGGGGGGGGGGGGGGGGGGGGGGGACACAGAGACGAACGCACTGTGACGGAACAAAATATCACCCCAGTAAAAAAAAAAAAAAGAAAAAAAAAAAGGTAATCTGGCGACAGTCATAACAGTGCAAAATATGACCCCAATACAGAATCTGATCGCGGTACATGTATGACATTTGTATTATTATTATTACGATTAAGAATACTTATATAGCGCCTGTCTTCGGTTAGAGAGCACGTGCCTGTCTTCGGTTGGAGACCAAGTTCTAACCGCTTTACAATCCTTACGCCCGTTAACACAACGGGCTGCCTGCCTGGGTACAGCCGACTGGAGAGCTGCCTGTCGGCGATTCATTCAGCCGTTTCCTGTGTCATTCAGTCAGTATCATTCAGTCAATTTTCTTCCTTCATTCTTGCAACTTTTCACGCAGGGTGCGTGCTGTGTGTAACGTGTCATCCATATCAACGGCCAAACTGGCCTCCTCTTCCGAAAGTTGGTGATGGGATTATTACGTGTGTGCAAGATGCTATGCATGCGTTCACGCACAGAACCTCGGTTTATAGTCTCATTCGAAGGACTTTTTTGGGAAATGGAGTCAAAACCAATATTACCTCCGAGGGGAATAATCCCTCTGTACAGAAACGGCCCGGCTGAGATTCGAACCTGCAACCCCAGGATTCTCAAGATGACGAGTCCAGCTCTGTACTGACTGAGCTATTCCGGACCCCGGAAGTTCATCTATGTACGTCCATTGTGGAACACATCGTCTGCATATGTTCGAATCTGGCTGGTCAGTGTCTGTGACACTAAGCCGAGGCGAAGTAGGGAGGTGATGGTAACCAAGGCCTACATCTTACTGCTGATGATGGTGCTGGTTTCCTTGCTGGTAGTGATGCATTTTGGTGGTTGTAGTGATAGTGATGGTGGCGTGTCAGAGAGGATTCCTAGTCTTTCACATACCTGGCTGCACTTGCATTCAATGTTGAAATGAAAAGGCTAGGAATCAAGATATGATGGGCGAGCTGCGTAATTTTACAGTTTTAATATACAAAGTTTCTAATGTCCCCTACAGTCATTTAAACAACCCTACAATATTGGGATACACTTCCCAAACTTCAAAAAGGCATGATCACACTTCTGCACAAGGAATAAAATCCCTTACATTAATATTTTACAAACTGGAGACCCAACAATTTACTGAAGCCGGATTTAAAAACAAACTGGCCAAAAGTCAGCCAAAAGACAAACCTCGTCATTTCTTACCTTGTGATTGATGACATACACGGATTTATTAAAGACAAAAACGTTGCAAAAATACCTAGAACAATAGATCTGATGACGTTATCAGTTATCTCAACATAAAATAGCATCGGAACTGTCTGTAGCCTATTCTGAACTTTTTATCTTGATAAACAGATTTATTAGTCAGAGTACTACCATGTGTGTGTGTGCGTGTGTGTGTGTGTGTGTGTGTGTGTGTGTGTGTGTGTGTGTGTGTGTGTGTGTGGTGTGTGTGTGGAGAGAGAGAGAGAGAGGAGAGAGAGAGAGAGAGAGAGAGAGAATGCGAACGTTTAATGCATATAGGCCATAGGCATCTTGCACAATGGTAATGAGAAATATTGGGGACATGGGTGGGGAAGGGAGTGGATAGATGGCGGGAAAATAACAGCACGTACATACAAAATCACACCTTCTGATATACACATACACTTTCAAAGTAAATAGCCTTAGCTCAGATATGATCTCATTCATTCAACATAACTATCCTGATCAACAAGTTCATCATAACTCCGTGTCACGAGTTTGTCACGAGGCCTACGACGTTTGACCCATCTAGGGTGGCGGAATTACTCATTTATTTATTGTCGTTGCTGTTGTCGTGTATCCGTCCCTTAATGTGGCTTGTGGTGCGGTTGCACCTTGGTGTAGTTCAGCTCAACTTCGGTTTGCTTTCTCTCTCTCTCTCTCTAATTCCACTGCCCGTGCTATTCATCCTGCAGGTTCATGGGTGGCTGGTACCTTTCTCTCGAACTTGCTGTCTATCGGCCTCTCGCCTATCTTTTTACCTGTCGCACGTGCTTCATTTCTTTTAGTTTGAAGTATGCTCACTCTGTGACGCAGCATGGCATGTTGGCCGCCATCGCTGGGGAGGTTAGCTCTTCACTCGAGCGGAAGATGTCTTGGGAGCGCCTGCTCCGGTCTTGGTTCTTCACCGTATCATCGAGGGTACAGTCAGTATCTTCAATTCCTACAGTCGGCCTGTAGGAGAGGGACATCACTTCTTCTTTTTCCGCACCTGTGCTTCTGTCCTCTCGACTGGACAGAGGGCAGAGAGAGTCGTTTGACCCGCCTCTTCTGGGTCACCCACGGGTAGCTGGTAAGCATCAGTTTCGTGGTTTGTTTGTTTTGGTTTGTTGTTGTTAGCCGGCTTAGTCTTCTCTTTGCGCAATTTTTCTTTTGTTTTCGAAATTGTAAGAGAAATATTGTGGGAGACCTTTTCTCTGGTTAATTCAATCTTTAACCTGGCCATTCTAAATTATATCCAAAATTCTTTCTCCTGTTTATGCATCGGGTTTGATGCGGTAGTCGGTGGGGATGGGAGAGAACCTGGTGATTCAGAGTTGGAACTTGCTTGGTCTCGCTCGTCCGCCCCTGTCACATTCGCCGGACTCTTATTCTTCGGCCACCGTCTGTTTGTGTGTGCAAGGAGAACGAGTTTTATGTTCGCGAGTGTGCGTACGCATGATTTGTCGGTCGGATGCGTGGTTGGAGATTTGTGTTATTTTGAAATGTGGCTATAAAATGTGACAATTATGCCATTGAATTATTATTTGCAAATGTGGTGGCAGTTATTAAGCGATGGTCGCTGTGTTGGTTTATTTCCTAAGAAGGACATTGTTAAACGTGAGTGAGAGAAGGGTGAAGATAAGATAAGATAATGTTGCTTATAGCCCAGCCGACCGCAGAGGGCCACATCAGGGCTGAAGGGTGAAGATAATTCATATTTGTTTTATAGCCTGTTGATTTAATGCAGTCCCTTACCTGCTTCATGTGAGAAGACTTTAACGATTTGATTGGTTTACTGTGTTATGTTCAGGTCTGTGTTGAGCTGGGGCTGTTGGTGCGTTTGATAGACTTCCCCTCGCCCATCATGCGAGTGGCTGTTAAGATTTAGCAGCATGGGTCAGACTGTACTGACGGCGGGGTTCCAGTACCCTTCCTTCTTTCTTCCTTCTTCCTTCCCTCCCTTTCTTCTCTCCTCCCAGCTACGTTCTCCCCCCCCCCCCCTCCGGGGGCTTCACCCGGAGTCTGGACTGGTGGGTGCCACGTGCTGGTTGAGGCCACGCTCTGGCTGGGACCGCGGACTGGATGGTGCCACGTGCTGGTTGAGGCCACGCTCTGGCTGAGACCGCGGACTGGATGGTGCCACGTGCTGGTTGAGGCCACGCTCTGGCTGAGACCGCGGACTGGATGGTGCCACGTGCTGGTTGAGGCCACGCTCTGGCTGAGACCGCGGACTGGATGGTGCCACGTGCTGGTTGAGGCCACGCTCTGGCTGGGACCGCGGACTGGAAGAAAAGCCCGCCGGCTTGACTGGCCGACCCTGATCCCGTCCAGGACCTCCAGTAACAACGCCACGTTTCTCCCCCCCCCCCCTCCCTCCGGGACGCGCTCTTCACTGCCTGCTTGCGTGTCGAGGGTGTCGGCTTTGAGCGACTCCCTTCAAGAACCAACCCGGTTCGGAGCACCTAGTGCGACAGGGTGCTCCCAGTAGACTTGACGGAGGCAGGGGTGTTGAGGCACTCCAGGGTGTGGGAAGGGATGGATGCTGGAAATGTTTCTTTATAATTGTGTATATGTCATATGTGCAGGAATGCTGTAATTGTGATTGTGTACGTCGTATGGTGAAATGTTTATTTATAATTGTGCATGTTGTGTGTGCTGGAGTGCTTGATTGTGATTGTGCATGTTGTGTGCGTTAGAATACTTATTTATGACTGTGTGTGTTGGTGTGAATAAATGGGGTGTTGTATCGTAATCTTTCTCGTGTGGGCTCTTGCGAGGCGTGTGAGGTCAGTCACTCCCTTCACTCCCACCTAGACCGATCCTGTCAGGGCAGACCTCCAGGGGTCGGTCGTGACAATTGTGGGGGCTCGTCCGGGATGTGAAGGGCTCTGACTGTCTCTCTCGTTTCGCGGAGTACCTGTTTAGGTTTGTCTGTTTGTATATGTTTAGTCAGTTTGTCGTGTTTGTTCGTGGGTGGTTGGTTGGGTGACTCTAGCGTGAAGGGAGTCTTGGTGGCCTGAAGGAACATCCGGTGTGACTGGGGAGTCGAGGCGAGACCGAGGGGAGTCGACCGCGTCCAGACCTCCTTCCGCCGGGTACCTCACGCAGGTACGGCCGTAAGTCTTGCCTTTCTGTTGCCGCTCAGTCTTCCATTCCTGTTGTGTATTTAGCCAGTTTTGTTTTTTTTCTCTACCGGGTTATTGAGTACAGGGGGTTGTATCGGACGTTAGTGTCATTTTTTTTCCTCTCTCCGGATTCCGTCTGCCTGTTTGTTTTTCCGGCCAGCCCCACCGCACTGTTGCTCGTGCTGTGGAGCGCGGTGTTGCCAGAGTGGGGGCAGCCGGACATAGTTTTTTTTTTTTTTTTTTTTGGTGAGCCCACCGCACTGTTGCTCGTGTTGTAGAGCGCGGTGTTGCCAGAGTGGGAGCAGCCGGAACTTGTCCGCACACACGCACACACATACATACACACATATACACACACCCCTAAAATATTTGTTTTTCAAGTGGAATTGTCTTTCCCTGTATTTGATAACTGTAGGATATAGTTGTCATGGCAACGCCCGGTGCTGGTGGTATGGCTACTCGGGCGTCGAAGAAGGAGGGGCTTCTAAATGTAGTCCCCACTATTAGTACTAGCACTTCGACTACAGTGACTTCTACTTATTCCAGTGCTGTAGCAGGTAGTCCAGCGAGTACTTTCACTTCTTCTTCGCTGGGGGATTTTCCTGCTGAGACCCCGACTGGCACTTCCGCTCGGAAGCGTCAGAGTATAGCGAAGCAACTGTGGGCTTCTGTTGAGTCGCAGAAACCAAAGCCCCTATTCTCCATGCTTCCCTCGTAAGGAGTATGCCCCGGGGGACTTTCCTCATGGGAAGGTCGAGACCCAAGGGACGGGTCAGACGGGTCATCCTCCCGTGTCGGGAGTGGTGAATCCTTCCCAAAACATCACCTCTGTCCTGATGTTTCTAGAGCAGCAGCGACGAGAGGATGCTGCCAGACAGGAAGCCCTTCGTAAGGAAGAGGCTGCTCAGCGTAGGGAGGAGGCTGCCAGATGGGAGGATCAGCGTTTGGGAAGAGGCTGCTCAGCGTAGGGAGGAGGCTGCCAGACAGGAGGCTCAGCGTAGGGAAGAGGCTGCCCTCCGCAGGGAAGAACTAGACAGGATGGAGGCTCTGCGTAGGGAGGAGATGGAACAACTTCTTTCGCGGTCTCCCGCATCTGTAAGTCAGGGGGTTAATCACCAGGCAGGTGATAGAGTTAGAGGCCCAAAGTTAAAGCTTCCAGAGTTCAGACCTAGTGAGGACATTGATATGTTCCTAGAGCATTTTGACAAGGTTGCTAGTTCATACCAATTGTCTGAGGAACAAAAGGCTATGCACCTTTTTTCTGGATTATCTGGTGCTGCAAGGGAGTGTGTGCTCACTCTAAATGAAGGTGCGTCTTATGCAGACATGCAGTTGGCTCTGCGTAAGCGTTTCCACCTTACCCCAGAGACGTACAGGAGGAAGTTCAGGTCCATGAAGAAAAATAACGACGAGACCTTCGTGCAGTTTGGTGATAGGCTGCGCAAAACGCTAGGGTACTGGCGTCAGTTGGCTAAGTTGGAGCTGGAGGATCTGATCCTCATTGAACAGCTCACCAACACTGTGTCCCAGAGTTGAGGATCCGGATTGGCGAGACAGCACCTCAGGATTTCGCGGCTGCGATTCATACCGCTGAGGTGTTTGCTGAAGCTCGCAGGGCTTATGGGCATCGCCCAGATACGGAGAGGAAGCCCTCTACAGGATTTAGTGGCAATAAGGCGCCGACAACTGCTAGCGGGGTGAACAAGGCAGGCAGTTCATCGGGGATTTCAGCGCCCCGACTGTGTTTTCTTTGTGGTCGTCCTGGCCACATTAGGAAAGATTGTCCTAAAGCCGCTGGTAGTCATGGGGTAGTCCTTTCCAGCATCCTCGCGCCTCGGCTAACGAGGGGTCCATCCAAGCTTCTGGTGGTACAGAGTGTCCAGTGTTTCTTTCTGTTGTTGGTTCATCCTTGGTCGACACCATCAGGGATTCGGGAGCATCAACACTCTTTGTGGATAAGGATTTAGTTTCCCTAAGGCCCGGCGGGGCGCCAGTTACGATGTGTGCGGGTTGGAGGCTGGTTTTACCTCCACCCGTCCTTCAGTACTCGTTTCTATCTCCACCCCCTACTTCTGTGGCGAAGTATGGGCCATCGCGGTGGAGCGACCTCTGTATTCCCTTATCATAGGGAATACTATCACCTTCGCAGACGGACGCAGTCAGCCCGTGTCTACGGATTTGCCCGTACAGGCGTGTGTGGGAGTCACCACACGCGCCAAAGCTAAGAAGCAGGAACAGGAATTGCGTCCCGTTCTTCAGCCGATCTCTGACGAGGTTCTGGCAAGGGCCGATCCTGCTAGCATTATCCGTCTTCAGGCCAGGGACTTGGATGTCCAACGCCTACGACAACTTGTGGATCGTCCCACTCAGTCGGCCCGACACGCCAAGGTGAGCTTTAAGCTCCACAAGGGGATCCTCTTTAGGGTTTTCACTCAGGCAGATCGTGTGGCCAAGCAGCTTGTCGTTCCCCAAAGCTTGAGAGAATCTGTTCTCCGGCAGGCCCACGATTCCCCCATGGCAGGTCATATGGGCTCCAAGCGGACTCTCGAGCGAGTAAGACAAGATTTCTTTTGGCCAGGGATGAACTCACAGGTTAGGCAGTACTGCCGCAGTTGCGATGTCTGCCAACGGACAACGCCTAAGGGTCGCTTGAAGCGTGTTCCCTTAGGGTCAGTGCCTCTGGTTGGGGAGCCATTCAGCAAGGTCGGTGTCGACCTGGTGGGACCCATTAATCCTCCATCCGATCGCGGTCACCGCTACACTTCGGTAGTGGTAGAATCTGCGAGTCGATACCCAGGGGCTGTCCCGCTTAGGACTATCGATGCCCTACTGTTGCTGAATCTCTCAGGCAGATTTGGACGCGCACTGGCGTGCCAAGAAGAAGTACGGCCGGAAGTTTGTACTGGAGAGCGATCATCATCCTCTCCAGTGCTTGGACCGGATCCGGCCAGTCAGTCATCGACTCATGAGTTAGGCAGTGGAACTGCAGAGTCATGCGTTCACTTTCCGTCATATCAAGGGTTCCTGTAATACGGATGCTGACTATCTTAGCCGAGCTTCGTAGTCAGCACATGGGAAAATCGGTCAGAGGGACACTTCCCCTCAACCAGGGTTATATCCCCTTTTGGTCTCTGTATTAGGTGTAGTGACAGTTTTCACTTCAGTGATGTTAACAGTAGCGAATCACCAGTGGTTCGGATTGTTACTTTCATGGTTGGAAGGTTCGCTTAGTTGTTTGATAAATGTAGTATTATGTATTTCTCGGTGTGATTCTATCGTAGAATGTTTGTATTGGATTCCTCGTACTCTGTCGAGCACAGAGAGTTGGGTTCGGTCCCATTGTTGTGAATTTGCACATGCGTCAAGGTCCAAAGGAGCACTGTATCTCAGAGAAACAGATGCTTTTAGAAGGGGGGTTTGTCACGAGTTTGTCACGAGGCCTACGACGTTTGACCCATCTAGGGTGGCGGAATTACTCATTTATTTATTGTCGTTGCTGTTGTCGTGTATCCGTCCCTTAATGTGGCTTGTGGTGCGGTTGCACCTTGGTGTAGTTCAGCTCAACTTCGGTTTGCTTTCTCTCTCTCTCTCTCTAATTCCACTGCCCGTGCTATTCATCCTGCAGGTTCTGGGTGGCTGGTACCTTTCTCTCGAACTTGCTGTCTATCGGCCTCTCGCCTATCTTTTTACCTGTCGCACGTGCTTCATTTCTTTTAGTTTGAAGTATGCTCACTCTGTGACGCAGCATGGCATGTTGGCCGCCATCGCTGAGGGAGGTTAGCTCTTCACTCGAGCGGAAGATGTCTCTGGGAGCGCCTGCTCCCGGGCTTGGTTCTTCACCGTATCATCGAGGGTACAGTCAGTATCTTCAATTCCTACAGTCGGCCTGTAGGAGAGGGACATCACTTCTTTTTCCGCACCTGTGCTTCTGTCCTCTCGACTGGACAGAGGGCAGAGAGAGTCGTTTGACCCGCCTCTTCTGGGTCACCCACGGGTAGCTGGTAAGCATCAGTTTCGTGGTTTGTTTGTTTTGGTTTGTTGTTGTTAGCCGGCTTAGTCTTCTCTTTTGCGCAATTTTTTCTTTGTTTTCGAAATTGTAAGAGAAATATTGTGGGAGACCTTTTCTCTGGTTAATTCAATCTTTAACCTGGCCATTCTAAATTATATCCAAAATTCTTTCTCCTGTTTATGCATCTGGTGATGCGGTAGTCGGTGGGGATGGGAGAGAACCTGGTGATTCAGGGTTGGAACTTGCTTGGTCTCGCTCGTCCCCCCTGTCACATTCGCCGGACTCTTATTCTTCAGCCACCGTCTGTTTGTGTGTGCAAGGAGAACGAGTTTTATGTTCGCGAGTGTGCGTACGCATGATTTGTCGGTCGGATGCGTGGTTGGAGATTTGTGTTATTTTGAAATGTGGCTATAAAATGTGACAATTATGCCATTGAATTATTATTTGCAAATGTGGTGGCAGTTATTAAGCGATGGTCGCTGTGTTGGTTTATTTCCTAAGAAAGGAAATTGTTAAACGTGAGTGAGAGAAGGGTGAAGATAATTCATATTTGTTTTATAGCCTGTTGATTTAATGCAGTCCCTTACCTGCTTCATGTGAGAAGACTTTAACGATTTGATTGGTTTACTGTGTTATGCTCAGGTCTGTGTTGAGCTGGGGCTGTTGGTGCGTTTGATAGACTTCCCCTCGCCATCATGCGAGTGGCTAAGATTTAGCAGCATGGGTCAGACTGTACTGACGGCGGGGTTCCAGTACCCTTCCTTCTTTCTTCCTTCTTCCTTCCCTCCCTTTCTTCTCTCCTCCCAGCTACGTTCCCCCCCCCCCCTCCCGGGGGCTTCACCCGGAGTCTGGACTGGTGGGTGCCACGTGCTGGTTGAGGCCACGCTCTGGCTGGGACCGCGGACTGGATGGTGCCACGTGCTGGTTGAGGCTTGCTCTGGCTGAGACCGCGGACTGGATGGTGCCACGTGCTGGTTGAGGCCACGCTCTGGCTGAGACCGCGGACTGGATGGTGCCACGTGCTGATTGAGGCCACGCTCTGGCTGAGACCGCGGACTGGATGGTGCCACGTGCTGGTTGAGGCCACGCTCTGGCTGGGACCGCGGACTGGAAGAAAAGCCCGCCGGCTTGACTGCCGACCCTGATCCCCGTCCAGGACCTCCAGTAACAACGCCACGTTTCTCCCCCCCCCCCCCCCCCCTCCGGGACGCGCTCTTCACTGCCTGCTTGCGTGTCGAGGGTGTCGGCTTTGAGCGACTCCCTTCAAGAACCAACCCGGTTCGGGCACCTAGTGCGACAGGGTGCTCCCAGTAGACTTGACGGAGGCAGGGGTGTATGAGGCACTCCAGGGTGTGGGAAGGGATGGATGCTGGAAATGTTTCTTTATAATTGTGTATATGTCATATGTGCAGGAATGCTGTAATTGTGATTGTGTACGTCGTATGGTGAAATGTTTATTTATAATTGTGCATGTTGTGTGTGCTGGAGTGCTTGATTGTGATTGTGCATGTTGTGTGCGTTAGAATACTTATTTATGACTGTGTGTGTTGGTGTGAATAAATGGGGTGTTGTATCGTAATCTTTCTCGTGTGGGCTCTTGCGAGGCGTGTGAGGTCAGTCACTCCCTTCACTCCACCTAGACCGATCCTGTCAGGGCAGACTCCAGGGGTCGGTCGTGACACTCCGAATATGAGCGTTCTGACTTAGAAGAAGAAAAGACACCACACTTCTACAACTCATCTATTAGAAAAGCTAACTGAAGTCTATTACATATTTCAAAGGCAGTTAACTGTTTCTTGTCTACGCTTAAGTGAGTGAAATTGATTTTTGCCACTGCACGAGATAATTGTTTATCTACAGCATTCAGAAGAATTTGTAACGGAACATTAAGATAGAGACCAAGAAACCCGCTCTTAAAATCGTATACAAAGGACATACAATATAAGATGTTTTTCATCCTCATCCACATTTAAACAATATGGCAAAATCTATGCGACGGGATTCACAATATCTCTCGGTATTGTTCTTAGAGGGAGTACCCTAAGTCTTGTCTATGTCAAAGCACTCTAAAGCAAAGATGCCCAGAAACTCAAAGTAATGACTAATTCCGAAACCATACTGTAAAGATCTGTACAAGACAACTGTTTTTTTCCTAATTGATGCCAGCCATTTAAACATACGTGTCAACTAGCCTTTGTTTGAAAATGGTTTAAAAAAACTCTTACGTCCATCCACACCTTGCCGTAGCCATACATAATTAAATCCGGTGCTGCCTAGAATTTCTGCTCCTGTTACCCAGCACCTTTGCCCTGATCATCTAGGTTTACTTGATAAGATAAGCCTGTTTAGGTCATCTATTCAAGCCTATGTCTAAAAATCTAAACCAATATTCAATGTATGAATTTATGTATAAGGGATGCCTGCTTAATTCCCGAACATACACGTTTATTAGGTGTTTTAAGTGAAAAGCCAAGGAATCTTTTGCAGGCTTAAAGTGTACTTTCCAATGTGCTCTAACGTTGCAGACCCATAAATTTTCCCCTGAGTACAGTAAAATTGGCTGGATTTGGGAATCAAAGATTTGAGAAAACTTCCCGAGACATTTCTTTGCAATTGTTAAACGCACGGCACATAAGATAAAGTGCTTTCTTTGCCTTTGTTACCATGTGTTCTATTCCAAGATTCATGCTAAGCATGGTAGTAAATGTGAAAACCCAAGTAACAGCAGCTGTTTGACTGTGTCGATTTCTTCACCATCATAATGCCATTTTTCTCGTCTGCCTAAATAGCCTCCCTTCCTGAACACCATGACTTTAGTCTTAGATTTGTTAACATCTAATCTTAACCTACAACAACATGTTTTCAATGAGTTTAGTTGTGCTTGTAGACCACCTGGTGTAGTAGAAATTAGAGCTACATCATCTGCAAAGAGCAGAATGAAGATCTAAAAAAAACTAGGAAGCAGTTGCACTCCATGGACCCCTGTTTCATTAATGTGGTTGGCCAGTTGGTTAATGAAGAGTGAAAACAGTGTTGGACTCAGTCCACACCCTTGTCTTACACCAACAGGGCAATCAAAAAACTCCGAAAAATCTCCATTGCATCTTACACATGAAATGAGAAAATCATACATGGACTCCAGGCAACATAAAAATTTCCCCTGTATCCTTCATTATACAGGGTTTGTAGTAATTTGTCATGGTGGACTAAATCAATGCTTTTCTGAAATCCACAAAGGCAACATAAAGTTTTCGACCTTTTGAAACATAGATATCTCTGGACAATAGTGTATAAATTGAATATTTGATCAACTGTTGAATAATCGTTTCTAAAACCAGCTTGATTTTCAACAATTATATTATTTTTCTCTAGCCATAAATACAATCTCTGGTTCAGAATTGAAGTAAAGCATTTACAAGTGACATTAATCAAAGATACACCTCTATAATTGTCAGGTCGTCTATATTCCCCTTTTTGAAAATAGGCACATACAAATGGCTTTCGACCATTCATGTGGATACACACCATTATAAAAAAAATTGTTAAATAACACAGTGAGAAAGTTAACAATAGTTTGACCCGCTGTTTTTAGCAGTTCTCCAATAATACCATCTGCGCCACTTGCTTTCCCACATTTAATTTTCTTCAGTGCTTTTTCTACTTCGTGGTACGTAATGACCCGATTCAAAGGATGCTCCTGTCCCTCTTTATATCTGTTGGGGGATAAGTTTGGTTCACTGTATAACCTTCTTCAAAGAAAACATTTTTTGAAAATGTTCAAACCAATTCTGTGTTGTTATAGTACCACTCATTCTCATTTCATTCTCAGTCCCAAACATTTGAGACGGTTCCAGAATAAAGCTGAATTATTTAAGTTAACACTTAGGTTTTCAGCCGTTTGCCTACGGTAACCTCGTTTTTACATTTCAGTAGTTTCCTGTATATTTTTCTCCTTTCAGCATAGGACAATCTCATTTTTGTTAGATTTTCTTAATTTTGTCTGTAACGTCAATTTTCCGTCATGACATTTACATTTTCCCATCCGTTTGAACTTTCGGAGTACACGTAAGCGTCTTTTACATTCTTGTTTAGCCTTTTTGCACTCCTCATCAAACCATTCAGATCTCTGAGATTGCTTCTTAGTAGACACTGTTTTCTGCATACACTTACTTACCAGCTTTAAGCAGATATTGCGTAAACAAATCCATTGATGAATCAACATCTTCATCAATCTGTTCCATTGCTTCCTTTAACATTAGTTATACCTTCGCAGTCTTTAAGACAATCTTATATTCTTTTTCGTTGTCCACATTCCACACTATTTTTGCTCTACCATTGTCTTTAAGGCAATTAGCATTCTGCATAGTTTCCTCATTCATGACCTTTATGTACAATGTTAGTTGTACGGGTAGGTGATCTGAAACGATCAACTCTTTTACAATTAATTGTATGTCTGAGAGACGAGAGGGAAAATTACATGACATCAAAAGTAATCCATCACCCTTGACCCTTTTTCTGACACGTAAGTACAACCAGAGTCACAATCCCTTTTTGAGGTACCGTTTACAATAAAAACAGTCTGCAATTTTGCACAATTCAACTAGCCGAGTCCCAAACAGATTCATTTCCATATCATCAGACTTTCTAGCAAAAGCATTTATGTCGGTTGCAGCATTGCTGACCGTCTGCTCAAAAATGTCATCAATGTAATCAAAATTTCTATCTTCGGTGCGAGTATTTAAATCCCCACATAACAGAATAAGAAAATCTTCTAATTTCTCATACAAATACATAATACATTCATCAAGTACTTCTATAACATATCCATCAACATTGTTTCTCCAGTAACTGGAATCATATGGTCGAATATAGGTTGAAATGAACATAACATCAGAATCACAACCAAATAGCTCTTTTGATATTTTTAGCACAACTATATCATCATTTTTAACTTGTATTTGGGAAATGAAGTTAGAAAAACACTTTTTGACACAAACTAAAATTCCTCCAGAATATTTCCTCTGCTTTGACAGTTTCTGAGCTTTGGAAATAAAAGAATCATAATCTGAAAAAACAATTGAATCAAAATCTGAAATAAAAGTTTCTGTAAACGTAATGAAATCGTGGTAGTTACAAAGTTAACAAACTCTTGATCATGTAACTTTTCATACAATCCACGCACGTTGTAATTCAAAAAGCTGATGGATCTAGAATGTTTTGACCAGACAACACATTTGAACTGTTACACAAATAGCTGTTTTCCAGGTATTTGTCCTGTTTAGAAAAAGTACTATTGTACCCCGTGCCCCTTTCATGTACCCACTTGGATAGCATGATGCCCAGCCTGCTTGTCATTTGTCTTCTAACTGACATTCAGGAGAGGGAGCATGTCTCTGTGTGCGTTTATCATGCATTGTGACCCACAACCAGACCTGACCCTCTTAAACGCCTCCCTGATGCTACCCTGGCTGCCTTGGCTAACTGATCGTCGTTTGGTACTTCCCCTCGTGTTACCACCCTGCCTAACTTCCGCTCCTTTGCATTTGCTCGTGTTTTAGGACGAGAAAGTCTTTCTTTACCATTCTTAGGGTAATCTTTGCCCCCTGCCTCGATCCGACCTTCAGCGACGGCCCGCAGAGGTTGATCTCCAGCTCCGCTGTCACACATGCCAAAATCATTCCTAGTTAAATCTGTAACTGACCGACTGGGCGGAATGTCAGACTGGAGATCTGGTCCCACGATTTCTGCTGCTTCGTTTCCTCCTTTTGAGATGTCGCTGTCTTCATCTGGCAGTCCTGCCTCTTGTCCCTTCAGGGTTGACTCCTGGTTATCATCACACACACTGAGGTGTTGTCCTGTATGTCCTGTAATATATCAGCAGCAGCCAGACCACGCTGCTCTTCCTCTGGATCATGATCTTCATCGGAGTTTAAGGACTGGTTTGCAACCATCACAGTGTCTGTTTGTGATCATTACAGGAAGGCTGCTACTTTCATCTCGTCCTTGTTTGTTGTTTCTAACTGGAATCCTTGTTTTACTTGTATTATGTCTTCTAGCCATATCATATTTCGTTTTGTTTGTAATATTTGCTGTAGTAGCAGTGTCCCATGTATCTATTTTTCCACTTATTTCATCATCAGACGAAGCTGACTGTCTTGAATGAAACTGTTTTTTCCTTCCCATTATGACGATTCTTCGGTGTTCCGCACTTGAAGCGTGCTGATGAAAAGGAGAACCCTGATTATCATGCCTTTCATAAGAAAAATACTCATCCATTGGGAGTCTTTTCGAGCTCGAAGAGTTTCTGAATGTTCTTTCTTTGTTCTTTGAAACATTACATAATGTTCGACCATTTTTGACTGCTTGGCTTTAACTCATGTGTCCAGGCAATACACGTTGTTCTTCACTTCTTTTTAAAACACGACTTGATCTTCTATTATTCATATCTCTGCTAAAGTCATTGTAGTGTCTCTGATTCTCAGCTGAAGCCCATGGTCGTGGTATTCCTGGCCGTTTCTTTGTTGAAAATCGTGGTTTCTTTGCCCATAGCAAAGATCGGGGAAGTCTTTTGGGCTCAACCTTTGAGAGTATTCTTCCACCTGCAGTTTGCCCATCCAGTAATATGCCCTCTTTCCTTGTTTGGTATGGAAGTCTATCATTTCTCTTTGTCTGGTGGTGAGTTCTGCAGAAATCCTGATGTTTGTCTCTACGTAGCGATTCCCTCAGCTCTTGATCTTGCAGAATGTCCAGTTTATCTGACCACCTGTGCATCTGCACAACTATTGGTCTTGGTCTGTCTGCTGAGTCATTCCATTCCCCCACTCTGAATGCCCGGTCAATATCACTGTGACTCCAATTTCTTCCATACGAATACTGGTTCAGAACGTCAATATTACATCAGTTGTTGGAAATGTGTGCGTACCCCCTTCTGGTATTCCTGTGAATCTCAAATTGCGGCTCTTCAGGTCTACTTCATTCTGATGGACCTGTTCCTCCAATCTGTCGAGTCTTTGACTAATCAGTTTAAAATTCTCGTTTACAACTGCAATATCTTCTATTGCAGTGGTAATCTCCAACCTATTTCTCTCGGATGCATGTTTCAGTGAATTAATGTCGGTGTTGAGTTTTCCTATTGCGCTGTTGAATTGTTGGAGATTGTGGCTAAGCATGTTACTGAGGTTACGGGAATGTAAATTCATCATTTGCATCATCTGACTAAAACGCAGTCCATCATCTGTACCAGATTGCACATCCATCACTTAACGAAGAAGAAGTCGTCATTTGTCCAGTAGTATAGTGAAAGGAATAATGTTTCTCACACCGATGATAATTTGACAGCAGTTTTTAGTCAGATCGTGTGCCTATTTCCAAGATCGCAACACGAAGAAAAGAATTCCTTTAAAGCGCCTGTTTTCTTTCAGTTTGTAAACACACCGTGCTATCCCACACGCGACCACTGTCAACCAGTTGAACAACTTCAGTTCTCACACCAAGGACACACTCGACTCAGCTATCGTAAATCAACCACGTGCAAGTTGTACACTTTTATAGCAACACGATCCGAAGTTTGAGCTCTACTCCAAGAAACCCCCTTCTTCATAATTCTTTGTAAAACTTAATGAAGCAAATTACCCTTGATCTTGATGACTAATTCAGAAAGTACCAAATCACTCCAATTAACATACCTTTAAGTTTCTTCATGCAAAAGATTGCGATGATCAACACACTCCTAATATGTTAAAATCTCATTTTTAACAGATGCTCACAAATCGTGCCTGATCAGTTGATCTTCTTTTCGAGAGAGTGTGTGTGTGTGTGTGTGTGTGTGTGTGTGTGTGTGTGTGTGTGAGAGAGAGAGAGAGAGAGAGAGGAGAGAGAGAGAGAGAGAGAGAGGGAGAGAGAGAGAGAGAAAGAATACATTTTGTCCATCAAATGCATGATTTTTTCTTCTACCTTTGTTTGAATTTTCTGATCGCTTTTGGAAGAGGAAAAAGAAATCAGATAACAAACATGAAAACAAATAATGTTATAGTCCCGTTCTATGACTTTGTTCAATCTCACATGTTCTATGATTTTGTTCGATCTGATCTGTGCTACGACTTTGTTCAATTTCACCTGTTCTATGATTTTTGTTCAATATCACCTGTTCTGTGACTTTGTTCAAATCTCACCTGTCCTATGACTTTGTTCAAGTCACTTGTTCTATGACTTTGTTCAGTCTCACCTGTTCTATGATTGTTCAATTTCACCTGTTCTATGACTGTCTTCAATCTCACTTGTTCTATGACTGTCTTCAATCTCACTGCTCTATGACGTTTATTCAATCTCACCTGTTCTATGACGTTTATTCAATCTCATCTGTTCAACAGCTTTGTTCACTTTCACCTGTTCTATGACTTGATTCAATCTCACCTGTTCTGATGTCGAGGCAGAGTTAGTGTCACTGTCAGTCCTCCAAAGGTTGCACCGTGCCCCCTTCGCACGCTCACTTAGCCGTCAGCGATTGGTGACACCAGGGACGGGTAGAGTCAGATCTGAAGCTGTGCACAATCAGGTTTTATAAAGTTGTGTGTAGTTAAGGTCGTCTAATCAGCGCATGCGCTCGCTGTCCGCCTTTTACGTGTCTGTGTCCGTTACAATTCTTCGTCCTCCGACATGTAGTCCAGCTTATATCCGCGTGGGCTGAGGGTGTCGAATTGGCATAGATCTTCTGTGACTTTGTTCAATTTCACTGTCCTATGACTTTGTTCAAGTCACTTGTTCTATGACTTTGTTCAGTCTACCTGTTCTATGATTGTTCAATTTCACCTGTTCTATGACTGTCTTCAATCTCACTTGTTCTATGACTGTCTTCAATTTCAATGGTGTGTGTGTGTGTGAGCGAGAGAGAGCGTTTGTGCGTGTGAGTGAGAGAGAGAGAGCACGCGCGCATTTGTTGTGTGTGTGTGTGTGCACGCGTGAGAGAGAGAGCGTTTGTTTGTGTGTGTGTGTGTGTCTAATCAGCGCATGCGCTCGCTGTCCGCCTTTTACGTGTCTATGTCCGTTACAATTCTTCGTCCTTCGACATGTAGTCCAGCTTATATCCGCGTGGGCTGAGGGTGTCGAATTGGCATAGATCTTCTGTGACTTTGTTCAATCTCACCTGTCCTATGACTTTGTTCAAGTCACTTGTTCTATGACTTTGTTCAGTCTCACCTGTTCTATGATTGTTCAATTTCACCTGTTCTATGACTGTCTTCAATCTCACTTGTTCTATGACTGTCTTCAACTTCAATGGTGTGTGTGTGTGTGTGTGAGCGAGAGAGAGCGTTTGTGCGTTTGAGTGAGAGAGACAGCACGCGCGCATTTGTTTGTGTGTGTGTGTGCACGCGTGAGAGAGAGAGCGTTTGTTTGTGTGTGTGTGTGTGTGTGTGTGTGTGTGTGTGTGTGTGTGTGTGTAAGGGAGACACACAGAGAGCGAGGCGCATATATATATATATATATATTATATAATATTATATATATATATATACATATATATATATATATATAGATCAGTATATTTAAAATGCCTAAAACAATTTTTTAAGTGCTCAACCCCTTTCTTCACCTTCTTTGCTGTCAAACTATCGTACTCATGTATGCCCAACCTCAAAAACCTAATTGACGCATCCAACAAAATGAAAATCAACACAGCAAAGAAGGGTGAAGAAAGGAAATCTTTGCAATTGCACCCGAAAGGAGCAGTGCCCACTAAACAATAAATGTCTCCACAACAACATTGTATACCAGGCTACTGTGACATCAGAAATGAAAAAGAAACATACATAGGGATCACTGAAAACCACTTCAAAACCAGATATGCAAACACAAACAGTCATTTAATAAAGAAAAATATAAAAACCAAACAGAACTGAGGCAATATATCTGGAAACTTAAAGACGCAAAAACAAGCTACAATATATCCTGGAAAATCATAAAAAGAGCATCACCATACAGCAATGTTTCAAAAAGGTGCAACCTATGTTTAACTGAAAAATGGTTAATACTATGCAAACCACACTTAGCAACTTTAAACACCAAAACAGAAATAGTAAACAACTGCAGGCATAAATGGAAATCGTTGTTAGTGAACACACCCAAAACAAAAACCTGAAAGCCCAAAAAAAAACGTGCACCCAACCCGCACGTGCAAACGGAAGCCCACACGCTATATATCATCGGCGGTGGGCAAACCAAAAACCATCCTGATGACAGCGCAACACGCTCGAAACAAATTTGTAGATAGTTTGAAGATTCCTCTTTTAACTTGTTTTAACTATATATATATATATATATATATATATATATATATATATATATTTATATTATATATATATTTATTATAAAATATTCAATTATAAACGAAGCTTGCTCTTATGTCTTAGATTGAAGAATTAGGGGGAGATAAGCTTCATATCTGCAGTGGTAGAAAATTCTGCGTAACTTACAGTGTGTGTTTGAGTGTGTAAATGGGGAATAATAAATGCTTCTCAAAATGAGCCTTCAGCAAGCTTAATGTCTCTAATGGGGAGGAAACTCATAACATATAATCCTGGTCAGATACCGGTATTTCGAAACATGATTGTTTCTCCTCAGTGACCACGGAAAGTGGTAATTTCACTCCTCTGCCTTTTCGGTTTTAAGAAGAATGCTATCTCAGAAAAGATCTTATGGGACATAAGGGAATTTGTGGCGGAGCGCGTTATTCCGGAAATTTTCCCGGTAAGATGAAATTCTTAAAACAGGCCAGGCATGCGTAAAAGCATTCCGGTATGTTCCGGTAAGACAAAATCCTTAATGCAGGTCGCGCATGCGTAAAAGTGCTTCCTTTCGAGGTAACACGCTAGCAGTGAAGACACACTCCTGCTCTCGGAAAAAATTGCAAGGTAAGATCCTCATCCATCGAAGCCTACACGGTGTCTAAAAATGCCTCATGCCTTGTTACTTGGTCATTCCATCATCAAACGTTTTGCTCAGCATATTTGTGATGCAGATGATGTGCGTTTGAATGAAAAATATTAAGTTGCAAGACACTTGCTCTGTGGAGATAGTCGGCAGAGCCGGACTGACGGTACACGGCCTTCTGCGCGATAACGAAACTCTCCCAGGCAAAAATGGACAAGCTTAAACAACGCCCCAACATCACCTTCCTTCAGATAGGAGGCAACGATTTCAGGCTTGGGACAACACACGATGACTTAGCTATGGATATGTTGGCCTTGGCCTCTTTATTGAAAGGTAGATTCGGGTGGAACACGTCATGTTCGGACAGTTGCTGCCAAGATTCAAAGCTGAACGACCCGGGAAATGGTGGTTTTTAGCACAGCGAGAAGCAACAGAATTCAACACATGGGCGCAACAAGTACTCCAACAGCAACACGCGGCATTTGAAGGAATCCCATACGTCACATCATGAACCACCACGAATATTTTTCTCTCAGACGCTCCAAAAGACCTTGTTCCTGAGTGACGGTTTTGCATCTGTCAAATCAGGGGCAGTTCAAGTTCTACAATCAATCAGAGGAGCCTTGATAGTAGCATGCAACAAAGTACAAGGTAAAAACTGAATGCACACAAAGTAGTTGTTACACAGGGCAGTGACGTGTTCGCACTAGGCTTTACCACAAGTACTTATGTGATGTTCTTGCTGGTTGGCCCCCTTTTCGGTCATGCTCTTACTATGTTTGCTTAATCAGCACACATTGGAACCAGAATGCAACAAAAAAAAAAAAAAGAAAAAAAAAGGGGGGGGGCGAAGGATGGATGCGTCATCTGTTCACACGCAGACCATTTTCGGTGCACTTAGAACTGTCACGGCAGACTCTGAATTTGGTTTTTCGGTTTTCCCATTTTATTATGTGCTTCATCGGTCTGACCCGGATGTCCTAGTACTACAGATTACAAGAAGTAGCTATTTCATGTCCCTCTTGTTTTGTTCATCAGCGCATGTCTTTCAGCAAGGTGGCCATGATATTGCCATGATATTATCCGTGACATGTCTTGCAGCAATGCGGCTAGGTTAGCCGTGACCTTGACACATGTTTTCGACTTACTGCAGCATGTTTTCTACTCATTGCAGCTACACCAGCGGTGATCTTGCATGTTTCTCAGCGATGCAGCTATATTAACTGTGACCGTGGTTGACATCTTGCATGTTTCTAATCAATGCAGCGACATCAGCTGTGCTCTTGCATGTTTCTCAGCAATGCAGCTATATTGCTGTGCCCCATATTGTTTTACAGTAGTCCCCTATCCTGTACTGTGTATTGCCCGTGCACAATGGGCACATGCCGTAGTCCTCTACCTGTACTGTGTATTGCCCCCTGCACAATGGGCACATGCCGTAGTCCCTACCTGTACTGTGTATTGCCCGCTGCACAATGGGCACATGCCGTAGTTCCTCTACCTGTACTGTGTATTGCCCGCTGCACAATGGGCACATGCCGTAGTCCCCTACCTGTACTGTTGATTGCCCGCTGCACAAATGGGCACATGCCGTAGTCCTCTCCTGTACTGTGTATTGCCCGCTGCACAATGGGCACATGCCGTAGTCCTCTACCTGTACTGTGTATTGCCCGCTGCACAATGGGCACATGCCGCGGTCCTCTACCTGTACTGTGTATTGCCCGCTGCACAATGGGCACAATGCGTAGTCCTCTACCTGTACTGGGGTATTGCCCGCTGCACAATGGGCAAAATGCCGTAAACTACCTGTACTGTGTGTTGCCCGCTGCACAATGGGCACATGCCGTAGTCCCCTATCTGTACTGTGTATTGCCCGCTGCACAATGGGCACATCCCCTAGTCACCTGTGCTGTGTATTGCCCGCTGAACAATGGGCACATGCCGTAGTCCTCTACCGACATCACTCCTCAATGCAGCTACACCAGCTGTAATCTTGCAGGTTTCTCTGCAATGCGGCTACATCAGCTGTGTGTTGCTATGTTTATATTATACCACTTTGCATGTTTTTCAGCAAGGCGGCTACATCACCGTGACCCATACTCTCTACAGCTATTCTCTACACAATGCAGCTATATCAGGTGTGATCTTGCATGTTTCTCGGCAATGTGGCTATATTAGCTGTGACCTCTTTATCACCTGAGACTGTCAATTAACCGCAACATGTTTCGCAGTGGGTATAATGCTTCTATATGCAGAACTGACAAATTATATTGTCACTCCTCGTGGAGTGGACCTAAGCGCAATATAACATCTTTTGTGTCATGTGTTGCATGTATGTGGGAAGAATGTGAAAGAGAAAGCATGCTGATCAGGGGTGAAGGAAGATGGGGAAGACGAAAGAGAACAGTTCTCAATTCCCATGGGACCTAACAAGAAGCATCAGCCACAAAAGGTGGTGTACAATACTGTAGTATGTTTGTTGAGTTTTCAAAAACCCAACCAAAGGTGCCACTAAGAAGCAAAAGAAAATCATGAAAGAGCAAAAGCAAGCTACATTTTCTTGTGAAAAGTAAAAAATATAAAAAGATAACCTCTTAAGACACAAGTGCTGAGGGCCAGTTCTTGGAATGAATCCGCAAGGGACTAAATTACTATAAGCTTGCTGAAGGCATTTTTCATTCCCCATTCACCCTCTCAAGCACATACTGTTAGTTAGGCAGAAACCATCTACCACTGCAGATATGAATGCTTATCTCCCCCTATTTCTTCAATCTAAGACATAAGAGCAAGCTTTGTTTATAATTGAATATATATATATATATATATATATATATTTATATATATATTATATATATATATATATATATATATATATATACATACATATATGTGTGGTGTGGGGGGGACTTTTTTGTTTTGTTTTGCTTTGCTTTGCTTTGTTTTGTTTTGATTTGCTTTGCTATGCTTTATTTTGTTTTTTGTTTTTAAGCCAGACACCATGCAACGAGCTGAAAACATTACTCTGGAGTGTTACTGGCACGCCTCACAGGATGCAGTAGCAAAACATGGTTTGGACAGCACAGGACCTGTACATTATCGGTTATTTTCTGCAGTATTTGGTACAAAGTGTTTGAACATTCCATTTCACCAACCAATGGATAATTTTTTTTATTTGATTGTCTCATAGCAAGAAAAGAAATCAGCAAATGAACAAACAAATAACCACACAAATCAATAAAGCTCTTGCAATTTTCTGATTATATTTTCACAGTTCTGGTTATTTTCAATTTTCTGCGTTAAAAAAGAAAAGCTATAAATAACAGAAAATGTATACTTTTGCTTCTATTTTTCTGTCCTGTGTTCACTGAAGTATGTACAAACCACAAGACAAGCTGGTTATATTTGATATCCTTGTGTGTGTGTGTGTGTGTGTGTGTGTGTGTGTTGTGTGTGCATGAGGGTGTGTTTGCTGCGCGCGCGCGAATACGCGCGTGTATGTGTGTATTGCTTTTTTTCATTGGAAATCTAGGTGATATGTGCTTGATCGCCTCCATGTTTTGTGTAACTCTTGATATTCAGCAGTAATTTCCTCAAATTTATTTGTGTGTGTGTGTGTGTGCGTGTGCGTGCGTGCGTGCGTGCGTGTCAAAGTCAAAATTGTATTTTCAGATGGAACATGAATAACAATAAATTTGCTTTTTTACATCAAGCATCCATAAAAAAAAGATATATATATATATATATAGTATAGATAGATAGATGAAACGACGAAAAATCACAGAAATTTATGAAAATCAAAGACATGAAAAATAGAAACCAGAGAGAAATGGATGGGGGGGAAGGTAGGGAGTGTACAAATGAGAAGGGGTGTACAAATGAGAAGTGTGTGTGTGGTGTGTGTGTGTGTGTGTGTGTGTGTGTGTGTGTTTATACATCCCTAGGATTTTGATTTGATTTCTTTTCTTTTCCTCAGAGGCAGCCCTCAGGTCAGCACAAAACATATTTGCCAATGAAGATTTAAAGATGATAAAACAATTTAGAAACATGAATCATTGGATGCCATCTACATCAATGAAGACAAAAAGAGAAGAAAAAGCCCACCCACAAAATATGCTTGATACATAAAATCCCCAAAGCATTTTAAAACCCAAACATGCGTAAAGCGTTGGCTGGTTTGTTGTGTTTGTAATTATCCCTTCTGTTCTGTTTCTTGGCTATTTTTTTGCAGCTCCAACCTTTTTACTGCCTCTTAGTACAGTGCAAGAGTTTCAGATAATCTAAACTGGATTTTTCCACAGTTTTTCCGTTATGATCTGTTAACATTTTTTCATTTAAAAAAAAAAGATATTCAAAAGATACTTTTGGACGACAATCTTAAAAGAGAGAGGCACCAGGTTGTAGATCTCCCCTCCTATGACTATTAATCTGACATTTTCTTCTTTGTATAAGATTTACACAGTTAGTTCAATTCAATCCACAAATGCACTTATACTCTTCTTTTCATGTTTCTTCCTTAACGGTGTGGGCAGTCAGGTGAATTTTATTATAACACGAATGCTGTGCAGAAAGAAGAAAAATGACATTAGGCAATGAACATTTCAGCAGCCCCCTTTCTGATTTCCCCTTTCAAGAAACACAAAAAAAGCTCTGTTCAAGACTGACTTGTAATAGCCCTTCGATCTTGAACACTGACACAAAAACATAATATACCAGAAGTACAACCCAAGCAGCTATCTGCACACATCAGCTGAATGAAATGCGGGCAAGCTTGGGACTTTTGCTTTCATTGGAGAAGTCTTCTAGTTTGTTCTGAGTGCTTTGTTCAGTCCGAGTGCCTTGGTTGTTCTGTGTGCTTTGTTTGACTGCCTTGTTATGGGTTGTTTGCTCTGTGTACAGAATAGGGGCATTGGCCTTAAGTTGCCAGCTGTCCTTGTTTGGAAGGGGAGAAAAGTGGTTCGTTAATGACATCAAAAGTTGCACTGTGCATTACTGTTGGTTCTTCACATCACATATCTGATTTTTCTTTCATACAGTGACTGTTCTTATTTTCAAAATTCTGTTGGGAGTTGGGTTTTCAAAACATACTCTCTGTCTAGTTCTTTAATTACCAGAAGAAACGATTTCAGATAAGAAGAACCTGAGAGTGGTTGTATGTAAGGGATAAGTGCCATGGGAAACATGCCACTGAGGTGACCTGGACGATGACAGTAAAAAAATCCAATCCAACTCCCAGTGTGTTTGTATTGTGTGTGAGCACACGATGCAGGCTTCAGGATCACACACATGCAGTTCTTATGGTGAATGCACAGCTGCCAACCCTCCCGAATTTTTATGGAATTTCCCCAATTAAACAAAGACTGTGACGGATAAACTAATCAGGAAAACTGTAACAGACTGCTGAAAGAACACATAACAAGAGGGCAAATGCAACGCTTACGAAACAGACGAGCAATTTTTCGACAACTTATGCATCCATTTCTGAAGTTACACCACACACACACACACCACGCCAGCACACACACACACACACACACACACACACACACACACAGAGTCGGTATACAAATGCACAAAACAATATGCCATCGATCTAAACCAGTAAGTTGTGAAGAGTCACTAGGGCACCATATGAAGAACAGTTCACCAGGTTCATACAGTTCTGTCAGCTGTGTACCAAGGCCTGGGTTTCTTGCAGATGTTTTCCCTGTTCACTCTGCAATATTGTCTGCCCATAGTTTGTCACTGTCATCCCCTCCGTCCCCCTCCTTTAACACTTCCCTGGATGGTTGTTGTGGCACTGGATCTTATTATATGGCCATATCAACATAATTTTTCGTTTCCTCACTGATGTCAGTAGATCTTCGCACGGTCTTACATGATACCTGATGGTTTAATGCAATTGGTGATTGGTGATATCATCATAATGTATGTGATGTTTAGTATCTTGTGTTAACCATCTCATTTCCATGGCTTGAATTCTTCTTTCCAGATCTGCTGTGAGGGTCCATGTCTCATATGTGTACAGGAAGATGGAATACACCAGTGCGTGCTGGTGCCTGATCATGTGTTTCATGGGTATGTTCTTGTCCTTCCAAACGGGTTTTAATGTGGACAGTGCAGTGGTTGTCTTTGCTGCCCTTAAGGATTTCTGGCTTGGGTCCCTCACTGCTAAAGATGGATCCCGGGTAATCTGTTGAACAGACTCTAGCTTTGACCGTGGACAGTCATGTCAGTATCGCTGGTGGTACTGTGGCTCAACCAACAACTTTTTTTCTTTTTTTCTTTTTCGCTGTCCCAGCCTCTGCGCCACCTCAGAGGCAATGCACCAACGCCGCTCATTCCGACACCCGTCCACAGCCACAGCCCGGTCGGCCCCGGCGCAGCACCGGCACCAGGAATCACAGGGAGCAGTCAATGTCCAGCCGTCAACAGGCAACCCACCGGAGGAGACACTGCACTGCTGCCGAGTCATTTCGGTGGTGTTCAGTGGCGCCTGTTCTGATCTAACATACGCAGGACACAACCTACTAAGCCCCCTACTGACGACAGTAATTGCTTAGTCGCGGAGCCGGCGTGAGTGAGCTCTCCCTCCGGAGGGCGCCACCACGTCCGTCCAACGACAGCCCCCATGGACTAGCCGATACCGGTGACCCCGACAGAACCAAACCAAGGCCACAGACGTGGAGAGGACATCGAAACTGAGGTCACCATGAGAGCAGGGCATGAAGGCCACAAAACTTTGCAGAATCCAGGTTGTTCTTCAGCAATAATGGGATCTGCTTTCGTTTAAAATCTATGCGGAATTTTTTTGTTGTTGTTGCTGGCATGGCTGGTCAAGTTTATTTGTACAGTAGTCTTGCCAGTTACAGAACAGTAGTTTTGGCAGTCCGTACAAATACATAAAAACAAAACAAAGCTAAAAAAAAGAAAGAAAAAAAAAAAAACAACAACAAGTAACTTTAGAAAAAAACACACACACAAAAACAGCCACTCAGTTCATGCAATAATCTGAACGTATTTCAAATTCCTCTTTACACCAAATATACTGTATGAATAGATAATGGATGGAAAACAGACTGCGAGGATAAATAAATTAAGCAACATATTTGCTAGAGTTGCATGCACATTGTGTGCGGAGGCATCTGTGCCCTCAAATGTTGCTTGAAGAGCTCCCACCTTAATGCTGATCATCTGGCTTCTGGCACATGCAGAGCGCGAGCATGCCCGGCTTTGTCTTCCATGGAGTCGATCAAATCGAGCACGCGGAACCCTGCCTTCTCCACCAGCTCATATGCTTTCTGTTCTCCCCAGCAAGCTCCCAGTGCTTGGGAATCTTCCTTCTGATAGCTCTCTGGAATACACAGGAACGTACTGTACGCATAAAGCGCAGCTGCTGAAGGGTTTCCTACGTTTTCTGACAGGTAACTGGACATAAACATGTCCACCATGGAAAATGCCGCCTGGCTTGAGCACTTTCTTGATTCCTTCCAGCCCTTTCAGGGGGTAAGGGAGGTCGTGGATGACATCACAGGTGAACACCCAGTCAAAACTTTCATTGAGGTCCTCAGGGATCTGAAAGATGTCAAGGACCTGGAAACTGACGTTAGGGAGGTTCTGCTTCTTCACAGTGTTCCTAGCTCGATCCAGACCATGAGGCGTCACATCCGTCAACAGGAACTGGGTCTTGGGAAACATGGCAGCCAGATGGCAGCAAACATTGGCAGTTCCACAGCCAACTTCCAGAGCTCGGACTCCCTTCTCTGTAAGGATAAAAAGGTCACCATGCATCAGTCACTTTTCACTACACTTGTTTCCACATACGAAAAAGTTGTTCATTACACATGGATTCAAGTTCATGTTGGTTAAAGCTCAGCTAACTGCAAAAGCACATTTAAGTATCTGCTTAACATTAGAGATGTTTACAAAATGAATGTGACGGAGTAAACACAAGTATAATTATTAGTAGTCTCTGTAGCTGAAGACCATGGCTGTTGGCACCCTGCAGTTATGGAGTCAGTGGCTGCTAACTAGCTCTGAAAGCTATGTTAATTACAGTCTTTTCTATGACTGTTGAGAACATCGCCAACACCCCCTCCCTTCTGTTATCAACACTCCTCCCTTTAAAAGAAAAAAACCTGAAAGAAGTGCCTAAACGTTTTCCACAAGCACATAAAAGTTTTGCTTCTGTCAGATTTGTAGCATCTCGTGCCACTTTGCGGTCGGTTCTGGATATAATTCTGGTTACCGTGGGTGGAAACGAAACTGCAATGTAATGTGCCCCACACATGTTCAGATCATTCTAAAATCAACCTAAATGCACTTTCAATATTGAATGTTAATATCATTATCTTTTGTCAACGCTTTGAAAAAAAACCGTTTCTGATGAATTTTCTTTAATGCAATTTGTTTGGTTAAAGTTGAAAGGCGCATGATGGCATAAAAACTGGCAGACAGCCTTGAATAAAACAAATAATCTACCTATGCTGAGACACTTGCATTTCTGACCTTGGTGAAATGTACACAAAGCATACTCTAATTGACAGTAGTCCTAAACTATAATACTGTAAAATCCGCACGCTGAGGTCCTGGCACCCTGTTCCATACTAAATCTAAACACTTTAATTTTGATTAATCGTAAAACTTGATAAATTTCTTCTAATTGCTGATATCTGTCGGATCCTCATGTACAAACAGACACATAAAAGATCATAAACCTGCCTTTGAGAAGAAACCTACGATTACTTTCCATCCTGACAAAAACCTCAAAGACCAAACTGAACAAAATCACCACATCCACTTAAATCACCCTATACCTTTCTCTGCTCAAAACCCAGCTGCAAAATGTGTCCTATCACCAAGCCAGGCATCAGGCTATATGGCCCCAAAGGCTCGTACAAAATTAAAAGAACATTCTCCAGTCAGAGCCACAATATTGTGCATACTATCCACTGAGAACTGAGTGGTAAGATCTTTACACTTGATGCACGCTTTTCTGAACACGTGGCCTGCACCTGCCGTTATCGACCTAAACCAGTCACTCTACGCTTCAGCCATTCTTACACAACATCAATTACGTCAAAGTCCTGATGCTATAGCAATCACAGAGTGACAGCACCATACAGGAATCCTATCTTACTGCCAGACTCTCCAGAGACTATCAATCTATTCTTTACTTATCTCATCACGCTCTTTTATTCTTTCTTTCAAACACATTTACTTCAAACACAGGGGGACGGAATAGCTCAGTTGGTACAACGCCGGACTCGTGATCCTGGGGCTGCAGGTTCGAATTTCGGTACAGGGGGATTTTTCCCTTGGAGTTAACATTGGTTCTGACTCCAGTCCCCATACAGTCCTTCGAATGAGACTATAAACCGAGGTTCCGTGTGTCAACGCACGCAAAACATCTTGAACAGCATAACATCCCATCACCAACTTTCGGAAGAGAAGGCCAGTTTGGCCGTTCGTATGGATGACACGTTACACATAGCATGCATCTTCCCGAAGATGGAGTATGGCTGCCTTAATGGCGGAACAAACAAAAAAACGGTCATACACACAAAACTCCACTGCCTGTCTATACAAGCAGTGTCCGCAGGAGTATCAGCCTGCGTACGCAGAAAGAAAGAAAAGACTTCAAACACATAGCTTTTCCCCTCTTTTTCATGTTTCAATAGTACTCTTAGCTTTTTACTCACTTAACAGTTTCACTCCTTTCCATCATTTATCATCATCATCATTATAATCATAATAGAAGAAAAAGAAACACCCGAAGGTGCTGGGGAGGACCCAGAGAAGCACTGTCTTCACCTGCCCTTAGAGCAGTCCTGTACCACCCCTGGAGGCCTGCGCTGTGTTGACGATGGGTACAGGCACGCGCAGGACACTCCATTAAGATATCAAGGGACATAACTGCTCCTGAACAGAGGTAAATTAGACTACAGGATGCAGCTCATAACAGCCTCAAAGTAGCATCCCCCATGGGTGTACCAGCCCGTATTTCATGACTGCAGAGCCCACCGGCGAAAAACACCACCCCCAGTTGCCGAGCACACCCCACAGACCCAACCACCCTGCCCACGGACAGATGAAGACAGTGCCACTCCAGACACAGCCAAGCTTTCGCCATACGGTCTTATGTCAATTTATCATCATCATCATTATAATCATAATAGATATTATTGTCATGTTATTCTTAATCTTAGTAGTAGTAATAGTAGTAGTAGTAGTAGTAAAATGATGATGATGATAATTTCTATTATTCATTCTTTATGACGATTGTTATTATTTCATTATTAACAGTACATTATAGCACCTATCCACGGTCAGACAGCTCTAAGCACTTTACAATTCACTCCTTCGTTTACACAATGCTCTGCCTACCGGGTAGAGCCGACTGAAGAGCTGCCTGATAGGCGCTACATTCTGTCGTTTCCCGTGTCATTCATTTGAATCTCAGTCACTCAGTTTTTCTTTCGTTCTTTGATTCTTTCGATGCCTGCTATGCGTTCACGTGCCATCCATACCAACGACTAAATTTGGCCTTCTCTTCCGAAAGTTGTGATGGGATTTTACGTATGTTCAAGAGGCTATGCATGCGTTCACATACAGAACTTCGATTTATAGTCTCATCCGAAGGACTTTTGGAAAATGGAGTCAGAATTAATGTTAGTTCCACAGGGAAAATTCCCCTCTACCGAAACGGCCCACTGGAGATTCGAACCAGCAACCCCAGGATCGCCAGAATCTGCAGCGCTCTACCAACTGAACTATTCCTTTTGTCTTTTCTAAATTGTTGTATATTTGTATATTTCTTAGCTTTTATATTACTATCTTTCCTATCTTCATTATCGTGATAATCATCATTATTATTTTCTTGAATTAATATTATCAGTATTATTAGTAGAAGTAGTATAACTGCCTAAAGATTTCTTAGATTTGATGTTACTATCTCTCCCATTTTCTACATCACTACTATCATTGTTGTGAATGTCATCATTATTTTCAATGATTATTATTGTTTTATATATTATGATTAATATCATCATTGTCATCATCACTATTATTATTAATACTATCATTATCACCATCATTATCATCATCATCATTATTATGACTACTATTATTGTTATTGTTTTTGTTTTAGCTATTCATCTAATTCCAGTTTCTTTTCTTTCTTTTTTTCCCCTTTTATTTTATTAATATCATTATTATTATTATTAATAATATTATAATCATTATTATGATATTTATTATTATTATTATTATTATTATTATCATCATTATCATTATTATCATTATTTAATCATTATCATTATTGTCATTATTATTAATTTCATTATTACTACACAATTATAATGCTAGTATTTTTTTTTCTCACTTTTTTTCTCCAAAATTGTCATTATCATTTTAATCTGTATCTTCTGCCCTCCTGCCTCTTCCCCCACCTCTTCACTTAGATTCCGTAGTTTTCATTTTTCAGCCACAGTGCAGTTTCCGCCCAGAGAGATTAGTGACTATCAGTTCATCCTTTACTTCCATTGTTTTGAATATTATCTGTCCTGCCTGAAGAAGTCCCCAACAGATCGAATTGCTTCGTGTATGTTCTGTCATCTGTTTGTTCCTTAGTTTGGCAGCTCAGTAATTACAATTTGTGCTTTTATGTTGCTAGAAGCTTAATGATGCCTATTACGGGATGAATTTGATGACTTTTCATGAATTTTGAGCGTTGGAAGTATTTTGACCAGCAAAGTAGACTGTGCCGTTCGTGTGTGTGTGTGTGTGTGTGTGTGTGTGTGTGTGTGTGTGTGTTCGTTCTTTAATTTAATGTCTATCCACTTTACAGTGATCTCAGACAAAAACAAGAGACAAACGAACAGACAAACAAACAAACAAAGACAACCACAAATAACATGTAAAAGGGGCCGGTGTGTGTGCGTGTGTGTGTGGAGGGGGGGGGAGGGCATAAATGTGTGTTATTTTTAAAATGTTATTAAAAGTGTATGGAGTGTGGAGGTAGTGTAGTATGCTAATTTTTGCATGCATAGTCTATTCAATTAATGAGATACCAATAAGTGACCATCACTTTAACCCCATTCTAATCTACCGGCATAAACGGTAAACTACTTTAGCCTGGATTCATATCTGAACATTTTCAAAGAAACAAAACATTTTTAACCATTGAACTAATAAGAAAATAAAATCAAACAAGTAACTCGAGAATCGAAGTAAATGTTCAACTGGACTCTTAACAATTGCCCGAACAGCTTCTATAGCCTTCGCCTCGTTCCAAAAATGTCCCAAAAATTCGCGATTGATGGGTTCAAACTTAATAACCAAGTGGGTAAATATTTTTAGTATTTCTGCAAAGAAAGATGACATGGAATGGTGTAATATTTTGGCCACAAATGCAAGTGACATTTTTACAATATTTTTGCTTTGTATGCATCAAGTCTGAGTCTAAAGATCTGACTCTTCAACATCCGTTCCTGATGGAGATTGTGTACCATTTAATATTTTACAAGCTTCTTAAATAATTTTCCCTTGTTGTCCTTTATTATGTTTGGACACTCTTTTGTCTTCGTATCACCGAATCCCATGATGTAACCTAAAAGGCTATAATTTTCATACAAGGATAAAGGAATATTTATTTTTGTAAAGCTCTTTTTCTTAGCTGCACTATTTTTGGCAAACCCAATCAACCCTTTCATTTGCTGCTAAACCACAATGTGATGGAATCCAACAAAAGTCAATAGAAGAACCAAGTAAAGACAAAAAATGAATTAAATGGTATATCTCAGATATCATTTCTCCTCTCACTCTTGTATGAGAATATTTTAGAGCTTGTAAGACAGATTTTGAATCGACACAAAATAATATTTGAAATATCGAATATGGAAAACTAAGAAGATAATTCAGTGCCATAATAATAGCAATTAGCTCTGCTGTGAATACAGATAAATTTTTCCCCAATGTGACACGATTTCTCTATTTTTAATGATGGAATAATGAATGCAGCACCTGATAAATGGTTTTCAAGTACAGAACCATCTGTATATTTCAAGATGATTTGTATAGTTTT
>CM031604.1:87598844-87606227 GCA_018398815.1 Conus ventricosus
TGTCTGCTGATATTTACTCTGTCTACATCAGCTAGGCTCGTACATGTTTTGTTTTTAAGGTAGGTTTGTACTACCGTTTTCCAAAAGGAGCTTTTTATCTTTTCAATTCCCACGACTTCATTCAGTTTACAATTTATTTCAAAGCATCCTAAGCCACTCAAGACCTTACTTATGTGCCATCTCGGGATCCGAGCCCATTTCTTGTCTACACTCGTCAATAAACTTCTGCCCATTCCAAATAATAGCTTTCTTGTGCCCTTTGTAAGTTAACCATATTTAGCCCACCATTTGATTTGTCATCTTCCATATTTTCCTTTTAATTTTTTCAAACGCTTTTCTATTACTAACTTTTCTTTGCCAGAGAAATTTATAAAACATTCTGTTGACTGCAGTAATGACATGTTCTGGTAAGCCAATACTCTGCATGACAAAAATCAACTGTGATAGCAGAAATGTTTTAATAATGATTAATTTCCCATTAATTCCCAAGTCTCTATGGCTCCACAGTTTTATATATTTTTCGATTTTCTCGATTCTGTTTTTCCAGTTGTCCTCACATTTACGACGCTTTTTTCACTTGTGAAAATAATGCCTAGTATCTTCAATTTGTTTTCCGTTTTGAATACAAGATTTTCGGTTTCTTGTCTTTGACTGCCTAATCTCATCGCTTTAGTCTTACGGCAATTCAATTTCAGTCCCGAGAAACCTGTGAATGTGTCTATAATGTCTTTGGCTAGGATCATGTCTTCACTGTCCTTCAGAAACAGGTTGTGTCGTCAGCAAGTTGTTTAATTTTCAAATCATTATTGTTATTATTATTATTATCATCATCATCATCATCATCATCATCATCGTTGTTGTTGTTGTTGTTCATGTTGCTATCAACTTCAGGTAGTTTTATACCTTTAATTTGACTGTTTCTGATTTTGATTGCAAGTAGCTCCACTGCTAGCACGAAGGCTAGTGGAGAGAATGGACATCCTTGTCGAATTCCGCACTCGAGTGGGAAGGAGGCCGAGATCCACCCACCGTGGTAAATGTTACTGAAAGTTTCTGTTACTAAAAATTTTAACCCAGTGTCTAAACTGCTCTCCAAAACCAATATTTCGAATGTTTCCATCATGAATTCTTTTGATATGGTGTCAAATGCTTTTTGGTAGTCTACAGCTAACAAATATCCTGATTTATTCGTTGCATTAACATATTCGATGGCGTCGTCAATTGTACGTATAACACTCGCTATGTTTCTGCCCTTTAGATATCCAACTTGGTCTTCATTAATTAATTTGCCAATCACTTGACCAGTCTCATCGAAATCACTTTTGCCATTATTTTATAATCTATATTTAGTAGTGTTATTGGTCTCCAGTTACTAGGGAATCCCTTGCTAGCTCTGCTCCTTTGTGTAGTAATATTAAAATGCCTTGCTTTTGTGTATAGCTCATTTCCCCCTGTCATATGCATCATTAAACGATTTGGTACCACCATTTTTAACTTATTCCAGAAGAACTTATAAAACTCAACTGTCAAGCCGTCTCTTTTCCCGGGGACTTGCCATTTTTCATTGATTTTAGAGCTACACCTGCTTCTTTTTGCGAGATCTCACCTTCGCATAGTCTAGCCTCTTCATTGTCTAATTTGGGAAATTGTTTCGTTCGCAAGGTATGTATTAAGTTCTTCTTTAGGTTTTCTCTTGTGTGTGTTGGCTTACTATACATTTCGGAGTAAAATTTAACTTGTTCATTAAGAATATCTGCTTGATTTGAAATTATGTCCCACTGTCCTTTTTAATTTGAGTCATTGTATTATTCTTTGCCCGACTTTTCTCTAGACCTAAGAAAAATTTGGTGTTTTTCTCCCCCTTTTCAATCCAGTTTATTTTCGATCTAATCTGTGCTCCTCTTGCTTTTTCTAATGAGATCAGTTCTAATTTTTGTTTAATAGTTTTAGTTTGTGTGTGGATCCTTGCATTTGTGGGTCTCTGGCACTTGCCTCTCTTCCAGCAGTTGTAACTCTCCCTGCAGTTGAATTATGTCATTTCTCGTCTGACTCGCTTTAAATTTTCCATATTCCACACAAATGTCTTTAATCTTCATTTTGCAGTTTTCCAGTGGCTGGATATGTCCGCAATTGAGATTTCCGTACTTTCCAGCATAATTTCCAATTTTCTATTCATTTTCTCTATAAAGACGTTGTCTTTTAAATAAGAATTATTGAATTTCCAGAATCCTGGACCCCTTAAAAACGGTTGAATTATTTATTTCAAGAGTAACTGCTCTGTGGTCAGAGTTGGGCACCGACAGTATATCGCATGAAACACACTGATTCAGTACTTCCGCGTTTGTAAAGAAGTAATCAGACGTCTGGCTATAAAGGGATTTCTTCTGCACCACGTGTATGATTTTTCCTCTTTATGAAACTCTCTCCATATGTCTGTCAATTCAAGTTTACCAACTACCTCTCTTAATTTGTCTCTTTCTGCCAATGTGGGTTCCCTGATATTATGTCCATGTCATTAGACATTACTGTGTTAAAATCACCGGTTATAATTAGGTTATCTGGGTAATTTGTAAGAACTGAGTTCATTTTATTGAAAAAACAATATTTCATCCTTTTGTCGTTTGGTGCGTACAGGTTTACTAGTGTGAACGATTTTGAACATATATTAACTGAAGCGATCATCATTCCTTTCAGTCTGTTTCAGCAACTTAATCTCCCCTTTGAAATGCTTTACAGTAAGGATTATTTCTCCCCGGCTGTGCTTAGACCCGACTGATATAGCAGTTTTCCTCCCCACTCTTTTTCCCAAAGTGGTGCATCTTTTTTCCGTTATATGCGTTTCCTGGAGACATGCGATATCAATTTTCTGGTTTTTAATTTGTGAAAACAAAGCTTTGCGTTTAAGTTTGTTACTTAAGCCTCTAGTGTTTAAAGACAAATTCTTAATCTATCCATGCTCAAAAATAAGTTCGTTTAACAAATAATGTTTTGGGACAACCAAAGTCGTCAAAACCATTGTCCAAGCTCAATGTCCATAAACGTCAAGCGTGGCCGAACCCCAATCAATCATCAAGGAGTTATCCAGTCATTCCACACTGAAGCCGGAGAGTCGCACACTCCTCGTCGTCATTGAGGGAGGATCATCTTCAAGCTCCTTCTCTGTCTGGCGGCGCTGCTTGTCGGGCTGTTGAGGAGGGGTGGCGTCAGACCCCAATCTGCGTTTCCCTGATGCAGATCGGGAGGTGTCCCTGGCGAATTTCAACTTGCTTTGTGTATTATTTCCTGTCGGTCGACTCTTAGATCTGCCTCTTCTGTCGGATTTGGGTTTTAGTTGTGACTGTCCGTCAACAGATGTCTTATTTTGTTGTGTTGTGTTTTTGTCAGGCTGAATGTATGGCTTGCTGTTGTTCATGCCATCAAGATTTCCTGATGGCCCCTCTCTATGAGCCGGCGTCATTTCGCACTCGGGGTCACCTGCCTTGTGACCGTCCGAAAAGCACTGCCGGCACTTCACTGGATTTGAGCAGGAGGAAGAGTCATGGCCCTTCTGGAAGCAGTTTTCGGCACTCACCCATCTTCTGTCTATCGACAACCTTTTGCTCTTTATGATAAAGGGACCCTTTGAACTGACTTATTTCTATTGTTTTTGGGGAGAGGTTCTTTGGGGACATCAACGTACAGAAATCTTCTTCCAGTTTTTCCATCTGTCAGTTTTCCGTTGCTGTCTCTATCCTTCTCTAAGATGAGCTTTGAGCGAATGTTTACTTTTAACTTTTTGATGGCTTGTAAATATTTCATCATCTGAAAACGAAAGGGGGATGTTACTTATGATCAACTTGGTGGACGGTATTTCCTGTTGGGAACCATCAGGGGATGTTATCAGGAAAGGATTCTTATCCTTGACCTCCACCTGAATCCCTCTCAGTGAGAATCCTTGCAGTAAGAGTTTTTGACGCGCTGCACTACTGCGAGGATAAATCCTCCACAGGCCTCCAATCCGTTGAGCACCATCCATCGATTCGAATCCACATTTCTTTTCAGCTGCAGAACATATTTCTGCTGTAGTGAACTGTTTTTCTTCAAAGGCGGGGAGTTCCTTATTAATGAGGAACACTGGGGTGACGCTGGTACTTTTCTGTCATTCATAGTGTCCGATTATTTTCGGATCTTAAAGAAGATCGTGAGGTTTATGAGAGTAACTAAGATTTTTCTCCTTTCTTCCTTTTTCCAAAACTTGATTTACCTTGTCTAAACACACGTTGCACTGGGCACACAAGAAATGTAGCTTTGAGATCAGTATGTGTACTCCATATAATGTAGCTTGTTTACCTTTTGAACCAAATGCGTTTTGTCTAAGTATTCGAACAGACCTGGAAAATACTGAAGACTGGATCCTTTTCAGAGAAGAAGAAAGTAAACACCGGCACACTTGGTGAGCTACCACCACACTGTCACCACACTGTCAGGTACTTCGAAGAAAACAGGAACTTCAAATGTAGAGTAAAGGAAAGAGAACAGTCCAAATTATTTCTGCGTAAATACAACATACAACTTTTCACTTAGCGTTCAATGTCGAAAGAACAAAAAACACAAAAAAACAGACTGAGTCAAACAGCACGAAGTAAGGCAGCAAAAGCGGAGCTCTTCCAAACGCGTCCACTCGACACGAACGTCGCTCACCTTGTCCCGAGAGCTATCTTATAAGCTTTACTATCGATACTTTGCATCTTTGTTATCAAACATTTTGGAGCTGAAAAGAATATTTCCTGAGCATAAGATAATTTTGATCTCACAAGTGCAGTTGCTAAATGAATAAGTACCTTACTATCTTTTCCTCACGACTGTCGACTTACCATTTTTTTAATAAATTTAATCCTTTTCTGGCTTTTGTCAAAATATGTTCCAAATGGTAGTTCCAATTCAATTTAGAAGTCAGACTTACTCCTAGAAATTTAACAACTTTTTATATTCAAGCGGCATTCCATTTATTTGAAAAGAGGGTAGAGGTTTAGGTTCATAGCCAGAGTTGAAGAGAAACCATATGCGATGTGTGTGTGTGTGGTGTGTGTGTGTGTGTGTGTGTGTGTGTGTGTGTACGTTGGTAGGACTGCAATTGCTCAGTTGGTAAAGCGTTGGACTTGTGGGTCCTGATGATCTTCGGGTTGTTAGGTCGAATCTCTGTCGGGATGTTCTGGTTCCGGGAGGTAGGTTTCTTCTTTGGAGTTAACTTTGATTCTCGTTCATTTTCCAAAAGCTCCCTTGAAAGAGACTATAATATAAATCAAGGCTGTGTGTGAATGCACGTTTAACATCTTGCACACATGTGAAATCCCATTACAAACATTGGGAGGGAAAGGCTAGTTTGGCCATTGGTATGGATGACACATGAACTGTACACATTTCATGCACCCTATGTGGAAAAAACAAAACATTGAGAGAAAAGCCGAGTGATTGGCATCCTTGTTTATCGCTTTTTCTTCCTCTGTTCTTGCTGGCCAAATTTTGTCAGGTCCATTTAAAAAAAAAAATGCTTTCCATTGAATTTGGGCAAAATACTAGAGAAAAAAAAATATTTAGAATTTACACTGACGACTACAGCTAAGAAAATTTTCTCAAGCATAACATTCACAATCGAAAACATGCTTACTGGAAAGTCTAAACGGTGTAACAGAGTACATAATCAATATAGAACTGTACGTAGAGTGGCATTCAGCCGTCTACAACTGTAATGTTCATGATTTGGGAAGCAGCTGTAGCATTCTCTTGCACAGTATACCAGGAATATATCTCTAATTCATTTACACCAATTGAATTTTGCAGACACAATAAAAGTTATACCAGGCACATATCTATAATACATTAATACTAACAGAATACATACCAGGGACATATCTATAATACAGTAGTATTAACAGAATCTTTACAGATACGTTATACCAAGAACATATCTATAATACATTAGTACTTACAGAATTGTACAGACACAGTATACCTCTAATATGCTAGTAGCAGCAGAATTTCATCAGGAACATATCTATTATATATTTAGAAAGAGAGGGTGTTAGTTACCACCAATGACATTGACAAACAAAGCACATGACAAGACACGATGCATTTCAACCTCTTGCGTCTTCTTCAGGCAAAAAAAAATCACATTTAACATTTAGGACAGTACAAACAAAGAACGAAAAATGACTCATCTGTTGTTGTCCATGTGGTAGGGAGATTCTCCATTCTCCCTACCACATGGACAACACAGATGAGTCATTTTTCGTCTTTGTTTGTACTGTCCTAAATGTTAAATGTGATTTTTTTTGCCTGAAGAAGACCCAAGAGGTTGAAATGCATCGTGTCTTGTCATGTGCTTTGTTTGTCAATGTCATTGGCGGTAACTAACACCCTCTCTTTCTAAATTTTGCTTCGTTCTCAGCCGTCAGTCACTCATTTTGAAACTCTATTATATATGTTAGTACCAACACAATTTTGCAAAGTTCGAACCCTCTTCTGTTACTATGCTCACTCAGCTGTTCCTCTAGTCCTGGAGTTTTCAGAATGGCTGTTGCAAGATGATTCTTTACGAAGTCGTTGAAGTGGCCCAGACTTATGAATATCTCTCGTCATACATCGAACCTGCAAGCAGCCATCATGATAAGACATGCAATGTTATCTGATATCGTTTTGAGCTGTGGTTACACTGTTGGTAGCATACCTATTATTTGATGATGGGTAGTTTTACTGCTGTTATAGTTATTTTTTTCAGTAGAAACCTTCATGTATGATATATGTTGATTGGTAAGCACATTTTACGAATACCAATCTTGTGTTACTGTGAACGGCCAAGTTTCAAATTGAAGTTCAAAGAGGTTGTCAATAAGGAGACCTGTCTCCCAATCTGATTATATCTTTTGTCGAAGCATTTGCCTTTATGATAAGGGAAATATGAAAATATTGAAGAGATTAAAATCCCAATTAAACTGAACAAAAGCTGTTTCTGTATGCTAATAAAACAGAATTCTTATTTGCAGGGGATCGCAAACTGTTTGAAACTTGCGTTGATGTACTTTGGAAATTTGATAGTGTCCGATGTCTCACAGGAATTTGACTTAAAACGAAAGCAAACTGGTTAGAGAGCAGAAACAGATAGCGAAAATCGTTACACAGAACATTTCAAATGGACTGGAATCCACCAAAATTTCGAACATCGGGCATATGATTCACAAATTATCTTTTAAAAATGTGTAGATATGAATTATCTTCAATGATTACTAAGCTTCGAATATTTTTTCAATGTATGGGTAAAAAGCCAAATAACAACACCTTGTACTGAAATCTGTTATCTCTTCAAAGTTGATTCAATTTTTTTTTTGTTGTTTTAACCAATCA
>CM031604.1:87607227-87627227 GCA_018398815.1 Conus ventricosus
CAAGTGTATAATTGATATTTGATCAAAATTTCGTATCTTAACCAGCTTGATTTTCAACAATTTTTTTTTTTCTCTAGCCATATCAATCTCTGGTTCAGAATGAAGAAGCATTTACAAGTGACATTAATCAAAGAACACTCTTTATTGTCAGGGTGTCTATATTCCCTTTTTGAAAATAGGCATACAATGGCTTTCGACCATTCATGTGGATACACACCATTATAAAAAAAATTGTTAAATAACACAGTGAGAAAGTTAACAATAGTTTGACCCGCTGTTTTTAGCAGTTCTCCATAATACCATCTGCGCCACTTGCTTTCCCACATTTAATTTTCTTCAGTGCTTTTTCTACTTCGTGGTACGTAATGACCGATTCAAAGGATGTCCTGTCCCTCTTTTATATCTGTTGGGGGATAATGTTTGGTTCACTGTATATAACCTTCCTTCAAAGAAAACATTTTTTGAAAATGTTCAAACCAATTCTGTGTTGTTATAGTACCACTCATTCTCATTTCATTCTCAGTCCCAAACATTTGAGACGGTTCCAGATAAAGCTGAATTATTTAAGTTAACACTTAGGTTTTCAGCCGTTTGCCTACGGTAACCTCGTTTTTTACATTTCAGTAGTTTCCTGTATATTTTTCTCCTTTCAGCATAGGACAATCTCATTTTTGTTAGATTTTTCTTAATTTTGTCTGTAACGTCAATTTTTCCGTCATGACATTTACATTTCCCATCCGTTTGAACTTTCGGAGTACACGTAAAGCGTCTTTTACATTTTGTTTTAGCCTTTTTGCACTCCTCATCAAACCATTCAGATCTCTGAGATTGCTTCTTAGTAGACATGTTTTCTGCATACACTTACTTACCAGCTTTAAGCAGATATTGCGTAAACAAAATCCATTGATGAATCAACATCTTCATCATCTGTTCCATTGCTTCCTTTAACATAGTTATACTTCGCAGTCTTTAAGACAATCTTATATTTCTTTTTCGTTGTCCACATTCCACACTATTTTTGCTCTACCATTGTCTTAAGGCAATTAGCATTCTGCATAGTTTCCTCATTCATGACCTTTATGTACAATGTTAGTTGTACGGGTAGGTGATCTGAAACGATCAATCTTTTTACATTAATTGTATGTCTGGAGGACGAGAGGGAAAATTACATGACATCAAAAAGTAATCCATCACCCTTGACCCTTTTTCTGACACGTAAGTACAACAGAGTCACATCCTTTTTGAGGTACCGTTTACAATAAAAACAGTCTGCATATTTTGCACATTTCAACTAGCCGAGTCCCAAACAGATTCATTTCCATATCATCAGAACTTTCTAGCAAAAGCATTTATGTCGGTTGCAGCATTGCTGACCGTCTGCTCAAATATGTCATCAATGTAATCAAAATATTTCTATCTTCGGTGCGAGTATTTAAATCCCCACATACAGAATAAGAAAATCTTCTAATTTCTCATACAAATACATAATACATTCTTCAAGTACTTCTATACCATATCCATCAACATTGTTTCTCCAGTAACTGGATATCATATGGTCGAATATAGGTTGAAATGAACATAACATCAGAATCACAACCAAATAGCTCTTTTGATTTTTTAGCACAACTATATCATCATTTTTAACTTGTATTTGGGAAATGAGTTAGAAAAACACTTTTTGACACAAACTAAAATTCCTCCAGAATATTTCCTCTGCTTTGACAGTTTCTGAGCTTTGGAAATAAAAGAATCATAATCTGAAAAAACAATTGAATCAAAATCTGAAATAAAAGTTTCTGTAAACGTAATGAAATCGTGGTAGTTACAAAGTTAACAAACTCTTGATCATGTAACTTTTCATACAATCCACGCACGTTGTAATTCAAAAAGCTGATGGATCTAGAATGTTTTGACCAGACAACACATTTGAACTGTTACAAATTGCTGTTTTCCAGGTATTTGTCCTGTTTAGAAAAAGTACATATTGTACCCCGTGCCCCTTTCATGTACCACTTGGATAGCATTGATGCCCAGCCTGCTTGTCATTTGTCTTCTAACTGACATTCGGAGAGGGAGCATGTCTCTGTGTGCGTTTATCACTGCATTGTGACCCACATACCAGACCTGACCTCTTAAACGCCTCCCTGATGCTTACCTGGCTGCCTTGGCTAACTGATCGTCGTTTGGTACTTCCCCTCGTGTTACCACCTGCCTAACTTCCGCTCCTTTGCATTTGCTCGTGTTTTAGGACGAGAAAGTCTTTCTTTACCTTTCTTAGGGTAATCTTTGCCCCCTGCCTCGATTCCGACCTTCAGCGACGGCCCGCAGAGGTTGATCTCCAGCTCCGCTGTCACACATGCCAAAATCATTCCTAGTTAAATCTGTAACTGACCGACTGGGCGGAATGTCGGACTGGAGATCTGGTCCCTCGATTTCTGCTGCTTCGTTTCCTCCTTTTGAGATGTCGCTGTCTTCATCTGGCAGTCCTGCCTCTTGTCCCTTCAGGGTTGACTCCTGGTTATCATCCACACACTGAGGTGTTGTCCTGTAGTCCTGTAATATATCAGCAGCAGCCAGACCAGCTGCTCTTCCTCTGGATATGATCTTCATCGGAGTTTAAGGACTGGTTTGCAACCATCACAGTGTCTGTTTGCTGATCATTACAGGAAGGCTGCTACCTTTCATCTCGTCCTTTTGGTTGTTTCTAACTGGAATCCTTGTTTTACTTGTATTATGTCTTCTAGCCATATCATATTTCGTTTTGTTTGTAATATTTGCTGTAGTAGCAGTGTCCCATGTATCTATTTTTCCACTTATTTCATCATCAGACGAAGCTGACTGTCTTGAATGAAAACTGTTTTTTCCTTCCCATTTATGACGATTCTTCGGTGTTCCGCACTTGAAGCGTGCTGATGAAAAGGAGAACCCTGATTTATCATGCCTTTCATAAGAAAAATACTCATCCATGGGAGTCTTTTCGAGCTCGAAGAGTTTCTGAATGTTTCTTTCTTTGTTCTTTGAAACATTACAAAATTTGTTCGACCATTTTTGACTGCTTGGCTTTAACTCATGTGTCCAGGCAATACACGTTGTTCTTCACTTCTTTTTAAAACACGACTTGATCTTCTATTATTATATCTCTGCTAATGTCATTGTAGTGTCTCTGATTCTCAGCTGAAGCCCATGGTCGTGGTATTCCTGGCCGTTTCTTTGTTGAAAATCGTGGTTTCTTTGCCCATAGCAAAGATCGGGGAAGTCTTTTGGGCTCAACCTTTGAGAGTATTCTTCCACCTGCAGTTTGCCCATCCAGTAATATGCCCTCTTTCCTTGTTTGGTATGGAAGTCTATCATTTCTCTTTGTCTGGTGGTGAGTTCTGCAGAAATCCTGATGTTGTCTCTACGTAGCGATTCCCTCAGCTCTTGATCTTGCAGAATGTCCAGTTTATCTGACCACCTGTGCATCTGCACAACTATTGGTCTTGGTCTGTCTGCTGAGTCATTCCATTCCCCACTCTGAATGCCCGGTCAATATCACTGTGACTCCAATTTCTTCCATACGAATACTGGTTCAGAACGTCAATAATTACATCAGTTGTTGGAAATGTGTGCGTACCCCCTTCTGGTATTCCTGTGAATCTCAAATTGCGGCTCTTCAGGTCTACTTCATTTGATGGACCTGTTCCTCCAATCTGTCGAGTCTTTGACTAATCAGTTTAAAATTCTCGTTTACAACTGCAATATCTTCTATTGCAGTGTAATCTCCAACCTATTTCTCTCGGATGCTTGTTTCAGTGAATTAATGTCGGTGTTGAGTTTTCCTATTGCGCTGTTGAATTGTTGGAGATTGTGGCTAAGCATGTTACTGAGGTTACGGGAATGTAAATTCATCATTTGCATCATCTGACTAAAACGCCAGTCCATCATCTGTACCAGATTGCCACATCCATCACTTAACGAAGAAGAAGTCGTCATTTTGCTCCCAGTAGTATAGTAGAAAGGAATAATGTTTCTCACACCGATGATAATTTGACAGCAGTTTTTAGTCAGATCGTGTGCCTATTTCCAAGATCGAAAACACGAAGAAAGAATTCCTTTAAAGCGCCTGTTTTCTTTCAGTTTGTAAACACACGTGCTATCCCACACGCGACACTGTCAACCAGTTGAACAACTTCAGTTCTCACACCAAGGACACACTCGACTCAGCTTTTCGTAAATCAACCCACGTGCAAGTTGTACACTTATAGCAACACGATCCGAAGTTTGAGCTCTACTCCAAGAAATCCCTTCTTCATAATTCTTTGTAAACTTAATGAAGCAAATTAGCCTTGATCTTGATGACTAATTCAGAAAGTACCCAAATCACTCCAATTAACATACTTTAAGTTTCTTCATGCAAAAGATTGCGATGATCAACACACTCCTAATATGTTAAAATCTCATTTTTAACAGATGCTCACAAATCGTGCCTGATCAGTTGATCTTCTTTTCGAGAGTGTGTGTGTGTGTGTGTGTGTGTGTGTGTGTGTGTGTGTGTGTGTGAGAGAGAGAGAGAGAGAGAGAGAGAGGAGAGAGAGAGAGAGAGATGGAGAGAGAGAGGGGAGAAAGAATACATTTTGTCCATCAAATGCATGATATTTTCTTCTACCTTTGTTTGAATTTTCTGATCGCTTTTGGAAGAGGAAAAAGAAATCAGATAACAAACATGAAACAAATAATGTTATAGTCCGTTCTATGACTTTGTTCAATCTCACTGTTCTATGATTTTGTTCGATTGATCTGTGCTACGACTTTGTTCAATTTCACCTGTTCTATGATTTTGTTCAATATCACCTGTTCTGTGACTTTGTTCAATCTCACCTGTCCTATGACTTTGTTCAAGTCACTTGTTCTATGACTTTGTTCAGTCTAAACCTGTTCTATGATTGTTCAATTTCACCTGTTCTATGACTGTCTTCAATCTCACTTGTTCTATGACTGTCTTCAATCTCACCTGCTCTATGACTTTTATTCAATCTCACCTGTTCTATGACGTTTATTCAATCTCATTTGTTCAACAGCTTTGTTCACTTTCACTGTTCTATGACTTGATTCAATCTCACCTGTTTGATGTCGAGGCAGAGTTAGTGTCACTGTCAGTCCTCCAAAGGTTGCACCGTGCCCCCTTCGCACGCTCACTTAGCCGTCAGCGATTGGTGACACCAGGGACGGGTAGAGTCAGATCTGAAGCTGTGCACAATCAGGTTTTATAAAGTTGTGTGTAGTTAAGGTCGTCTAATCAGCGCATGCGCTCGCTGTCCGCCTTTTACGTGTCTGTGTCCGTTACAATTCTTCGTCCTCCGACATGTAGCCCAGCTTATATCCGCGTGGGCTGAGGGTGTCGAATTGGCATAGATCTTCTGTGACTTTGTTCAATTTCACCTGTCCTATGACTTTGTTCAAGTCACTTGTTCTATGACTTTGTTCAGTCTCACCTGTTCTATGATTGTTCAATTTCACCTGTTCTATGACTGTCTTCAATCTCACTTGTTCTATGACTGTCTTCAATTTCAATGGTGTGTGTTGTGTGTGAGCAGAGAGAGCGTTTGTGCGTGTGAGTGAGAGAGAGAGAGCACGCGCGCATTTGTTTGTGTGTGTGTGTGCACGCGTGAGAGAGAGAGCGTTTGTTTGTGTGTGTGTGTGTGTCTAATCAGCGCATTGCGCTCGCTGTCCGCCTTTTACGTGTCTATGTCCGTTACAATTCTTCGTCCTTCGACATGTAGTCCAGCTTATATCCGCGTGGGCTGAGGGTGTCGAATTGCATAGATCTTCTGTGACTTTGTTCAATCTCACCTGTCCTATGACTTTGTTCAAGTCACTTGTTCTATGACTTTGTTCAGTCTCACCTGTTCTATGATTGTTCAATTTCACCTGTTCTATGACTGTCTTCAATCTCACTTGTTCTATGACTGTCTTCAACTTCAATGGTGTGGTGTGTGTGTGTGTGAGCGAGAGAGAGCGTTTGTGCGTTTGAGTGAGAGAGACCAGCACGCGCGCATTTGTTTGTGTGTGTGTGTGCACGCGTGAGAGAGAGAGCGTTTGTTTGTGTGTGTGTGTGTGTGTGTGTGTGTGTGTGTGTGTGTGTGTGTGTAAGGGAGACACACAGAGAGCGAGGCGCATATATATTAATATATTATATATATATATATATTATATATATACATATTTTATATATATATATAGATCAGTATATTTTAAAATGCCTAAAACAATTTTTTAAGTGCTCAACCCTTTCTTCACCCTTCTTTGCTGTCAAACTATCGTATCATGTATCCCCAACCTCAAAAACCTAATTGACGCATCCAACAAAATGAAAATTCAACAAGCAAAGAAGGGTGAAGAAAGGGAAAATTTCTTGCAATTGCACCCGAAAGGAGCAGTGCCCACTAAACAATAAATGTCTCCACAACAAATTGTATACCAGGCTACTGTGACATCAGAAAATGAAAAGAAACATACATAGGGATCACTGAAAACCACTTCAAAACCAGATATGCAAACACAAACAGTCATTTAATAAAGAAAAATATAAAAACCAAACAGAACTGAGCAAATATATCTGGAAACTTAAAGACGCAAAAACAAGCTACAATATATCCTGGAAAATCATAAAAAGAGCATCACATACAGCAATGTTTCAAAAAGGTGCAACCTATGTTTAACTGAAAAATGGTTAATACTATGCAAACCACACTTAGCAACTTTAAACACCAAAACAGAAATAGTAAACAACTGCAGGCATAAATGGAAATCGTTGTTAGTGAACACACCCAAAACAAAAACCTGAAAGCCCAAAAAAAACACGTGCACCCAACCCGCACGTGCAAACGGAAGCCCACACGCTATATATCATCGGCGGTGGGCAAACCAAAAACCATCCTGATGACAGCGCAACACGCTCGAAACAAATTTGTAGATAGTTTGAAGATTCCTCTTTTAACTTGTTTTAACTATATATATATATATATATATATATATATATATATATATATACTATATATATTTTATATATATATATATATATTCAATTATAACGAAGCTTGCTCTTATGTCTTAGATTGAAGAATTTTGGGGGAGATAAGCATTCATATCTGCTGTGGTAGAAAAATTCTGCGTAACTTACAGTGTGTGTTTGAGTGTGTAAATGGGGATAATAAATGCTTCTCAAAATGAGCCTTCAGCAAGCTTAATGTCTCTAATGGGGAGGAAACTCACTAACATATAACTCCTGGTCAGATACCGGTATTTCGAAACATGATTGTTTCTCCTCAGTGACCACGGAAAGTGGTTAATTTCACTCCTCTGCCTTTTCGGTTTTAAGAAGAATGCTATCTCAGAAAAGATCTTATGGGACATAAGGGAATTTGTGGCGGAGCGCGATTATTCCGGTAATTTCCGGTAAGATGAAATTCTTTAAAACAGGCCAGGCATGCGTAAAAGCATTCCGGTATGTTCCGGTAAGACAAAATCCTTAATGCAGGTCGCGCATGCGTAAAGTGCTTCCTTTTCGAGGTAACACGCTAGCAGTGAAGACACACTCCCTGCTCTCGGAAAAAATTGCAAGGTAAGATCCTCATCCATCGAAGCCTACACGGTGTCTAACATGCCTCATGCCTTGTTACTTGGTCATTCCATCATCAAACGTTTTGCTCAGCATATTTGTGATGCAGATGATGTGCGTTTGAATGCAAATATTAAGTTGCAAGACACTTGCTTTTGTGGAGATAGTCGGCAGAGCCGGACTGACGGTACACGGCCTTCTGCGCGATAACGAAACTCTCCCAGGCATAATGGACAAGCTTAAACAACGACCCAACATCACCTTCCTTCAGATAGGAGGCAACGATTTTAGGCTTGGGACAACACACGATGACTTAGCTATGGGGTATTTGGCCTTGGCCTCTTTATTGAAAGGTAGATTCGGGGTGGAAACACGTCATGTTCGGACAGTTGCTGCCAAGATTCAAAGCTGAACGACCCGGGAAATGGTGGTTTTTAGCACAGCGAGAAGCAACAGAATTCAACACATGGGCGCAACAAGTACTCCAACAGCAACACGCGGCATTTGAAGGAATCCCATACGTCACATCATGGAACCACCACGAATATTTTTCTCTCAGACGCTCCAAAAGACCTTGTTCCTGAGTGACGGTGTGCATCTGTCAAATCAGGGGCAGTTCAAGTTCTACAAATCAATCAGAGGAGCCTTGATAGTAGCATGCAACAAAGTACAAGGTAAAAAAAATGAATGCACACAAAGTAGTTGTTACACAGGGCAGTGACGTGTTCGCACTAGGCTTTACCACAAGTACTTATGTGATGTTCTTGCTGGTTGGCCCCCTTTTCGGTCATGCTCTTACTATGTTTGCTTAATCAGCACACATTGGAACCAGAATTTCAACAAAAAAAAAAAAAAGAAAAAAAAAAAAAGGGGGGGGGCGAAGGATGGATGCGTCATCTGTTCACACGGCAGACCATTTTCGGTTGCACTTAGAACTGTCACGGCAGACTCTGAATTTGGTTTTTTCGGTTGCCCATTTTATTATGTGCTTCATCGGTCTGACCAGGATGTCCTAGTACTACAGATTACAAGAAGTAGCTATTTCATGTCCCTCTTGTTTTGTTCATCAGCGCATGTCTTTCAGCAAGGTGGCCATGATATTGCCATGATATTATCCGTGACATGTCTTGCAGCAATGCGGCTAGGTTAGCCGTGACCTTGACACATGTTTTCGACTTTACTGCAGCATGTTTTCTACTCATTGCAGCTACACCAGCGGTGATCTTGCATGTTTCTCAGCGATGCAGCTATATTAACTGTGACCCGTGGTTGAATCTTGCATGTTTCTAATCAATGCAGCGACATCAGCTGTGCTCTTGCATGTTTCTCAGCAATGCAGCTATATTAGCTGTGCCCCATATTGTTTTACAGTAGTCCTCATACCTGTACTGTGTATTGCCCGCTGCACAATGGGCACATGCCGTAGTCCTCTACCCGTACTGTGTATTGCCCGCTGCACAATGGGCACATGCCGTAGTCCCCTACCTGTACTGTGTATTGCCCGCTGCACAAAGGGCACATGCCGTAGTCCTCTACTGTACTGTGTATTGCCGCTGCACAATGGGCACATGCCGTAGTCCCCTACCTGTACTGTTGATTGCCGCTGCACAATGGGCACATTGCCGTAGTCCTCTACCTGTACTGTGTATTGCCCGCTGCACAATGGGCACATGCCGTAGTCCTCTACCTGTACTGTGTATTGCCCGCTGCACAATGGGCACATGCCGCGGTCCTCTACCTGTACTGTGTATTGCCCGCTGCACAATGGGCACAATGCGTAGTCCTCTACCTGTACTGTGTATTGCCGCTGCACAATGGGCACATGCCGTATCTACCTGTACTGTGTGTTGCCCGCTGCACAATGGGCACATGCCGTAGTCCCCTATCTGTACTGTGTATTGCCCGCTGCACAATGGGCACATGCCGTAGTCACCTGTGCTGTGTATTGCCCGCTGAACAATGGGCACATGCCGTAGTCCTCTTACCGACATCACTCCTCAATGCAGCTACACCAGCTGTAATCTTGCAGGTTTCTCTGCAATGCGGCTACATCAGCTGTGTGTTGCTATGTTTATATTATTACCACTTTGCATGTTTTTCAGCAAGGCGGCTACATCACCGTGACCCATACTCTCTACAGCTATTTCTCTACACAATGCAGCTATATTCAGGTGTGATCTTGCATGTTTCTCGGCAATTGTGGCTATATTAGCTGTGACCTCTTTATCACCTGAGACTGTCAATTAACCGCAAACATGTTTTGCAGTGGGTATAATGCTTCTATATGCAGAACTGACAAATTTATATTGTCACTCCTCGTGGAGTGGACCTAAGCGCAATATAACATCTTTTGTGTCATGTGTTGCATGTATGTGGGAAGAATGTGAAAGAGAAAGCATGCTGATCAGGGGTGATGGAAGATGGGGAAGACGAAAGAGAACAGTTCTCAATTGCCATGGGACCTAACAAGAAGCATCAGCCCAAAAAGGCTGGTGTACAATACTGTAGTATGTTTGTTGAGTTTTCAAAAAGCCAACCAAAGGTGCCACCTAAGAAGCAAAAGAAAATCATGAAAGAGCAAAGCAAGCTACATTTTCTTGTGAAAAGTAGAAAATATAAAAAGATAACCTCTTAAGACACAAGTGCTGAGGGCCAGTTCTTGGAATGAATCCGCAAGGGACTAAATTACTATAAGCTTGCTGAAGGCATTTTTCATTCCCCATTCACCCTCTCAAGCACATACTGTTAGTTAGGCAGAACCATCTACCACTGCAGATATGAATGCTTATCTCCCCCTATTTCTTCAATCTAAGACATAAGAGCAAGCTTTGTTTATAATTGAATATATATATATATATATATATATATATATATATATATATATATATATATATATATATATATATATATATATACATACATATATGTGTGAGTGTGGGGGGGACTTTTTTGTTTTGTTTTGCTTTGCTTTGCTTTGTTTTGTTTTGATTTGCTTTGCTATGCTTTATTTTGTTTTTTTGTTTTTAAGCCAGACACCCATGCAACGAGCTGAAAACATTACTCTGGAGTGTTACTGGCACGCCTCACAGGATGCAGTAGCAAAACATGGTTTGGACAGCACAGGACCTGTACATTATCCGGTTATTTTCTGCAGTATTTGGTACAAAGTGTTTGAACATTCCATTTCACCAACCAATGGATAATTTTTTTTTATTTGATTGTCTCATAGCAAGAAAAGAAATCAGCAAATGAACAAACAAATAACCACACAAATCAATAAAGCTCTTGCAATTTTCTGATTATATTTTCACAGTTCTGGTTATTTTCAATTTTCTGCGTTAAAAAAGAAAAGCTATAAATAACAGAAAATGTATACTTTTGCTTCTATTTTTCTGTTCCTGTGTTCACTGAAGTATGTACAAACCACAAGACAAGCTGGTTATATTTGATATCCTTGTGTGTGTGTGTGTGTGTGTGTGTGTGTGTGTGTGTGCATGAGGGTGTGTTTGCGCGCGCGCGAATACGCGCGTGTATGTGTGTATTGCTTTTTTTCATTGGAAATCTAGGTGATATGTGCTTGATCGCCTCCATGTTTTGTGTAACTCTTGATATTCAGCAGTAATTTCCTCAAATTTATTTGTGTGTGTGTGTGTGTGCGTGTGCGTGCGTGCGTGCGTGCGTGTCAAAGTCAAAATTGTATTTTCAGATGGAACATTGAATAAGCAATAAATTTGCTTTTTTACATCAAGCCATCCATAAAAAAAAGATATATATATATATATATAGATATAGATAGATAGATGAAACGACGAAAAATCACAGAAATTTATGAAAATCAAAGACAATGAAAAATAGAAACCAGAGAAGAAATGGATGGGGGGGAAGGTAGGGAGTGTACAAATGAGAAGGGGTGTACAAATGAGAAGTGTGTGTGTGTGTGTGTGTGTGTGTGTGTGTGTGTGTGTGTGTTTATACATCCCTAGGATTTTGATTTGATTTCTTTTCTTTTCCTCAGAGGCAGCCCTCAGGTCAGCACAAAACATATTTGCCAATGAAGATTTAAAGATGATAAAACAATTTAGAAACATGAATCATTGGATGCCATCTACATCAATAAGACAAAAAGAGAAGAAAAAGCCCACCCACAAAATATGCTTGATACATAAAATCCCCAAAGCATTTTAGAACCAAACCATGCGTAAAGCGTTGGCTGGTTTGTTGTGTTTGTAATTATCCCTTCTGTTCTGTTTCTTGGCTATTTTTTTGCAGCTCCAACCTTTTTACTGCCTCTTAGTACAGTGCAAGAGTTTCAGATAATCTAAACTGGATTTTTCCACAGTTTTTCCGTTATGATCTGTTAACATTTTTTCATTTAAAAAAAAAGATATTCAAAAGATACTTTTGGACGACAATCTTAAAAGAGAGAGGCACCAGGTTGTAGATCTCCCCTCCTATGACTTATTAATCTGACATTTTCTTCTTTGTATAAGATTTACACAGTTAGTTCAATTCAATCCACAAAATGCACTTATACTCTTCTTTTTCATGTTCTTCCTTAACGGTGTGGGCAGTCAGGTGAATTTTATTATAACACGAATGCTGTGCAGAAAGAAGAAAAAATGACATTAGGCAATGAACATTTCAGCAGCCCCCTTTCTGATTTCCCCTTTCAAGAAACACAAAAAAAGCTCTGTTCAAGACTGACTTGTAATAGCCCTTCGATCTTGAACACTGACACAAAAACATAATATACCAGAAGTACAACCCAAGCAGCTATCTGCACACATCAGCTGAATGAAATGCGGGCAAGCTTGGGACTTTTGCTTTCATTGGAGAAGTCTTCTAGTTTGTTCTGAGTGCTTTGTTCAGTCCGAGTGCCTTGGTTGTTCTGTGTGCTTTGTTTTGACTGCCTTGTTATGGGTTGTTTGCTCTGTGTACAGAATAGGGGGCATTGGCCTTAAGTTGCCAGCTGTCCTTGTTTTGGAAGGGGAGAAAAGTGGTTCGTTAATGACATCAAAAGTTGCACTGTGCATTACTGTTTGGTTCTTCACATCACATATCTGATTTTCTTTCATACAGTGACTGTTCTTATTTTCAAAATTCTGTTGGGAGTTGGGTTTTCAAAACATACTCTCTGTCTAGTTCTTTAATTACCAGAAGAAACGATTTCAGATAAGAAGAACCTGAGAGTGGTTGTATGTAAGGGATAAGTGCCATGGGAAACATGCCACTGAGGTGACCTGGACGATGACAGTAAAAAAATCCAATCCAACTCCCAGTGTGTTTGTATTGTGTGTGAGCACACGATGCAGGCTATCAGGATCACACACATGCAGTTCTTATGGTGAATGCACAGCTGCCAACCCTCCCGAATTTTTATGGAATTTCCCCAATTAAACAAAGACTGTGACGGATAAACTAATCAGGAAAACTGTAACAGACTGCTGAAAGAACACATAACACAGAGGGCAAATGCAACGCTTACGAAACAGACGAGCAATTTTTCGACAACTTATGCATCCATTTCTGAAGTTACACACACACACACACACACGCACGCACGCACACACACACACACACACACACACACACACACACACAGAGTCGGTATACAAATGCACAAAACAATATGCCATCGATCTAAACCAGTAAGTGTGTGAAGAGTCACTAGGGCACCATACTGAAGAACAGTTCACCAGGTTCATACAGTTCTGTCAGCTGTGTACCAAGGCCTGGGTTTCTTGCAGATGTTTTCCCTGTTCACTCTGCAATATTGTCTGCCCATAGTTTGTCACTGTCATCCCCTCCGTCCCCCTCCTTTAACACTTCCCTGGATGGTTGTTGTGGCACTGGATCTTATTATATGGCCATATCAACATAATTTTTCGTTTCCTCACTGATGTCAGTAGATCTTCGCACGGTCTTACATGATACCTGATGGTTTAATGCAATTGGTGATTGGTGATATCATCATAATGTATGTGATGTTTAGTATCTTGTGTTAACCATCTCATTTCCATGGCTTGAATTCTTCTTTCCAGATCTGCTGTGAGGGTCCATGTCTCATATGTGTACAGGAAGATGGAATACACCAGTGCGTGCTGGTGCCTGATCATGTGTTTCATGGGTATGTTCTTGTCCTTCCAAACGGGTTTTAATGTGGACAGTGCAGTGGTTGTCTTTGCTGCCCTTAAGGATTTCTGGCTTGGGTCCCTCACTGCTAAAGATGGATCCCGGGTAATCTGTTGAACAGACTCTAGCTTTTGACCGTGGACAGTCATGTCAGTATCGCTGGTGGTACTGTGGCTCAACCAACAACTTTTTTTTCTTTTTTTCTTTTTCGCTGTCCCAGCCTCTGCGCCACCTCAGAGGCAATGCACCAACGCCGCTCATTCCGACACCCCGTCCACAGCCACAGCCCGGTCGGCCCCGGCGCAGCACCGGCACCAGGAATCCACAGGGAGCAGTCAATGTCCAGCCGTCAACAGGCAACCACCGGAGGAGACACTGCACTGCTGCCGAGTCATTTCGGTGGTGTTCAGTGGCGCCTGTTCTGATCTAACATACGCAGGACACAACCTACTAAGCCCCCTACTGACGACAGTAATTGCTTAGTCGCGGAGCCGGCGTGAGTGAGCTCTCCCTCCGGAGGGCGCCACCACGTCCGTCCAACGACAGCCCCATGGACTAGCCGATACCGGTGACCCCGACAGAACCAAACCAAGGCCACAGACGTGGAGAGGACATCGAAACTGAGGTCACCATGAGAGCAGGGCATGAAAGGCCACAAAACTTTGCAGAATCCAGGTTGTTCTTCAGCAATAATGGGATCTGCTTTCGTTTAAAATCTATGCGGAATTTTTTTGTTGTTGTTGCTGGCATGGCTGGTCAAGTTTATTTGTACAGTAGTCTTGCCAGTTACAGAACAGTAGTTTTGGCAGTCCGTACAAATACATAAAAACAAAACAAAGCTAAAAAAAAGAAAAGAAAAAAGAAAAAAAAACAACAACAAGTAACTTTAGAAAAAAACACACACACAAAACAGCCACTCAGTTCATGCAATAATCTGAACGTATTTCAAATTCCTCTTTACACCAAATATACTGTATGAATAGATAATGGATGGAAAACAGACTGCGAGGATAAATAAATTAAGCAACATATTTGCTAGAGTTGCATGCACATTGTGTGCGGAGGCATCTGTGCCCTCAAATGTTGCTTGAAGAGCTCCCACCTTAATGCTGATCATCTGGCTTCTGGCACATGCAGAGCGCGAGCATGCCCGGCTTGTCTTCCATGGAGTCGATCAAATCGAGCACGCGGAACCCTGCCTTCTCCACCAGCTCATATGCTTTCTGTTCTCCCCAGCAAGCTCCCAGTGCTTGGGAATCTTCCTTCTGATAGCTCTCTGGAATACACAGGAACGTACTGTACGCATAAAGCGCAGCTGCTGAAGGGTTTCCTACGTTTTCTGACAGGTAACTGGACATAAACATGTCCACCATGGAAAAATGCCCGCCTGGCTTGAGCACTTTCTTGATTCCTTCCAGCCCTTTCAGGGGGTAAGGGAGGTCGTGGATGACATCACAGGTGAACACCCAGTCAAAACTTTCATTGAGGTCCTCAGGGATCTGAAAGATGTCAAGGACCTGGAAACTGACGTTAGGGAGGTTCTGCTTCTTCACAGTGTTCCTAGCTCGATCCAGACCATGAGGCGTCACATCCGTCAACAGGAACTGGGTCTTGGGAAACATGGCAGCCAGATGGCAGCAAACATTGGCAGTTCCACAGCCAACTTCCAGAGCTCGGACTCCCTTCTCTGTAAGGATAAAAAGGTCACCATGCATCAGTCACTTTTCACTACACTTGTTTCCACATACGAAAAAGTTGTTCATTACACATGGATTCAAGTTCATGTTGGTTAAAGCTCAGCTAACTGCAAAAGCACATTTAAGTATCTGCTTAACATTAGAGATGTTTACAAAATGAATGTGACGGAGTAAACACAAGTATAATTATTAGTAGTCTCTGTAGCTGAAGACCATGGCTGTTGGCACCCTGCAGTTATGGAGTCAGTGGCTGCTAACTAGCTCTGAAAGCTATGTTAATTACAGTCTTTTCTATGACTGTTGAGAACATCGCCAACACCCCCTCCCTTCTGTTATCAACACTCCTCCCTTTAAAAGAAAAAAACCTGAAAGAAGTGCCTAAACGTTTTCCACAAGCACATAAAAGTTTTGCTTCTGTCAGATTTGTAGCATCTCGTGCCACTTTGCGGTCGGTTCTGGATATAATTCTGGTTACCGTGGTGGAAACGAAACTGCAATGTAATGTGCCCCACACACTGTTCAGATCATTCTAAAATCAACCTAAATGCACTTTCAATATTGAATGTTAATATCATTATCTTTTGTCAACGCTTTGAAAAAAACCGTTTCTGATGAATTTTCTTTAATGCAATTTGTTTGGTTAAAGTTGAAAGGCGCATGATGGCATAAAAACTGGCAGACAGCCTTGAATAAAACAAAATAATCTACCTATGCTGAGACACTTGCATTTCTGACCTTGGTGAAATGTACACAAAGCATACTCTAATTGACAGTAGTCCTAAACTATAATACTGTAAAATCCGCACGCTGAGGTCCTGGCACCCTGTTCCATACTAAATCTAAACACTTTAATTTTGATTAATCGTAAAACTTGATAAATTTCTTCTAATTGCTGATATCTGTCGGATCCTCATGTACAAACAGACACATAAAAGATCATAAACCTGCCTTTGAGAAGAAACCTACGATTACTTTCCATCCTGACAAAAACCTCAAAGACCAAACTGAACAAAATCACCACATCCACTTAAATCACCCTATACCTTTCTCTGCTCAAAACCCAGCTGCAAAATGTGTCCTATCACCAAGCCAGGCATCAGGCTATATGGCCCCAAAGGCTCGTACAAAATTAAAAGAACATTCTCCAGTCAGAGCCACAATATTGTGCATACTATCCACTGAGAACTGAGTGGTAAGATCTTTACACTTGATGCACGCTTTTCTGAACACGTGGCCTGCACCTGCCGTTATCGACCTAAACCAGTCACTCTACGCTTCAGCCATTCTTACACAACATCAATTACGTCAAAGTCCTGATGCTATAGCAATCACAGAGTGACAGCACCATACAGGAATCCTATCTTACTGCCAGACTCTCCAGAGACTATCAATCTATTCTTTACTTATCTCATCACGCTCTTTTATTCTTTCTTTCAAACACATTTACTTCAAACACAGGGGACGGAATAGCTCAGTTGGTACAACGCCGGACTCGTGATCCTGGGGCTGCAGGTTCGAATTTCGGTACAGGGGGATTTTTCCCTTGGAGTTAACATTGGTTCTGACTCCAGTCCCCATACAGTCCTTCGAATGAGACTATAAACCGAGGTTCCGTGTGTCAACGCACGCAAAACATCTTGAACAGCATAACATCCCATCACCAACTTTCGGAAGAGAAGGCCAGTTTGGCCGTTCGTATGGATGACACGTTACACATAGCATGCATCTTCCCCGAAGATGGAGTATGGCTGCCTTAATGGCGGAACAAACAAAAAAACGGTCATACACACAAAACTCCACTGCCTGTCTATACAAGCAGTGTCCGCAGGAGTATCAGCCTGCGTACGCAGAAAGAAAGAAAAGACTTCAAACACATAGCTTTTCCCCTCTTTTTCATGTTTCAATAGTACTCTTAGCTTTTTACTCACTTAACAGTTTCACTCCTTTCCATCAATTTATCATCATCATCATTATAATCATAATAGAAGAAAAAGAAACACCCGAAGGTGCTGGGGAGGACCCAGAGAAGCACTGTCTTCACCTGCCCTTAGAGCAGTCCTGTACCACCCCTGGAGGCCTGCGCTGTGTTGACGATGGGTACAGGCACGCGCAGGACACTCCATTAAGATATCAAGGGACATAACTGCTCCTGAACAGAGGTAAATTAGACTACAGGATGCAGCTCATAACAGCCTCAAAGTAGCATCCCCCATGGGTGTACCAGCCCGTATTTCATGACTGCAGAGCCCACCGGCGAAAAACACCACCCCCCAGTTGCCGAGCACACCCCACAGACCCAACCACCCCTGCCCACGGACAGATGAAGACAGTGCCACTCCAGACACAGCCAAGCTTTCGCCATACGGTCTTATGTCAATTTATCATCATCATCATTATAATCATAATAGATATTATTGTCATGTTATTCTTAATCTTAGTAGTAGTAATAGTAGTAGTAGTAGTAGTAAAATGATGATGATGATAATTTCTATTATTCATTCTTTATGACGATTGTTATTATTATCATTATTAACAGTACATTATAGCACCTATCCACGGTCAGACAGCTCTAAGCACTTTACAATTCACTCCTTCGTTTACACAATGCTCTGCCTACCGGGTAGAGCCGACTGAAGAGCTGCCTGATAGGCGCTACATTCTGTCGTTTCCCGTGTCATTCATTTGAATCTCAGTCACTCAGTTTTTCTTTCGTTCTTTGATTCTTTCGATGCCTGCTATGCGTTCACGTGCCATCCATACCAACGACTAAATTTGGCCTTCTCTTCCGAAAGTTGTGATGGGATTTTACGTATGTTCAAGAGGCTATGCATGCGTTCACATACAGAACTTCGATTTATAGTCTCATCCGAAGGACTTTTGGAAAATGGAGTCAGAATTAATGTTAGTTCCACAGGGAAAATTCCCCTCTACCGAAACGGCCCACTGGAGATTCGAACCAGCAACCCCAGGATCGCCAGAATCTGCAGCGCTCTACCAACTGAACTATTCCTTTTGTCTTTTCTAAATTGTTGTATATTTGTATATTTCTTAGCTTTTATATTACTATCTTTCCTATCTTCATTATCGTGATAATCATCATTATTATTTTCTTGAATTAATATTATCAGTATTATTAGTAGAAGTAGTATAACTGCCTAAAGATTTCTTAGATTTGATGTTACTATCTCTCCCATTTTCTACATCACTACTATCATTGTTGTGAATGTCATCATTATTTTCAATGATTATTATTGTTTTAATATTATGATTAATATCATCATTGTCATCATCACTATTATTATTAATACTATCATTATCACCATCATTATCATCATCATCATTATTATGACTACTATTATTGTTATTGTTTTTGTTTTAGCTATTCATCTAATTCCAGTTTCTTTTCTTTCTCTTTTCCCCCTTTTATTTTATTAATATCATTATTATTATTATTAATAATATTATAATCATTATTATGATATTTATTATTATTATTATTATTATTATTATCATCATTATCATTATTATCATTATTTAATCATTATCATTATTGTCATTATTATTAATTTCATTATTACTACACAATTATAATGCTAGTATTTTTTTTTCTCACTTTTTTTCTCCAAAATTGTCATTATCATTTTAATCTGTATCTTCTGCCCTCCTGCCTCTTCCCCACCTCTTCACTTAGATTCCGTAGTTTTCATTTTTCAGCCACAGTGCAGTTTCCGCCAGAGAGATTAGTGACTATCAGTTCATCCTTTACTTCCATTGTTTTGAATATTATCTGTCCTGCCTGAAGAAGTCCCCAACAGATCGAATTGCTTCGTGTATGTTCTGTCATCTGTTTGTTCCTTAGTTTGGCAGCTCAGTAATTACAATTTGTGCTTTTATGTTGCTAGAAGCTTAATGATGCCTATTACGGGATGAATTTGATGACTTTTCATGAATTTTGAGCGTTGGAAGTATTTTGACCAGCAAAGTAGACTGTGCCGTTCGTGTGTGTGTGTGTGTGTGTGTGTGTGTGTGTGTGTGTGTGTGTTCGTTCTTTAATTTAATGTCTATCCACTTTACAGTGATCTCAGACAAAAACAAGAGACAAACGAACAGACAAACAAACAAACAAAGACAACCACAAATAACATGTAAAAGGGGCCGGTGTGTGTGCGTGTGTGTGTGGAGGGGGGGGGAGGGGCATAAATGTGTGTTATTTTTAAAATGTTATTAAAAGTGTATGGAGTGTGGAGGTAGTGTAGTATGCTAATTTTTGCATGCATAGTCTATTCAATTAATGAGATACCAATAAGTGACCATCACTTTAACCCCATTCTAATCTACCGGCATAAACGGTAAACTACTTTAGCCTGGATTCATATCTGAACATTTTCAAAGAAACAAAACATTTTTAACCATTGAACTAATAAGAAAATAAATCAAACAAGTAACTCGAGAATCGAAGTAAATGTTCAACTGGACTCTTAACAATTGCCCGAACAGCTTCTATAGCCTTCGCCTCGTTCCCAAAAATGTCCCAAAAATTCGCGATTGATGGGTTCAAACTTAATAACCAAGTG
>CM031604.1:87629727-87635590 GCA_018398815.1 Conus ventricosus
ATGATTTAATATACCGAGACTTTTCAAGTCTGTTTCCACCGTGGTTACACCAAAGAGAACGTTATTTAAAGTTAACTTTGTTTTCAGATCCAACTTTGTTTGTACATACCTTTCTACATCTTTCCAGAACGCTCTCACCGGTGCACAAAGGTAGAAGAAATGTTCTATAAGTCAATTTCGTCCCTGCAGAAGGAGCATTTATTATTGTCAGCTTCCTTCATTTTGTGCAGCCAATATATTCGTTGGGTAGATATTATGTAGGATTTTCCATTGCAGTTCTCTCAGTCTAGTTTCCTTAGTTGCTTTTACCGCAAGTAGCCATATACTCTCATCTAGCACAACGTTTAATTTTCTTAACCAAAATGCCTCTGCACATGACTGAACAGGATTGTTTACTGACTCTTTCTTTTTTAAAAAGGCTGCAATATGTTTAGGTTTGGGTCCATTTGTCATGAAGTCTGGCATAACTACCTTTTCGTTTTGGGTGTTTGCAACAGTTAACAGGCCATCTTCTGTCCATCGTTTCCAGATGTTTGGTATAGCGTTAATCAGTGCGTTGTATTCGAAAAACGTGACTGCGTGGTTCCTTCCAATTCTATCTGTAACTTCTTCTCTAGTCAGGAGTCTGTTTTCGCTGCTTTTTATGATATCACTCATTCGTTCCAGTCCTGCTTTTTTCCACAGGGGAAAGTACAGTACTTTCTCCTTGAATCTGATTAAAGTGTTGTTCCATAAAAGTTGTCTGCTGATATTTACTCTGTCTACATCAGCTAGGCTCGTACATGTTTTGTTTTTAAGGTAGGTTTGTACTACCGTTTTCCAAAAGGAGCTTTTTATCTTTTCAATTCCCACGACTTCATTCAGTTTACAATTTATTTCAAAGCATCCTAAGCCACTCAAGACCTTACTTATGTGCCATCTCGGGATCCGAGCCCATTTCTTGTCTACACTCGTCAATAAACTTCTTGCCCATTCCAAATAATAGCTTTCTTGTGCCCTTTGTAAGTTAACCATATTTAGCCCACCATTTGATTTGTCATCTTCCATAATTTTCCTTTTAATTTTTTCAAAACGCTTTTCTATTACTAACTTTTCTTTGCCAGAGAAATTTATAAAACATTCTGTTGACTGCAGTAATGACATGTTCTGGTAAGCCAATACTCTGCATGACAAAAATCAACTGTGATAGCAGAAATGTTTTAATAATGATTAATTTCCCATTAATTCCCAAGTCTCTATGGCTCCACAGTTTTATATATTTTTCGATTTTCTCGATTCTGTTTTTCAGTTGTCCTCAACATTTACGACGCTTTTTTCACTTGTGAAAATAATGCCTAGTATCTTCAATTTGTTTTCCGTTTTGAATACAAGATTTTCGGTTTCTTGTCTTTGACTGCCTAATCTCATCGCTTTAGTCTTACGGCAATTCAATTTCAGTCCCGAGAAACCTGTGAATGTGTCTATAATGTCTTTGGCTAGGATCATGTCTTCACTGTCCTTCAGAAACAGTGTTGTGTCGTCAGCAAGTTGTTTAATTTTCAAATCATTATTGTTATTATTATTATTATCATCATCATCATCATCATCATCATCATCGTTGTTGTTGTTGTTGTTCATGTTGCTATCAACTTCAGGTAGTTTTATACCTTTAATTTGACTGTTTCTGATTTTGATTGCAAGTAGCTCCACTGCTAGCACGAAGGCTAGTGGAGAGAATGGACATCCTTGTCGAATTCCGCACTCGAGTGGGAAGGAGGCCGAGATCCACCCACCGTGGTAAATGTTACTGAAAGTTTCTGTTACTAAAATTTTAACCCAGTGTCTAAACTGCTCTCCAAAACCAAATATTTCGAATGTTTCCATCATGAATTCTTTTGATATGGTGTCAAATGCTTTTTGGTAGTCTACAGCTAACAAATATCCTGATTTATTCGTTGCATTAACATATTCGATGGCGTCGTCAATTGTACGTATAACACTCGCTATGTTTCTGCCCTTTAGATATCCAACTTGGTCTTCATTAATTAATTTGCCAATCACTTTGACCAGTCTCATCGAAATCACTTTTGCCATTATTTTATAATCTATATTTAGTAGTGTTATTGGTCTCCAGTTACTAAGGGAATCCCTTGCTAGCTCTGCTCCTTTGTGTAGTAATATTAAAATGCCTTGCTTTTGTGTATAGCTCATTTCCCCCTGTCATATGCATCATTAAACGATTTGGTAACCACCATTTTTAACTTATTCCAGAAGAACTTATAAAACTCAACTGTCAAGCCGTCTCTTCCCGGGGACTTGCCATTTTTCATTGATTTTAGAGCTACACCTGCTTCTTTTTGCGAGATCTCACCTTCGCATAGTCTAGCCTCTTCATTGTCTAATTTGGGAAATTGTTCGTTCGCAAGGTATGTATTAAGTTCTTCTTTAAGGTTTTCCTTTGTGTGTGTTGGCTTACTATACATTTCGGAGTAAAATTTAACTTGTTCATTAAGAATATCTGCTTGATTTGAAATTATGTCCCCACTGTCCTTTTTAATTTGAGTCATTGTATTATTCTTTGCCCGACTTTTCTCTAGACCTAAGAAAAATTTGGTGTTTTTCTCCCCCTTTTCAATCCAGTTTATTTTCGATCTAATCTGTGCTCCTCTTGCTTTTTCTAATGAGATCAGTTCTAATTTTTGTTTAATAGTTTTAGTTTGTGTGTGGATCCTTGCATTTTGTGGGTCTCTGGCACTTGCCTCTTCCAGCAGTTGTAACTCTCCCTGCAGTTGAATTATGTCATTTCTCGTCTGACTCGCTTTAAATTTTCCATATTCCACACAAATGTCTTTAATCTTCATTTTGCAGTTTTCCCAGTGGCTGGATATGTCCGCAATTGAGATTTCCGTACTTTCCAGCATAATTTCCAATTTTCTATTCATTTTCTCTATAAAGACGTTGTCTTTTAAATAAGAATTATTGAATTTCCAGAATCCTGGACCCTTAAAAACGGTGAATTATTTATTTCAAGAGTAACTGCTCTGTGGTCAGAGTTGGGCACCGACAGTATATCGCATGAAACACACTGATTCAGTACTTCCGCGTTTGTAAAGAAGTAATCAAGACGTCTGGCTATAAAGGGATTTCTTCTGCACCACGTGTATGATTTTTCCTCTTTATGAAACTCTCTCCATATGTCTGTCAATTCAAGTTTACCAACTACCTCTCTTAATTTGTCTCTTTCTGCCAATGTGGGTTCCCTGATATTATGTCCATGTCATTAGACATTACTGTGTTAAAATCACCGGTTATAATTAGGTTATCTGGGTAATTTGTAAGAACTGAGTTCATTTTATTGAAAAACAATATTCATCCCTTTTGTCGTTTGGTGCGTACAGGTTTACTAGTGTGAACGATTTTGAACATATATTAACTGAAGCGATCATCATTCTTTCAGTCTGTTTCAGCAACTTAATCTCCCTTTGAAATGCTTTACAGTAAGGATTATTTCTCCCCGGCTGTGCTTAGACCCAGACTGATATAGCAGTTTTCCTCCCCACTCTTTTTCCCAAAGTGGTGCATCTTTTTCCGTTATATGCGTTTCCTGGAGACATGCGATATCAATTTTCTGGTTTTTAATTTGTGAAAACAAAGCTTTGCGTTTAAGTTTGTTACTTAAGCCTCTAGTGTTTAAAGACAAAATTCTTAATCTATCCATGCTCAAAAATAAGTTCGTTTAACAAATATGTTTTGGGACAACCAAAGTCGTCAAAACCATTGTCCAAGCTCAATGTCCATAAACGTCAAGCGTGGCCGAACCCCAATCAATCATCAAGGAGTATCCAGTCATTCCCACACTGAAGCCGGAGAGTCGGCACACTCCTCGTCGTCATTTGAGGGAGGATCATCTTCAAGCTCCTTCTCTGTCTGGCGGCGCTGCTTGTCGGGCTGTTGAGGAGGGGTGGCGTCAGACCCCAATCTGCGTTTCCCTGATGCAGATCGGGAGGTGTCCCTGGCGAATTTCAACTTGCTTTGTGTATTATTTCCTGTCGGTCGACTCTTAGATCTGCCTCTTCTGTCGGATTTGGGTTTTAGTTGTGACTGTCCGTCAACAGATGTCTTATTTTGTTGTGTTGTGTTTTTGTCAGGCTGAATGTATGGCTTGCTGTTGTTCATGCCATCAAGATTTCCTGATGGCCCCTCTCTATGAGCCGGCGTCATTTCGCACTCGGGGTCACCTGCCTTGTGACCGTCCGAAAAGCACTGCCGGCACTTCACTGGATTTGAGCAGGAGGAAGAGTCATGGCCCTTCTGGAAGCAGTTTCGGCACTCACCCATCTTCTGTCTATCGACAACCTTTTGCTCTTTATGATAAAGGGACCCTTTGAACTGACTTATTTCTATTGTTTTGGGGAGAGGTTCTTTGGGGACATCAACGTACAGAAATCTTCTTCCAGTTTTCCATCTTGTCAGTTTTCCGTTGCTGTCTCTATCCTTCTCTAAGATGAGCTTTGAGCGAATGTTTACTTTTAACTTTTTGATGGCTTGTAATATTTCATCATCTGAAAACGAAAGGGGGATGTTACTTATGATCAACTTGGTGGACGGTATTTCCTGTTGGGAACCATCAGGGGATGTTATCAGGAAAGGATTCTTATCCTTGACCTCCACCTGAATCCCTCTCAGTGAGAATCCTTGCAGTAAGAGTTTTTGACGCGCTGCACTACTGCGAGGATAAATCCTCCACAGGCCTCCAATCCGTTGAGCACCATCCATCGATTCGATCCACATTTCTTTTCAGCTGCAGAACATATTTCTGCTGTAGTGAACTGTTTTTCTTCAAAGGCGGGGAGTTCCTTATTAATGAGGAACACTGGGGTGACGCCTGGTACTTTTCTGTCATTCATAGTGTCCGATTATTTTCGGATCTTAAAGAAGATCGTGAGGTTTTATGAGAGTAACTAAGATTTTTCTCCTTTCTTCCTTTTTCCAAAACTTGATTTACCTTGTCTAAACACACGTTGCACTGGGCACACAAGAAATGTAGCTTTGAGATCAGTATGTGTACTCCATATAATGTAGCTTGTTTACCTTTTGAACCAAATGCGTTTTGTCTAAGTATTCGAACAGACCTGGAAAATACTGAAGACTGGATCCTTTTCAGAGAAGAAGAAAGTAAACACCGGCACACTTGGTGAGCTACCACCACACTGTCACCACACTGTCAGGTACTTCGAAGAAAACAGGAACTTCAAATGTAGAGTAAAGGAAAGAGAACAGTCCAAATTATTTCTGCGTAAATACAACATACAACTTTTCACTTAGCGTTCAATGTCGAAAGAACAAAAAACAAAAAAACAGACTGAGTCAAACAGCACGAAGTAAGGCAGCAAAAGCGGAGCTCTTCCAAACGCGTCCACTCGACACGAACGTCGCTCACCTTTGTCCCGAGAGCTATCTTATAAGCTTTACTATCGATACTTTGCATCTTTGTTATCAAACATTTTGGAGCTGAAAAGAATATTTCCTGAGCATAAGATAATTTTGATCTCACAAGTGCAGTTGCTAAATGAATAAGTACCTTACTATCTTTTCCTCACGACTGTCGACTTACCATTTTTTTAATAAATTTAATCCTTTTCTGGCTTTTGTCAAAATATGTTCCAAATGGTAGTTCCAATTCAATTTAGAAGTCAGACTTACTCCTAGAAATTTAACAACTTTTTTATATTCAAGCGGCATTCCATTTATTTGAAAAGAGGGTAGAGGTTTAGGTTCATAGCCAGAGTTGAAGAGAACCATATGCGATGTGTGTGTGTGTGTGTGTGTGTGTGTGTGTGTGTGTGTGTGTGTGTGTACGTTGGTAGGACTGCAATTGCTCAGT
>CM031604.1:87635690-87679055 GCA_018398815.1 Conus ventricosus
TATAACGTGGCAGACAGTGAATAGTTGCTGCCTTCAAATAACAAATACTCTAACAGCAGTTAAAAAAAACTTATGGCCTCGAATAACAACTGTTCTTCAGTAACGTTTTAGCCATTTTAAATAACACAATTAAAACACAGTGGTCACAACAGAGGCCGACGAAACACACAGCCTTCTTGAGTGGTGGCTCAAACAAAAATGACGGCCCGGGTCGTGCCACGTCGACATGTGACGACGTAGCAATCTCGAATTTCTGATGCAACCCATTGCAACCCGGCCAAGTGTGCTTCGTTTAAACAGCACAGGCTAGGTGCAAACTGCCGCGAGCCGTAAATTAAGTGATCAGATTTCAGCCCCGTGTACAAAGTTTGTAGGTGGAAATTAGTCAGAAGAAGTGTGCGGATTTTATGTCATTTAATTGAGAGAGAGAAAGAGTGTGTGTGTGTGTGTGTCTGTCTGCCCGCCTCTCTGTCTGTCTGTCTGTCTCTCTCTGTCTCTCTCTTCTCTGTCTGTCTGTCTGTCTGCCAGTGATTCTCTCTCTCTCTTCCGCCACAGGAAAAGGCGGCTTTTAGGCCACTTTCGCCCAAAAACTCGGTGGTGAAGCAAGTGAGTCAGGATTGGTAAAATGCTGTTCTCTATATGCCTCTCTCTGTCTCCCTCACCACACACACACACACACACACACACACACACACACACACACACACACATACAAATGCGCTCTCTCTCTCTCTCACACACACACACACACATACACACACACACATACACACACACACACACACACACACACACACACACACACACACACACACACACACATACACACACACGCTCTCTCTCTCTCTCTCTCTCTCTCTCTCTCACACACACACACACACACACACACACACACACACACACACACACACACCATTATTCGATCTATGCCAATTCGACACCCTCTGCCCCTGCGGATATAAACTGGACTACATGTCGGAGGACGAAGAATTGTAATGGACACGGACACTTAAAAGGCGGACAGCGAGCGCATGCGCTGGTCAGACGACCTTAACTAAGACTTTATAAAACCTGATTGAGCACAGCTTCAGATATGACTCCTCACGTCCCTGGGTCACGAATCGCGGACGGCTAAGTGAGCGTGCTAGAGGTGAAGGGCACGGTGCCTCAACATCAGAACAGGTGAGATCGAATCAAGTCATAGAACAGGTGAAAGTGAACAAAGCTGTTGAACAGATGAGATTGAATAAACTCATTGAATAGGTGATTTTTTTTCATGTTTGTTATCTAATTTTCTTTTTCCTCTTCCAAAAGCGATCAGAAAATCAAACAAAGGCAGAAGAAAATATCATGCATTTGAACGACAAAATGTACATAGAACAGGTGAGATTGAAGACAGTCATAGAACAGGTGGGATTGAAGACAGTCATAGAACAGGCGGGATTGAACAGTCATAGAACAGGTGAGACTGAAAAAGACATAGAACAGGTGAGATTGAACAAAGTCATAGAACAGGTGAGATTGAACAAAGTCATAGAACAGGTGAAATTGAACAAAGTCATAGAACAGGTGAAATTGAACAAAGTCGTAGCACAGATCAGATCGAACAAAATCATAGAACATGTGAGATTGAACAAAGTCATAGAACGGGACTATAACATTATTTGTTTTCATGTTTGTTATCGTGTTTCTTTTTCCTCTTCAAAAAGCGATAAGAAAATTCAAACAACGGTAGAAGAAAATATCATGCATTTGATAGACAAAATGTACTCTCTCTCTCTCTCTCTCTCTCTCTCTCTCTCTCTCTCTCCTCTCTCTCTCTCTCTCTCTCTCTCTTTCTCTCTCTCTCTCTCTCTCTCTTCCTCTCTCTCTCTCTCTCTCTCTCTCTCTCCTCTCTCCACACACACACACACACACACACACACACACACACACACACACACACACACACACACACACACACATGGTAGTACTCTTGCTAATAAATCTGTTTATCAAGATGAAAAGTTCAGAATAGGCTACAGACAGTTCCGAGTTCTTATGTTGAGACAACTGATAACGTCGTCAGATCTATTGTTCTAGGTATTTTTGCAACGTTTTTGTCTTTAATAAATCCGTGTAAGTCATCGATCACAAGGTAAGAAATGACGAGGTTTGTTTTTTGGTTGACCTTTTGCCAGTTTGTTTTTAAATCCGGCATCAGTAAATTGTTTGGCCTCCAGTTTGTAAAATATTAATGTGAGGGATTTTGTCCCTTGTGCAGAAGTGTGATCATGCCTCTTTGAAGTTTGGGAAATGTATCCCAATATTGTAGGGTTGTTTAAATGACTGTAGCGGACATTAGAAACTTTGTATATTAAAACTGTAAAATTACGCAACTCGCCCATCATATCTTGATGCGGAGCCGTTTTCATTTCCTTATGCACTGAGGCCTCCCTAACGCTGCTCTCACATATGTTTTTTTCTTCTCACTGAATGTGGGATGTTGCGTTTGCTGTCTTCAGCAGTTTTGTATGTGTGATCCATCTTCGATGTTGAAATCACTTTCACATTTATAAAACGTTTTATAGACACAGACTTTCTCCTCTTAATGTTCTTTTGATGCGTTAATTCTATCTCATCACTAGTAACGAATGGTATCACTTTCTGCTCTGTTCTTATTCATGGCAAAGAAATAAGTTGTAGTCTTTTCTCCATACTTTAGATTGTAATCTTTTCTCCATTCTTTACATTTTTTTTTTACATGAACACATCTGGGCATCGTGTGGCTGTGCAAGAATCACGATTTCTAGTTCTGCTTTGATTCTAATTCTTTTTCATTATTTCATCCTGTAAATATTTGGAGCAAATCCTAATTCCTCATTAAGCATTTTCGCCAGTCAATCTTTTTCTGTACTTGTTTAGTGCTGGGCATTCACAGCAATGTACAGCGTGCTATTTGATTTGTGTTCTTATAAACGCCCAGTTTGCGTGGGGAAACAGGACAGCAGTCCCATTGTTCATTTATTTATTGGACATCTCTGAGTAAACAGCTTTTGAAATTGCAGTATGAAGGACCTCTTTTAGAATTCTTAAACTTGAACTTTGTTTCTGCTGCCTTCTTGTCTGTGGGGGTACTGACAGAATACATTGCGTATATATATATAGTCTAAATGATAATGTAGCAAAGACTCAGTCTTGCAATAAATGAACTGCTTCTATACCATGTACTCTCATTATTTTTCCGTGTTGTAAGATCAATATATCATGAACGTTCATGTTTATTTTCAATTGATTTGATTTCTCTACTTTTCCATTTTTACCCTGTCTGCTAATGAATGTTGAAAATCCTGTTGCACCCCATCCCCTCCTCTTGCAACAACAACAACAACAAAAATTAAAACCCTCACTGCACCCCCCGCCCCCTCCTTCCTGAAAATTTGATAATGCTGTCCACCCGCTCACCCATCCACGCCCACCCCTCCCGTTCTTTCTCCCTCTTACAAAAACAAAAATTGGAGTAGACGGCTGTGTAAAGACTGAAGTGAATCTTTTTTGCCAACTGCTTGTCAGTTTAGGCTGGTCCTACGCCACCTTTTGGAAAATATCTCCCGATCCCACTGCTGAGTGTGGAAGGTAAAGCCTGGAGGATGAGTATGTCTAAATGATTTTCACCAGCGGCCTTCGATTTAGCATAAAAAAGCTATCGCAAGATCAGTGTAGTGCAGGCTCACAAAGATACGTTTGCCTGACCATCCGCCTCAGACATTTGCAAGGATACTGGTCCACCACTACAGGGCTAATGTCATGTTACACAGCAACATCATCATATCGTCATCGCCACAGTAACCGTCGTCGTCAACATCATCGTCAGTTGAGGAAGTTGTCGTTCTTTCAACATTGAATGCAAGTGCCGCCAAGTATGTGAAAGACTAGGAATCCTCTCTGACACGCCACCATCACTATCACTACAACCACCAGAATGCATCACTACCAGCAAGGAAACCAGCACCATCATCAGCAGTAAGATGTAGGCCTTGGTCACTATCACCTCCCTACTTCGCCTCGGCTTAGTGTCACAGACACTGACCAGCCAGATTCGAACATATGCAGACGATGTGTTCCACAGTGGACGTACATAGATGAACTTCCGGGGTCCGGAATAGCTCAGTCAGTACAGAGCCGGACTCGTAATCTTGAGAATCCTGGGGTTGCAGGTTCGAATCTCCGCCGGGCCGTTTCTGTACAGAGGGATTTTTCCCCTCGGAGGTGTTGTGTACGTGTGGCGTATGCATGCCTGTAGAGCTCGTCCATAGCAACAAAACACCGTGTGGAGAGTATATACTTTACTTAGTACTCCTCAACTGAACATCATGGCGGTCTCGCCTTCTTACCCAAGGATTATGGGAAAACAGAACCAAGATGACTTCTTATACAAATCTCGTATGAGAAGCATGAACACAACATTCCTCCTTACCTTCGAATAACTTTTTTTTTCAAATGAATAAACTGACTAAATGGTTAGCACTTATATCACTGTCATGTGATTAAACTCAACACAAAACTGTTCAAATTTTTTTTTGAATATCAAGAGTTCTTTCAAAAGGTATAGGACAGAATCCACTGAATTAGTGTTCTCATAATGAACTTGTAGATTTTCTTATTAGCAGTTCCAACAGTGTCAATGGGTTCAGTCAATTTGTTTCTCCACTTCACTCTCTTTTTTTTTTTGATCATATCTAGATTGACGTGAGCTTGGGTGAAACATATTTCTGTACAGAAAATATTAACATTCCCTAATCTTCTCACATCCACTCGCATACAGATCACTTGTCATGTTTTAGTCAGACTGCAGTGATTGTGTAAGTTAACGTCTGTGATCGTCCGTTAGCTAAGTCGAGTTGTCAAGTTGTATCGTAGTCTTTCAGGTAGGCTGGAAGCTTGCGCTGCCGGGCTGGTCTGAACGCAGAACCAGGTACAGCCTGTGTCGGTGTCGGCGTCGAGGTATGCAGTGTTGTGGGTACGGACTTCCTGAAGGTCTGGGCTGGAGTTGACATCACAGGACTTGGTTGAGTTGATGCAGCTCTGGGTGTCTGGACTGCAGCTTGTGCAGGTCGTTGTTGCGATTCCGGATCAGTGCAAGAAGGGTTTGGTATTGTCATTGGGCACACTGGATCATCTTCTTCCTCTTCTTCCTCCTCCTCGAAGAGTTTGGGTGGCACGCCCTGGATAGGTTTAAAGAATGAGGAGTTCCTGACGATGGTGTTGTTACCACGCTTGGCGGTGACCATGCTGCCATTCTTCTGGGTGACCATGTAAGGATTGGGAGAGAAAGGGGTGGACAGTTTGTTCTTCTTGGGCTGTTTTACAAGCACATGGTCACCTGGCTGGAGTCCTGACTGCTTGGTGTGTCGTCGTTGGTCAGCGTAGGCAGACATTTTCTGTTTGCTCACAGTGTCATTATGAGCAATGCGGGTGTTCGGGGAATTTGGGATGAGTGGGGTGGTGGGGCTTGGTAGTCCAATGTTCATCTTGCGGCCTGTAAGAGCTTCGAAGGGAGGTATGCCTGTGGAGGCATGGGGAGTTGCTCTGTACAGCCGGAGAAAAGCCTGAAGCTCAGTCTTCCAGTTGAGGTTTGCTGCTGATGAGGCTCGAATGGTCTTGTTGAGTGAGGCCATGAAGCGTTCTGCCGCACCATTTGCCTCAGGCCAGAGTGGGGATATTTTGCGATGATGAAAACCAAACTCCTTGGCAAAGTTAGTGAAATCTTGGCCATTGAAGGGAGGTCCATTATCTGTCTTCACAGTTTTGGGTATGCCCTGACGGGAAAAGATTTCTTCAAGATGTGGGAGGACAGTAGATGATGAAGTTGAGGAAATGATCTTTACTTCTGGAAATCTGCTATGTTCATCGATGACTACTATCAGATAATCACCGGAAGGGAATGGTCCAGCAAAATCGACTGCAAGTGAACTCCATGGTTCGGAAGGAAATGGGGTGGGAATGGTGGGTTCACGAGTCTTGGGACCGGGGTATGATGCTTGGCAGGGAATGCAAGCTTTCACAGTGTCCTCAACTAGCCTGTCAATTCCAGGAAACCAGATTTTCTCACGAATACACTGTTTTGTCTTCACGATTCCTTGGTGAGACTGGTGAGCAATACTGATGGCTTTGACTTGAAGACTTGAGGGAACTATGAGGCGATGGTCTCTGAGGACAAGGCCGTCATGGACTGAAAGTTCATCTCTGAAACGGGCAAAGTTCTCTACGTCTTTGTCATACCATTTTCCAGTTTGTACAGCAACCATCACTTTCTGGAGGATTTGGTCACTTTGTGTTGCTGTTTTCACTTCTTCCAATGTCATGGACTTTGGGACAGTGTTTTTTGCGATGTAGCAAATGTACTCTTCACCAGAATTTTCACAACGTGGTGTGTCTTGGGGATGTCGACTGATGTAGTCGGCAGGATTTCGATCGTCTCTTCCTGGGGTGTATACGAGATCCATCTCGTATGACATGAGACGCAAACGCCATCTCTCCATCCTGGCCGTAGTAGGCTTCTGACTGTTCATGATTCCAATGAGTGGCTTGTGATCAGTTGTCACCCGGAAATGTGAGCCAAACAGGTACAGATGAAAATGTACAACACCGTACACGATAGCGAGGAACTCACGGTCGGTCTGAGAGTAGCGCTGTTCAGTGGGGGTGAGAGCGCGACTTGCATAACAAATCACTTTTCCGTTCTGGGTCAGGATGGCTCCAAGACCTGTTGGACTGGCATCAACAATGACTTCAGTAGGCTTACTAGTGTCAAAATAAGCCATGACATGTGCACCTGCGAGTGTCTGTTTCAGCTTGTCGAAAGCTTGTTGTTCTTGGTTTCCCCATTTCCAGGTTGTGTCCTTCTTTGTCAGGTTCCTCAGTGGTTCTGTGGTGGTTGCGTAGCCGGGGATAAACCTGGCAACATACTGACACATGCCTAGGAAGGACCTTACTTCTGCAACGGACGTTGGGGCTGGCGTATCGACGATCGTTCTGATCTTCTCTGGGTCTGGCGATACTCCATTCTGACCAAATACGTGTGAGTTGGTGTACTGAGAAAACACACTTGTCCTTGTTCAGTTTGGCTCCTCTATCACTGAGCCTCTTCAATGTTGCCTTCAGGCTCTTATCATGCTCTGCTTGGGTTTTTCCGTGTACTATGATGTCATCAGAAAGGTTGCGGGCACCTGGGATATCTTGCAAAAGTTCTGCAATGGCATTTTGGAAGATTTCGGACGCTGCGTTGACGCCGAAAAGTAGACGCTTGTACCGGCGTAGACCTACATGCGTGCTGAAAGTGGTAATGTATCGAGAATCTTCAGTCAGTTCGAGTTGGTGGTATGCACCGGAAAGGTCCAGTTTACTGAAAACTGTGGAGCCATTCAGATCGGCAATGAGGTCATCCAGTGTTGGCATGGGATGTTTCTCGCGTTTGATTGCTTTATTGGCCTCTCTCATATCTACACATAGTCTGACACCTCCATTTTTCTTTGGAACTGTTACAGTAGGGCTGAACCATGGAGTAGGACCGTCAACTTTTTCGATGATGTCGTCTTTTTCAAGTCTCTCAAGCTCACGCTCGACGTCTTTGCGAACATGAAACGGTATGCATCTATGCTTCTGCATGATGGGTTGTTTTGACTTGTCAATATGGAGCTTTACTTCCACACCCTCGATTTTTCCGATTCCCTCACTGAAGAGCAAAGGATACTGCTGTTGGAAGGGGGTGTTGGGAGTGGAGGTTGAGAAAGCAAACTGTATCATGTGTAGTGCCTGAGCTGTGGGGGAGCTGAGGAGATTGTGGTTGGGTTTGTCACCTTTCACAACATAGAAAATGGTTCTCTGGCTGTGGGTGTTGAACTCAATGTCAGTGGTGAAATAACCTTTCACACGAAGTGAGGTGTTCATGCCGTAAGGAAAAATTGGGGGACATGGTCCATACAGCTGGACATTTGGGCACACTCTGGTGTATGTGTCATAGTCTAGGATGTTCACAGTTGCCCCTGTGTCCACAATGAACTTGACTTGGGTATTGAAGATACACGCCTGTACTATTGGTGATTTGGGAGAGTATCTGCTGGATACAGTGTACACGCTTTCATCGCTGAATGTTCCGGGTTCATCATTCATGTCATCATCAGCATGCTTAGAAACAAGATGTCTTACCTTGTGGGGCGAAGACGACTCACATACCCTGGCAAAGTGTCCAATCTTGAAACATTTTTTGCACTCCTTCCCCTTGGCTGGACAGGAGTTGTAGTGGGGAAGATCGTATCCACAGTAGCGACAGCGGGACACAGACGATGGGCCACCACCACTGTGTGAAGAACCACGGTGTAGCCGGCCACCTCGTCCACCTCTGGAAAGCACACCACCACGAGCACGAAAACCACCGCTGCTTCGAGGACCACTGCTGTAACCGGTACTGTGACTTCCACCAGAGCCATGACCACCACGGTCATCACCACTTTGTCTGTAACCACCTTGCTTTGCCACAGCATTCACTGAAACAGTATTGAACTGTCACACACTCTTTCGATCTCTGCTGCTCTGGAGTCAGAAAGTTCGAGGGCTTTGGCCTCATCAAGTACAGCTTTCAGATTCATATTGTCCTTCAGTGCCTTCCGCCGCACACGGGTAGAAGTGCAACCCTGAATAATCTGCGCTAGGATCTCTTTATCTATTTCATGGAAGTCACATAGCAATGCGAGACTTCGGAGACGTGTGTAGAAGCTATCAATGGACTCACCATCCTGTTGTTTTGCTTGACGGAACTTAAAAGTTTCGTAAGCTGTGTTCTGTTTTGGAGTGAAATAGTCAGTGAATGACTTTTTGAGGACTACATATTCATTTGGAGTTGGGGCCGCGCCTTCGGTTACAGCACCAATTCCCTTTTGTTCATCTGTCATAGATTCGTAAATTTCAAAAATATCATCACCCCCATAATGTAATAACAATGCCTTCTTTCTGGCATCGGTCTGTATGTCTAAAGCACAGAGTAAATTTTCTAATTTCATAATCCATGTTTTCCATCGAATGCCGGTACTACTCTCCTCTGTGTGAACAGGAAATTTCTCAAAGTTCGGTAAACTGGTAGCCATGTCGTTCTACGAACTGCTGTACTGTAGGCTTGGGCCTTGACATAAATCAAATATCACCTGAATGTTAACTTCGCTTTGTCCGCGCGAAGTCCATGAGTTATCCTCGTCGCCAAAAGTTGTGTACGTGTGGTGTATGCATGCCTGTAGAGCTCGTCCATAGCAACAAAACACCGTGTGGAGAGTATATACTTTACTTAGTACTCCTCAACTGAACATCATGGCGGTCTCGCCTTCTTACCCAAGGATTATGGGAAAACAGAACCAAGATGACTTCTTATACAAATCTCGTATGAGAAGCATGAACACAACAGGAGGTAACATTGGGTTTGACTCCATTTCACCAAAAAGTCCTTCGAATGAGACTATAAACCGAAGTTCTGTGCGTGAACGCATGCGTAACATCTTGCACACACGTAATAATCCCATCATCAACTTTCGGAAGAGGAGGCCAGTTTGGCCGTTGGCACGGATGACACGTTATACATAGCACGCACCCTGCGTGAAAAATCGCAAGAATGAAGGAAGACAATGGACTGCATGATACCGACTGAATGACACAGGAAACGACTGAATGATACTGACTGAATGACACAGGAAACGGCTGAATGAATCGCCGACAGGCAGCTCTCCAGTCGACTGTGCCCAGGCAGGCAGCCCGTTGTGTTAACGGGCGTAAGGATTGTAAAGCGGTTAGAACTTGGTCTCTAACCGAAGACAGGCACGCGCTCTCTAACCGAAGACAGGCGCTATATAAGTATTCTTAATACTACTACTAATAATAATACAAAATGTCATACATGTACCGCGATCAGATTCTGTATTGGGGTCATATTTTGCACCGTTATGTCCGTCGCCAGGTTACTTTTTCTTCTTTTCTTTTTTTTTCCCTGCGGTGACATTTTGTTCCGTCACAGAGCGTCTGTCTCTGTGCTCCCCCCCCCCCCCCCCCCCAACCCCCTCCCCCCCAACCCCGACTTGGGTGCGTGGAAATTCTCCCCAATATTTTTCTTTTTTGTTTGTATGGTTGCGATGTCACTTACGGGAATCACTGTCACTAACAGATACAAAACGTTTAACTACACCACTGTAGCGTCGAATTTATCAGTTAAAACACCTGACCGGGGCATCATTTGTTTGCATGAAAATCGACGTGAGCGTGACTAAAACAGAATGAATTCATGAAATGAATAAGATAAAAGTTCTTTCAACATCGATCTAATTTGTCGCGTTTAATCAAGTTTTCACAGAGAAAAAAAAGATGTACCAATCAGTTTAAAATTCTGAGTTACTGGATATCTGAGTTGGGTTGGTAAACGCTTTCCTTACATGAATGACGGTGGTTCACTTGTTCTTTCTGTGCGCACGTTCCAGTTAGCTTCCCGTTTGCGACAGGCCACACGCCACAATTAGGATTTTGCACAAAAACATTATACAATCCATGTAAGCGTTTTGAGGTCTACCTTGTATTTGAGACAGCATTTAATGTGAAACTGATGAGTGATCAAAAGAACGACTCCCCACCAATTATTTCCCTTGCTTGCGGGGATTTTCACCAATGAAATCACAAAAAATCTTCAAATACATAATAATCATTATTATTATTATTTATGGCGCCTAATCTTTAATCATAAGGCCTAACCGCTTACACATACAGAAAATGTTAAAGAAAACATAAATGAAACCAAGAAGAAGATGGATATTTCAATAACTACCATGCACCTTCAAACAAGGGTGGATATTGACACCCATCCACGCACACATACGAACACACACACACACACACACACACACACACACACACACACACACACACACACACACACACACAGAGAGTAGTCGCAGAATCAATTTGATGGGCAAGGGAAGGTGAAGAAAGAACTGCTAATGATAGGTGAAGAGGGTTGTTTTAATTAAGAGATGCCTTGAAGGAGGACAGAAAGTTTGAACTACGAAAAGATATTAGGAGTTTCCTTCAAGAAACCGGACCCTGAAAAGAAAACGAACGATTGCCATAGGTTTTAGATCGAAATCTAGGGATTTTGAGCAGAGTGTTGTCAGTAGAAGAACGCAACTGCCTACAAGGAACATAGAGATGAAGGAGATCAGAAAGGTAGGAAGGAGCTAAGCCATTCAAAGATTTAAAGCAGAATAAAGACGGTTTGTAGTCTATTAGTTTTTCGACTGGCAGCTAATGAAGAGAAAGAAGTAAGGGAGTGACATGAGAAGATCTGGATTGCCTAAGAATCAAACGAGCAGCATTGTTTTGTACTTTCTGGAGACGACTGAGAAGATTCTGGGGACAGCCAGCTAGAAGTGAATTACAGTGATCATGTCTTGATAGAATGAAGGCAGAAACAATGGTTTTTGTGGCATCAACAGAGAGAAGATGTGGCACATAACCAATGCGACGAAGCTCATGGTAACAGACACGGCAGACTGTGGAAACATGTTGCTGGAAGGAAAGTGCTGAGTCAAGGGTAACACCTAAATTCCGTGCACATGAAGACGTCTGAATAAGTCAGTTTCCCAATTTGATAGAGTTTAGGATACAGTCAGATTAAAGAAGTCTTTTGGGTGCAAAGAAGATATTTCAGTTTTTTTCATTGTTAGGCTGAAGTTTGTTAACTGTCATCCAAGATTTTATGTCCATGATACACGACTGTGTGCGTTGGATTGCAAAAGACAGCTGAGAGATATCGCTGGATATGTAAATTTGATTGATGTCTGAAAAGCAGTGGTGAGACAGGTTATGAATGGCAACAATGTCGGAGATTGGATGGGTGTAGAGTACGAAAAGGATCCCAGGGGCACTCCGTACTGGAGAACGGCTGGCTGAGAGGAGAAACCATTTACAGAGACATGCCGAGTTCGATCAGATAGATAAGACTGAAACCATGACAGTGCTTTATCAGAAATACCGAAAGTGGCGTGCAGACGAGACAACAGATTTGAGTGATCATTGGTGTCAAAAGCAGCAGATAAGTCAAGAATAGAGAGCAGAGATACTTGATGATCAATGTGGGCCAATAAGAGATCGTTCACAATTTTCACGAGAGCAGTTGCTGCACTGTAGCCAGAGCGGTAAACAGACTGTATAGGGTAGAGGAGGTTGTTGCAGTGCAGGTGACTGCGAAGCTGAAGAAGGACAATCTTTTCAATGAGTTTAGAAAGAAAGGGTAAATCAGAGACAGGCCTGTAGTTGTTAAGATTTTCAGCATCATGACCTTGCCTTTAGTTGACTTCACATTTCAGAACTTTGCACTCACCCGTGACCCTATCTTTACGCCAGGTGGATTCCCCAAATACTCCAGTGCCTTTGATTTTAATCTGTCTCCATGGAACCACCTGGCTTGTACCTTGATGGCCATTTGAGAGAAAATGAGAATCAACTTTAACTGCGCCAGTCTATAAATATTCAACTCCTTAAGCAGGCTTTGGGGCGTTAATTTTTTTAGTGTGCAGCCACATGACCCGTAAGCGGCAGGTGACAAAGCATTCTATCCGTCGAGACGACAGACAGTGACCTCAACTGCCAGATAAAAGGGTTGTACAAACAGCGGCGACCTGGTGACAAGGCAGCTTGACCTGAAGCAACCTGTGATCTGCCGCGTCGTTAGAATGCGCTTCAACGACGGGACAGCCTTGACATGGTGGCCGTTTGCGGTCAGCTGGGCTTAAAACAACATTATCAATCTAATTCGATCGGGGGTTCTCCTTGAGAAGGGCGTCATCCGGCCCCGTTGTCTACACGGCCTTGGGTCTTTGAACTCGATCATCTGGCAAACGCATGATGTGTACTCTTAACTCCCAACAGTTATTTCCCTCTGTTTTTTTAGAATATCGTCAAATGTAGTTCATCGTCTAATGTAGGTTATCGTCGAGTGTAGTTTATCATCAGGATTGGAGGAACTAGTGCGCAAGTACGTCATGTGATATGAAAACATTTGAGATAAGAAGAGCACAAAGTTCATCGTCTTTGTTCACAGCTTTGAAACCTTCATTTAGTGCAATAAAGCAGTCTTATTATTTTGGTTATGTAGTTACAGAGATCATTTTTTTGAAAATGTGAAATACGTTATTGAAAAATGGTTTGTTTTCGTGGGATACTTTAATGAAAAGGGTAGCTTAGAAAAATCTATAACATTTTCTCCTGTTCTGTAAAGATAGGGCTTCTAAACAAACAAACCAACCACACAAGCAGGTGCGGGCACACACATGCTCGTGCACTCTCACGTGCACACTGAGATTCAAGTGCACTTACGACGTATGTGAATTGATGTTTTCACAGTTAAGTTCTAATACAAATGTTTCGCATATCTGTTCGCATCACCAGTCGCAAGCTTTATTGAATCATAAGATCCTGTTGCTGAACAAGAGTTACCAGAATAATCTGTGTTTCTGAGTTGAAAACTTTGCTTTTAAAAAGTTTGATTAATACACCTGCCAAACATGAACAAACGAATCACAAGACAAAATATTAGGCGTTTCGATCTCCAAGTTCTTCTTCGGGCAAGATAAAAGAAAAAGAAAAAGAAGAAAAAAATCAGGACAATAAAAATGAACGAGAAATCACTTATCTGGTCAAATTTGGTGCAAGATGGGCGTTGAATGAAAACGAGGCCGTCGGGAAGGAGACAGTGCGAGTTAAAATATTAATGATGATAATGATGATGCTGATATCAATAGTACTTGTAATGTTAAGATAAAAAATATCTTTAGAAAGATAATAAAGAGAGGATGACTACCACTTTTGGTGATAATATGACAATAGCAACTGTAGTATGGGAGATAGAAGAGGGGTTAGAGGACAGTCGAACAGCATGCATGTCGTGGCAATAGTGTTAGTGGCGAAGATGATGGTGATGATAATGGTAATGATGGTAATATCAATAGTAACACTGGTATTAATGATAATGATAATAATGCTAATAATAATAGTCACGGTAATAGTAGTAGTAATAATAATAAAAGTAATAGTATAAAAACATAACGGAAAATGATAATAATAGTATTGATAATAGTAGTACTAATACCAATAATAATAAGAGAAGGGAGGACGACAAAGGTGGTGGGGGAGGGGGAGGACAGGAAGGACAAAGAGGAAAAGGAGGATATAAATTATGGGAAGGATGGAATCTTATAGGCTTATTAATAGTTTTAGTAATAATCATGGTTGTAACCATAATAGTGATGATAGTGGTGATATAGCACGCTGGAAAAGTTCGTAGGTTGGAATGTCGGAAATATTGTAGAATATGATGAAAATATTAATAATAGTAGTAACTACAATAGTTGTAATAGTAATGAAGGTTGTAACGAGAGTTATATTGATGATGATAGAAAAAAATGGTAATAACAATAATAGTGACCATAAAAGTGATAATAGTAATGATGGTAATAGTGCTGTTGATACTGAGGTAGTGATTTTTTTATGATGACGATAACGCTGATAATGATGGTATGATGACAGTGATACTGATAACAACAATAATAAAAGTGATAATGGTCATAGTAACAGTTGGTGGAAAGGAATAGAGATGGTCAATGAGTAAAAGTTAACAGTGCTACTGGAGCAGGGAGAAGATTGGTGAGGATAAAGATAGTAGTGTTAATAATGTTTACAGTAGGTAGAAAGGCAATAGAGATTATCAATGAGTGAAACGTTAACGGTATTATTGGAGCAGGTAAGAAGGGGAGGAGGAAAAAAGGGAGGGTGGTGGGAGCACACACCTACACCTACACCCGTACATAGACACACAGTCACACTTTTTTCTCTGATTCAAATGTCGTGTTTTATGTATCATTACTATTACTACTGGCTGGAAAGGAATAGAAATGATCAATGAGTAAAGCGCTAGCATTCTTACTGGAAAAAAAGAAAGAAAGAAAAAAAGAAAGGATGATGTTGTTGTTGTTGTTGTTGTTGTGTGTGTGGTCTTTTTTTCTCGCATAGCTACACCTACTCCCACCACACACGCACAGAGATGCACAGGAAAGAGGGAAGAGAAACTCATGTAGTGGAGATAGAATATGAAATTAAAACGAAAACCAGATAAAAAGGGAATGGGATAAGTAAATGAGTAAACAATAGATTGATGTAGCAAATAGAGAGAGTGTAGTGAGAGGCGAAAGGAAGATAGATGTAACTTAGTCTGAGGTAAATAGTGGGAGTTATGGTAGTGTGCATATGTGTTGGTGGAGGATATCGCGGACTGGTGTTGCAGAGGTGGATGGATGCATGCTACTTTTGGATGTTGATGCAATGAGGGTGGAGGGTTCCAAGTCTGGAAACAAGATAGGATTTTTCTTCGTAAGGCGCTCCAAGTTATCACTCTGTGATTGCCAAAATGCCAGGACAAGCTTGATGTTGTGTTAGGGGTGGTTGAAGTGTAGAGCAACTGCTTTGGGCTCATGGTGGCAGATGTCAGCCAGGTGTTAAGAGCTATATGTCTCTGATGTGCGGGATGTCTGAACTGCCTGGATCTTACTGCACAGCTGGCAGTGGATGGCGTGCACAATGTTGTGACTCAGGCAGGAGAATGTGCGTTTAATTGTGAATGAGCCTTTGGGGTCATGTAGAATGGGAGACAACACTGGTGTGTACTAAGTTTTCTTACTATTTATGGAGTGGAATTTAAGCTTTTTGTGAATAAAACAATGAAAATGGGCAACTAATTTCTTCTGCGTAACTGAGTTATTGACTTACAATAAGGCTGGTATGATTTGGCGCGCTCGGTGTCTTCATCTGATGTTTTTTCAATCTTTCAGATTTTCAGGCTGAGGAAAAGGAGAAAACCAGGCAATCACGTCTCTCGCCAAATTCAGCGACAAGAACTCTAGTCTCACAGAAACAATGGCTGCAAAAGGTAAGTATTTTCTTATCAAAGGTGTAGTGTGATGAGAAAAATATTATTCTGTCAGCTTCCAGAAGAGTAGGCCATCGTGTGCCCTTGAAAGTGGATGATACGAACATACGTACACACTGGTGCAGCAGAATCCTCAAAGTAATGAAGTCTGTGGCTTCATCTAGTAGAAACAGTGGAAATCTCTCTCTCTCTCTCTCTCTCTCTCTCTCTCTCTCTCTCTCTCTCTCTTACGCGCGCGCGCGCGCACAAACACACACACACACACACACACACACACACACACACACACACACACACACACACACATACACACACACACACACACACACACACACTCGTGCGCGCATACACACACACCCTCTGTCTTACAAATGCGTCCTCACACACACACACACACACACACACACACACACACACACACACACACACACACACAGGTGTGTGTGTGTGTGCATTCACAACACTCACTTCACAGATTCACGTACACACACCCTCTCTCTTACATATGCGCTCTCTCTCTCTCTCTCTCTCTCTCTCTCTCTCTCGCTCGCTCGCTCGCTCACACACACACACACACACACACACACACACACACACACACACACACACAGAGAGAGAGAGAGAGAGAGAGAGAGAGAGAGAGAGAGAGAGAGAGAGAGAGAGAAACATACATAGAGAGTCTGTAGCCTTTCACCCCATCACACAAAATTAAAGCCCCCACCTAAACCCACCTCCACCCCCACCCACCCCAAAAAAGGAGAAAAAAACGAAAAATGAAAACACCTCGCATTTCTGTATTGCAAAGAAACTACAGCTTTCCACCAGACATTAGTGAATACACACGTCATTTCCGTGCAGATGACATCCCTGATGACCAGACATACAAACAACTGACGGGCAGCGTGGTCGTGGGAGGCGCCGTCTCCATGGCAATGACTATGGCACATCAGACAGGCATAGCGAGAGTCCTGATAGAGGCCTCACAGCCCCTCTTTTCCCAGGATATTGCTTCCCAGCTCCGGCTGAAAGAACGGTAGGGGCTGCTGTTGATGTAAATATGCCAGGCACTGGAATAAGTGCCTACATAGGGCTGCGCCAAAATTCAGACTCTCCACTAGAATTAAAGCAAAGGCCAGTGGAATTTATGTTTCACGATCACTCAGACTTTGAGGTAGCATAGAAGGATATCCAGAGACGTAAAAAAAGGGCGTGGGGTGGGGGGGGGGGGGGGGGGCGTCTTACCATTTAATCAAAGGCACGATGCAATGTATTGCAGGGGCGGATTCAGTACTAATGGATTGAGTGTTGAGAAATTGAGATCGGGATGCAGGAGTGCAGGACTCTAGTGGCTGATTTTGTAAAGGCGGCGGGGTGGGGGTGGGGGGAGGTGCAGGGTGAAAAGGGGTGAACAAGGCGGAAAAGAGCGAGGGATGGGGGAGATGGGGGGGGGGGGGGACAAAGCGTAGATTTAGTAAAACCAGGGAAGGGGGCGGGGAGGGTGCACAAGGCGCAGACTTGGTAAATGGAGAAGGGACAGGAAACGAGGTGCAGATTTAGTAAAAGTGTGTGGGGTGGGGTGAAAGAACTCCTAACAGAACTCACCGTCACTCCTATGACTCAGTCGTGGTCACTGTTCTAACAGCTACACCCGTGAGGTGCTGTCCTCCCTGGCCGCCATGAAGGTGATTCAGGTGGAGAAGGGCACTGGAGGGGAAGACGGGGTGGCTCCACGCTTCTTCCTCCCTCCTCAGCACCGTGTGACTTTTGAGGAGACCGCCATTTTCACCAACCTGACGTCCTTGATCGCCCACAGGTTCACTGACGTCAAAGCTTGCTTTTCTGAGAATGGCCCTGCTTTTGGTTAGAACAGCTTTTTTTTTTCTTTCCTTTTTCTTTTTTTCGTGCTCTGTCTTTTTTTTCGTTTTTTTCCCCTTCCTTTTTTCTTTTGGAACGAATTTGGATGAGTGTAAGATCAGTATGTATATACAAATGCTTTTAAAATATGTCATCAGTGTGTTGCAATGTCCTTTGTGAACGAATCTGGAACACGTTTGTACAGTTTTTGGCACCAAGTGACGTGAGAAAAACACTCCGATGCACACTAAAAAGAAAAACTGCTGTTCTCCCGAACGAAAGAGTCTTATAACTTACAAGACAAAACACGACCAAGGGTCTTCTTCAGGCAAGACACATAACATTCAAAACAATGAAAACGAAGAACGGACAATCGCTGATCTCCTCAGATTGGGCGCAGTATGGATGTGGAATGACGTGGACGTGGAATTCGTCTTTTGTCTTGTGATTTGTCTCTTTCGTTCGCCGGAACAGTTCTTTTTCTTTGAAGTTTGTTTCAATTTCCGCTTGTAGTCACCTCTCTCTGAAACTGACTAGGATGCAGCGAACAAAGGGTCTGTTTAGCCAACACCACAGCTCCGAATTTAATCCTCCTCCGTCGTATTGATCAGCTGATTCATCATTTGCAATTGTGGGGTTTTTTGGGGGGAAAAAAGAAGAAGTAAAGGACAGGAAAAGAGATTTGAAAAAAAGGAAAAGCTAGAAAAATGTCTAAAATCATTTTATACATCAAAATTCAGAGACCTATCATCACAGATTCTCAATACGTTAAATTTTATGAAGTGATTTCATTTCTTTTTTTTCCGCTAGCCTATGGTACGTATGTAACAAAATGTATGCTTTGATTTTGTGTGTGTATGTGTGTTATGACCTGCATAAGTAGTCGCCAGTTACTATTTGATGGTGCATACAGTCAACTAAGATCTCTCTCTCTCTCTCTCTCTCTCTCTCTCTCTCTCTCTCTCTCTCTCTCTTTGTTTCTGTCTGTCTCTCTCCCTGTGTGTGTGTGTGTGTGTGTGTGTGTGTGTGTGTGTGTGTGTGTGTGTGTGTGTGTGTGTGTGTGTGTGTGTGTGTGAAACTTGAACAGTTTATTAAATTGCTTGTATTGTTATATGCTGATGATACAATTTTACTGGCAAATTTTAAATCAGCTTTGCAAAAAGAACTTAATGCCTTACATATATATTGCATGCAATGGCAATTAGAAGTAAATCCAAAGAAAACAAAAATAGTTGTCTTTCATGGTCGAAATAGTATGCGTGAAATTTTTTTCTTTGGGAATGAAAAAAATAGAGGTTCTTAATTCAATGAAATACTTAGGCATCGAGTTCAGCAGAACAGGTTCTTTTTACAAAGCAAAAAAATGTGCTTATAATCAGGCTGTCAAGGCAATGTTTTCATTATTACAAATTGCAAGGAAGCAGAAATTGCCAATTGATGTTTGCATACAATTATTTTATTCCATAGTTGTACCTGTGTTGTTGTATGGTTGTGAAATTTGGGGTTATGAAAATGTTGATATATTAGAAAAGTTACAGTTACGTTTCTTAAAGTATTTATTTAGATTAAATAAAACTACAATGACTTCAATGATTTATGGTGAAACCGGAATCTATCCTTTATCTGTACTGATTAAAGTAAGAATGATAAGGTTCTGGGCTAACTTAGTTGTTCCTGATTCTAAGAAGTATTCAAACAAAGTATATATCTTACATGAACTATATACAAAAGGAATTTTCGTTTCACCATGGCTTAGTTATGTTAAAAGCATTTTATTTGAAACTGGTTTTGATTGTGTTTGGGAATCTCATTCATTCACAAACAGAAATAACTTATGTAAGTGTGTTAAAAAGGAGTTGCAAAATAATTATGCTCGTGATTGGCGCAGTTCTCTTGAAAACAGCAACAAGTGTGTATTCTATAAAAGTATAAAGACTGTCTTTGGAAAAGAACATTATATTTCTACCTTACCGGATATTTATGTTATACCTTTATTCAAATTTAGATGTAGTAACCATAAATTGCAAATTGAAATTGGAAGACACCATAATGTTCCAAGAGAATTGCGTATTTGTCGTAACTGTGAAATGGGTGAAATTGGAGATGAATTTCATTGCATTATGGAATGTCCAAAATATAATGAACTTCGTGAAAAATTCATCCCTAAAAAATATCTAAAACCAAAGTCTGTTTTCAACTTTTGTAATTTATTTAAAAAAGGAAGACGCATTTGTATGAATATTAGTAAGTTTCTAAAAAATGGGAAGATTGTTTAATATGATCAATACAGTTCACCAGAATTCAGCATTTCGCAACTATGTTCACACATTGTTCTGAGTGAGTTTCGTATTTCTCTTTGTTACATTTGTATCCTCCATGCCCCAACAGGGGTCAAAGGATTAAATTTGAATTGAAATTGAATTGAATTGTGTGTGAACACCATCACAATATTGACAGCAGTATTGAAAAATTAAATATATACATTTGCGATCAATTGTTGTTTTGCCGAGTGTAACTGTTCTTCATCCCTTTGACAAAAGGAAGGCTATTCTGGCCAATGTTGATTCTATTATTATTTTTCTTCTTCCGTTAGTAACCACAGTCAAATGTTTGACTATCATTGTTACGCTTGGAGTGAAGACGACTGAAAAAAAAACTTTTATTGAGAGAATGGAGAGTATAAAGTACAAAGTAGGGTGGAGTGGGGGAGGAGGGAAGGGGGGGGGAGGGGAGAGTTGGATTTACGGAATTGCAGATACCTTCCTACTGAAGGTACCTTCCATTGGGACCTGTACTATTTCCTGAGGGAGCAGATTCCAGTTCCGCACAGTTCTTGGGAGGAACGACATGTTTCCTTGTTCCGTCCGGCATGTTATCCTGCTGAATTGTTGGTTGTGACCCCTCCTTGATCTTGTTTGGAGGGGTTTTAGATGGTGGAACTTTACAGCCGTTGTGTTGTGTTTTATGTTGTAAAACATGGCTAGTCGTGCCGCTTTCCGCCTCATCTCAAGGGGTGGCCATTTTAGTTCCTCCAGCATGATGGTTACGCTGGAGGTTTGCTTGTAGTTGTTCATGACATAGCGGGCCGCTCTACGTTGGATGGCCTCTGTGTCCTGGATATCTTGGGCAGTGTGTGGGTCCCAGACAGCGGAGGAGTATTCCAGCACTGGTCTCACTAGTGCTTTATATGCCATTTCTTTGACTTTCCTGTCGGTGTTCTTTAGATTCCTTCGCAGGAAGCCCAGTGTTTTGATGGCTTTGGCGCATATGTTGTTGATGTGCCTATTCCATTTGCCGTCGTTTTGCAGGGTCACTCCGAGATACGTTGTGTTGTTGCTGCTGTGGAGAGTCTGGTTGTGGAGTTGGTATCCAGCAGTGGGTGTATCTCTTTTGCGGGTCACATGCATGACTGTGCACTTGTCTGGGTGGAAGGCCATGTCCCATCCCCTCTCCCACTGTTCTAGCGCCTCAAGGTCTTTTTGGAGGGCTTGCTGGTCTGCTTTGCCTAAAATGTGTCTGTAGACGATCGTGTCATCAGCGAATAGGCGTGTGCTGGATTGGACCCGACACAGAACCTTGGGGGACGCCAGATCTAACTGCTTCTGGTTCCGAGCGGATCCGTCCACCACTACTGACTGACGTCGGTTGCCCAAGAAGTTGCCGATCCATCGGTTGGCTTCACCTCTGATTCCGTAGTGTTTAAGTTTCGTCGATGTCCGTGCCCTGGTCTAATTTCTCAGATAGTTCTTCTGTCAGCTCGAGCAATTGGGTGACACAGGAACGTCCCTTCCTGAAGCCATGTTGTTGTGTGGTCAGGATATTGTTGGATTCTAGATGTGTCATGATGTTGCTCACTATTATGTGTTCTAGTGTCTTACATGGTACGCTGGTAAGTGATACTGGTCTGTAGTCGCTTGGATCAGAGTGTTGTCCTTTCTTGTATATTGGTGTAACTAAGGCGTCTCTCCAGTCTTGCGGGACTTCACCTGTGCTTAGGGATTTGTTGTATATGGCGGTGAGGATCGGTGTAGTTTCTGCTGCTAGTTCTGCTTATTTTTTTATGTGATCGTACCGAGTTCAAAGCAGAGGGATGACAGCAGTACACTGCAGATGGCACTTAAAATACACTTTCCTATTCTGCACTGAATGAGGAAAAGCAGGGAGGTGGGACGCGAACGTGGTGCATGTGCGTGCGTGCGTGCGTGCGTGCGACCGAGTTGATAGGTTGTCAGGATTAGAACTAGAGATACTGCAGAGTCAGCAAAACGACGGATAGCAGTTAGTGTAAAAAGAGACCTTTTTTTGAAGCCTGATCAGGTCAGGGTTAAAAACGTTCCAAGAAATACAAAGAAACAAACATAAAATTAAACAGAACAACACTCGATAGAACTGAAAAGGAAAACAACAACAATGAAGAACCGTTAATAAATACACAAATAAGGAACTTATAATAGCAGTAGACTATCATCATTATGTTTATGGTGATGAACACAGCTCTTTAATCGTTAAGTAGCTCATAATCATTAATGATGGCTTTGTGTATCTTTCATTCTTCAAATTGTTTGCAGGTGTTACGTACAGTGATACTGACTTTGACACATTTGGCTCAAGTACTGAGCTCTATAAGCACGATCTTACGGCAGCCGTCCTGAAAACTCCAGGCCTAAAGGAACAGCTGGGTGAGCATTGTTATAACGGAAAGTAAAAAAAAGTCTGTTAAAATCGACATATTAGAGTTACATGCCATTGGCGTAAATACCAGGTTTTCTGGGTTGGTAAGCGGAGGCAACGAACAGATCCCTTTCTTTCCACACCAACTCAACACAGCAGTTCACAGCACGCAAATAAATGATGGTTTGTTTTACATTTTTCAGTTTCAGCCAAAACTGTCTTCAAACAATCACTCTTCACGTGCGCTGCAAGTGCTGTTTTCTTTAACACTCATGCAGCTTACTAATACTTTAAAACGAACGTAGTAAGATTAACAGCAGTTTAATTTGCACAATACTGTTCCCAGAATCATAGTTCGATACAATCTCAGAAACATTTCACAACTTCATTTTTGAACCATACAATTCAACCGTCCAGTCCATATGAAAATGAAAAGAACGTGTTATCCAGTTTAACGAATAAGTAAAAAAAAATCTTTATTCCACAACGTAGGTAGACACAGTTCAAAACTAGGAAATGAGTCTTGCTTTTTGAGTTCAAATCAATCTCTTCCCAACTTCAAAGTGCCACGCTGGGTAGACAATAAAATAATATCACTCACTCCGTCATCAGTGTGACTCTAATACATCTGCTACTCGTGTGATTCTAGGTGATAAACACAGCTCCAATACATACGTTCACCGGTGTCACCACAGCTTAGATAAAAAGTGATAAAAGAGTTTCAAGGTAAAGGTGATGAAAGGGTTTCAAGATAACTGGCAGCACATTCTGTGCGACCTGAGCTGATGTGTCAATATTGCTGCAACTCTTGACGTGGTCAAGTAGAAACATAAGAAGTATAGTCCTTGAATTAAATACAACCCGTCATAATTATATGGCTTTGGACTGTAAAGTCAGTCTTGCGTTGGCAGTCTCTAAACCTAAGGAGAAAATTAAATTTTCTGCACAAATTAGACATCTATCCCAGAGGACCTAGCTGTCAGTTTCAGCAAGAACCCGTCTGTGAACTGGCTGAACCTTCTTCGACATTATCAGCAATATTATAGCCCCCAAAAGTGTTGCTTATGTGTCTTCTTAAGGTAGCCGACTATAACCCTACGAATCAGCTGTACTACAACCTACTGTGTCACTGCTGCTGCTTCTTCTTTCGTCTTTCACAATCGCGTCTACTCAGATAGTATCACTTTTTTTTAACAGTGCATTGGTGAGAGTGACTTTTGGACTGAAATACGTCTGTACACCATGTAAGTGACTGAGGTGGTAATTACATGTAAGGGTACAGGTGCTTTGAGTGCGCTGATGCTTCAGAGTCTTGTAGGTATCTTAGATATGTTATATAATCCCATATTTTTTCATTCATATTTACGTATTATTTCATGCTGTTCGGTAGTAACAAAGTTTTGAAATATTATTGTTAATGGAAATGCTTCCCAGTGGTTTGTTTGTTCTTCGTGTGGAAATTTTAGCAATTATTATTTAAGAAGAGGGTTTGATTAAAGGAATTATTTTCGGTGACACTGAACACAAAATTTCTCAGTTTTCCGATGATACTCAGTTATATTTAATGAAGGAGATAAAACTTTCTTTTTGTTAAATATACTTATACTTGACTGCTTTGGTCGAGTATTAGGACTGCATATGAACAGCACACAAGCAGTATGATTAGAAAGGGAAAAAAATCACATGAACTTACACTCCACACTTGAAAATAATACGGAATCCTTCTAGATTCAAGATACTAGATATACGGTTCACTCAAGATCTAAAGGATTGTGTCAGAATATCTATAAACGAAATATTTTCCAAAGACAAAATACTTTTCGGTCGCAAAGAACCATTACCCCAAAAGGTAGAGTTGCTGTTTTGATATTGCTTGTTTTGTCCAAATTAATACACTTGTGGATATTACTTCCCGATCCACCTGACTACCTTATAAAAAGTCTCCAGAAACTCTGCTTTCAGTTTGTCTGGAATGGGAAACAAGATAAAATTAGACTTCTGTCAAAACAACGAGACGGGTGGACTTAATATACCCAACGTAAGGAAATATATTTGTGCTTTGGAACTATCATGAATTCAAAAACTGAAAACTATAAACCATCAATGGAAATGTATAGCAACAAAAATATACCCGATTCTTTCGTTTCTAGAATACTATGGGACAGCTTTTGATTTTAAGCATAAAAATATGAGCACTTTTTTGGATGCATGTACTAAAATGTAAAACCTAAAACTTGGAATAAATTGCTTCCTGAACGGATTTTTTGCAACGGAAATCTAAAAATTGGGCAATGTAGTAATTAAAGATAATAAACCGATAAGAGGAGTGTACGCAATAAAACATTGTCTCAAGACAAATGGAGAATGATGACGTTTGAGGAATTTTCAACAAATCATGGACGTAGGATTGATTTTGTCACATTTATTGGTATTATATCTGCAGCTAAAGAATATATAAGAATAAGTGGAATAAAACGAAATATTAACAACAACAGAGTTTTGGACAATGCCAGGTGCATTACGATATATTTATAAGCTACCGAAAGTATCAAATTACTGTATGAAATTCTAAAACAAGACAATGTCAAACCTAATGTTTGTTTTCAAATGGGCACAAAAATTTAAATGTTGATATTCCTTGGAGAGAGGTGTACCTGAAAATACATAAAACTACAGACTTTAGATTCGATTGTCCACAGAATTCTTGCAACAAATGTTGTTTTCAGTGCAGTGAGGTATCTGCTATGGCAAACTGTTCGCTATGTAATGAAGTAAGAGAGTCTATCGAACATTCTTCCTGGAGTTGTAACTATGTTAGATCTTTTGGACCTCTTTGGAAGAAAAATATCCAAAAAAGAGGTGAAAATGAATCCAATGTAAAGATTTCACGTGAACTGGTTCTTTTTTATGTGAATAACCGATTCAATACAGATAGTATTTTTCACTTTATTATGTTTCCTAAAGAATATAATATATATATATATATATATATATATATATATATATATATATATATATATAACAAAGTAGTAAATTCCAAGGATAAGTACCGAGCACCATTCCAGCAACTTACAGAGCAGCTTGATGTTGCAATGACTGCAAGAAATATTGTATTATAAACAAAGCTTGCTTTTATGTCTTAGATTGAAGAAATAGGGGGAGATAAGCATTCATATCTGCTGTGGTAGATAATTCTGCCTAAATAACAGTATGTGCTTGAGTGGGTGAATGGGGAAAAACAAAACAAATGCTTCTGAAAATGAGCCTTCAGCAAGCTTATAGTCTCCAAGGGGGAGACATCCTCCAATAGGGAGGGAAACTCACCAACATATAACTCCTGGTCAGATACCGATATTTCGAAACCTGCTTGTTTCTCCTCAGTGAGACCGCGGAAAGTGGTAATTTGACGCCTCTGCCTTTTCAGTTTTAAGAAGAATGCAATCCCAGAAAAGGCTGGTGTGCAATACTTTAGTATGTTTGTTGAGTTTTCAAAAAACCAACCAAAGGTGCCACCTAAGAAGCAAAAGAAAATCATGAAAGAGCAAAACAAGCAACATTTCTTGTGAAAAGTAGAAAATATAAAAAGATAGCCTCTTAAGACACAAGTGCTGAGGGCCAGTTCTTGGAATGAATCCGCAAGGGACTAAAATACTACAAAGTAATAAATTCCAAGGATAAGTACCGAGCACCATTCCAGCAACTTACAGAGCAGCTTGGTGTTGCAATGACTGCAAGAAATATTGTATTATAAACAAAGCTTGCTCTTATGTCTTAGATTGGTTTTTTGAAAACTCAACAAACAAACTACAGTATTGCACACCAGCCTTTTCTGGGATTGCATTCTTCTTAAAACTGAAAAGGCAGAGGAGTCAAATTACCACTTTCCGCGGTCACTGAGGAGAAACAACCAGGTTTCGAAATATCGATATCTGACCAGGAGTTATATGTTAGTGAGTTTCCCTCCCTATTGGAGGATGTCTCCCCCTTGGAGACTATAAGCTTGCTGAAGGCTCATTTTCAGAAGCATTTGTTTTGTTTTTCCCCATTCACCCACTCAAGCACATACTGTTAGTTCGGCAGAATTATCTACCACTGCAGATATGAATGCTTATCTCCCCCTATTTCTACAATCTAAGACATAAGAGCAAGCTTTGTTTATAATACAATATATATATATATATATATATATATATATATATATATATATATATATATATATATATATATATATATATATGTGTGTGTGTGTGTGTGTGTGTGTGTGTTTTAAAAAAATGCCCACTTAAATGACTTTCAGAAGCAGCTGAATAAAAGATACAAGATAGAACAATATAGTGCAAATATTAATGATGAATTGCCTAGGTTTACTACAAATACATATCCAAGATAACTCTATTGTAAGAGTAAGTCAAAATGTTTTATACTCCATGCCCATTTGCACATACATATTCGCCACCATTTTTTAAACTTGATAGTCGTTATTGTTATTGTAGTAGGTATTGTTGTTATTACTGTGATGCTTTTATAATTATCATTGCTATTATTATTATTATCATTATTATCATCATCATCATCATCATCATTATTATTATCATTATTATTATTATTTTTATTATCATCATCACAATAATTATTACTATTATCATTAATCTGTTATTATTACTGTTACTGTAATTATTATTATCATTATTATCATCATCATCATTGTTGTTAAAACAATTATAATTATTATTACTGTTGATGTTGTTGTTGCTATTTTCAGGGTTATGATATTCTTAGATTTTCCCCTTCCCCCTGAACCCCCACCCTCTCTCCTTTTCCCCTTTCTTCTTCTGTCACACTGTCACTTTTGCACACTCGCATTCATGACAGCATTTACTCCATACGCACACGCAATCCCTCCAATCAACCAAAAGGCGCACTACCGAAATGTTTTTTCTTCTCCCCCTCTCCTTCGGGGAAAAACACTTTACTAAATCACATCGAACAATAAATGAACAGATTCTATACATGTATCTCTCTTTCTCTTCACACTGAGAGATAAATCAGGTTACGAATTCAAATCAATAAATTCTTACAAGTTTCGTCCTCTTGCCGAAGACAGAATATTCACAACCTCCCAGAACATTGGCCCAAGATCCAGACCAGGAGAATAAATAATTCCTGCAATCATGATGCCATACCTGCATCAGAGATAAGACTCGCCCCATACTGTCATGTTGCCCTGTCTGCATCAGAAAACGTGTCGCCCCCTTGAATTCTCCTGTCACTGGAAAATGATGAGATCCGACTCCTCTACCTGGAGTCTTTAATTGCTGGGGCTGAACTACTGGTGTGTTCCCCACACCATGGCCATCGTTAACCCCTTGACCAACGTCCTGACAGGTTCGAGTCTCTAGGCCATCTGCTGGGCTAAAACTGATTCTTTCCTCCCTCCTTCTAGTGAGTGCATACTCAGTGTTCAAAACACATGACCAGCACCTTACCAGCCCTTATTAAACTATCTCTCAGTGGTCACTTGCACCCAATGACCATCCTTGTTTATTTAATGAGTAATCCTCACAATTATTGGGGACGCCCGCTACACTAGTCAAGCCACATGAATATTCTTCCTTTTTAGTTGTGGCATGGGGAAATCATTCATATCACTAGACTACATGTGATGGAGCGTCACATGCCTTGATGTGAGGCTACGTCACATGACATCTTCATTAATGTGCTTCTCTAATAATTTACTTTTCAGAAAATGCAATAAAATGTTAATTACACAAAAGAGTTTTGAAATGTAATCAGATTACTGTATGACTTTAACTGAGGAATTTTTGCTTTGTTCTGGTTTAATTCATTTGTTTGTTGGTTCATTCTATGTATGCCGACATTTAATGGAATGAATCGAATACAAATACCTTATACGAACTATCTTAAGAAACAGAGCAAAACGTCATATGAAGTGAATTTCACAACCTGGTGGCTCATTTTTGAATACCGCTTTGTTTGCTGCATCCAAGTATTTTGAAAAATAAAAGATTTGAACCTCTCTCTCTCTCTCTCTCTCTCTCTCGTCTCTCTGCGCGCGCGCGCGCGCGTGTGTGTGTGTGTATGTAAACGTGGTCAATGGTTGAATATTTTTTTCTAAAACCAGCTTGGTGTTCTCCGGTGATGTTATTTTCTTCAACGCATTCCTGTAAACGGCGATTTATGACTGTACTCTAAATTCTACTGCTGATGTCACTAAAGTAATGCCCGTATAGTTGTTCGAATTATTGACATCACCCTTATTGTTTAATCGTAGCACAATTCCTTCCGGCCAACTTTCCGGAAAAACACTTCACTGAACCAATGCATTAAAAACTACAATTTTTAAAAAAATATAAGAAATTTTCTCTTGCAAATTTTAACAATATTCCAATCATCCCATCGGGCTAGCAGCTTTCCTGTATTTTTTTCTTTTAAGTGCAAATGTAATTTCTTCCCTTGAAACTGGTCTGTTGAAATAGTCGCTGGACTCTTCAACCTGACTCACCTCCTCTTCCGGAATTTCTTTCTCCAGTAGTACCTAAAAATGTTGGAATCAGTCATCAACAGAAATTTTATTACTAACGTGGCCTTCTCTTAAGTTGGAGCTTATGTACATTATCCCATAATTGTTTCTGACTCTCCATTGAAAACAAAAGTTTATATATGTGGAATTCCTTTTCTTTAAGCTATAACAAGTACTTATATTCTCCACGTGCTATGCAAAATTTATTTTGATCTACAGTGTCGTCTGTACTATTGGCTGCTATATGTAACCTTCCGATCTTGGTTTTTGCTGTTCTACATTCTTTGTCATGCCAGTTGTCTCCGTTCTAATCAGATCCTGTTTTGGTTTCTTTTCCTATACATTCCGCACTTTGTTTTAAGACAGTTGTCAAAGGTTGTTAACGCTAAATCAATATTGATATCAATCTGGCTACCTGTTAATTTTGACATTTTACGAGCATTACTGGCAATCATTGAGCGAACAATGTTTCCTCCATTTCGCTGTACATCACAATTTTATTTACGATTTCTAACTCTGCACGTGCAGTAAGTTTATCATTTTTACCTAAAACATGTGAGCAAAATTCACGTCTGTCATTCATACGAAGTTCAAATGAAGAATAGTATCTGGAAAATATATCACTAATATCTGAGATGTATTTGTAGCAACCTTGAAGTGGCTATTACATGTACTATTCATAATCATTCATAATACATAAATCCAAAGTGGTACATAAAATCTAACGGGTGTTTCCGTAAGTGTTCACGACTTAATCCTGAGAGTTTCTGTTCATATTCACGGAGTTACTGTCACATAATGAATTGATAATATTTTCGCTTGATCAGTCAATAGTTTAAATCAGCAGTTCTACTATTCAAGTCTCCAGACAATACAATATACACCTCATCAAAATCTAACATACAATCGATTAAGCATTCCTCCAGTGAATTAATGCCATTGTCAAGTTCAAAGTAAGAACAGGACGGCAACCCTTGTTAGCTTCAGTGCAGAAACAGTTTTCGGAAACTGTATGAGACCTTCATAGATTTAGAAAAAGCCTTTGGTTCGTTAAATCGAAAAATTCTGCGGTCAGTCAGTCATTCCCTTGACCGCTGGGGTCGTTGGGGGGACGTGATGAGGCAGCCGCCGTTTCTCTCCAGGCTCTTCTGTTGGTGGCTGTCTTGAGGAGATCTGGCATGGTCATTTTGGTCCAGTCCTTTATATTGTCGGACCAGCTCTTTCTCTGCCGTCCTCGTCTGCGTCCTCCTTCGACGGTACCTTGAAGGATGGTTTTGGAGAAGGTGTTGTGACGAATGACGTGGCCAAACCATACCATCTTCCGTCGTTTGACGGTTGCCAGAAGTGGTTCGTGGGGCCCAATTAGGTTAGTGACCAGGTTCCGCACATAATCATTGGTCTTGTGTTCTTTGTAGGAGATGCGGAGTAGTTTCCTCAGGCACCTGGTCTCAAACGCCTGGATTCTACTTTCTGTTTCGGCCATCAGTGTCCATGTCTCGCAACCATATAAGAGGATCGAGACCGCTAGTGACTTGTAGAGCCGGAATTTTGTGTGGAAATTAATGTTGCTCTTCCTCACTCTGTTCAGTCTGGCCATCGCTGCTGATGTGGAGTTGATCCTGTGCAGGTGCCATCTTTGGACAGGGTTGCTCCCAAGTACCTGAAGCTGGTCACTTCTTCCAGGGGCTCACCATTCATGATTATGTTGGCACTGCTGTTAGTCGTGCTGTTGACCATGACCTTTGACTTGTCTGTGCTGACCTCCATGCCGTAGGCACTTGCTCTTGTGACAAGTCTGTTTGTGAGATCCTGGAGCTCGGTGCTGCTGCCCCCCATGAGATCGATATCGTCTGCGAAACGAAGATTGCAGACCGGCCTGCCGCCAATACTGATGGAGGTGTGGTGTTCTTCTAGGGTCTCTTGCATGATTCTTTCCAGAAAGATGTTGAAAAGGACTGGAGATAGTAGGCACCCTTGCGTGACTCCGACTGTAGTCGGGAAGAAATGGCCCTGCTGGCTATTGAGAAGTACTGTGCTGCTGGAGTGTTCGTAGAGGGCCTGCATGACTTGAACGAGCCTCTCATCAATGTCTCTGAGAACCTGCCATAGGCCGTTGTGCCACACCCCGGTCGAATGCCTTCTTAAAGTCAATGAAGTTGTGGAAGAGGTCCTTTTGGTGTTGTAGATGCTTTTCAATCAGGACTCGGCAGTTGAAAATTTGTTCCACAGTGCTTCTAAAACCTGCTTGTTCTTCTGATAGCAGTTCCTCAGCCTTGGATTTCAGTCGGTTGAGGATGATGCGAAGCATGACTTTGCTGGGGTGGCTTATCAGACTTATAGTCCTGTAATTTTGGCATTGTTTGAGGTTGCCTTTCTTGGGTAAGGAAATCACCAATGACTGGGTCCACTCTGTTGGCCACTTCTTTTCTGTCCAGAGCTTCTGACAAAGCATTGTTAGTGCTTCTGTGGTCTCTTTCCCTCCGTGTTTCACAAGCTCAGGTGGGACATTGACCACTCCTGGGGATTTCACTGGCTTCAGACTCTGTATCGCGGCCTCAACCTCCTCCTTCAGTACTTGGAGACCGTTCTCACTGTCTGCGGGTCGTTGGTTGTCCTGCAAAATGGATGTGTCCGGGTTGAGCTGGTAATAGTAGAGGCCCTCACAGTATTCTGTCCACCTCTTCAGGACTTCTTCATTCTCTGTCAGTAGTTTGCCATCCTTATCTTCGATGACCACTGATCTTGTCTGGTTAGTCTTATTGAGGGTCTTGAGTGTGTTGTAGGCTTCTTTGCTGTTCCCTGCTTCCATGCCTTTCTCGATTGCTTCGCACTGCTCCTCTATCCAATTTTCCTCAGCTGTCTTCATCTTCTTCCTGACTTCTCTGTTCACCTGTTGGTACTGCATCCTGGCTTCGTCGCTGGAGTGTTTCCTTCCTCTTAGTTCTGCGGTGCATTCTCGTAAAAAATGGAATAAAAAACAGACTGTATAACTGTATTTGAAGCATCTACAATAACATCAAAATTAGGCACATTTTAAATGTAATTAATAGCGAACCGCCAAGAAAACGTAGACAAACGAATAACGAGACAAAACATGACGCGTTTCGACCTCTTAGGTCTTTTTCAGGCAAGATACAAAACACTCAGGACAACGAAAATGAACGAGCAATCATTTATCTTCATTCTCTTCAGCGCAAAATGGGCGCTGAATGAAAAGGAGGCTGTCAAGAAGGAGACAATGTGCGAGTCGAGGTAGTAATGATGGCAGTCATGTTACTGATAGGAATAACGATAATGGTAACGATGATGATCAAAATATTGGAAAAAATATGTAAAGACAGGATTAATATCACTTTTGATGATAATATGGCAATATATAAGGAGAAAGGAGAGTGGGTTAGAGGATTCTTAAGCAGTATGTTTGCCGTGGCAACGGTCTTAGTGGTGATGGCGATGGTGAAGTTAATGGTAGTGATGGTAATATCAATGATAACAATCGTATTGATAATAATGATGATAATGCTAACAACTATGGCAACGGTAATGGTAATAATAATAGTACTGATGATAAAAGCGTGATACAGAAATATAATTTTGAAAATCTTAATAGCAATTATATTGATAATGGTAATGATAATGATAGTACTAATACTAATACTGAGGGAAGAGAGTGAAACAGAGGAGGGGGAGGGGAGGACAGGAAGAGCAAAGAGGAGAAGGAAGGTATAAATCATGGGGAGGATGGAATCTAGTAGGTATATTGATAATTATGATTGATATATATATATATATATATATATATATATAGTTTTAATAACAATCATGATTGTAACCACATAGTAATGATAGTGATGCTATTGGAGGCTGGAGGCTTTTATTCAACTGTTGTTTAAAATCACAGTTGGTTTCTAGTTCTTCTGTCTCTGGTTTTCAGGTCTGTAAACAAACTGATTGCTGAGAGGGGTGACTGCATACAAGACAATCGAAAATTAGAAACCTAGTTTTATGGAGTTAAGCTTAATGCTCTCCGAACGAAATTTCATAAAAATTTGAAGTGCCTTTGTGCAGAAGTTGGAAGTTTTTCCACCCCACACTTGCTTAATGACTGCCCTTACTTTAATCCTTCACTCTCGAATTATCGACAGAAAGGTTCACTCTGCATTTTCCTGAATGTTTCTGACTTGTTAAAATTTGTTCAATGGGTTCATCTTTATGATTTTCTCCCACAGTTTTGCATTTTTCTTGTCTTCGCCATACAAAGTTTGTATTTTAGAAGCCGTATGCATACAAATCTACCGACACACATGTTTGCGTGCACAAACACGCATGCGCGCATACATACATACAGAGAGAGAGAGAGAGAGAGAGAGAGAGAGAGAGAGAGAGAAGAGAGAGAGAGAGAACTCAGAACTCAGAACATTTTATTTGACAGGCCACAGGCCCATATCAAAGTGAGTGAACAAGGTCAAAATAAATCGGTACAAGCCACTCTTACCAAAAACGCAGCTGAATTGTGTTCAAAGTTAACAAAGAAAACATTCATGAAGCAACTGCAGCATTAAGTACTCCGTTCCTAACAGCCATTGCTCTATAAATGAAATCACCAACACTCGTAATAGTAGTCTTAATAGAACAGGCTAGCAACATGGACATTTTGAATAGAGAAGGGTGTTTGTAATATTTAGCTGGAATCAACTCAAAGCGCAACTTCTCGTACAATGGACAAATCAGTAGAAAATGAAGCTCAGTTTCCGGTGCTTCCTTACAGTGTGGACAGAAAATCTCATGGTTTCTATTGCGATTAGTATATCGTAAAAAGTGGCACCGTAAAGGCGACATTCCTAACCGAAACCTTGAAAGTAACCTGCGGATGTTAACATGTTTAATTACACAGAGGTAGGAACTTCGAACAAGAGACTGGTTATATGACCGATAAACATCGTACAATTCATGCGATTCAATAGCTGAATGCCAGTCTTGGATGTAACAATCACTTAAACGTTTCTTAAATTCTACAATGAAAGCTTTCACATTGCCAACACTTTGCATTTCCCATACAATTCCAAACCCGAATCTATAAAGAACATAGCAAACATTAGTTGTCCAGGTAATATAATTTTGATTCTGCAGATGCAGCAACATATCATAAGCTTTTTTCGGGAGTCTGTTATTATCCATACAAGCAACACGAAGCCAAAATCTGATGCATTTTGCATAAGTATTAACATAAAGAGGGTGTCTTCCAGATTCGCCATACACTAAGTGCCTAGGAGCCTTTGGACTTACACCAAGAAATCTTTTAATAGCAGCTAAGTGCACCCTTTCAATTTGTTCCTGGTTAGATGACAGTCCCCAAATCTCTGCTCCATAAGTTAAGATAGGCTGTATTTGGCAATCGAATAGCTTAAAGAAAATACCAGGAGAATGTTCACCTATTGACCATAGCATTCTGTTGATAGCAGTTAATCCTTTCTTTGCTCTGTTTGCTAGGTCACACATAGTTGCTTGGAAAGATAATCTTGTAGTCAGTGTTATACCAAGATACTTATACATGTTAACAGCGGAAAGCTGAGCACCACCAAAAGTCCAATTTTCATTCGAAGCAAGGTAACCCCCATTCCTGAATACAACAATATTTGACTTTTCCAGATTCACAAGTAAATCTAAACGTTTTGAAGTATTATACAAGACATTCAGTTGGGTTTGCAAACCAATGACAGTATCAGAAAATAATGCAACATCATCAGCAAATAACAGAATCAAAAGTTCAATGAGGTCTGGAGAAAGCTGAATACCATGTCTACCAAAAGTGTTAATATCTTTAGTTAATTCATTGATGAATAGTGAAAAAAGCACAGGTGAACACACCTCACCTTGTTTTAGTCCCCGTGGGCATAGAAAAGTGTCAGTAAGGTCACCACTAGTTCGAACACAAGTCTTCACAACATTATACACACTTTGCAATGCTTTCAAGAATTTTCCATTAAGACCATTAACAGAGAGAACTTTCCATAATTTATCCCTACTTACGAGGTCAAAAGCCTTCCTAAAGTCTATAAATGCGACATAGAGCTTCCTGTGTCTTAACAACTGCTTCTGAATCATTGCCAGTAAAGTGAAAATGTGATCTGTTGTACATCGTTTGTCACGAAAACCAGCTTGCTCCTCCCCAAGAATGTTGTTCATTTCAATCCATTTGGTTAACCTTCTATTGAGAACAAAGCTATATATTTTACTACAAATGTTCAACAAAGAGATTCCACGGTAGTTATCTGGACAATTCCTATCACCCTTCTTAAATAGTGGTTGCAAGATAGAGACTGACCAATCTTCCGGAAACAAACCCTCATCAAAAATTGTATTGAAAAATTTGACAAGGAAAGGCATAATGACTTGTCTACTGTACTTATAAAACTCTCCAATGAGCTTATCTGGGCCAGCTGCCTTATTACTCTTTATTGCTCGAATTGCAGCTTCAATTTCGGTAACAGAAATAGGTTGATTCAAAAAGTCGCAATCAGTATGTACGGGTTCCCTATCATAATATTCATCAAAATCTGAACTGGTGTTTAATTCAACAGGTAAGTCATTAAAAACACCTTTAAAGTGATTATACCACTGTTCACTAGAAATCAACCCCTGACCTTGAGTTCTTGGTCTAACTGAACGAACAATTTCCCAGAATTTCTTTGAGTCATTTATATTACTTTGTAACGATGCAATAATATTCTCATTATGTAGCTTCCTTTTCTGTCTTAACAATTCCTTATACTCTCTCCTTTTCTGGCCATAGGCAAGTCTATCATTATCGTCATTAGTTCTATGAAACTTGTTTATCTGTGTTCGTAATACTTTTCTGCTTTGTTTACATTCAAGGTCAAACCAAACTTTTCTCATACCTATGCCAAATCTAATAGTTTTCAACATGCATTCACCAGCATACACAAAGCATTCATTGAACCTGGACAAGGCTTGATTAATGTTAACACCAACAAGGTCAGCAGCTTCACTAACTAATGATGAGACATGGTCAGAGTTCATACGTTCATGAAAAATAGCTGAACTTTCTTCACCCCATTCGTACTTACTAACAGAAACAACTTGGTGAGCATCATTCTCAATAACAGGTAAACAGTCAGCACTATCAGACAGTGAGAAAAACAAAACAACAATAGCATGCTTAGTTTAGAAGAGAGAGAGAGAGAGAGAAGAGAGAGAGAGAGAGAGAGAGAGAGAGAGAGAGATTTATAAGTACTACCATACCACTTTGTCTAATATCACTTTAAGCGAAAAGACATTAAACTGAAGAACTTAATAACACACACACACACACATACACACACACACACACACACACACACACACACACACACACACACACACACACACACACACACACGCACGCACGCACGCACGCACGCACGCACGCACGCACGCACGCACGCACGCACGCGCGCGCGCGCGCGCGAGCACGCATACATGCACACTGAGATTAAGGTGCACTTGTGACGTATGTGTATTGACGTTTCACAGTTAAGTTCTAATAAAAATGTTTAACATGCATGTTCGCATTATCTATCGCAAGCTCAGTTGAATCATATAATCCCCTAGCTGAACAAAAGAGGATAATCATAATAATCTGTGTTTAAAGTTGCAAACGTTGCTGTCAAACGGCTGTCTGACTGGTAGAGACACAGACACGTATGTCCCTGGTTGGAACAGGCATCAGGTTTGTATCTGTGTGGTCCGGGTTGAAAAAAAAATTGTATGGCAGACATCGGCTGTTTTAATCGTTAAGACCTCGTTTTGTCCATTTCTTTTAGTTGCTGTGATATAATATACACGAAGCCTCGTTTTGATGATCAAATCTCCTCGGTCGCTAATACACAAGGCATGTACAACGGAACGTTAATTGTTTCTGTCGATCTCCTAGTCCCAGACCTAAGAGCGTGAAATATTCAGAAGAAACACACCAGCTCTGTTGGAAGGAGTTGTTATACATGACTGTCAACTCTGGTGGCGATTATACAGATGTTAACAACGAGAAGAAGATGAAGGATCCAGCATCCAGCAATTCGTGACCCACGCTGACGACGCTACAACTGGCACGCTCAAGGAAACTGGTTCGCAACCTTCTTGCAGCAATGAATGCAGCGAACAGCAACAGAGAGAAAGCTACTTTTCCACATTATGTAATCTAATGTAATGTAATGTAAAAGTATATTTATAGAGCGCTTTACCTCGCGAGAGCCCAAAGTGCATATTACAGAAACACGATAAAATACTAATTCTTACTCAAAGCACACACACACACACACACACACACACACACACACACACACACACACACACACACACACACACAATACACACACACGCACACACACACACACACACACACACACACACACACACACACACACACACACACACACACACGAAAAACAAAACACACACACACAGACGGACACACGAGCGCGTCAAAACAAGCAGACTCGCGCACAGAGATAAGTGGATATCGTTAATCAGTCCGGGGAAAAGATGTGTCTTTAGGGAGGTTTTAAAAGTCTTTGTTACGCAGAGGAGAAGGCAGACCATTCTACAGAGCAGGCGCCAGGTAAGACAAAGATCGTGGCCTGAAATTTTCAGGCGAGCAGAGGGAAGCCGAAGCAGACGAGAATCGGTGAATGAGCGTAAGTTGCGAGACGGAACACAGAGATGAAGGAGGTCAGAGAGGTAGGAGGGAGGCAGATTATTCAGTGATTTGAAAATCAGGAGGAGAACTTTAAAGTCAATGCGAGACTGAATAGGGAGCCAGTGTAAGGTGTACAGAACTGGTGATATGTGATCAGATTTAGAGGAGCGGGAGATCAGACGGGTGGCATTGTTTTGAACTTTTTGAAGTTTAGAGATGAGCCCTGAGGGACAACCGGCAAGGAGGGAGTTACAATAGTCAAGCCGAGACAGAACAAAAGCACAGATTAGCGTCTTCAGAGCATTTTGAGTGAGAAAGCGGCGAACTGAGCTGATTCTACGAAGTTCAAGGTAGCAGGACGTGCACACATTAGAGATATGTTGTTCGAAAGAAAGAGTTTGGTCGAGTGTAACGCCGAGGTTAGGAACAGACACTGATTAATTTATGTCGTTTCCATCAACATTTAATGAACAAGGGAGAGAATGAGTTATGATTGTGTGTTTCGAAGCAATGAGGATTATTTCAGTTTTGTCTGCGTAAGTTGTGGTTTGTTATTGTGCATCCATGATTTAACATCGGAAATGCATGCTTGAGAAGAGGAGATTATTTCATGAAACTGACTGAGACGGGCAGAGGTATACAGCTGGTTGTCATCTTAAAAGCTATGGTGAAGGAGAGAATGTTGGCTGATAATGGCCGAGAGAGGCTGGGTGTACAGCACAAACAAAACCGGTCCCAGGACAGATCCCTGAGGGACACCAAACTGAAGTGCTCTTGCTGGAGACTTAACATCTCTCACTGAAACAGTTTGCGTACGATCAGAGAGATATGACGAGGACCAGAAAAGGACAGAACGAGAAAGACCAAAAGAAGTGCTGAGTCTTGAGAGGAGAACGGAGTGATCTATTGTATCAAAAGCAGCAGACAGATCTAGGAGAGAGAGAAGAGAAACTTTGTTTCCATCAAGAGCTGTGAGAAGATCGTTTGCTATCTTCAGAAGCGCTGTCTCGGTGCTTTGGCCAGCCCGGTAGGCTGACTGGTTTGTATAGAAGAGATTGTTTACGGAGACATGTTCAGACAGTTGGGCGAGAACAACCTTTTCAATCAGTTTGGAAAGAAATGGGAGATTAGAGACGGGTCTGTAGTTCTTGAGATTTTCAGGATCTAAGTTTTGTTTCTTCATGAGAGGTCTGGTCAAAAAGTAGTTGACATTCATGAATGGTTCCCTGCCAAAGCAAATTCAAACGTTGAAGGCTGGCATGAATTGGAGCATTCGATGTCTTCATCCATTGTTTCATTCATCTTTCAGATTTTTTGGCTGAGGAAAGGAAGAGAACCAGGTTACGTCCCTCGCCAAAATCAGTAACGACAACTCTTGCATCACAAGAATAATGGCTGCAAATGGTAAGGATTTTCTGCACAGAGGTGTAGTGTGATGAGAATAGTGTTACTCTATTGAGCTTCCTAAAGAATGGACCATTGTGTGTCTTTGAAAATGGATTATACGAACATAAACACATACACACTCGTGTAGCAGAATCTTCAAAGTAACAGTCTGCGGCTTCAACTGGCAGAAACAGTGGAACACTCTATCTCTCTTTCTCTCTCTCTCTCTACACACACACACACACACACACACACACACACATATATATATAATATATATATATACACACACACACACACACACACACACACACACACACACACACAAACGCGCACGCGGTGTGTGTGTGTGTGTGTGTGTGTGTGTGTGTGTGTGTGTGTGTGTGTGTGTGTGTGTGATATGCTGCCTACCGCATAAAAAAGTCTGTTCTTTCAGTTCATATTCCACGTAATCTTCAATACAAAGAAGACAAACGTTGTCGTAAAGAGCTAAAAAAAAAATTTAAAAAGCCTTTTTTTTTTTAAATAGTACTGTTTGTTCTCCCCATTACACCAAACTAGAAGTCAGTCCGATTGGTTGTCAGCACGCTTCACAGAATCTTCAGTGTTGCTGTGATCGTACCATTTAGTTTGTTCTCATTGAACAGGCTTGACTTTTGAATGTCATCACCATTTACCTTGTTTGCTTGAAAATGACGTTGATGATAAGCACACACACACAAACACACACACACACTTACATATGCGCGCACTCTCTCTCTCTCTCTCTCTCTCTCTCTCTCTCCTCTCTCACACACACACACACACACACACAAATGCGCGCGTTCACAACACTCACTTCACAGATACACGTGAGCGTGCGCGCGGGCGATCTCTCTCTCTCTCTCTCTCTCTCTCTCTCTCTCTCTCTCTCTCTCTCTCTCTCCTCTCTCTCTCTCTCTCTCTCACACACACACACGCATGCACGCACGCACGCACGCACGCACGCACGTACACACACACACACACACACACACACACACACACACACACACACACACACACACACACGCACGCACGCACACACGCATAAACGCACGCAAACACATTCACACAGGGTTTGTAACCTTTCACCCCCATCACACAAAATTACCCCCCCCCCCCACACACACACACACACACACCCTGTTCCCCCCAAAGAAAAACCAACAACAACAAAAACAAAACAAAAAAAACGAAATAAAACAAAACAAAACAAAACAAAACTCGCATTTCTGTATTCCAAGGAAACGGTAGCTTTCCACCAGACATTCAAAGTGAACATAAACGTCATTTCCGTGCAGATGACACCCCTGATGACCAAACATACAAACAACTGGTGGAGGGCCTGATCCTGAGAGGTACCGTCTCCATGGCAATGACTGTGGCACATCAGACAGGCATAGTGAGAGTCCTGATAGAGGCCTCACAGCCCCTCTCTTCCCAGGATATTGCTTCCCAGCTCCGGCTGAAAGAACGGTAGGAACTGCTGTAGATGTAAATATGCCAGGCACTGGAATAAGTGCATATACAGACTCTCCACTGGAATTAAAGCAAAGGCCAGTGGGGTTTATGTTTCACAATCACTCAGACTTTGAGGTAGCACAGTAGGATATCCAGAGGCGTTTAAAAAAAGGGGGACGGGGGGGCGGATCTTACCGTTCAATCAAAGGCACGATGCTATGTATTGCAGGGCGGATTCAGTACTAACTGAATGTCGAGAAATTGAGATCAGGATGCAGGAGTGCAGGACTCTAGCGGCTGATTTTGTAAAGATGGCGGGGTTTGAACTGGGGAGGTGCATGCAGGGGGGAGTGGTGCACAAGGCTGAAAAGAGCGGGGGTGGGGGAGATGGGGGACAACAAAGCGCAGATTTGGTAAAAGCAGGGAAGGGGGCGGGGAGGGGGGGGGGGGGGGTGTGCACGAGGCGCAGACCTGGTAAAAGGAGAGGGGAGAGGAATCGAGGTGCAGACTTAACAAAAGGCTGTGGGGGAGGGGTGTCGGAACAAGGCGCAGATCTGGTTAAACAGGTGGGGGATGGGGATGGTAGGGTAGTTGGGGGCTTCCTTGGAGTCAGCGAGGTGCACTGAAGACTTCTCCTGGTAGATCACAAGTATCTATCCGCTATGCATTTGATCTGCAAATCCTTCTTTTTTAAGATCTTTTTGGAGAGGGCAGCTGAGAGGGGGGGGGGGATGTCCGGAACTCCTGGATGCCTAGAGCCCCCCCCCCCCCCCCCCCCCCCCCCCCCCCCGAAAATCGTCCCTACATAATGCATGTTGATGACATGACTAGCGGTATGATATGGATGAACATGTATCATGGAAATAAAGACCTGAAAACAAGATCGGGCAGAGACGATGATAATACGTTATCAGGAAAAAGTATCGTGAACCTGAATAGGTTATTTCCCCTGTCGTTGCTTACCGGCTCATTTTCACTTGACGTCAGTCATTCTCATCTGGTACAAATCATCAAGGTACTTTTTTTTTTTAAATCTGGAATCCTAATCAAACGCAAACTGTCATCTGCTACAAATGTTCACAACACCTAACACATGATTCAGATCAAAGTCACTGCTGTTGGTGCCGTTGAGAAGGCGTGGAAAGTGCAGCACAATAAACAGAATTCTACATTTTTGTGTGGGAATCATTGCAAAAGTACGCACAAGAGTAGTAAGGATAGGGAGGTCTCACCCCCCAAAGCAGGAGCAGGAGCAGGAGCAGGAGATGACGTCAGTGCCTTAGGGACGAATCACATGACCGAGGATGCTTGGTGATAAAATCGAACGATCCATGTGAGGTCCCTGATAGACCCTACGGGCGATTCCATTGCGCTGATGCAATCAGCTGTAAAAAAAAAACACGTAAGACTGGTTATAGCGACTCGTGTTGTTTTGTTTTTGTTTAGGCCGTCTCCCAAGGGTGACATCACATGATGAAAAAGGCAGTCAGCTCCCTTGAAAGACCCGAACTGTACCTACTGAACCCATACTAGCTGAGCATGACTGACTCCTTAGACCGGTTCAATACTAGTTAAAGAATGAGATTTGGGGGTTAATAGGTGTCTTTGTTTGTTTGGTTGTTTGTTTATTTTATTTATACCGTCTCCCAAGGGTGACAACACAAAAACAAATAAAAAACCAACAGCGGTCTCAAGACTTGAACTGTACTGGCTAAACCCATAATAGCTGATCATCACTGATTTTTCACATTGCTATTAAAACCCCTTAGGGGCGAAGCATATGACACAAGATGGTCGGTGAATGCATCGTGAGATCGATATGTGCTCGCTAAGAAACACCTTAAGGGCGATGAAAACACATGCACAGTAATTTATTACGTCTGTCTGTCAACTTATTTTAAAAAATCTGAATCTTTTTTTTAAAACCATCGAACCGTGTAATCGAACCTGGAAGGCTATATTTACGTGTCAAAAAAGCAAGTAAAAATCATGTTGCATCAGAGCATCATGATATTAGTGTAAATGACATGTTTTCCCCCGTCCACTGATCGTTCGAGCTATAAAACGGACTACAGTCAAAGCAAGAAGTAATTTTAACTTTAGTCAGTCTAACAGAACGAAGGACCACCCAGGAAACACTGCGAGGAGGTGGGGGACTGTTTCCCCAAAAAATAATGGATTAAACAACACACTCTGATACGAGAAAAAAAAAAAAAAAAAAACAAAAAAAAACCGACTATTAGAACAGTCATCAACACCACAATCACGTTGGAAACGCTATCACACAGAAAAAAGAAGCTACAGCTGGGCTCGGAAACCACCGATTGTAGTCAACGAAAAACTGATGTCGCATAGAGGGTCGTACGACTTGGTCCAACCTGCAACGACTGAGTGCCACGTACAGCGAATCCGTATCCATCTCCAAAAGTTGAAAATCTGATCTGTGGACAAATTTGTCCAAACACTCGTAATAAAACTGCAACATTCGCAACTTAGCATATTGGTAGACGAAATAACCCATCTGGATCGGGAGTGCCCAGTTGATCTTGTTGTTGCTCATTTCCACTTTTACAACACCGCCACCTAGCTTAGTGACGTGTTTGGGGGCTTGATGTGCATGAGTTAGCAGTAACAGCTGACTCATACAAATCAGTATATGGTGGGGTTTCGGCTGTGTCAAGGACGCATCGCCTTGAAGATAGCGTGTTAGGTTGGGTGCTTCACCCATCGCAAGGGTCTTCGGCAAGT
>CM031604.1:87680055-87765055 GCA_018398815.1 Conus ventricosus
TAGAAGGGGAATTTTTGAATTCTTAGTCATGAATCTGTTTCTCACGCTTTTTTTTTTTCTCCTTAAAAATGTTAATTTACATTCACACACACACACACACACACACACACACACACACACACACACACACGAATACCACCTCCAACTGGGTTTATGGAATTTTCAACGCTTTTTAAGAAGGTTCGTAACAGTAATTTCAGCGTTCACGTTCATTGGAGAAGCTGTAATGAGCTCTCTGAACGGACCCTGGATTCGTCATCTGGTCCGGGAGATCAGCACTGGTCCGCACCAATAATCAATTTGTCCTTGACCCACCTTCCATTTGTTTTGCTCCACAAGATTGTGTTGTCATCATTTCGTAGTTTCTACGTCATCAACTTTGTAATAGTCTTGCTGGCTGGACCCTACATCTACCGTGTGATCTGGATCCGCGCCAGAATGTCATGGATTTGTTCTTAGGCCCAGTTGATCTTTCCACTAAGCTTGTTTAGAAACAGGCTTATTTGTGTGTGAGAGCAGTGCGTGCGTGCGTGCGTGCATGCCTGCGCTGCTTGCTTGCTTGCGTGTGTGTGTGTGGTGTGTGTGTGTGTGTGTGTGTGTGTGTGTGCGTGCGTGCGTGCGCGCGCGTGTGTGTGTGTGTGTGTGTGTGTGTGTGTGTGTGTGTGTGTGTGTGTGTGTGTGTGTGTGTGTGTGTGTGAAGTCTTGCTGACAGACAAACCACCCTACCAACAGACACAGGTCAAATCCTGTACAGCCTCTCCAGCAGGAGGTCTAAAACGTGCTAATCTAACAGAACTCACCGTCACTCCTATGACCCAGTTGTGGCCACTGTTGAACAGCTACACCCGTGAGGTGCTGTCCTCCCTGGCCGCCATGAAGGTGATTCAGGTGGAGAAGGGCACTGGAGGGGAAGACGGGGTGGCTCCACGCTTCTTCCTTCCTCCTCAGCACCGTCCAACTCTTCAGGAGGCCGCCATTGCTACCGACTGGGTGTCCATGATCGTCGACAGGTTCGCTGATGTCAAAGCTCTCTTTCCTCAGGATGCCCCTGCTAAAAGCAAGTACAGCCCTTTTTTTCTTCTTTTTAATTTTCTTTCGTTTTTTGTTTTTTTTCTTGTTCTTTCTATATTCTTTTCCCACTTTTGTTTTTCGATTTTGGATGAGTGTAAGATCAGCATGTATATTCTTTTACAACTTCACATCAGTGTGTTGCAATGTCCTTTGTGGGCGAATCTGGGATCCGTTTAAACAGTACAGTCTTTGGTACCAAGTGACGTGATAAGAAAAAACAAAACACAACAACAACAAACACACTGGGATGCACACTGCAAAGAAAAATTCTGTTCGCCGAACGAAAGAGACTTATAAATGACAAGACAGAACACGACCAAGGGTCTTCTTCAGGCAAGACAACATTCAAAACAATGAAAACGAACGGACAATCGCTTATCTCAAATTGGGCGTAAGAGGGATGTGGAATGACGTGGACGTGGAATTCGTCTTCTGTCTTGTATTTTGTTCGTCTCGTTCGGCGAAACAGTTCTTTTCCTTTGAAGTTGGTTTCAATTTCCGCTTGTAGTCACCACACTTTGAAACTGACTAGGATGCACGCGAACAGAGAGTCTGTTTAGCCAACACCTAAGATCCGCATTTAATCTTCCGGTCGTATTGGTAAACTGGTTATCAGCTGTAATGGTGGAGTTTTTTTTTGTAAGGAAGAAGAAGTAAAGAAAGACAGGAAAATAAATTAAAGGGAAAAAAGGAAAAAACCAGAAAAATATCTTAAATCATTTTGAAATCAAAATGAATAGACCTATAACCACAGATTCTCAATATGTCAAGTTGTTTTGAAGTCATTTCCTTCTTTTTTTTTCCCGCTAGCCTATGGTACGGACAACAAAATGCATGCTTACAGTTTTAGTTTTGTTATGACCTGCTTAAGTAGTCGCCAGTTACTATTTGATGATGCATACAGTCGACAAAGATATGTGTGTGTGTGTGTGTGTGTGTGTGTGTGTGTGTGTGTGTGTGTGTGTGTGTGTGTGTGTGTGTGTGTGTGAGTGCGCGTGTATGTGTGAACACTATCCACAATATTAACAGCAGAGTGAAGGTAAATTAAATTCGTAAATTTGCAATCAACTAATGTTTTGCGGAGTATAACTGTTCTTCATTCCTTTTACAAAATGAAGAGTATTCTGGCCAATGTTGATTCCATTATTGATGTGATCGTTACCGAGTTCAAAGCAGGGGGATGACAGCAGTACACTGCAGATCCATTTAAAATACACTTTCCTATTCTGCACTGGATGAGGAAAAGCAGGGAAGTGGCCTAGACGCACGCGCGCACGTGACATGCGTGTGCGTGCGTGCGTGTGACCGAGTTGATAGGTTGTCAGGATAAGAACTAGAGACGTTGCCGAGTCAGCAAAAAGATTGATAGCCAACAATATAAAAAGAGAGCTTTCTTTATAGCGTGATCAGCTCAGGGTTAAAAAGCTTCCAAGAAAGACAAAGAAACAAACATAAGATTAAACAGAACAACACTGGATAGAACTGAAAGGAAAAAAAAAAACAATGACAAACCGTTAACAAAATACACAAATAAGGAACTTATAGCAGTAGACTATCATCCTTATGTTAATGACGATGAACACAGCTCTTCATTCTGTAAGTAGCTCATAATTATTGATGGCTTGGTTTGTCTTTTGGTTTGTCTTTTATTCTTAACGTTGTTTGCAGGTGTTCGGTACAGAGATGAAGACTTTGACGCATTAGGCTCAAGTAATGAGTTCTATAAGCACGATCTTACAGCAGCCATCCTGAAAACTCCAGGCCTAAAGGAACAGCTGGGTGAGCATTGATATAACGAAAAGTAAAATTAAAAAAAAATCTGTTAAAATCGACATATTACAAAGTTACATGCCATTGGCGTAAATACCAGGTTTTCTGGGTTGGTAATAGGAAGCAACGGACAGATCCCCTTCTTTCCATCACCAACTCAACACAGCAGTTCACAGCGCGTAAAGAAGTGATTATTTGTTTTTACATTTTTCACTTTCAGCCAAACTGTCTTCAAACAAACACTCTTCATGTGCGCTGGAAATGCTGTTTTCTTTAACAACCATGCAGCCTACTAATATTAGGGAACCAACGTAGCAAGCTTTAAAAAAGTGTAATTTGCACAATATCGTTCCCAAGTTCAATATCATTCTCGGAAACATTTTACAATTTCATTCTTGAGCCGTACAATCTAAACATTTACTCCATAAGAAAATTAAAAGAACATGTTATCCAGTTTTACAAATAATAAGATGTCTTTATTCCACAACATGGGTAGACACAGTTCAAAAACTATGACACTAGTCTTGCTTTTTTAATACAAATCAATCTCTTCCCAACTTCAAAGTGCCATGCTGGGTAGACACTGAAGTGATGATCACTCACTAGGTCATCAGTGTCACTCTAATACGTCTGGTACTCGTGTGACTGATCTAATATACACTGTCACCGGTGTCACCACAGCTTGGATAAAAAGTGATAAAAGGGTTTCAAGATAACGGTGATAAAAGGATTTCAAGATGACTGACAGCACATTCTGTGCTACCTGAGCTGATGTGTAACTAAGCCTATTGCTGCAACTCTTGAAGTGGTCCAGCAGAAACATAAGAATTAAAGTCTTTGAATTAAAACACAACCCGTCATACTTTCATGGCTTCGGATTGTATTGGCAGTCTCTAAACCTAAGAAGAAAATTAAATTTTCTGCACGAATTAGACATTTGTCCCAGAGAACCTAGCTGTCAGTCTTGCAGGAAGAACCTGTGTGTGAAATGGTTGAACCTTCTTTGACATTATGAGCAATATCATAGCAACAAAGTGTTGCTTATATGTCCTATTTATGTAGACTACTATATCCTACAAACCAGCTGTGCTATAAATCATTGTGTGATTGCTCCTGCTTCTCCTTTTCGATTTTCACGATCGCTTCTACTTACATAGTGTCAGGTTTTTTTAACCATGCATTGCTGCGTGTGACTTTTAAAATGATCTAAACTGTAACCAACATGGACTGAAATGCGTCTGTACACCATGTAAGTGACTGAGGCATCGTTACTGTTTTTTGCCTTTCAGAGAAGGGAGTCCGAGCTCTGGAATTTGGTGCTGGGACTGGCAGTTTTTCCTGCCACCTGGCTGCCATGTTTCCCAAGACCCAGTTCCTGGTGACAGATTCGGCGTCAGGAGGTCTGGATCGGGCGAAGAACACTGTCGAAGAGCAGAACCTCACCAACGTTAGTATCCAGTTACTGAACATTTTTTCAGATCCCCGAGGACCTTCATGACAGTTTTGATTGGGTGTTCACCTGTGATGTCATCCACGACCTCCCTTACCCCCTGAAAGGCCTTGAAGGGATCAGGAAAGTGCTCAAGCCAGGCGGGCATTTTTCCATGGTGGACATGTTTATGTCCAGCTACTTGTCCGATAACGTAGGAAATCCCTTAGCAGCTGTGCTCTATACCGTCAGCACGTTCCTGTGTATTCCAGAAAGCTATCAGAAAGTAGATTCAGTAGCTCCGGGTGCTTGCTGGGGAAAACAGAAAGCAGGCGAGCTGGTGGAGAAGTCAGGATTGCGTGTGATTGGTTTGATAGATTCCATAGCACACAAGCCAGGTATGTTAGCACTGTGCATGTGCCAGAAACCAGCTGATTGGCATTAAGGTGTTGTTGCTTTGAGCTGCATGTGAGGGTACTGATGCTTGGAGTGCGCTGATGCTTCGGAGCAGAAGGTGTATGCAAGTCTTGTAGATATCTTAGATTCATTAGATAATCCCATACTTTGTCATGTTTACTTACTCGTTCAGGCTCCTGAGTTGTAGTAACAAAGTTTTGAACTGTAAGCAGTCCACTGTATGAATTTAATTGAGTTTTACTGCTTTGTTCTGGTGCAATTAATTTGTTTGCTGGTTCGTTTTTATGTATACTGGCATTTCATGGAATGAATCAAATACAAACACCTTATATGAAATATTTTGAGGAAGAGAGTAAAAAGTCATATGAAGTGAATTTCACTACCTGGTGGCTCGTTTTTTAATACCACTTTGTTTGCAGCATCCCAGTGTTTTGAAAACAAAGATTTGACTCCCCACCTCTCTCCCTCTCTCGCTGTGTGTGTGTGTGTGTGTGTGTGTGTGTGTGTGTGTGTGTGTGTGTGTGTGTGTGTGTGTGTGTGTGTGTGTGTGTGTGTAAACAGGTGGTCAATAGCTGAATTATTCTTTTTAAAACCAGCTGGGCCCTCTCCGGTAACGTTACTTTCTTCAACCCATTCCTGTGAACGACGATTTATAGCTGTACTGTAAATTTCACTGCTGATATCACATAAAGTAATGCCCTATAAATGTTCGGATTTTTTACATCATGTATGATGGCAGCACAATTCCTTCCATCCAACGTTCCACAAAAACACCTCTCTGAAACAATGCATTAAAAAAAAAAGACAACGAAAAAGTCTAAGACATACTTGCTTGCACACTTTAACAATTCTTTAGTTATCCCATCTGAGCCAGCAGCTTTCTTGTTGTTGTTTTTTCTTGTTTGTTTGTTGTTGTTTTTTAAAGTGCAAATATAATTTCTTCCTTGAAACTGATCTGTTGAAATAGTCGTTGGACTCTTCAACCCGACCCACCTCCTCTTCCAAAATTCTTTCTCCAGTAGTTCCTTAAAGTGTTGAAATCAATCATTAACAGAAATTTTGTTACGTGCTTTCTCTTTTGTGAGAACTTACGTTGTAGTAGTAGTAGTAGTAGTAGTAGTAGTAGTAGTAGTAGTAGTAGTTTCATTTTACGTCTTTTCTCAAAATCATGTGATATTAGAGAGCTTATAATCATTATCCCTGAAACGTTTCTGATTGTCTATTGAAGACAAAAGTTGATCTAGGACAGCCCTGTGGAATTCCTTTTCTTCACACTTTAACAAGTGTTTGTATTCTATACGTGCTATACAAAACGCATTTTGATCTACAGTGTCGTCTGTACTATTGGCTGCTCTGTATGACCTTCTCATCTTAGTTTTTGCTGTCCTATTTCTTTGTCATACCAGTTGTCTCTGTTCTAATCAGATCCTATTTTGATGTCTTTTCTTATACTTTCCGCATTTTGTTTAATACAGTTGTTAACGCTAAATCAGTATTGATATTAATCTGGCTAACAGTTAATTCTAACATTTTACGAGCATTACTGGTAATCATTGAGCGAATATTTACGATTTGTATTTCTGTACGTGCAGTAACTTTATCATTTTTTTATATCTAAAAGACGTAAGCAAAATTCAACAGGCATATGATCTGACTAAAATCTTTCATTTATACTACGTTCGTATGTATGTGGAAAACATACCACTAGACACAATGAAATGATCATTGACAATACTACCAGAATCTTAGATGTATGTGTAGCAAACCTTGAAGGTCGCCACTTCATGCACCATTCATAATACAAAATTCGAAAGTGGCACACAAATTTAGCAGACGTTTGTCGTAAGTGTCGAACGACTTAATCCTGAGAGTTTCTGACTGCATTCAAAGAGTTACTGTCATATAATGAATTGATAACATTTTCGCTTGATGAGTCAACTGAGTTTAAATCGGCAGTTCCACAATTCATGTCTCCAGACAAAACAATATACGCATCAACAAAATCTAACATATAATCGGTTAAGCATTCCTGCAGTGCATTAATGCTCAAGATCAAAGTAAGAACAGAACGGCGACCCTTGTTAGCTTTAGTGCAAAAGCATTTTTTTTTTTTCGGAAATTGTATGTGGCCTTCACAGATTTTGATTTTGATTCTTTAAATCGAAAAATTCTGCGGTGCATTCTGACCAAAAAGTAGATTAAAAGGCAGGCTGTGTAACTGTATTCGAAGCATGTACAATAATGTTAAAAGAGTCAGGTGTGGATCTAAATTAACGGACTATACCAAATGCACATTTGGTATAAAACAGGGCGATGTAGGTAGCCCAATTCTCTTTTCATATATAAATGGACTTTCTTTGGCAATTACCGAAAACGGTAATTATGGGGCTTTGTTCACAGTCGATTATTTTGAGTTATTCATTTCATTACTTGCAGATGACGTAGTGTTATTGGCAGAAACAGCAACTGGACTTCAGACACAGTTGAATAGTTTACGGAAAGCTGTGTCTTGTCTTGATCTAAAGGTAGGCATTAACAAAGGCAACATTATTGTCTTTAGAAAAGGTGTTCATTTATCAGCAAGAGAGAGGGATAGAAAATAATACAGAAATGCCTGTTGTGAATGCATATGAATACTTAGGGATATTCTTTACTGCTTAACTCAGTTTCACTTCAGCATACAATAACCTAACAAGTAAAGCGAAAAATGTTGCAACATGTATTTTGTAAAACTTTCGTGCTTTAAATAATGATAGTTTGCATCTACTTTTGAGAAATTTGAATCTCAAGTTCAGCCAATAGCTCTGCACGGTGCGAAACGTTGGGGTAGGATTATGCAGAACCTCTATGTGAAAAAGTACATTTTTGTCCTTTTGATTTTAGGAGTTGAAATGCGGGCACCAAATGACTTGTATATAGAGAAACCAATATATGTCCGATTTGCATTAACGCTACAATACGTTGTATCCGTTACTGGCTAAAGTCAACAACAACGAATGATAACAAACATACTCAGAAGGCTTACAAAATGTTATTCGACTCATATACACAAGACAAACGAAGCTGGGTGTCAAACATTCATTGAATGCTGTTTCAGTTTGGTTTTGGATATGTATGGGCAAACCAAGGAATTAATGATTTCAAACACTTTTTACATGAAATTAAAGGCAAACTGATATCATGTCGATGGCAAGACTGGGATCTCCATATTAAAAACAGCGAGAGATTTGATGTATATAGGACATTTTGCACCTTACATGACCTTAAACCATATTTGGAAATGGATTTACACAAACATTTGAAATTTATTCTGACAAGGTTTAGATGCAGTGGTTCAGAAATCGCTGCATAACTACCTTTACAAGAAACACACTGAACCCTCTTTGCAAAAAAAAGGAAATGAAGATGAGATGCATTTTGTTTAGTGGTGCCATGCCCTGTGCTACGCGTTTTAAAAACGCTTTATCTACCACAAAAATATTATAAACATCCTAACCAGTTTCGTTCATGTGTGCTTTTAGCTTCTAAAAAGATGGAATTGTGAAAAAAAAAATTAACTTATGCAAAGCATTTCAGTTGCGTTCTGTAATGATGTCATGATGTATTTACGGAGTATACTCATCTCTGATTTTGCAAACATCACTGGTCTTAATGAATAAATATCATTCATTTATTATTTCATCTTGATGTTGTGTGTGTGTGTGTGTGTGTGTGGGGTGTGTGTGTGTGTGTGTGTGTGTGTGTGTGTGTGTGTCCTGTCCTCCTATGCAAAGAGCACTGCCGTGTCTTCAGGGAGAGAACAGGGCTTATGATTGCCTGACATGATGCTTCCATCCCAAATAACAGGGACAGAGAGAGACTGAAGGGTAGAGCACTAGCTCTGTAGGACGCTTTGTATCAAAAGTCAAAAGTTAAAACACTAAAACCAGCAAGCGAATGTCCATCTGTCAACACACACACACACACACACACACACACACACACACACACACACACACACACACATACATACACACACAATGCATGGTGAGTGTGAGTCGGTTTAGGTATAAAAGTGGGCGAAAATAGGAGGATGGAAACCCCACTAGTAAAGAAAAAAAGAAGAAGAAAAAAGTGGTAAAAATTGGAGGCTGGAGGACCACAAAAAAAACAACAACAAAAACAACCCTCTGTAGGAAAGGAGGAATGTGTCTAAACAAGACTAACAGCCCAACTCCTGAAGACGGTGAGACATGAGGAGAAAGAAATAATTTGGGCCGGTCTGGGAAGTTGAACTCTGGTCAGGCCATCTCCACAGCGCACCCAACGTGTGTAACCGGCTGTTTCTGAGATTGAAAAACACCTCCAACATGAGGGGGATCGCCTGTTCCAATCTAAGGTGTCCGTACAAATCAGAAAAAGAAAAAATTAACAAAACAACAGGATCTTGAACATACTTTACCCAGAGATGCTGCTGTTCCAGCTCCAGCCGACAGTGCCGCTTCTTATACAGGGAAATTGGGCTTTGTAGGGTGAACAGAATCATACCGAGTTTCAGTCATCATGTGAATGGGTTTTTTTTTTTTAATTTTACATCATCATCTTTACACTCTAATCTCTTGATTTTAGGATTTACTGCTTTCTTTTGGTTGTCTCAAAACAAAACTTGAGAGTCAAAAGAGGAATACTTGTTCTGACCAAACATTATTTTGGGTGGAAAATAAGGACATACCAAGGAAGACGTGCATGTCCATGTATGAGTTGTTTGCCTACAGCAGCGTTGTGTAATGTGGAGTGTCATAGTGACCAAGAAAGGATTAAACTGAGTAATCAGCTTACATGCCAGTTCGCTGCGAGTGTGGCATAGCAGCGACCCAGGGGAGACGTGGCATTCTCCTTTGAGCGAACACTGACGTGAGAAATCAGTGTCGGGCGGCGATCACCTTCCAGCATATGGGTGACGAGGGTCTGCCTGTGACGCGCGGGAACAACTCCTGGAGAATATGTGGGGCGATCGGCGAAGGAGCGGTGCCTGACTGCGACTACCGTGGCTGGGAAACCATGTTCTGGGGGTGGCAGACATGTGGGCATCCTATGGCACTCCTTCGGCACAGTCTGCGAGTACCAGCCAAATATTAGGGACTCGTGCAGCGCTCCAGCGACTTTCGTCGCTCCGTCCTTGAGGCGGCCTCACGCTGCACAGGACCATCGCCACCGAGCATGAAGAAGGCCGCCCGGTGGTCCGAAGACAGCCTGATGTTTGGGGAGAGAAGGCAATGTACACCGACGCCCATCCCTTTCGACAAACAACCAAATTGGGAACCAACGTTCAAGAGGAAACGACCAGATGAACCAACGTTCAAGAGGAACACACCAGATTGAACCAACGTTCAAGAGAACACGACCAGATTGAACTACGTTCAAGAGAACACGACCATATTAAACCAACTTTCAAGAGAACACGACCAGAATTGACCAACGTTCAGAGGAACACGACCAGATTGAACCAACTTTCAAGAGGAACACGACCAGAATTGAACCACTTTCAGAGGGAACACGACAGAATGAACCAACTTTCAAGAGGAACACGACCAGAATTGAACAACTTTCAAGAGAAACACGACAGAATTGAACCAACGTTCAAGAGGAACACGACCAGAATTGAACCAACGTTCAAGAGGAACACGACCAGAATTGAACCAACTTTCAAGAGGAACACGACCAGAATTGAACCAACTTTCAAGAGGAACACGACCAGAATTGAACCAACTTTCAAGAGAAACACGACCAGAATTGAACCAACTTCAAGAGGAACACGACCAGAATTGAACCAACGTTCAAGAGGAACACAACCAGAATTGAACCAACGTTCAAGAGGAACACGACCAGAATTGAACCAACGTTCAAGAGGAACACGACCAGAATTGAACCAACGTTTAAGAGGAACACGACCAGAATTGAACAAACTTTCAAGAGGAACACGACCAGAATTGAACCAACGTTCAAGAGGAACACGACCAGAATTGAACCAACGTTAAAGAGGAACACGACCAGAACTGAACCAACGTTCAAGAGGAACACGACCAGAATTGAACCAACTTTCAAGAGGAATTCGGCCAGAATTGAACCAACGTTCAAGAGGAACACGACCAGAATTGAACCAACTTCAAGAGGAACACGACCAGAATTGAACCAACGTTCAAGAGGAACACGACCAGAATTGAACCAACGTTTAAGAGGAACACGACCAGAATTGAACCAACTTTCAAGAGGAACACGACCAGAATTGAACCAACGTTCAAGAGGAACACGACCAGAATTGAACCAACGTTAAGAGGAACACGACCAGAATTGAACCAACTTTCAAGAGGAACACGACCAGAATTGAACCAACGTTCAAGAGGAACACGACCAGAATTGAACCAACGTTAAAGAGGAACACGACCAGAACTGAACCAACGTTCAAGAGGAACACGACCAGAATTGAACCAACTTTCAAGAGGAATTGGCCAGAATTGAACCAACGTTCAAGAGGAACACGACCAGAATTGAACCAACGTTCAAGAGGAACACGACCAGAATTGAACCAACTTTCAAGAGGAACACGACCAGAATTGAACCAACTTTCAAGAGAAACACGACCAGAATTGAACCAAAGTTCAAGAGGAACACGACCAGAATTGAACCAACGTTCAAGAGGAACACGAGCTCTGAGAGAGAGATACGACAACTCCCACAGCAACTCACCCACTACTGCCGACGACAGCAGTTGCCACAATGATGCAGACCTATGTCAGCAGTAACCTTGTCCTCAGGCCGATAGGACGTAAAACTCACCTTCAACGTCAACGCTTACTTGCAGTTAAATCAATGACTATGAATCAGAAGCTGTGGACACGTATTTGACATTGGAGTGAATGCCGGTGCTTTCAGTTTCAAAAAGAATATTGTTTGTTCCTGTCCCTGGCATGCTTGTCAGCTTCTTTTGAGCTTCTGACAGAATTGAGCTGGGTGTTATGTACGCCAGTGAACTGTGCTTGCCTTATCTTTACATGTGTACGCTGTGTGTGTGTAGTAGTAGTAGTACTTTAATTTTACGTCTTTTCACAAACTATGTGATATTAGACAAGAAAGGAGAGATAGACAGGCAAATAGAGGGAGATAGATAGAGTTTGTTCATGTTGCATACAAGTGTGTGTGTGTGTGTGTGTGTGTGTGTGTGTGTGTGTGTGTGTGTGTGTGTGTGTGTGTGTGTGTGTGAGGGAGGGGGTGGAGATGGGAGTGAGCGGAGGGTGGTGTACATAAAATCAGAAAACAATCGGACACACAAACGAATAAACAAACAAACCTACACACACTAACAATATCAGATTAAAGCAAATACCTGACTGGACTACAAATCAAGCAGAAAGTAACTTTCAAAGCAAAATCAATATCAGAAAAAATATCTGTCACAGACATGCCTGATAAATATGGCAGAAATGCCTTGAGAGGCACACATTCGAACAAAACATGATCTCTTGTCAATTTTGTTTCCCCGCATATGCATTTTGTTGCAGAGCTATATTTAGTTCTAAAAGCATCCAGTTTCAATCGATGGAATATTGAAACGAAGTTTCTGTATTGATGCATATCATAAAGGTGCAGATTTTGGATGCTTTTGAAATGATCAATACTAAAAAGAGGATTATTTTGTGTCTGAACATGAATAACAGCGTTGTTCTGCCCATTTCTGAAATATTCCCAAGCTGTATGTTTTAAAATTTGTTGACTCTCTTTCAAAGTGAACGGTATGGAAATAGTTTGTACCCTCGTTCCATTTTCAGCGCCTTTTTTCGCACATCTGTCAGCAAGTTCATTGCCCGAAATTCCACAGTGTGAAGGAACCCAGAGGAAAGTTATATCTGTTCCTTTACATATCAAGACGTGGATTAAATGTTGAATTTCCTTCAAAATAAAGTTATCTGAATTTGAATTAAAAAACTTGATCGATTGTAACACTGACAGCGAATCTACACAAAACAATACTTGAAAAATTGACTGCGGTAAATCAATTAGACGGAAGAGTGTTCTGGCTACATTCTTTGATATTAGAAAAGCTTTTGATAGTGTATTGCATGCTAGATTGTTATACAAATTGAAGGCGATTGGGATTTCAGGTAATTTTTACAGTTATATTAAAGAATTTCTAACACAAAGAAGTTTACAGGTCAGAGTACAAAACACATACTCCAGTTTTAAACCATTGGATATGGGTATTCCTCAAGGTTCTGTAATATCTCCAATGCTATTTAATATTTTGCTGTATGATCTTCCAAAACATGTAACTAAAAATGCTACAGTTGTACAATATGCCGATGATCTGTGTATGTGGATAAATACTAGTATGAGAAAAAGCACACCCAAAAGAGCAATAAATTACCACAGAAAACTTTATCAGGCAGAGCTTGATAACCTTAGCAAATACTTGTTTATAAATGGTCTAAAGCTTTCCCATGAAAAAACTCATATGGTTTTATTCAACAATGGGGATGATCCCTCTGATTTACCATCTTTTAAGCTGGATGGGATAACACTTACATACGTACACTTAATTAAATTCTTAGGTGTCCATTTCACATCGAAACTCACATGGAATATCCATATTGATTACCTTTTAAACAGGGCAAGAAAAACTTTAAATTTTCTGAAAATTTTGAGCAAGCAAAGCTGGTGCCAAGATGGAAAAACATTAAAGCTCTTGGCTTTGGCATTAATTCGTTCTAAATTATCATACGCCCAAGAGGCTTTCTTTAGCGCACCTAAATATTTGTTACAAAAACTACAAAGTGTGGATAGCAAAGCCTTCAAATTATGCCTAGGAGTTCCGGTATATGCCTCCACTTTGAGGACATACAGAGAAATAGACGTTTTAAACCCTTTAAATGAATATAGGAATCTATCACTTGCAAAATATTTCATGAAATGTTCAACCATGGAAGGTGTAAATGAAACGGAAATATCTATAAACCCAGAGAGTGATTATCCAAAAAGAGCAAAAAATATTGCCTCTCTGTGCACTATCAGTTCATACACTGCTGATTTGTTTAAGAAAAGTAATATAGATGTTAAGTCTTTGTCAAAAACGTCCCTTATAGATCCCATTCCAACGTGGGAAAGAAAGAGGGCGAAGTTTGATCTTGATTACACTGATACAAAGAAAGCAAATCAGCCTTACATCTTGTCATATTTAACGAAGATGCAAATGCAAGACAGATATTCCAACCATCTTAAGGTGTACACAGATGGATCGTTGACGAGTAACAAAGAGGCCGGATCAGCATTTGTTATTCCATCGCTGAAAGTACAAAAAGCATATTTCATTGGAAAATATCGCTCCATATTCGTAGCTGAAATGATAGCGATACTTATGGCTGTGTGGTGTGTGTGTGTGTGTGTGTGTGTGTGTGTGTGTGTGTGTGTGTGTGTGTGTGTGTGTGTGTGTGTGTGTGCGTGTGCGCGCGAGCGTGCGTGCGTGCGTGCGTGCGTGCGTGCGTGTGTGTGTGTGTGTGTGATGGTTTCCAGGTCAAATTTATGTGTATGTGTGTGGTGATGATTTTCAGTTAAAATCCCTGTTTTCCAGAAATAAATTGGTTAATAAATGAATAGACATATGCAGCTTTAAGCTCATTGACATTTGTTGATGTCAGTGATTCTGAAAATCCCAAGTGCAGTACAAAAGCTAATCTATTTTCCATATCAAAGACTTTGTATCAAGACCTTTGGTTGTAATGAATGGTGATATCAAGCTGATTTTGTCGATCCAATTCACTGACATAACAGACTCAAGTTGGAGGACTACTGTATAATATTGAACAGACTGCCTGTATAGGTATGAATGCTGATATTTTGCTTGTGTGTGCAGATTGTGGTGTGCCCGAACACGTGTGCGTATCTCTCTCTGGGAAAAGGGAAGGGGAGAGGGGGAAGAACAAGAAAGGTTATGAATGAAAAGACAGCATGGAAGCCGCACACCATATCTGAAATTCTTTACATGAAGTATCTTTCTACTGACAAGGAATGTGCCATGCATATTTATACTTAATGAACGGGGAGGGGGGGGGGGAGCATTTGTTCTGTTATATTCCACAGAGTGCTTTGAATAGCACAGCAGCCATCAATAACATCAGTTTCCACAGAACACCATGCTGTATCACGTCATCGTGCGTGTGGCAGTTACTTGCAATGAAGTGGGTCACTTTGTCACGCTACGGCTCTTTCTGTGTCAGTCTCATTATATATTCTAGCCGAGCCGAACCTCTCACGGACCTTTTAACCGAAATACAAACGCACGCCCCCTACGACCGCCAGAAAAACCAACAGACCTGTATTTTACTCGGTGATGTGACACAGTGGTTAGCGTTGCTGATTACGGGCAGCTGGAGTTAGAACCACTTATTTGTGGGGTTTTCGTCCCAGGCCGGTGTAACGAAAAGTTTTAACTTCCCGAATGGTTTAACTCCCAGGGAGTTAAACTGTTCATTTGTACATTTTAACTCCCTGGGAGATAAACTAGACTATAAAAAACTAACTCCCTCTGTGTTTCAGTTTGACTCCAGGGGAGTTATTCTGACATACCACCAGAATGACTCCCACCCACCACCCACCACCTGCTCCCCGCACCTCGCTACCACCCATATATATATATAATATATATATATATATATTATATATATATATATATATATATCAATATGGTTGAACAGCCTAAAATGATTCTAAAAGCGCTCGACCCCTTGGGGAGCAACATTTGTTAAAACAAGTATTAAAAAGGAATACTAAAACTCTCTACAAATTTGTTTCAAGCGTGTTGCGCTGTCATCCTGATGACAGCGCAACACGCTTGAAACAAATTTGTAGAGAGTTTTAGTATTCCTTTTTAATACTTGTTTAACAATAATATTATATATATATATTCGAAATGTGTGTGTGTGTGTGTGTGTGTGTGTGTGTGTGGTGTGTGTGTGTGTGTGTGTGTTCTAACACTAACTTGCCAGATCATGACTTGTCAGGTAGAATTGTTTCCTTCGATATTATTGGTTTCTGTGAATTAGTCACGTGTCCTGAATTTTATTGAAAAATGTGTGTTTTTCTGATTGGTTGGCCGAGTTTCATTTTTAGCTTGGCACACGAGTCACTTGACAACTTCATCAGATGGTCCCAAGCAGCCACCCTCTTGTACAAATTGTACAAAAATAGCCCCCCCCCCCCCTTTCTCTATCCCAAGTGTCTCACATACAAATTTCTAATCTATGCCAACCCTTTTTCTCCTTCCTTCTCTCCCAGATGTAGCGAGTCAATACAAACAATTTTATGTCACGTTGCGACTACTCGTCATTCTCTCCCCACCTTTCTTACCCTCTCACCACCCCCCACGCCCCCCGCCCCCATCCCCCCACTCCCTAATTTGGCGGCATGACACAATGAAAAATTGAAAAATTTCCATTTCTATACCATGTGAGTGTGATGGCCAACACTTGTGGGTGACTGTTTGATAGTCATATAGTTCCATGAGACAGGGAGAGAGAGAGAGAGAGAGAGAGAGAGAGAGAGAGAGAGAGAGAGAGAGAGAGAGAGAGAGAGAGAGAGAGAGAGAACGCCAAAGACTGAAGGTACAGTATTTCTACCAAAGGCATCAACCATTAATTCATGTATATACAGACTTTACATACAGATTATATACAAAAAGGCATAGTAAAATATCAAGGACATGCATAGATGAACACAGGAATATGTACACAGACATTTCCTTTCCCTATGATGATGATGATGATCATGAACATTAAATCCCCTTCTCCATTCTCTTATCGAAAGACACCTGGGAATAGGTGGGTGGGGAGTCATCTTAGTCATGATCAGATTAACTCCCTCTCTGTTACAAAGTAACTCCCTGGGAGTCAGAAAAACACGTGTACACATTAACTCCCAGGGGAGTTATTCTAAACTGTGAAAAACTGACTCCCCTTAGTGGGCAGGGAGTTAAACTTTTACACGCCTGGATTAACTCCCTGGAGTTAACCTGTACTAACTCCCAGGGGGTCATTTTGTTACAGGGTGGGAGTTAAGTCTGATATATGTACAAAATGACCCCCCCCCCCCCCCCTTAATGTTTCAAGAATTTGTTGAGACTTGTACAAAGAAGATTTTAGAACATTGTGAAGTTTTACTGAGGGGAGTTATTTTGGCACAGGGTGGGAGTCATTCCAGTTTAACTCCCAGGGAGTTAAAATTTACATATGAACAGTTTAACTCCCTGGGAGTTAACCATTCGGGGAGTTAAAACTAACTTTTCGTTACACCGGCTCTTACCGCGAGTTAAGTTTGCGATGGGCTCAAATGAGAAGACTGGGACGATACAGACGAGTTTTCACTCACTTAGTAAATGCGGCTTTGTTAGTCTTGCTCCAATTTTCCGATCAAACCTGCAAGTGCCTGCATTTCTCGGGCCTGGTTGACGCCGAGATAAATATGACCATGAAAGGTATGAACAGTACGGCATTGTCATGTTGTCTCTGACGTCCAGAAAGGAACCCAACAGCATCATCTTCATCGTCCTCATCCTCATCGCCTTCCATACTTTGTTCTCGTGGTGACCCCTTTTTTTTTCTATTTCTTTTTACATTCATGCCCCTGGTGAATTCGCGTCCAGGACATCGGCATCAGCATGTTGATGGAAATTGTCGTTGGGCGGCTGTTACGACGCCCTCCGACAGGGAACGCTAACCCACGCTGCCTCTGCAGCTAAGCAATAACTGCAGTCAGTTGGGGGCTTAGCAGGTAATGTCCTGCCAACAGAATGGGCACCACTGAATATCACCAAAATGACTGTAGGGGTGCAGTTTCTCATCTGGTGAGTTGCCTCATGACGACTCACGATTGCCAGCCAGTGCCGGGACCGCGATGGGACAAGGCGAGTTGTTGCTTCGACAAGAAAGCTTGAATGAGCAGCTTGAGAGTTGTGCCACTGAAGCGGCACGGAATATATGACGTTTAAAACACCACACACACACACACACACACACACACGCACACACACACACACTACAGAGAGAGAGAGAGAGAATTTTGACTACCAGCTCTTTTCTGTTCTAGGTGTCTACCCTCCCCCATCCCCTCCTCGCTCCCGTACACATATGTAACTATATCCCACCAACATAAAATACCTGGAATAATTACTGACAAACGTCCAGTTTGGACTGACCACACGATGTCCCAAGTGAAAAGCCTTTCCGGAAAAAAAAAATTTCCGTTTGCCAAGATTAAACATCGTCTTGTAGTCCATTCCCGCAAGCCCTTCTTCTACACTCATATACTTAATGACTGATTATGTATTAACTCCATGGGACGGTTGCAGTGAAAAATAATACCGAAATGATACATCGATTGAATAAAAGAGTAATAAAATCACTGCTATTCAAATCAAGCTCCCTGACTGGGGACGTTTACGAGCAACTCCATATCTTGACTTTCCCAGCTAGATTCTTCTTTAACAAGGATGTAAGCATGCATGATGGAAATAGAAATGCCCCTCCCCCCCCCCCCCCCCCCCCCCCCCACACACACACACACACACACGCACGAAAAGGAGCGTTTGAAATTAATCAAAATAATCTATTATCATCTCAAATGCCGAAAAACAATCTACAGACTCTGTGTGTGTGTGTGTGTGTGTGTGTGTGTGTGTGTGTTGTGTGTGTGTGTGTGTGTGTGTGTGTGCATGCAATGTGCTTGTCAGAAACAACCTTACGACAAATCTGAGAGCTTCCACGATTTTCTCAGTAGCAAAATGCGAGTTTTTCAGCATGATTAAGAAAAATGAAAATAATTATACAGAAGTCAATGGTGAATGGCACTGCATGTGCCTTGTTAACTTAAAGTGCCAAGAAAGTATTCTTATTCCTTACACATTATAAATAAATGAGAGAGAAAAAGTGGTTGAAAATGTGAGCATTCGCGCCTCCAGAATCAGCATTAATACGTCTCTCTCTCTCTCTCTTTCAATTCAGTGTAACCCTTTGCTTTTCTTTTCCTGTTTCCTCCCTTTTCTTTTTACTTCCTTCATACAGACCTTGAGGAAAGTGTACAAATCTTCACACATTCCCCTCCGACCATAATCCCCATTCCCACCCAATCCTTCACACCACCAATTTCTCCACCACTTCTTAGTCGGTTTTCACACACGTACACGCAAGAAAGCGCGAGCATACACTCACATACATACACAAGCACATGAACTCTATCTCAAACACACGCAAACGAACGCACGCGCTCCCACACACATCATTCATGTACGGATGCCCCCCCCTCCCCCCTCGTCTCTCTCTCTCTCTCTTCATACATGTGTGTGTGAGCGCGCGCGCGCGTGTGTGTGTGTGCATGTGTGTATGTGTGTTTGTGCATGTGCGCGCGTATGCGCGCGCGCGCGCGCTCGTGTGTATGCATGTATGTGCGAGTGCGTGCGTGCGTGTACCTGTATGTGTGTGTGCATAAAATTGACCCCTCTTGACCCATTCCCGTTCTTCAACCTTTCTCGTTTGTAGCCAAAAATAATATCTGTATTATTTTCAAATTCAGGAAAATCAAGTGTAGTCGTGCCATTAAACTGTAGAGGGGGGCGGGGAAGGGGCGAGTGTGCGAGAATTATTCTCTTTCGCCTTACCTTGAACCAGTGTGACCCCCTACCTCTTTCTAGTATCAACTATCCGAAAGATTTCGGCTAATGTGTACGCACTACTTCTGTGACACGTACGACATACTCGCAGCAAATGTATTGCACTAGGGCCATGAAATGAATATCCCTGACTCTCTATCTCTGTGTGTGTGTGTGTGTGTGTGTGTGTGTGCATTTTAAAATTCTATCGAAGCTGTTACTGCACAAAATGTCACAATGACATTTTGTGCAGTTTTCTTTCTTTGAGTGTCCACCTTCATCGTGTTGTAGATTCTGACACTTTTGTGTGTATGATCGTTTTTTATCCCGCCATTAAGGCAGCCATACTCCAACTTCGGGGAAGGTGCATGCTATGTGTAACGTGTCATCCATACCAACGGCCAAAGTGGCCTTCTCTTCCGAAAGTTGGTGATGGGATTTGACGTGTTTGCAAGATGTTGTGCGTGCAATCACACACGGAACCTCGGTTTATAGTCTCATTCGAAGGACTGTATGGGAAATGGAGTCAGAACCAATGTTAACTCCGAGGGAAAAGTCCCCCTGTACCGAAATTCGAACCCGTAACCTCAGAATCACGAGTCCGGCGCTCTACCAACTGAGCTACTCCGGCCCCCCATTCACTGCACAAAATGTCACAATTTGCACAAGTGCAGCTGTATGCCTTTTTTGAAATCACTGCTGCACAAACTGTCGCAACTCTCTTATCTGTGTGGGTGTGGGTCGTTGGGTGGGCGATTGGATGGGTGGATATACTCTATGACGTCCACGTATTTTGTTGCGTTTTTCAATTTGGCTTGCAATTTATAATTTTCAATCACATGTATGATATATACTTTTAGTCTGTATTCACTGCACATGTTTACGAGGTGACAGCCCAGACGAGATGGCCCATGTTGGTTGATGAGGCTATTAGAAACAACACGATTTGTCTTGATTCGCATGCTCATCTCTTTTGCACTATGTTAGTCTTGAGCAATTGTTTTCATATACATCCGTACTATGTATGCATAGTATGTATGTAATTTTCACATGTGTTTATAATTGTCCGTTTTTTCTTATACAAGTTTTAGATACATTTTGCTGTTTTCTCCATTTAGAGAGCACGGAATTTTCTTTATTCTTCTGGCAGGGGAGCAGGTCCTCCTCCTCCTCCTCCTTCTTCTTCTTCTCCTCTTCCTCCTCCTCCTTTTCTTCTTCTTCTTCTTCTTCTCCTCCTTCTTCTTCACACACACACACACACACACACACACACACACACACACACACACACACACACACACACTCTCTCTCTCTCTCTCTCTCTCTCTCTCTCTTAAGGTCAAGGTCAAGGTCACGCAGATCGTTGATGTTTTGCGAGCAGTATTAGCTTACCTTACCTAGTCAACAAACAAAATTTGAAAAGGTTGTATCAAGTGGTTCAAAAGATATTGCCAAGGTCATAAAAACGGAAAGTAGGCAATTTGGAGGGGGGGGGGGGGGGGGGTGCGCTGCGCCCAACGGGTACGCAGCGCACATGGGTTGCTGTCAGTTGTTGTCCCCAAGGCTATGCATATGTGTAGCAAGTTTGGGAAATCTAGCTTGAAAGATGTGGAAAATATCGCAGGAAAAAGGAAATTGGTGTTCAACGATCAGCGTGACCGTGACCTTGACCTTAATTTTATTTTTTTCGAGCAGTATCAACCTTACGTAATCAACAAACGAATTTGAGAAGGCTGTCTTAAGTGGTTAAAGAGACATTGCCAAAAATGTCCCGTTTTGGCCGACGTGGGATAGACACACACACACACACACACACACACACACAGAGGTTACTCCGTGTGGCTGATAAAAACACTCATTTGATTAATTATGAACATGTAAACAGCCTTCCTCATTTACCTCATTTACAACTGAAAAATATGTACCAATACAGAAATTTCATTTCAATATTTTATGGATTAAAACTTGATGCCTTAAAAACTAAATATACAAACGAAGCGAACTGTATTTGTGGAGAACGAAGAATAACGAGCAAGCATCTGCTGTTTGACTGTTTACCTCTTCGAGCTCATTTACCATCATGATCAGGCATGTCTTTGTGTGATGTCTTTTCAGATTTAAAGTTTGCCCTCAATGTTGTTTTTTCATTAATTTGTAGTCCAGTTAAGCATTTACTTTAAGATTATTTGCAAATATGTTGTAGGGATGCATAGAGAGACATGCATATGCACTTAGATAACCACATTATGCATACACTAACATAGTCGCAGACATTTATGCATCTCTCTCTCTCTCTCTCTCTCTCTCTCTCTTCTCTTCTCTCTCTCTCTCTCTATATCTCTCTCCGTCTAATATCACATACTGAACAGACGTACTAGTACTACTACTACTACTACTACTACTACTACTTACTACTATACTACATACTACTACACACACACACAACGGAAAAAAAACAGACAGGAACGACTTAATAGTCTGCCCGCTTTCTTGAAAGCGACAGACTAACAAGACTGACAGGTTGTGACATTTTGTGCAGGTGTGAATTCGAAAATGGGGCATAGATGCACACATTGTCACAACTGCGAGTTGTAACATTTTGTGCAGTCCTTCACTGCACAAAATGTCACAACTGGCACAAAATGTCACAATTGTGACATTTTGTGCAGTGGTGACATTTTGTGCTGTAACAGGTAACAGTAGCCATAAAACGGTGCAAGTTCTTTCTCACGAACCAGTCAAACGCACTGTGCTTCTCTCAGCAGAATATCTAATCACCACAGGTAAGCGAGACGTGTGAAGGAATGTGTTGTATTGTGCAGTTAGTGTTCGATTTAGGTCGGAACAACACAAAGCCATCAAATATCGTGCGTTGAAGACCATACTAAAGACCATAACATCGAGGAAGTATTTTATTGGACGTACTTCTTCTTTCTTCGGAAACAAAAATCTGCGAATTTCATCGTCGTGTTTAGTATCAAACTTAAAAGAATAATTATTATTCCGCCGAACAAACCGACAAACAAATTATAAGTCAAAACACGACGCGTTTTGACCTCTTTGGTCTTCTTCAGACAAGAAAAACAACATTCAAGACTATGAAAACGAAGAACGAACAATCACTTACCTCCTTAAATTGGGCGCAAAAATGGATGTGGAATGAAAACGAGGCTATTCAGTATGGTTCAAAGATGAACACCTTTTTTTTTCTCTTTCTTTCTTCTTCATTTTGTCTTTTTTTTTATATATGATTTTGTTTTATTCAGTGTTATGTGCAAAACAATTTGGGTGTAACCAGCCAGTTGTGTTTGGAAGAGAATAAAGTGCGTTGTCCATCACGCAGACTGCGGTGACATGAATATATCTGCACACGGCTTTAGCGCCCATTTTTGTCGTCTTTAACCACTTTTGACGTACCTCACGAATTTTGTCGTACCTCACGAGTTTTGTTCCCAATTTGGTCACCATTTTCGTCGCCCTTAACTGCTTTTGTCGTCCGTGACAAAAGTGGTTGATGTAGACGACAAAACTCGTGAGGTTGCCCCGAAAATGGACGACATAAGTGGTTGTGGTGACATAAATGGTTGTTAAGTGACGACAAACATCGTAAGGTGCGACATAAATGGTTGAAATGGACGACAAAACTCGTGAGGTGATACAAGTGGTTCAGGACGACAAAAAACGGCGCAACACACGGCTTCATCGGTATTCACTCGGCCCCCATTCCATGGCCTAGTCTGTACCGTGTGAAATTGACTGACTGGAAACGGACAAATTGTGCCGACCTGACAGAGTTAGGGCACAATGCGAATGTCGGCTGGAGTACTTCCTGCCACTTTGCCCACAAAAATGGGGTATGCCATCGGCCCCATGGTTCGTTTGTCCAAGGTCCGTTTGTCCCAAGGTCAATAAATCTGTGAAAACACAGTAGAGAGAGAGAGAGAGAGAGAGAGAGAGGGGAGAGAGAGAGAGAGAGAGAGAGAGAGAGAGAGAGAGAGAGAGGGGAGAGACAGACAGACAGACAGACAGTTTCTTTTTACTGGATCCAATGGACCTTTGGACCAACGGACCTTGGGACCAACGAACCTGGGGACCGACGAACCTTGTGACCAATGGACCTCGGGACCAATGACACGCTCCCACAAAAATCCGCGGCTGCTCAAAATATTCGCTCCGAACAGCAGTGCATGTAATACGTACGTAATCAGGAGGAAAACCGAGTTCAAAAGTTTTATATAATCATATAGCCGTACACCGTGACACACTTTCAGATCTTTCCTGCTTCCTCGCTGTCTTGAATTGTTTATTAATAAAAGTGTTCTCTATCTTTAAAGGAAACGCTCCATTTAGGTAAATGGGCGTGCAAGAGAGAGAATTCTGACAGTGCTTTCGCTTTTTCCTGTGATAACTGAATATAGATCTAGAGTAAAGTTAAGATAGTTTGGGTAAAGTCCTAAATATGGCTCAAAGCTCCATTGGGTTTTCAACATTGAATCACGGTAATTGTGATATATCATTCGAACGTAATATGCGCGCGCGCGCGCTCAGAGAGAGAGAGAGAGAGAGAGAGAGAGAGAGAGAGAGAAGGGATTTATACCCTACACACAGCAACAACAGTTGAAGAAATAACAAACGCATATCAACATCCATTCAAGACTGGCACAGCCTTTTGATTTTAAGATTGTCAAACAGACCGCACAATGCAACGAAAATAAATACAGGTAACCTTGATTGAGGCGGGGAATAGTAAATAGTAAATAACAAACAAGAAGGGCAACTCTCACTCCCACCATGAGATTGCTACACACCCGTAACTTCAATGGCGCGCTGCTTATGGCATTGATGTTCCTAGCACAAATGCAAACATACAGCACAGAGAACAAACAAGGAGACGTCCTGAAAAAAATAGAAAAAACAAAAGGCAAAGGGAATTTCTGCGGCCAGTTTCTTTGATGCCTTTACCATGCAGCTCGTTAAGAAAGCATAGCCACTTTATTTGTTTCACTGCAGATACTTGTATGTCAGAAATCATAACAGGCAAATCTCTTAACCTCTATCTGCTTCTTGTCAAATAGTAGTACGGGGCACGGTTATAATTTAGTCTCAGATTACATCGATATCAATAGTAAAGAAGGAAACCAAAAACTAAACAGGCATTTTGGACCACCATGCCAGCTCCTCCTCAAACACAACTACACTGTAACAGCCAACTGCTTAGCTCATGCCTAAATGTTTTCGTTTTTTCGTTACAATGCATTATAATGTTATCTAATACACAAACAAACAATAAAATGACAACCAAGATATGTAAGGAATCGACTTTGATGCGGTGACAGTCCTAATATATCCCCTTCCCTCACTTCCCCATCCCCATCCCTCACTTCTCGTGGTCGGTTTGGCTTAAAACAACATGAAGTGAACTGACCAAGAGATAGGGCAATGAATTAACAAATGGTTGGTATATTTCCTTAGGGGATGCGAATACACATACCTTTGTTTTCTGTTATAGAGAATTATTCATCTTTGTTAACAAACTGAGAGAATCCAATAGTGAAAACGGAGGAGAAAAGCGAACTTCAGAATTTTGCTCCGCCAGAGTCTATAAATTTAAATGTCAGTACGTTAAGTTCACTTCGCACACGAACTTTTTCCTAACCGTTACAACGAAGCCAAAACTAATGAATACGCAAAGACCCCTCTGCGGGGCAGTAAGAGGTAATCGTATTGATGGTATGTTCATTCAGTTTAATAAACAAAAGTAGGCCTAAGTACAGTGCATGAAATCTAGATGCCAACCGAGGGCAATTGAAAGTGGTGTGTGTGTGTGTGTGTGTGGTGTGCGTCTCTCTCTCTCTCTCCTCTCTCTCTCTCTCTATATATATATATATATATATATATATATATATATAAATGGTACAGTGATAGGTGGACTCTACAGAGTGCAGTGGAAGGTGGGGTATTCAGGGTGCAGTGGAAGGTGGACTCTTCGGGGTGCAGTGAAAAGGTGGACTCTGCAGTATGCAGTGAAGGGTGGACTCTACAATGTGCAGTGGAAGGTGGACTCTGCAGGGTGCAGTGAATGGTGGACTCTGCAGGGTACAGTGGAGGGTGGACTCTGCAGGGTGCTGTGGAAGGTGGACTCTGCAAGATGTAGTGAGGGATAGGTACAGGGTGTGGTGAAAGGTGAAACTAGTTAAAAAAGAAAATGTGACGTCGTTTTTAAAATGTAGTCTACTATGACGTCAATAGTATTGATGTCATCGCTGCTAAGGAGTTGTAGTTGCATCGGTTCCTGAAGAAGCCTTTTGGCGAAAGCTTGGAAATGAACTCCGTGGGCGGTGCTGACTACACTATTTTTCATCACTACTACATCCAAGACTAAAGACTTTGATAAACATGCTGATACCATCATGGGCATGTTCCTCAGCCGTGGCTACAGACCGAGCAAGCTACAACAGGCTTTGACAAAAGCACGAAGCCTCCCCAGAGCTGAGGTGTTAATGTACAGGGCAAAAACTGTCAACACCAGGGTCCCCTTCGTCATCACTCATCACCCTTCCAACCCACCACTACGTGACTGGCTCAGGGAGCAACAGGCACTACTCCACACAAGTGCACGCATGAAAAAGGCTGTGCCTGAAGTGCCTGTTGTGGAGAGAGAAACTCCAGGAGCATCCGAAACCTGGTCATGCCCTCCTCCCTTCCCCAAGTCAAGCCTACGCAAGAACAGGCTGGGGTGATGAGATGCAACAACAGGTGCGTCATCTGTAGGGAACATCTGGTGGAGAGCAACATTTTCTCCAGCGACACCACCGGAGAAGTCTTCAACATCAGACATAGCATGACGTGCAAGTCTTCAACATCATTTACCTGCTCTACTGCCAACAATGTCATGGGGCGCAGTATGTAGGAGAAACAAAGAATGCCCTAAGAACACGCTTCTACCTCCACAGAACCCACATACTGCAAAACACAGGCACCCATGTTACTAGCCATTTCAACAGAAAAGACCATTCACTGCAGGACATGAGGTGCATGCCCATAGAGCAGGTCTTCATAGACAACCTTGCTCACAGGCTCGCAAGGGAGCAGTTCTGGATCAACAAACTCAGAACATTCTATCCTCGGTCTCAACACTCTCTGACTCTCCTAACTGGTTAGGGAGGGAGAGAGGTGAAAAGGGCAGATAGTGGGGGGTATGGTGAGGGGAGAGAGAGGGGAGATAGGACAGAGACGGCGATAGGGTTGGAAGGGGGAGGTTTTGAGGCAGACGGCCCCATGTGCAAGTGACAAACTCTGTCTCGGGTCAGAGAGGGAGACGAGTGAGGGGAGAATAAGAGATGGCCCAGGGGCTGGGGTCAGGGACCCAAGAGTGGGGGGCCTGGGGAATGGGAGAGGACCTTGGGGGGCAGGGAGGAGGGGGTCCCTGGGTGTTAGGGGGTGGGGGAGTTTAAGGGACTTGGGTGCTTAGGTCCTCAGGGATCGGGGGATACAAATAATTAGGGGGACCCTGGGAGGGGGGGGGGGGGGGGGCGAGGGACTGGGGGATGCGTGACTTGGGGGCTAGGATGGGGGCGGGTGTTCTTGGGGTAGGTGGGCGAATGAGTGAATGGGTGTGGGGTGAGATGGGGAGTTGGATGGAGGTGTGGAGTCGGGTGATCTGGGGGGATGGGTGGGTTGGGGTGATGGCGAGGGGCCTGACACCCCCCTGAATTTTTTTCTCCCCCCCCCCCCCCCCTCCCCCTTTCCAGCCTTAGAAAGAAATTGAAAATTTGCGAACGTGATTATCATTGTGAGCTTTACGTCATTGTAGGGTTATAGAAAAACGTCATTATACTGATGACGACCTCTGCAATGCGTCACTGTCAATAAGCATCGATAAAGGCAATCGCCGAAATATTTGCAGTCCGGAAAAGTGTTGTTGTTTTCTTTTCTTGTGTATGATATATATATATATATATATATATAATATCTATATCTATATATATATATAAACTGAATAGATGTTCCGTATCAAGTAAATCGAAGCTGAATTCAGCCGTACCCCTCAAAAGCCAAATGGAGACCTCACAGAGGTAAAATGTCGCAACAAAAGGCCGTCTGTCTCAATCTGTCTGCTTCAACTGGCTGGCAAATAGTGTTTGACCAAATGCAAGCCAGCACGTAAGAAAATTGCAGTGTTAACTGTCACCACCACCCTCTCCCGTATCCGTCTGCTCCCTCCCCTCCCCCCCCCCCCTCTTCCCACTCTCCCACCCCCCCTCCCACCCCCTTTCCCTGCAAACTGTGCGCAGGCCCAACAGGCTTTGCAGGTTCAGCGGCATAGCACTTAACAAAGACACCTTTTTGTGTAGCAGGGGACTATAATCACCACAACTGGAGTGTCAGATGCTCTCCGACTGGTTGAAATAGATACACATAATTATTTCGCTGTTTAAAACTGGCTGTACACTGGTGTTGTTCAGATACCAAATATTCAGTGCTAGGCATCCGTTGATTTTGCTTACCGAAAAACCAAGTGAGTTGTGCTTAGCTGATTGGTTTCAACGTAATTTCGTGCTGATACAGAAATGTGCACCTGGATATTATGTGCCTGTCCCTGTCATTGAATTTCACTCCCAGTGTGTGTGTGTGTGTGTGTGTGTGAGGCACAGTCTCTCTCTCTCTCTCTCTCTCTCTCTCTCTCTCTCTCTCTCTCTCTCTCTCGTGGCAGTTTGCCCATGCAACGTCTGTTGGTGAGTTAAGACTGGTGTGTAAAGGTGTCTACGACGATATCGACTTTGGCAGTGTGCGCTGACTTTTGCTCAAGAAGGCTGTAGCCTGTACGTGGGTCTGTAAACATCTTCATCTTTCTTTTCTCTTCCTCCAATATAACTTTTTTTTTTGTCTGGGATAATGTCATATGAAAGTTTGTTTTATATCTTGCTGTTACTGTAATCACATTAAATGGAAATTTTGTTTTGTTCCTCAATATTACTATAAGCACATTAAATGGAAATTTTGTTTTGTTCCTTGTTATTACTGTAATCACATTAAATGGATTTTTGTTTGTTTGTTCCTTGCTATTGATTTAATCAGATGAAATGGAAAATGGAAGTAAACTTGACGTAGCTGAAAACGAAGAATTTGTCAGAAATTGTTTTTGAAGATATCTTTGGTTCGAGGCGTATACACGAAATAATGCGCACGCGCCAAAATGCCAGTATTTAGCCTCGTAGACTCGGTGAAGAAACCTGGATAGTGGGAATGAAACTATTAACAAAACTGAAGAGTAGACATATGTTTAACTGCACTCAACAACCTCATAAAAAATTGCTTTCAAACTTCGTCTTTTCATTTTCCAGTTATCGCTCGTCTGCTACGAAATCAAACGGATACACAATGAGACTTTCAAATCCGGGACTACAAGCATTTCGTAGAAACGATACAGGTGTACACATAATTTTTGTTGTTTTTTGTTTTTTGTTTTGTTAACTGCGTACAGGTGCCAAATTGGACCAATTTTATTTCTGAGGAGTTCTGCAGGCAAAACTGTCAGGCACCGACTGACCAAAGTGGTCTTGTTTGTTCCTTATCACTTCCAGCTTTGCCGTCTTTTATGCACAGTCTTGCCAAAAGTGCTTGGATTTGTTCACGCTACAGGTGGAGAATAAGTAAGTTGTAAGTGCATACAAGACTAGTAGAATGGGGTGAAAATTTTGACGTATCTACTCCTGCTGAGTGTGATACAGGTTTATCCACCTTGAAATAGTGTCCCTTGAAACAGTTTTACAGAGCTGTACCTTTACAGGTCTAATAAACAACAGTGTTCCACTTTGCAGCGTTGAAGTCTTGTCCGTTTACAGTTTAAGATGACGAACAATACATTTTTGTGATATGCCTATTTCCAGCGGCCTTATTTGGGCGTTATAGGTATTTGCGAGAATACATTTGGTATCACAGATTTTTAAATTGTCCATAAAATGCTGATGAACTGCATGCCCTCTCTGACCTCACACTAAAACAAGTGACGTAACAGTTCTGTACGACAGGTTTTGCATCAGCTTACCAGCTGCTCAGCGGAAGCAGAGCATACTACATTACCGAGATACGACACTGCCTCTTACAGCCTACAAGTCCGTTCAGTCGATTATCTCCCTTAGTCGGCGCGGGCTGCAGGCTCGCGGCTGCTATGTGAAAACGTTGCCGTGATGAAAACAACGACGCCCGTCGGGCCGCATTTGTTGTCATAACTTTACCTTGAACTGCTTCAGCAGTTTGTGACGACAGATTCAAATGCCTCTACACATTTTTTGGCCCTCCTTGTGTTTGTGTGCGTGTGCATGTAGGTGCGTGTGTGCACTGCATGTGTGCATGCATACGCATGTATTTTTATGTATGTATAGTGTGTGTGTGTGTGTGTGTGTGTGTGTGTGTGTGTGTGTGTGTGTGTGTGTGTGCATGACTGTGGTAAGATGGGTGAAGGTGGGGTGGGGAGAGAGAGAGAGAGAGTTTGTGGCTTGTTCTAAATTTAAAAAAAGACCATTTATTTGTCTCCAAATCAAACTTTAATTGTGTTGTGTCAGTTTATAACAACGTCCAACAATGGCATAATGAAAGGGGTGGAGGTGGGGGGTGGGAGGGGGTAATGCAGTCCGTCTCATCCCACAAAACATAGAAAAAAGTTCTGCCATCAATACAAGATGGATTAAAACAAAACTGGTTGCATTTTCCAAACAGTCTGCAAAAATTTGCAAAAAATGTCTTCTTTAAAATACGAGCAAAGAAGAAGCACACAATTTCAAATACACACATCAACCTCAAAATAGACATTGCGACGAGATAGGCCTAGACATGAAACGGTCATTGATACATGTAGGTTTACACACGAGTATGCTGGGGGTGGAGGGGGGTTAGTAATGGTTTTCTCTCTCTCTCTCTCTCTCTCTCTCTCTCTCTCTCTCTCTCTCTCTCTCTCTCTCTCTCTCTCTCTCACACACACACACACACACACACACACACACACACACTGACTGAAACCAATTTATTGTCAGATTAACTCAAGGTTGTACACACACAAGCCATGCAACTGCACGCAGAGAGAGAGAGAGAGAGAGAGAGACAGAGAAGAGAGAGAGACAGAGAGAGAGACAGAGAGAGATTCGGTGATGAAACACGTGTGTCGGCACTGTCATTATCAACATAAACATCACTGGCCATGTGAGGGCACGGTATGCGTGGTCTGGTTTTCCCCGCTGCCTAGTTGTTTAGCTAACGGGACTGTAAATAAGCCAGTAGGCTTAATGATTTCTAGAAGAAACAAGGTATGCGCATTGCTCTTTCCTTACATATATATATAAAAACTGTTAAAAATCTGCCCATGTGGCTTCATAGTCATACTATAAACTTGATCTAGACTAGACTCAAGTTGCACCAGATGCATAGTCCCACACCGTATACGGTATTGCTTACGTGGTTTACTCTGCCAATAATTAATAAAATGCAATAAAGTTTGTACATGCCTTTCTTCATCCTTTGGAAAACGAAAAAATGCCAGCCCTTCACAATCGATTTTGTTGCGAGCGTTTGAACAACCGATAGCGCTGCAGGCTTCGCCTCCTTGCTTCTTGCGCGTCGCTATGTTGGAGCTGAGTTTACACGTGCTGACTAAGGGCCGTAACCTAGTCCGCGGTCTTACGGAAAACCCCCAAGTGTCGTATCTCGGTAATGTAGTATGCTCTGGCGGAAGGCCATTCAGTCAACGCGTTAAGGACTACATCCAGTGACGTCATTCCGTGGCATTTAGGAAGTGATGGTTGTTTCCCCTGGCTGATGTCGCTGAAAACAGGAAAAGCATAGAAATGTATATCTTTCTATGACAGCAAGAAAGCCGGAGGTTCCTGGTCATATTTGTAAGAAAAATATTCAATCTGAGTATCGCGCCTGGAAGTAAATAAGTCCGTTTCAAATGAAACTTGCATTTGTCAAAAAGCAGCTTGTGTGGATATATCACCCAGTGTCCACTCTGTGTCCAAGCTCGTACACCTAGCTTCTTCGATAACCCGATTGTTAAGGTTCCTGGCAAGCGGGCGGCACTTTCTAAGACGTTACTCCCAACACACAATAATCAGACATGAATGTAGTGTTGTTACAAGCATCCGTGTGGTTTGAGCCCATTTAACTTAAGCAGCTCACTGCTGTCGTGTTATCAATCATCAATCTAACAAGTGTCTTCTTCATTCTGGTCTGAAAGCATTTTTTAACCCGACACAGCTGTTAATCAAAGATAGTTTTTGTGGAAGGAAAAAAAAAAACCGTTTCTGACTGACCTACCACTGCGCTTCCGACGATGCTTCTTCCCATAACTCGCAAGCGCATGCTACGTACGGCTCCAAATCACCCAGCAGAAATGAGCACACTGAACAAACAAGGTGATATCCCGAATTGGAATCTTTTTCAGTCTAGTGGAACAATGGGGAAAGCACCCCGTCATCAGTCAAATCACACTGTGAGATCACGCGCTTTCAACCCAACGTCTGAATTTCAGAATCAAAGCAAACACATGCACGCGCGCGCGCGCGGAACACACACACACACACACACACACACACAACACACAAACACACACACGCGCACACACGCGCGCGCGCGCACACACACACACACACGCATACGGTCTCATATTCAGTCTCATTTGATTTTGATTTGTTCCTTTTTATTTCATGGATGTTTTCAAGCACACCTCTCTACTCTCCTCGCCCCTCTACCGTCCCCTCCCTGCCCATTACTTTTTTCTTGCCCCTTTCCCCCTCCCCTAATCCCACAGCTCATCATGGTTTCTATGTTTTCCTTTCTACCCTTACTGTGTGCCTATGTGCCTGCTCATGATTATTTCCTTGGATAGTGTATGTTCGATTCTCTCTCTCTCTCTCTCTCTCTCTCTCTCTCTCTCTCCCTTTATCGCCAGATAAGACTTTACACAAAGCCTAAAATTCGTGGTTTTGATAGGTATTTTAGTTGTTTGTTCTATTCAGTTAACTGGTGTATTTGGTAGTGTGTTAGTCCTTCAGTCACTTATCTGTGGTTACTGAACAATTTATCAATCTGCTATGTCGTAATGCAAAGTTCACACTATGTCATATCGTGGCCCGACTCGGGTTTATCTCGCTCGACTCAGAAAAATGATGGTCTTGATCGGTTTCCATGTAGTCCTGCACAGGAAGTGTCTCCCAACTACTAAAACCAGTGTCGACTGACGCCGCTTGCAGCTGGGACTCCCCCTGTCAATATAGAAGAATGATAATAAACGCAATATGTCCATGCGCGCTGGTGACCTACTCGTTTTTGAGTGAACCAGTATTTTAGGAAGAAGAGAAGAAGGTCCCCGCCTGCTTTTATACCTGTCGCCGGAAGTCTCGACAACGCACGCGCAGTTTGAATCGGGCAGAACCAGCCCTAACTTCTTTTATCTGGTCGGCTTTTCCCCCGCCACAATTCGATTCAAAGTCATGACGGGTCCTGATTGGTCCGCACTAGTCTAACGCTTGGCGCCCTTGGTCACAGTTCGTCTGCACTGGTTTGGGTATTCCAAAACAACATCCGGCCTTCTTATCTATGAATCTAGTGCAGACGAGTGCAAACTTTTTCAACCGACTAGTTTATAATAGATAGGACTACATAGATGTAGATAGGAATAACATGACTAATCGAGACTAATCGGGCCTTCTTATCTATGAAACTAGTGCAGACGAGAGCAAACTTTTTCAACCGACTAGTTAATAATAGATAGGACTACACAGGTGTAGATAGGAATAACATGACTAATCGAGGGACTATGACCTAAAAAAAAATAGTCAGAGTGGTCATGAACCGTCCAAAGGCCTCTAAGTCGGGCTCGACTGATGCTAGACTAGCTACAGAACTAATCGAGACTAAAAGGGGTTTACCGGACCCCAGCAGACATGTTTATCCGACTTGTTAAAACCAACAGGACTCCGACCTATATTTGAGTCCTGCCAAGACTAGGACTAGTGTGAACCTTGCATTAGTTAACAACGCAGTAAGCTAGTCACCAAAGTAGTTAGCCTTTCGGTAAGTCTGTAATTTAACTGGCCAGCCAGTAATGAGTGAGTGAGTTACGTAGGTAGGTAGTGAGTTGATTAGTTAAGTAATTTTTTTTAAGCTATTTTGTCAGTCAGCCAGTTATGTTTGTTTGTTATGACACCATTTTCCCAGACAATTAGTCCAAGGTTGGTTGGTCACAAGTCGTATAATAGTTTGTTAGCTTTTTAGTTCACGAGATTAAAAAAAACGTTTAAAGTTTTACTGGCTTATTGTTAATCAGGTTTAATGATAAGCGTCTGTGACTGCCAGCAGGTATATAAATAGGTTTTTTTAATTTTCTATTTTGGTGAGTATTGAGTGCGTGCGTTCCCCCACTCCTTCTATCCCCTTCACTTCCTTCCTCCTCTTCCGTCCTTTGAGATATCGCTGGATATCTTTTTTGTTGCTGTTCACGGCTGACCTGCAGAAGATTTAGGATAAATCAGAAATTTGTGCTTACCTACAGACCAGCGTTAGACAAGGATTTTATCAAGACTGCCTGAAACAAAATTGATACAAACGGGGAATGCAAAAAAGAAAATCGGTCTCATCTGTTATTGAAGAAAGCTGGGGTTTTGATGATCGCCGGATGCATCGTAATGTGGAGGTTGACCCATGGAAAGATTTTTTCTTTTGTACGCTCATCCCGTGTAAGATATGTTTTTTACTATCAAATGCTTATGGTCATAAACTGAATTATAAAGGCTTATGTTTCCTGGGTATATTACTCTTGTGCAGCAGTAATTGCTGCAGCACAGCAGTTATAGCACAGTACATACGCTGTCTAGCAGATGATAGTGTGGTACAATACGTACCATCCTAAGCAACAGCAGTCATCAGTGCACCCTTCTCATCTGTTACCACCAAAATTCTGCTTGACGTAAAACATGAAGAAAAGAGAAATGAATGTGCGCAGGTACAGTCTTTTTTCGGTCTGTTGACCCGTTGCATACGAGCCTCGGCATAATAACGATAATTTAAAAGCGTCATGGGAAGTTCGCTGCGTGCACCAACCCCCACTCACGCTGACATCTGTTTTCTTTCTGTATTCGTTCGTCTTGTTGTATGTGGGGCCTGCTTTGAAACGATTCCCGGCAACACTGGAAAACAAATTAGTCTGTACACCTATCCAAGGTACGGAAGACCAGGATCTCACGCCGCTGTGACCAAAACCAACAGTGTTCCTACCTCTCTTGATAGGCAATGAAGAAGCCACGCACAACCTTTCTGCGACATGAAGTCATGCTCTACATGAACATTCCTTCCGTCACAATACGAACAGGTTTTATAAGGAACGGACAGAAAAAAAAATGATTAAGACGACTGCGGTCGTCGGCATTCTCAAAATTTCAAGTCAGTGGCGCCAAAATAACTGAAGTGGATAAGTCTGGATATTACGTTATAAATCTGATTGTGAAACAGCCTTTTTAACACTTAACGAATAGAAATGGAAAACGACGTCAAAGTAAAATAATTGCTGTCAAAGAGCACTTCAATCTTGTCAACTTGTAGGCCTATGCTTCGTGCTTCGTTACACTTCCATTTAGATCAGTTAGCTCAGTTGTGGGTAGGGTTTGGGGAGGGGGGGGGGGGGGGTAACGGGGTTGCGTGCGTTTCAGTTGAACGGGAACGGGCAAGAACAGGGGGCGGTATGGGAATGGGGAGCAGTGGAGAAGGGGGGGGACCGGGAGGAAAGGAGGGAGGGGGGAACGAGGGGAAGAAGAGGAGGCGCTGGGTCGGCATGCGAATGTGTTGACTGAAGCTAGTTCCACGTGGAGAACAAAAAAAAACACAAAGAAACGAACCTAGTAGCCAGCTGAAAAGAGAAAAAGAAAATGGGTCGCTTGAAACAAGAGGTTTTCTGTCCAGTCTGTAGGCCTACCTTTCCTTTCCAGTTCTTACTTCACAAACCCCATCAGCAGCAAAGGAATGATCTCGGGGGTTCTAACCATGCAGTGGATGAAGAGGAAGACATGCAACGGACTAGAAAATCGTCACTGATTGAAGAGAGCACAAAACAAAGCCTGATCTGAATCAAAAATATAGCCCCTGCGCTTAACGAAAAAGCTGACAGGAAAAAAAGGAAAACAAAACCTAATCCTTGATAAAATGAAAATCTGTAATTATGAAATGGTATGCTGACTGGAAAAAAAGAAACAACAATTCCTTAATGTTGATGGAGATGTCTAAGAACATATCAAAGAGCAAGGCCTCACTCTTGATGAAGATGACGACCTGTGCCCGACTATAAAACGGTCTGCCGACTAAAAAGAGCGCAAGAGCAAAGCCTCCGTGCTGATGAAAATGAGCATCTGTAATGGTCTGCTGACGGAGAAGAGCACAGCACCAAAACGTCATTCTTGAGGAAGGCGAAGATTTCTGCCCGACAACAGCATGGTCTCCTGAGAGAAAACAGCACATCAGCGAGGTATTGTTCTTGAAAATGGTAAGCCATGTATATCTGAAATAAAACTGTCAGAAGACTAAAACAGAGCTCAACAGCGAGGCCTCATTCTTATAAGGACCTTTACCTTACCATGAAATGGTCTGCTGACTAACAAGAGAACAAGCGCGAAGCCTCACTGTTGACGAATCAAAGAACTCTATCTGACTACAATGGTCTACTGACTTTGGGGGGGGGGGGGGGGGGGGATGGGGGGGATGGGGGGGGGGGGGCGCACAAGCATTGCGTCATTCTGGTGAAAACGAAAAATAAAGACTGTGAAATGGTCAGTCGAATGAATAGAACTCAACAACAAATCCCCCTACTGTTTAGTGCATCCAAATGTCTGGCCGAAGTTATGTCCACCGAAGCACCAGTCACATCGCTCTGAACAATCTAATGTTTTTTTAATTTTATTATTATTTTTTCAATATCTGTAATGAAAGTTCATACAGTATTTGCAAATGGTCATGACATCTTCAAACACAGCTGTTTGAAACATGGTTTTGTGACATATAAGTTGTGATTTTACATAGGTTTATATATAATTAAATTAAAAACAAAGCTTGCTCTTATGTCTTAGATTGAAGATATATATATAAAATATATATATATATATATATAATATATATATAATAATATATATATATAATAATACCAGTATAAAATAGGATTTTAAAATATATATATATGAACGGAAAAATATGTCCAATTTGCGTAAAACAAAACAAATCGTGGCCAAAGAAACATCAGTAGAAACTGGAATACTCTACATCTTTAATATGATAACGAACATGCAAGATTACTCTGGCTCCCACGATGAAATAATTACATAATAATATTAATAATAAATACTTAATAGCGCCTATTCTCGGCTAGAGACCAAGCTCTAAGCGCTTTACAATCCACACTCGTTTACACAACGGCTGCCTACCTGGGTAGTGCCGACTGAAGAGCTGCCAGCTGGCGCTTCATTCAGTCGTTTCCCGTGTCATCCATTCAGTATCGTTCAATATCGATCACTCATTTTCCTTACTTCCTTCATTCTTTCCATTTCTCACGCAGGGTGCATGCTATGTGTAAGGTGTCATCCATACCAACGGCCAAACTGGCCTACTCTTCCGAAAGTTGGTTGGTGATGGGATTTTACGTGTGTGCAAGATGTTATGCATGCGTTCACACACGGAACCTCGGTCTGCAGCACTATTCGGGGTTACAGGAACAGCCCTTCAATGGGTTTAAGTCATACCTGTCAGATTAACACCAGTCAGTCGTTGTCAACAACGTCAGATCTCGTTTAGCCAAGCGAAATCTGGGGTTCCACAGGGGTCCGTCCTTGGACCTGTACTCTTTGTAATGTACACGCATCCTCTTTCTCAGATCCTTGAAACTCACTCCTGTCCTCACCAATTTTGCCGACGACACCCAGCTAAGACGCTCGGGGAATGCCTCTGAGCTTGACCAAATGAAGGGCGAATTGTCTGAATGTGTGTCCGTCGCTCGGGACTGGATGGCTGAAAACAAACTTCAGCTAAACCACGACAAAACTGAAGCCTTGCTGTTCAGTTTACCACACAAAAACACCCGCTCTTTCTGTAAATTCTTCACTTCTGATCTGCAGTACTGTTATTCCCTTCTCAGAAAAGGTTAAAAACCTTGGTGTCTTTATCGACAGCGATCTTGATATGAAGGCACAGGTGAACCATGTCTGTAAAATATGCTTTCTGGAAATTAGACGTATAGGTGCTATCCGACATCTCCTTACCACTGAAGCAACCAAAATCTCACCACTTCTCTCGTGCTTTCGCGTCTCGATTACTGTAATTCTCTACTAGCAGCCTTCCCGACTACCTCACCAAAAAACTTCAGCACGTTCAAAACTGTGCTGCTAGACTAATCCTCAAAGCTCCCTTCAAAGAACACCCTCAACTATTATTATGCAGACTTCACTGGTTGCCGGTCAAAGCCAGGGTGGGCATATAAAATCGCATGCCTCTGTTTCAATGCTGTTAAATCTGGAACTCCAGCCTATCTGTCTGACCTTCTAAACTTATACTGCCCAGCTAGAACCCTTCGCTCGTCTTCTGACTCGTTGCTCCTGGTTCCTCCCAATTCAAATGCAAAAGAAGCGGGGATCGTTCCTTCTCCTTCCTGGCTCCTAAAACTTGGAATTCTCTTCCACACGACATCAGGCACTGTGACTCTTTTCCAGTCTTTAAAACGAAACTAAAAACTCATCTTTTTACAGTCTATTTCGGCTGATAATTCAAAAGTCCCGGTCATACACAGATGTCAGTTTGTGTGGGTGTGTGGTGTGCGAGGTGTGCGTGAGTGGTTGTGCGTGTCTGCTTTCCCGTGTTGCTGTGCGTATCTGCTTCCCCGTGCCTGAGTATGCGGTTTGTGTGTGTGTGTGGTGTGTGGTGCGTGTGTGTGTGCGTGTGTGTGTTTTTGTGTGCGTGCGCGCGTGTGCGCGTGTTTTCGTTAGTCCTTGTATTGTAAAGCGCTTAGAGCTAATTAAGGATTTGCGCTATAGAAATATCATTATTATTATTATTATTATTATAGTCTCATTCGAAGGACTGTATGGGAAATGGAGTCAGAACCAATGTTAACTCCGAGGGAAAAATCCCCCTGTACCGGAAACGCCCCGGCGAAGATTCGAACCCGCAACCCCAGGATCACCAAGATTACGAGTCAGGCGCTCTACAACTGAGCTATTCCGGCCCCCATACCTTCATTACCCATACATACCCATAACTTCAATCGAATGCAGCTAACGACCAAGAATCGCCTGACTGAAATGCCAGCACACAGTGCACGCGGTAACAAACGAGGAAATAGTCCACCAGTTTTAGGAATAGAGTTTGTTTAGAACTTACCGCCAATGACATAGACAAACAAAGCACATGACAAGACACGATGCATTTTAACCACTTGGGTCTTCTTCAGGCGAAAAAATAAATCACATTTGACATGTGGGACAGTACAAACAAAGAACGAAAAAAGGAGAAAGAAAAATGACTCATCCGTTTTCGTCCATGTGGTCGGGGGCGGAAATGACATGGGGCCAGGGGGATTATGGGAGAGGAAACGGAGGGGGGGGGGGGGGTGCGTCGGGGGAGGTGTGTGTGTGTGATATGATAGGGTTGTGTGTCTAGTTATTGGGATGGTGTGGTATCTTTGTGATGGTTGTGGTAATGGTGGATTGATAATAATGGTAAGGGGAAAAGGGGGGGGGGGGGGGGGGGGGGGGGGGGGGGGGGGGGGGGGGGGGGGGGGGGGGGGGGGGGGGGGAAACTGAGAAAAAAAAAAAAAAAAGGGGGGGGGGGGGATTTAAGGGGGAAAGGGTAAAAAAAAAATTTTAAAATTTTTTTTGATGGGGGGGGTTGCTGTAAAATACTGTTTGAAGTGATGAAGGGGATGTGGTTTGGGGGGTATGTAGTGTGTGTGTATGTGGGTGGGGTGTTTGGGGAGGGGATATTTCCAAAGGGGTGGGAAGGGGGGGGATGTGTTTTGGTTATTGTGGGTTATTGATGCCTTGGGGGGGTAGGTGCCCATTTGGCAAGAGATGGGAAACCTGATTGTGCGTTTTAAAAGCCCCCACTCTGTGACTGAAGGGGTGCCCTAAAATTTTTAATGGGCGATGTTGTGTTGGGGGTGGTTAAAATGTTGGGCGAAAGGGGTTTTTTCCCTGGGGGCGGATATCAAACCAGGTGTTCAAGATGCGTGTTTTTAAGGGGTGCGTGGACGTTTTCCCCCTTAAATTTTTTAAAATTCTTGCCCCAAACCCCAGCTGGAGTGGGTTGGGTATATAAGTTGCGGCTTTTGACATGAGAATGTTTCGTTTGGGTGTGAAGGAGTCTTTGGGGCCCCGGAAGAAAGGGGTCTGGTTTGGTGAGAGGGGGAATTTTGGGAGTTGGGTTTTGAGAGGGGGGAGACCTGGTGGTGTAAATTTTTGTTTGTTCAAAAAGGGGCCCCACGGGGGGGGCTTTGGGGGTTTTTGTCCGTTTGGGAAAGTGATTATGGGTTTGGTAGGAAGGGGGGTTTTTGTTTTTACAATGTGCCAATTGGATTTGAGGATCCACAGAGGGGGGGGTGTGGGGTGGTTTGAGGAGGAAAGGGTGTGTGCCCAAAAGGCCTTTTCCCCCGCACCAAAAGCTGTTTCCAGTTCAAACTGCAAATGGGAAACCCCCCCCATCCAAACCCAAACAGCCAGCCCCCAGCCTACCCCTCTACCCCAAACCCCCCAAAAAACCCACCCCCTCTGAGGGTCCTTTTAAATTTCCAATTGGCCCCAAAGGTAAAAATAACCACAAAACCCGCCCCTTCCCTTTCCAAAAACCCCTATCACATTCAAACGTGACAAAAAACCTCCCAAAAACCTCCCCCCCTGGGGGTCCCCTGTTTTGGGAAAAGAACTACCGCTTCAAACCAAGTAAATCACCCCTGCTCTAAACCCAAATGCAAAAACTGCCCCCTCACCAAACCAACACCCATCTTACAGGGCCCATAAGACTCCTTCACAGTCAAACGCACATTCTCATGTCAGAGCCGCAACATTATATATGCCATCCACTGCCAGCTGTGTGGCAAGATCTACATAGGGAAACCGTCACGCACACTTGAAACACGCATCTCGAACACCTGCTGATATCCGCCCACCACCGACACCAACCCGTCGCCCAACACTCCCAACCACCACCCAACACAACATCGACCATGTCAAAGTTATGGCACTCTGGCAGTCACAGAGTGACAGCTTTGAACGCACAACCAGGAATCCCATCTCATTCCCAAACTGGGCACACTACACCCCAAGGCATCATATCCAACAATAACCAAACCACCACTACCCACCCCACTTCCACATCGTTGGCAATACCCCTACCAACACACACTCAACCCACCCTACATACACCACCACCACATCCCCCTTCCACTCACTTCATCAGTAGTTACGCACCCCCATCATTAATCTTAATTTTGTTTATCCTTCCCCTTAAATTCCCCCCCCCCCCCCCTCCCTTTTTTTTTTTTTCCCATTCCCCCCCCCCCCCCCCCCCCCTTCTTTCCCCTTACATTATTATCAATCCACCATTACCACAACCCATCACAAAGATACCACACCATCCCAATAAACTAGTACACACAACCCTATCATATCACACACACACACTCCCCCGACGCAAACCCCCCCCCCCCCCCCTCCGTTTCCTCTCCCATAATCCCCCTGGCCCCATGTCATTTCCGCCCACCGACCACATGGACGAAAACGGATGAGTCATTTTTCTTTCTCCTTTTTTCGTTCTTTGTTTGTACTGTCCCACATGTCAAAATGTGATTTATTTTTCGCCTGAAGAAGACCCAAGTGGTTGAAATGCATCGTGTCTTGTCATGTGCTTTGTTTGTCTATGTCATTGGCGGTAAGTTCTAAACAAACTCTATTCCTAATTTTGCTTCGTTCGCCGCCATCGGTCACCCCATTTTGAAAAGTCACCAGTTTGTTTTGTGTGCTCTAGGTTGGCATTCCTGCTGGGCGAGTGGTTGTCCTAAGCAGCAATCGTTTAGAGTTATGGGCGAGTGATTATTTAGTCATGAGAACAATAATTACCGTGCTTGTTCATTATGTACCATTTACTAATTCCTGCCTCATTTACGATTTCCGTTCATCTTTATAAAATGCCTATAATTAAATGGCACAGGCACTGTTTGACCATACTTTCACATTTTCAGCCTGTGGAGAGAGAGAGAGCGCGCGAGCCGGACTGTCACGTCTTTGGGCACATTCAGTGACGACAGCTGTGACTACACAGAAATAATGGCAGCGAAAGGTAAGGATTGTCAAAGCAAAGATATTGTGTGATGAATGTATTATGTCGGGTCACAGAACTTTGATCTTCGTTACCTTCAACTGTGGGTTTCTTTCGCATTGTGGCAGGGGTAAGCTAAATGATATTTGTTAATATTTCATTAGATTTATGTTACTTTACCTGCGGCGATCCTGTTTCGTTCTTACCTCCCCCCTCCTCCCTTTCCTTCTATCTCTCCCATTAAAACTCGTGTTTCTACCTGGAAATACTGTGCTAGAAAATTCTACTTTCCAGTCACTATTCTGAACTTCATTTACAGTCTTCTTTAATGTATCTGCTTTTGTGGTTTCATTCACCGCTGTTGATTTTTTTTTCTTAAGTACCCATCAGTTTTCCTCGATACGAATGTGTCAGGCATGCCAATATAATTTGGCAATCGGGTAGTGATATTTGAATCGCCGAAAAATAGGTATTGTAGCTGTCCAGCCATTCTACTTCATTTACCCCCCCCCCCCACCCCCCACCCCCCACCCCACCCCCCACTTTGAAAACGAAGAATTCATTAAACCAATACGCTCGATTTCTCAGCTACTATTATCTATCCGTATATTTATCATTCAGTTTTTATTTTCCTGATGGGAATCGACGAACTGATCACACCTAATTTTAGGATGTCAATTTCTCTGCTATTAATCTGTATATTCATCATGTTTGTTTTTTTTATGTAAATCTGCGATTTAAAAAAAAAACCCACGTGATTATCGCTCTGTATAGTCCTTTGCCAACGATTAGGTTAAGCAATAATCAAAGATAATATTTCACCAGGCTGGTAATTGACCCTTGAACATAACTCATTTTGTTGTAATAAGTGCACTCACTAATCGATGACGCACCACAAAGGTTGACAGAGATGAACATTTTTATCAACAGTCTAAGCTACAATATCCCATGTCATTTTTTTCCAGGGGATGTGCGGGAATCTAATGTGGTAGTGAATTTACAACCAGAACACACACGGGGGGAATAAATGCATTGCGTTGGATTGTCGTTTTAAATGTCAATATGAAGAAATGTTGACTGCTGTACCTTTTCCGTATAACTTGAAAATATAAAGGTAAAGAAAAAAGGTACCTTTTGGAGAAGTCTTCAACGTTTCGTGCTGTAAGCACTTGGTCACGAAGTGAAGTGTTGGGGTTGTAGGGGAAGCTGGCAGGTTTCTTGTGACCACAGTTCAGCCAAAAAGGTAGGGGAGGGGGTGGGGGAAAAGGTGAACTGTATTTATATGGTCAACAAAAGGGGTGGGACAAGGAGGGGGGGGGGGGGGAGGGAGAGGATCATCTGGGTGGTGGTTTTCAGAGAAAGGGGAGGGGGTGGTGGTAAGGAAAACATGGTATAGAACATGGGGGGGGGGGGGGGGGAGCAGGAGGGGGGGGGAAGGGGGGGTTGCAGCTTGAGAGAAACAAGTTTATTCCCTGACATTGAGTCCGTAAGCACTCAAAGTGCCAAGGCGTTGTATTAGCTGGCTTTCCATGAATTTGCGGTACTGGCCTCTTTTTGTCCATTGCGCCAAAGCGCTGCCACTCTGATGTGCGACAGGTTATGGTGTTCAGAAGTAAAGTGGTTTGCCACTGGTGTATCTTTTCCTGTCAGAATGTTGTCCCTGTGTTCTTTGAAGCGATCATTGAGTGATCTGTATGTTTCTCCTACATACATCATGGCACACAGGTACAGGTCAGGACATAGACAACAGTTTGAGTTTGGCATGTGAATGGGATTTCACCTGAAACTTATGATCTGATGGGCCTTGGATAGTTGTTGCAGGGTTAATAAAAGTACAGGTTTTACATTTAGGTTTCTTGCAAGGGAAATTGCCAGTTTGAGCAGAAGGGTACGTGGAATGGAAGGCAGCATGCACAAGATGGTCACCAAGGCTTTTGTCCCTCTTGAAAGCCACAAGTGGAGGTTGGTTGAATGTATCTTTCAGTGTTGGATCGTTCCTAAGGATCGAGAAGTTGTGACACAGAATGTTTTTCACGGGTATGTTGTGTGGGTGATAATTCAAAGTCAGTATGCATCGGTCCGTCTCTACAGCATCCGCTTCTTTGCTTTTGAGAGCTTGGCATCTCGGAATTGACTTGGCTCGTTCCAGGGCTGATTGTATCAAGGCTAAAGGGTAGCCTCTGGCAGTGAAAAAAGTAGCCATGGTTGTTGCCTCTTTCACAAAAACCCTGTCTGAGCTACAGAGTCTGCGCATCCTCAGGAACTGGGAAAAAGGGATGCTGTCTTTCGATGCAGGTGGGTGGCTGGATGAGAAGAGAAGGTACGAATGAGAATCTGTTGGTTTATAATGTACTGTAGTATGGAGGGATCGTGAGTCTTTCTGGATGTTGACAAGTATGTCGAGAAAAACAAGGGACGAGTCAGAATTTCATAGGTAAGCTTGAGGGATGGATGGAAGTTGTTCGCAAACTGAATGAAGTCAAGAAGTTCTTGCTTTGGGAGCGTGAATATGCCAAAGCAATCATCGATGAATCTTCTAAAGACTTCTGGTAGGTGTCCAGGAAATTGGGAGAAGATCTGGGATTCAACGTAACCCATGAACAGGCAAGCATAGGATGGACCCATTCGTGTCCCCATTGCAACTCCCTTTGTCTGTTGATAAAATTCATCACCGAACTCAAAAGTGTTGAGGGTCAAGACAAGCTCTGTCAAGCGTAAAATAGTAGTTGTGTCAACTTTCAAGGAACTCTGGGTCATGAAGTGTTTCACAGCAGACAGCCCATCTTGATGCGGGATGTTAGTGTATAGTGAAGTAACATCCATAGTAAACAGAAAACGGTATTCAGTGTCTTGTGGGAAGACGTATTTGTTCAGGATCTGTAGAGCGTGATTGGTATCTTTCACATATGTTGGCAAGGATTGGACAAGAGGCTTAAACAACTGACAGGAAAAGATACACAGTGGCAAACCACTTTACTTCTGAACACCATAACCTGTCGCACATCAGAGTGGCAGCGCTTTGGCGCAATGGACAAAAAGAGGGTCAGTACCGCAAATTCATGGAAAGCCAGCTAATACAACACCTTGGCACTTTGAGTCCTTACGGACTCAATGTCAGGGAATAAACTTGTTTCTCTCAAGCTGCACCCCCCCTTCCCCCCCCTCCTGCCCCCCCCCCCCCCCCCCATGTTCTATACCATGTTTTCCTTACCACCACCCCCTCCCCTTTCTCTGAAAACCACCACCCAGATGATCCTCTCCCTCCCCACCTCCCCCCCCCTCCTTGTCCCACCCCTTTTGTTGACCATATAAATACAGTTCACCTTTTTCCCCCCCCCTCCCCTACCTTTTGGCTGAACTGTGGTCACAAGAAACCTGCCAGCTTCCCCTACAACCTCAACACTTCACTTCGTGACCAAGTGCTTACAGCACGAAACGTTGAAGACTTCTCCAAAAGGTACCTTTTTCTTTTCCTTTTATTTTCAAGTTAAATGTCAATACATGATATTCAGTTCAGATCTGAACACCATCTGATGAGATGGTTTGATTTTTCAATCTCCCGCTTTACACACACACACACACACACACACACAACACTGCGCGCACCACACACACACGCGCGCGCCGCGCACCACACACACGCGTTTCGCGACGTCACCGCACACACACACACGCACTCGCGACGTACACCCGCAACACACACACTTCACTCTGCATCACGTATTCTTCGCCGCGCGGACGACAATACACACACCACAGCTCACATATTCTGCACCCCACACACACACACACACACACACAACACACACACACACACACACACACACACACACACACACACACACACACACTCATTCAAATGAATGGATTCAAAAACTGTACTTCATCTTTCTATTGCTCTTGTTAGATCAAAACTTCCACATGGTCAAGAAGTGTACTTTAGCGCTCCAAAATTTCTTCTAAAAAAGTTACAAAGTTTGGATTGCAAAGCCATTAAATTTGCTCTCGGTATCCCTATTCATGCCTCAAACGCAAAGACATGAGAAGCTTGAATTTTGCCCCTTGATGATTATCGTGAACTAGCTGCATCAAATTTGTCATAAAATCGAGTCCTGGTGATAATTACATTCAAGAAGATTTAAAAATTAGATCGGACACTGACTTGATTAAATGCTCAAAAATAGATATTAAAGAAGTGGATAAAAAAAAACCCATCTTCTTCATCTATTCCATCATGGGAGATACCAAAACCTATTCTTGATACTGGTTCTTTTGATATCAAAAGAAGGGTAAATATTAATATCATCACAAATTTAGCAAAATCACATGTATACGAAAGATATCAAAATCATTTTCAGGTGTTTTCTAATGGTTCCGTTTTAGATGATGGAAATGTTGGTGCAGCATTTGTTATTCCTTCCCTTAAAACTCAAAGATCGTTCTTTCTGGGTAGCAATTTATCTATATTCACAGCCGAATTAGTAGCTATAATGATGGCAATGGAAATTCTAACAGATCTTCCCAATAACATCGTTCAGATAGTTTTCTTTGTAGATTCAAAATCAGTCCTATTTGCCCTTGACTCCTCCAGTATATCGACACGACCCGACCTTGTGTTTGAAATTAAATATCGTTTATACTGTCTGGTGTCTAAGGGCATTATTATAGAATTTTGCTGGATTCCTTCGCATACTGGTATACTTGGAAATGAATTGGCTGATAGGGCTGCGAAAAAAGGTGCTAAAAAAGCAGGGTCATATTCCGAGTTGAAAATAAAACGTCAGTAGTAGAATGTTATCGTACCCTTGAATCGACTGCACGGAAGAGAGCTCAAACAAATGTTGATACGTCTACCGAGATTTCATCCAACCAATGGAAAGCTTTTCCAATAGAACTTGTATTAAGAGAAATGCCTGATCTTCCAGTTTATTATTCCAGACAAATATCTTCCCGTATAATTCGATTAAAGCTAAATGCTTTGAAAACAAAGTTTAGTAAGAATACTAGCAGTATTTGTGGTAAAGATAACACTGAACCACATTTTGTTCGATTGTCACAAGTTCACTACTTTCTTACCAACATCATTACGATCCAATACTTTTTCTGAAAAAAACTTGCAGGATCTACTTTCGAATCATTTTTTCTGATCGAAATTGCTGAATACTTAATACATAGTCCGATTGGGTTTTTTATTTAGATAGTTTTGAGCTAACTCATTTTGTTTAAGATAGCGAAGGATTTTTGTTTTCTTGCTATATGTTAGTTTTTTTCCACTACTTGTTGTATTTAAGATTATTGATCTGTTTATTGTTCAGTTTAGACACATATACAGATAGATACACGTACACACTCACATACAAAAGCCTACATTCATGCTTACACAACACATAGGCTTACTCATTTAATCATTCAGTCAGTCAGTCACTCTCTTCTTTCATTCACGTCTAATATCACTCAAAGTGAACAGACGTTAAACAGAAGTACGAACGAACACTCATTCACATAAACCCACATGCACGCACAAACACACATGCACGCACACACACACGCACACTAAACACCCTGCACAAACATGCACTACACTACACACACACACACACAACACACACACTACACTACACACACACATTACACACACACACACACACACACACCACTACACACACACACACACACACACACACACACACACACACACACACACACCACACACGCACTCCACACACCACACACACACACACACACACACACACACACACACACTCACTAACCTGTAACAGCCCACCTCTTCACACATTTACTAAACGAATACGAGTGTCACCCCTTATGTTCGTATGCCTCGGAAAAGCAGCTACCTGTGCCACCAGCCGTTCCATGTGGATGTACTTTCTGTCAAGATGACGTTCGCGATGACTACCAATGCTTGGTGAACGACATGCATCTGGGCGGCGCCGTGTCGCTGGTCATGTCTGTGGCGCAGCAGCAAGGCATAGTGGGGATCCTGATCAAGGACTCGCAGCCTCGCTCTTCCCAGGACATTGCTTCTGAGCTCGAGCTGAAAGAACGGTGGGAACAACTATATTCCTTTCGAAAACTTTCACTGAGAGAGTTTTAAAAAAAGAGGAAAGGTGGAGTAGAGTAGCGTATAAAAAATGGAGGCCCAGAAAAATAGGATGATGCATGGAGAGAGAGAGAGAGAGAGAGAGAGAGAGAGAGAGAGAGAGAGAGAGAGAGAGAGAGAGAGAGAGAGAATCCCTGTTAACGGTACAGCTGGTATGAGTATGATGAATGTTGGTCATTGCGAGGGCAGGGAAAGTGGGACAGTAAAAATTAAATTGTCAGTGGGTTTTTTTTTCCTTGAAAAATATGATCAGTTGGATTTAACGCTGCATCTCAGACAGGGACGTAATCGTACATGCCCATGCCAGTCCGAGGTAAAACGGAAATTGAAATTATCTCCCCTTTTGGACAGTTTCACTCATTCGTGAACATCTCTTTTCCAGTGCATTGGATTTTTTGTACTTTAAAGTTTAAAACTGTATTTGTTGCTGCGTATTATTACATGAGTGCGCGCGCGCGCAAGCACACACACACACACACACACACATGCACACGCACACACACATACACACACACACAGGCGCACGCGCGTGCATGAAAATACACCTCAATAGCAATGTGGTCACACACTGGGGAAGAGGGGGGGGGGGGGGAGGCAAAGGAGGAGAGAGGAGAAGGGGGAAGAAGGAGGGGGGAGCTTGCTTACCTTACGCAAAACACTTTGTTGTCCGAACTACGGCTTTATCATAGCCACCTTTGTACAGCTACATCCGCGAGGTGCTGTCCTGCCTGGCCGCCGCCAAACTGATTCAGGTGGAGCAGGGCACAGGCGGGAGAGATGAGCCGGCCCCACGCTTCTTCCTCCCAGCTCAGCACCGTAAGGCCTTTGAGAAGGCTGCCGTGTTCACCCTCTTCAACTCCGCGTGTGGCACCAGGTACACGGCCATCCGAGATCTCCTTCCTCAGAAGATCGGTGATAAGGGTAAGAACTCCCCCGTTGTTGTCAGTTGTGTGTGTGTGTGTGTGTGTGTGTGTGTGTGTGTGTGTGTGTGTGTGTGTGTGTGTGTGTGAACAATCGGATGAGTGTGTAAAATCTGCATCTATGATAAACCTTCGTACTATGACATCTTTGGAAAAAACAACAAACAAACAAAAAACAAAAACAAACAAAAAACGCACACCTGTTCGTAGCAGTGTTCCTTTCGAACGAGTGCCTGGATCTCAAATGCGCTCGTACAAAATTTCACACGAGGATAACTTAGCTAAAAGACTAAATTTGCATACCCTAATGGCCTAGGTGGTGGTTTACAATTTGAGGTCCATAGTGTTTAGGGTACGTGATCCTGGGAGGCGGCACCCATCAATGTTCTCCGACATCTTAACCTACCTTTAGCTGAATCAGGTACCTCTTTACGACTGGGTGGACACAGAGGGTTTTCAAGTAGAAAAAAAAAATTCCGACCCCACAAACGGCTCGAACTCAAAACCCGTCCGCTCCGCACGCAGACGCTCTAACCATGATTTGACCAAGGGCTCCTCGCAATTACTTGGATGCGCACAACCAAACCGACGGTCTTGCTAATTTCACCACCAGTTCTGCCTACATGACATAGCAATACAGTGTGTTTCAGTCGTCGTCAGTTCCTGTCATCCAACATTAAAACAAACAAACAAAACATAAACATAAAAAAACTGTTTTGTGGTATCTACATTTCAATAGGTACTTTTTCACACCAAAATGACTCGGTTAAAACTCAAAAGCTTCTGTACACTATATTTTTCAAACATTTTGTGCAATACTGAGAGTAGAATAATGAAAAAAATATAATTGTGATCCACTTGTAATCTGTTCCCGAGCCGTGGTCGATTTGGGTTGGTTCCTGATCCTGGATGTTATAATCTAGGTTATCTACCCCTGATCCTGGATATACAAGATAAATATGTAACCCGAATTGATATCAGCCAATTGATGCGCGTGTTTCCTGACGACGATTCAATTACAAATCATATAACACAACGTACAGGTGAGTTGTAAACATGTTGAGCGATGGACATAAGAAACAACATATATGAACAAACTGAAACACGCCCATGTGCACATCAATCGCATGGAGGAATGCAGCAAAGTAGTTTTCGATCTAACGTGTCCGTGTAACGGTGAAACGAAGTAGGTCCACGAGTGCAAGCGTTACCAGCAAGTCTGCAGCGTCAAATATCAACGTGTACGGCACATGCAATATGTATCCGTGTCAGATTTCGGCATCCTTATCTTATGGCTTATGTCCGAGTGCCAACAAAGTTTCGTGTAGTAACCTGGCAATAACAACAAATTGTCTCGTGGTTAGTGCTGATATTAATGTCCTATAAGCCGTAGGCTGTTAAGGACATTTGGTATATGCAACGTAGTTGGTTCTTCGCTGCCATGTCTTAGAGCTTTGACATCCACCGGTGTCTGGCTCCGAGTCAGGAAGGTAGAACTCGTTCAGACTGATGACCCGTCCGTTAGAGGTTCCTAGACAGATGTCCAGGATTTCTTGAGATCTCAGGTCGATGCCCGATGCTGTCTTCGTGCGATGCTGTCGGCGGAAGACGATCATATCCACTCTCTGTGTGTCCTTGTCGATATTAGGCGCCTTGGTACCCCATCCATGCTGTTTTCAGGGCCACGGGTGGTGTGTCTCAATGCTCGAACGGCAGCAGTCCCATCCTGCGTGAAGCCGACTCAGTGGGTGCAGGCTGATTGGTGACCCAGCGCTGCTTCCTACCCTTTGAATGATCTGGCTCTCTGCGCACGAAAGGGTTTTGCTCTGCCTCCCGAAGATGAGATATGCCGAACACATCACTGAAGCTAACAACCCAAGATTCCACGTGGTTCGGCATCGACGTAGTCGCAGGGGCTGGAAAAACAACAAATTCCAACACTCGCAATCTTGAAACATTATCGACAAAAGCTTCAGGTGCATCCTCGACATCAGATGACCTGAATTCATTTCCAAGAAAACTCTGTGGGAGAGAACCAAACACAGTTTTGTCGACACAGGGATGAAGAAAGGGAAATGGGTCTGGATTGGTCACACGCTATGAAAGTCCCCTACCAGCATCACAATAGTGGCACTTGAATGGAAGCCTCTGGGTAAAAGAAAAGTGGGACCACCTGGACAGACTGGGCACTGGGGTCATGGATTCCGAAGTGTAGGCAGCCGGAATGACATGGGCCCAGATGAAGAGGTCAGCCTAGAATCGAGTCCCCGAAGGAGGAGTGTTGCCGCAGCCCTATATTCCCCAGAAAACTGAAAGGAGTAAATATGTAAGTAAAGTAAGTTACGTAAGTAGGTAAGTAAGTAGATAAGCAGTCGCAGGGATGCTGCACTACATTACCAAACCAAGAGCTTCCGCCCGGCGAGACAAGTCCATCGTCCTCACACGGCGAGACGGCAAGCTGCGGCCGCCCATGTCGTCAATCTGTCATCTTGACGATCTTCAGAATTTCCTCTTTCGAAGAACTGGCATTTACGTCACCGTTTCCTGTGTACACAGAGTACGCATGCATGAAGTACGATGAAAGGTCAGGGATGAAAATGATGAGTTCACAACGTGCCTTTCCTTAGCGTCGTCTATCTTCTTGAGTGGACGAGTGCATTCGCTCTACGGGTACCAATATTGAATCGTTGCTAAGTCTGCGTCTCAGTTTATCTTCCTCTCGGTGTTTTTCTGTTACTTACTTACTACTGCTATATGTAATGGCGAAATGTTTTTGCGTGTGTCAAAACGCACGGGCATATGAGTTTCTATTGGGGTGAGCATATCGATCTGTCGCCATTTTGTGCGGGACTGCATCAGCTGTGATAAACTTCCGGTCAGACTTCTTTCAAATGTATGACCGATATCAACGACCGAAATTGGGAAGCATAGTACGTCTTCTCTTAGAAATGTGTTTGCTGATGTCTTTCTCTGTTCCCTGAGGACTACAGCTACGAATCTGTGAGTATACGGACTGTCTTGAATTCTGAAAACTTAATGTATGAACTCTTGATATGAGCCATGGCATGCATTACGCTGGTGTTCGTCGTAGCCGCTCTCCTGGGCCACAGACTGCTAATATTAGAGGCCAAAGGTCCAGATAGTTGTAACAACGTGCTACACTCAGGTTTTGCGGGGAAAAACAGTCTTCAGGAGTTCCAACACATGCATGAGTCTAGTCACCCACTTTCTTGCTGCCTGCAGATACACAGAAAGATGCAAATCCTTTCCAAACGAAGGACTGTGAACTTGTACCTGTTTGTTTTGTTGCTTTTGAATTCCTGCACGCTAGAGCCAAACCCAGGCCCCGACAGCATATCTGCCACCTTACCAGAAAATTCTGAGGATCACTGCCCATGTGGGGAGTGTGACCTGTCAGTTACCTGGGGACAAAGCGGTGTCCAATGTGAAACCTGCGGTCACTGGTTTCATGCTAGCTGTCAAAGCATCACAGACAAACATTACGCATAAGTGAATGACTCTAAAGCTGATATCTCCTGGTACTGCGCTCTATGTGGTAATCTAAATAGCATCATAGTTTTCAATCTGCATGTCTACGATTGGCAATTTTTCTCAACTGATTCTTCCGGATCTACTACTTGCAGTTCTGAAAAGGATATTTCCTGTATAACGCCAACAGAGAACTTTCACCCCCTGCACACATTCACGCCTACCACAGCCAATCAACAAGACAAGTGGAAAGGTCGTCCACTGCGCATACTGAGCATAAATTTTAAGTCATGCATAGCAAAGAGGGCACCAATGCAAAATGTTATCGACAGTCTCCGTCCAGATATTACATCTGGAACAGAGACACGCATAGACGATGACATTTCGGACACAGAAGCATTACCGGGACCTTACCTTCTGTATCGCAATGATCGTAACAGGAAGGGAGGGGGAGTTTTGTGGTCGTGCATGAGAAACTGAACAACAGCTTTACTGTGAAGGAACTGCAAACCGATTGTGAAATTGCATGGGCAGCATCGAAACTAAAATGAAAAAAGACTTTGTACTTATGCTCATTTTACCGCCCTGACGATGCTTTGTCACGACCGACCCCTGGAGGTCTGCCCTGACAGGATCGGTCTAGATGGGAGTGAAGGGAGTGACTGACCTCACACGCCCCGCAAGAGACCACACAAGAAAGATTACAATACAATACACCATTTATTCACACCAACGCACACATAGTCACAAATAAGCATTCCAACACACACAACATGCACAATCACAATTAAGCATTTCAACACACACAACATACACATAGTCACAAACAAGCATTTCACCGCACACAACATAACCATAATCATAAATACGCGTTTCCAACACACGTTCCTTTTGTGCTTCATGTGGTTCCCCCTCACCCCTGTCTCTCCAAAGTCCTCTGAGAGTACCGTGTCAAATCAGGTGTCCCAAACCGGGTCTGTTCTTGAACAGAGTCTTTCAATGCTGGCACCCTTGACACACACACACACCCAAATTGCACGACACAGAGCTAACCACACTGGTCACATGAGCTGTAGGAAGTCCGAGGACAGTGGAGAACGCATCCCGTGGGACGAGGCGTTGTCGCTGAAGGTCCCGGACAGGGGTTAGGACCATCCAGCAAGGTCCACGTGCTCCTCACACTGCGCGGCCCCAACAGCGCAAGCTTCGGGTGAAGCCCCCGGGAGGAGAGAAAACGGAAGGAACTGGAAGGAAAGACGGGTACTAGAACCCCGCAGTCAGTACGGTCTGAAATTTGCTGCTTAATCCTAACAGCCACTCGCATGGTGGGCGAGGGGAGGTGTTTGCTGAATACATTAGTAACACCAGCTCAACACAGACCTGAGCATAACACAGTCAACAAACCAAATGAGGAATGTTCGCTAAAGGTCTCCTCACACGAAGCAGGTACGAGATTACATTAACAGGCTAAACAAACGAATAGCAATTTATATCTTCGTCCTTCCCTCACTCACGTTCAACATTTTCCTTTCTTAGGAATTGAACTAATACAGCAACCATTGCTTTATAACTGCCACCACAATTGCAAATAATCATAATTCAATGGCACAATTATCCCCACATTTTATAGTAACATTTCAAAAATAACAATTCTCCAACCACGCATCCAAATGACTAATCATGCGTACGCACGCTCGCAAACATAAAACTCGTTCCCCTTGCACACACAAACAGATGGTGGCCGAACAATAAGGGACCGGTGATTGTGACAGGGGCGGACGAGCGAGACCAAGCAAGTTCCAACCCTAAATCACCAGGTTCTCCCCCATCCCCACCGACTACCGCATCACCAGATGTATTGAAAGGAGAGAGAATTTTGGATTTAATTTTGAATGGCCAGGTTAAAGATGGAATTAACCAGAGAAAAGTGGTCTCAAACAATATTTCTTTTATAATTTTGAAACCAAAAGGAAACTGTGCAAAAGAGAATTAGCCGGCTAACAACAACAAAAAAACAAACAAACCACGAAACTGATGCTTACCAGCTACCCGTGAAGTGACCCAAAGGTGGCGGGTCAAGCGACTCTCTGCCCTCTGTCCAGTCGAGAGGACCAGCAGAGCAGATGCGGAAAAGATGACGTGACGTCCCTCCCCTACAGGCCGACTGCAGGAATGAAGGTTCCGACCGTACCTTCGACGATATGGTATAGAACCAGAACCGGAGCGGGCGCTCCCAGGGACATCTTCCGCTCGAGTGAAGAGAAAACCTGCCTAACCGATGGCAGCCAACATGCCACCCTACGTCACAGAGTGAGAATACCTCAAGCTAAGAGGAATGCTGCACGTGCGGCAGGTAAAAAGACAGGTGAGAGGCCGATAGAGAGCCAGTTCAAGAGAAAGGTACCAGCCACCCGTGAACCTGCAGGATCAATTGCACGGGCAGTGAAATTAGAGAGAGGAGAGAGAGAGAGAGAGAGAGAGAGAGAGAGGAGAGAGAGAAAGTAAACCTAACCTGAGCTGAACGACATTAAGGTGCAAACACACCACAAGCCACATAAAGGGACTGATACACGACAACAACAACAACAACAATAAATAAATGAATAATTCTACCACCCTAGATGGGCCAATCGTCATAGGCCTCGTGACAAACCCCCCTTCTAAAAGCATCTGTTTCTCTGAGATACAGTGCTCCTTTGAACCTTGACGCATGTGCAAATTCACAACAATGGGACCGAACCCAACCCTCTGTGATCGACAGAGTACGATAAATCCAATACAAACATTCCACGATAGAATTTTACAGGGAGATACATAATACTACATTTATCAAACAACTAAGCAAACCTTCAGACAATGAAAGTAGCAATCCGAGACAGGTGATGATTCACTACCGTTAACTGTCACTACACCTGGTACACAGACCCAAAAGGGGACATAACCCTAGCTGAGGGGAATTGTCCCTCTGACTGATTTCCCCAATGGGTGTGCTGACTACGGAGCTCGGCTGAGATAGTCAGCATCCGTATTGCTGGAACCCTTGATATGGCGAAAAGTGAAAGCATGACTCTGCAGTTCCACTGCCTAACCCATGAGTCGACGACTGACTGGCCGGATCCGGTCCAGGCACTGGAGAGGATGATGATCGCTCTCCAGTACAAACTTCCGGCCGTACTTCTTCTTGGGCACGCCAGTGCGCGTCCAAATCTGCCAGAGAGCTTCAGCAACAGCAGGGGCATCGATAGTCCTATGCGGGACAGCCTCTGGGTATCGAGTCGCATAGTCTACCACTACCAAAATGTAGCGGTGACCGCAATCGGATGGTGGATTAATGGGTCCCACCAGGTCAACACCAACCTTGCTGAATGGCTCCCCAACCAGTGGCACTGATCCTAGGGGAACACGCGTCAAGCGACCCTTGGGCGTTGTCCGTTGGCAGACATTGCAACTGCGGCAGTACTGCCTAACCTGAGAATTCATCCCCGGTCAGAAAAAGTCCTGTCTTACCCGCTCGAGAGTCCGCTTTGAGCCCATATGACCTGCCATAGGTGAATCATGGGCCTGCCGGAGAACAGATTCTCTCAAGCTTTGGGGGACGACTAGCTGCTTGGCCACCCGATCTGCCTGAGTGAAGACCCTAAAGAGGATTCCCTTGTGGAGCTTAAAGCTCACCTTGGCGTGTCGGGCCGACTGAGCGGGACGATCCACCAGTTGTCGTAGGCGTTGGACATCCAAGTCCATGGCCTGAAGACGGACCATGGTAGCAGGATCGGCCCTTGCAAGAACCTCGTCAGAGATCGGCTGAAGAACGGGACGCAATTCCTGCTCCTGCTTCTTGGCTTTGGCGCGCGTGGTAACTCCCACACATGCCTGTACGGGCAGATCCGTAGACACACACTGACTGCGTCCGTCTGCAAAGGTGATGGTATTCCCTATGAGAAGGGAATACAGAGGTCGCTCCACCGCGATGGCCCATACTTCGCCACAGAAGTAGGGGGTGGAGATAGGAATGAGTACAGAAGGACGGGTGGAGGTAAAACCAGCCTCCAACCCGCACACATCGTAACTGGCGCCCCGCTGAGCCTCAGGGGAAACCAAATCCTTATCCACAAAGAGCGTTGATGCTCCCGAATCCCTGATGGAGTCGACCAAGGAAGAACCAACAACAGAAAGAAACACTGGACACTCTGTACCACCAGAAGCTGGGATGGACCCCACGTTAGCCGAGGCCGCTGGAAAGGACTAGCCCCATGACTACCGGCGGCTTTAGGGCAATCTTTCCTAATGTGGCCGGGACGACCACAAAGAAAACACAGTCGGGGTACTGAGGTCCCCGATGAACTGCCTGCCTTGTTCGACCCACTAGCAGTCGTCGGCGCCTTATTGCCACTAAATCCTGTGAGGGTCTTCCTGTCCGTATCTGGGCGATGCCCATAAGCTCTACGGGCTTCAGCAAACACCTTAGCGGTATGAATCGCAGCCGCGAAATCCTTTGGTGCTGTCTCGCCTATACGGATCCTCAACTCTGGGGACACGGTGTTGGTAAGCTGTTCGATGAGAATCAGATCCTCGAGCTCCAGCTTAGCCAACTGACGCCAATAACCTAGCGTTTTGCGCAGCCTATCTCCAAACTGCACGAAGGTCTCGTCGTTATTCTTTTTCATGGACCTGAACTTCCTCCTGTGCGTCTCTGGGGTAAGATGGAAACGTTTACGCAGAGCCAACTGCATGTCTGCATAAGACGCGCCTTCATTTAGAGTAAGCACACACTCCCTTGCAGCACCTGATAATCCAGAAAAAAGGTGCATGGCCTTTTGTTCCTCAGACAATTGGTACGAACTAGCTACTTTGTCAAAGTGCTCAAAGAACATATCAATGTCCTCACTGGGTTTGAACTCTGGAAGCTTTAATTTTGGGCCTCTAACTCTATCATTTGCCTGTCGATTAACCCCCTGATTTACAGATGCGGGAGTCCGCGAAAGAAGTTGTTCCATCTCTTCCCTACATTGTGCTTCCTGTCTGGCAGTCTCCTCTCTGCGCAGAGCCTCCATCCTATCTAGCTCTTCACGATGGAGGGCTTCTGTCTGACAGCCTCTTCCCTACGCAGAGCTTCCTGTCTGACAGCCTCTTCCCTACGCAGCGTAGCCTCTTCCTACGCAGAGCTGCCTCTTCCCTACGCAGAGTTGCCTCTTCCCTACGCAGAGTTTCCTGCCTGTCTAACTCTTCCCGACGGAGGGCTTCCTGTCTGACAGCATCCTCTCGTCGCTGTCGCTCCAGAAACATCAGGACAGAGGCAATATCCTGAGCAGGATTCACCACTCCCGACACGGGCGGATGACCCGTTTGGCCCGTCCCTTGGGTCTCGACTTTCCCATGAGGAAAGTCTCCCGGGGCATACTCCTTACGAGGGGAAGCATGGAGAAGAGAGGGTTTCGGTTTCCGTGACTCAACAGAAGCCCACAGTTGCTTCGCTATACTCTGACGCTTCCGAGCGGAAGTGCCAGTCGGGGTCTCAGCAGGAAGATCCCCTAGCGAAGAAGTAGTGAAAGTACTCGCTGGACTATCGGCTACAGCACTGGAATAAGTAGAAGTCACTGTAGTCGAAGTACTGGTACTAATAGTAGGGACTACATTTTGAAAACCTTTCTTCTTCGACGCACGCGTCGCCATACCGCCAGCACCGGACGTTGCCATAACAACTATATCCTACGGTTCTCAAATAAGGGGAAAGACAATTCCACTTGAAAAAACAGATACCGCGCGGATATGTCACGTCTCTTGGTGATTGACTGTGAGAAACAGCAAATCAAAAGTGTCAACATACAATCTTTATTGAAACGAAAAAGACGAAAAGACTCCCGTGACCAAGTTACCTTCACGGCCCCGTGCTCAAAAACAAGAGCGACAAGACAGTGGAGTTCACTAGTCAACAAAGAGCAACCAAAAATTAAAATAAAAGATAATACATAAAGAGAAAATGTCAAGGCTGCTCCCACTCTGGCAACACCGCGCTCCACAACACGAGCAACAGTGCGGTGGGGCTCACCGACAAAACAAAAAATGACAGAAGGAATCCAGAGAAAGGAAAAAGTGACACTAACGTGCGATACACCCACCTGTACTCAATAACCACCCGGCAAAGAAAACTGGTTAACTACAAAACAGGAATGGCAGACTGAGTGGCAACAGAAAGGCAAGTCTTATGGCCGTATCTGCGTGAGGCACCCGGCGGAAAGAGGAGGTCTGGACGCGGTCGATTCCCCTTCGTCTCAACTCGATCCCCCACAGTCACACCAGATGTTCATTCAGGCCACCTAAAGACTCCCTACACGCTAGAGTCACCCAGCCAACCACCCACAAACAAACACGACAAACTGACTAAACGTATACAAAACAGACGGAACTGGACAGGCACTCCACGAAACGAGAGAGACAGCCAGAACCCTTCACATCCCGGACGAGCCCCACAAATGTCACGACGGACCCCTGGAGGTCTGCCCTGACAGGATCGGTCTAGATGGGAGTGAAGGGAGTGACTGACCTCGCACGCCCCGCAAGAGACCACACAAGAAAGATTACAATACAATACACCATTTATTCACACCAACGCACACATAGTCACAAATAAGCATTCCAACACACACAACATGCACAATCACAATTAAGCATTTCAACACACACAACATACACATAGTCACAAACAAGCATTTCACCGCACACAACATAACCATAATCATAAATACGCGTTTCCAACACGTTCCTTTTGTGCTTCATGTGGTTCCCCCTCACCCCTGTCTCTCCAAAGTCCTCTGAGAGTACCGTGTCAAATCAGGTGTCCCAAAACCGGGTCTGTTCTTGAACAGAGTCTTTCAATGCTGGCACCCTTGACACACACACACACCCAAATTGCACGACACAGAGCGAACCACACTGGTCACATGAGCTGTAGGAAGTCCGAGGACAGTGGAGAACGCATCCCGTGGGATGAGGCGTTGTCGCTGAAGGTCCGGACAGGGGTTAGGACCATCCAGCAAGGTCCACGTGCTCCTCACACTGCGCGGCCCCAACAGCGCAAGCTTCGGGTGAAGCCCCCGGGAGGAGAGAAAACGGAAGGAACTGGAAGGAAAGACGGGTACTAGAACCCTGCAGTCAGTACGGTCTGAAATTTGCTGCTTAATCCTAACAGCCACTCGCATGGTGGGCGAGGGGAGGTGTTTGCTGAATACATTAGTAACACCAGCTCAACACAGACCTGAGCATAACACAGTCAACAAATCAAATGAGGAATGTTCGCTAAAGGTCTCCTCACACGAAGCAGGTACGAGATTACATTAACAGGCTAAACAAACGAATAGCAATTTATATCTTCGTCCTTCCCTCACTCACGTTCAACATTTTCCTTTCTTAGGAACTGAACTAATACAGCAACCATTGCTTTATAACTGCCACCACAATTGCAAATAATCATAATTCAATGGCATGATTATCCCCACATTTTATAGCAACATTTCAAAAATAACAATTCTCCAACCACGCATCCAAATGACTAATCATGCGTACGCACGCTCGCAAACATAAAACTCGTTCCCCTTGCACACACAAACAGACGGTGGCTGAAGAATAAGGGACCGGTGATTGTGACAGGGGCAGACGAGCGAGACCAAGCAAGTTCCAACCCTAAATCACCAGGTTCTCCCCCATCCCCACCGACTTATCGCATCACCAGATGTATTGAAAGGAGAGAGAATTTTGGATTTAATTTTGAATGGCCAGGTTAAAGATGGAATTAACCAGAGAAAAGTGGTCTCAAACAATATTTCTTTTATAATTTTGAAACCAAAAGGAAACTGTGCAAAAGAGAATTAGCCGGCTAACAACAAAAAAAACAAACAAACCACGAAACTGATGCTTACCAGCTACCCGTGGGTGACCCAAAGGTGGCGGGTCAAGCGACTCTCTGCCCTCTGTCCAGTCGAGAGGACCAGCAGAGCAGATGCGGAAAAGATGACGTGACGTCCCTCCCCTACAGGCCGACTGCAGGAATGAAGGTTCCGACCGTACCTTCGACGATGTGGTATAGAACCAGAACCGGAGCGGGCGCTCCCAGGGACATCTTCCGCTCGAGTGAAGAGAAAACCTGCCTAACCGATGGCAGCCAACATGCCACCCTACGTCACAGAGTGAGAATACCTCAAGCTAAGAGGAATGCTGCACGTGCGGCAGGTAAAAAGACAGGTGAGAGGCCGATAGAGAGCCAGTTCAAGAGAAAGGTACCAGCCACCCGTGAACCTACAGGATCAATTGCACGGGCAGTGAAATTAGAGAGGAGAGAGAGAGAGAGGAGAGAGAGAGAGAGAGAGAGAGAGAGAGAGAGAGAGAGAGAGAGAGAGAGAAAGTAAACCTAACCTGAGCTGAACGACATTAAGGTGCAAACACACCACAAGCCACATTAAGGGACTGATACACGACAACAACAACAACAACAATAAATAAATGAATAATTCTACCACCCTAGATGGGCCAATCGTCATAGGCCTCGTGACATGCTTACTACTAAAGTTTGAGGAAATTTGGAGAATCTCTTGATAGGTTATCTTCAAATCCAAATGCACATGTGATAATTGGAGGTGACTTTAACTTCCCTGGATTTGTTTGGGAGACAGCCACGCTGAAACCTAACGCCTCAGCTGTGGGACAACACTGGGAGTTCCTTGAACTAATTAGGGATCATGGACTTGAACAAATGGTGACTCAGCCCACTACGCTTAGTAACACCCTTGACTAATCCTCACTAACTCACCAGGCCTCATTCCAAGAGTAGAGACTGTCATGGGCGTTTCTGACCATGAGATAGTCTACTGTGAGTATAACATCGCGGTGGAGAAAACCAAGCAGAGCCCCAGATGGATAAACTCTACAACAAAGCAGACTGGGACGGCATGAGAGAAGCAATGAAGGCCCTGCACTCCAGCCTTGTAGAGGAAAGGGGAAACCTGACTACAGAAGATTTATGGACACGCTTCAACGAAGCATACTTGTAAGCTGAAGAGACCTGTCCCCCGTAAACAAACACGTCCCAAATGTTGTAAGCCTTGGGTTACACCTGATAAAAAAGAAGCTCATTAACAGGAGAGCTAGGGTCTATAAGAAACTGAAGAAGACGGGACGACAGGACCCGAGAGAAGAGTCCACAAAGCTGAAGAAGACAGGATGACAGGACCTGAGAGAAGAGTCAACGGAGCTGAGACGAACAATACAACGCAAACCATGCAGAGAGCACTGGACATATATAAACGAAACCCGGGCAGAGACCCCGCCGGATGAACCCTCGTCATCTTTGAAAAGATTCTGGTCTTATATTAAGCACCAGAAGACTGCAAAGATAGGGGTGTAACCTTTGAAGGTGCAGGCCAGGCTGATATCAGAACCTCAGCATCAAGCGAAAATTCTGAATGAACAATTTCAGTCAGTCTATACCAATGGCCAGGTTTACACCAGGGAACAGTTCATGGACAAGTGTCGTATGAACGAGACAGACTACTCCGAGCTCAGCAAGGTCCACATCTCAAAGGAGGGTGTCAGGAACCTGTTAGAAGGATTAAATCCCCACAAGGCCTGCGGCTTCGACAGGAGGTCGCCGAGGGTGCTTGAAGAGCGTGTGCACGAAGTTGCTCCCATCCTGACACTGCTGTTCAAAACCTCCATGGACACAGGCATCGTACCAGAAGACTGGAGAGCAGCCAACATCGCGCCAGTTTTTAAAAAGGGCGAATATTACGATCCAGCACATTATCGCCCTGTATCATTGACCAGCATCCCATGTAAGATCATGGAACATGTCATCGTCAGCTCACTCATGGACCATCTAGAGAAGAGCAACATCCTTTCTCCCAGACAGCACGGCTTTTGTCGTAAAAGATCTTGCAAAACCCAGCTGCTGGAGTTCATGGAGGAGCTGACCGAGAATATGGAAGCCTGCCAACAAACTGACATCGTGATAATGGACCTCGCGAAAGGCTTCAATAAGGTTAATCATTCCCTCCTTCTGCATAAACTGCACCATTATGGAGTTTGAGGCAATGTTAAGAGATAGATTTGAAGCTTTCTACAAGACCGGAAGCAGGCTGTGGTGGTGGTTGGTGCGAATTCAGACTCGGTCGCCGTGAAATCTGAAGTACCCCTGGGCTCCGTTCTTGGGCCAAGCTTGTTCTTGGTTTACATAAACGACTTGCCCGGAACTGTCTCCTCATCCACTCGACTTTTTGCAGATGACACCGCCGGCTACAGGCCAATAACAGCAGGCCAAGACCAGCTAGAGAAATGGGAGAAACGTTGCAATACGTCATTCCACCCCGGGAAATGTACCACCCTCCCGGCTATCAGTCCCAAGAGAAAGAAGCTGCTGACACCATCGTACCAGCTGCATAACCAGACTCTCGCCAATGTCACTTCGACGAAGTATTTGGGGGTCACGATTGCACAAGACCTAGATTGGGACCTCCATTTTCATAATTTTACGATCAAAGTTAACAAAACGCTAGGGTTTTTGTGAAGAAACCTCAAAGTCAGTAACATCAGACTCGACGAGACAGCCTATAAGGCAATGGTCCAGCCTGTTCTCGAATACGCAAGTACTGTGTGGGACCCGTTCAAAGGACAGATCACAAAAATTGAGGCCGTGCAACGAAGATCAGCACGTTTCGTTTTAAACTGTTACAGAAGAACTGCTAGCGTCACCAACATGTTACACCATCTCGGATGGACATCCCTACAAAGCCGACGTAAGATCGCAAGGCTCACCATGATGTACAAAATCATTAACATGTTCCAGGTGGATTTTGGCAATCTTCGTAAATCCCAGAAGCCAAAGTTGAGAGCACCTAAGGAGAGGGACAGAAGAGCACACTCAGGGCAGCTTGCTAGATTTCAGTGTCAACGGGACTACCGGAGTTACTCGTTCCTTCCGCGAACCATCCCTGAGTGGAACGATTCACTGACTGAGGCTGTGGTTGGAGCTGCGTCTCTTGGCATGTTCACGTCGGGAGCTCGTAAACTCCATCAGTAGTCACAAGCTGCTTTTTTTTCTTTGTTTGTTTTTGTTTTTTGTTGTTGTTGTTTTTTGCGCCTACCCCTCCGTTACAAGTGTCAGAATAATCAGGTTGTTGATTGAGGACACTATACGAATGAAGATGAAGTTGTGTACTCTAGATACACGACCTGAAAAACGCTTCTCATTGTGCATTTGATGCAACATCATTTTTGAGTGGAGAATAAGCTTATAGGAATGTGGCCTAGACTTTGCCCCAGTTTAAGACCAAAGGGGAAGGAGGGGTGAGAGGGGTGGAGTCGCAGGGAAAACATGAGATCCAACTGCATTGTCGTGTATCCAATCGGCGATAAAGCCCCGTTTGTTCTTGTAACTGACAACTTCACTGAATTTCTGTTCAGTTCACATTTGTATGATAACAGTCCCTTTTGCCATTTGGTATCATTCCTTGATTAAACATTGGCAGTTCATAGGTGGTGAGGATGAATACATCTTGCCAAGTCGGCGTCAAGGTGTATAACTGAGGCTATAAAAGAGTAATTACTTTATGATCAGCAAGACCAGAGGCACAGAGACCTTTAAGACAGGTAAAGAAACAAGCCGTTTGTACCAGGAAGAAAAACGTGACGGAGCTGAAAATCAAAACGTGCTGTGGCAAATTATTTACATGTATACACTAAAGAGTTTCCACTGGAAATGAAATAACTGCAGAAGGCTATCATCACATCATGTTTTTAATGTGACTTCGCATCTTGTGTGCTGACGATTGATTGCTTCCAGGTTTGCAGTATGAAGATGAGGTGTTTCGTGCAATGGGCCAGGTCAATGAATTTGTACACGTCTTCATCACAGAAGCCATCGAGAAAACTCCAGGCCTGAAAGAAAAGCTTGGTGAGCAAAACGGAATTTGAACTGTGTAAAAGTGTGTCGCCCCAACGTATCAAAAATGTGTTCCTAGTATACTGACAGTTTTAGAATACCGAACGTGGTTTCGTATTTAAAAAAAGTACTGTGATTATGAACCACCATTGTATGATATCATGAAGCTGTTAAGACCTTGAAACGGGGTTTTTCGGTGATCCATCATCAAAGTCAGTGGAGGAAGGTGTACTAGAGATAGGAGGAGAGGGGTTTGGGGGGGGGGGGGGGGGGGGGGGGGGGGGGGGGGGGGGAGAGAGAGCTGCCTACCCACCTCCCTGTCTGTTCATGACCCACTGCTTAACAAAACAAACGACAAAATCTGTTCTGTTTTTGGTTCAATGTTGATCAGTTGATCTGCTGGTTTGGATGACGTCATGGATTGTCGACATCATTCCTCACAACAAAACTCTCCTTTAAAAAATCAGCATGTGTAGTGAAAAACTGTTTTACGTCAAAGACTTTGGTGGGGGGGGGGGGGGGGGGGGGAGAGGGGGGGGGGGAGGGGGCAGGGGAACCTTAGAAAAAAAGAAGCGTTTTACCGATTGTTTTATAAGGGAGCATATACATCAAATGTAAAATTAAATTGAGCTGTGTCGCACATTGCTGATAACACATTCAATATGGGATGAATGGGGGTCCACAGTGGTGGTGTGCGTAATTTGACCAGACGAAACTTTAAAATTGGTGTAAACGGATAATAATTTTGTATTGTGAAAATTTTCAGGCACTCCATGTTTTTACCCAAATGTTACCCATCGGGGGAGAAACCATGGCTGAACATTCTTTAACAGAACGAGAAAAAAAAATCAATAGCAAACAAAAATTACAAACAAAAATACTGATTTCGTCTGATCAGTACCGCCTTATTATCCTGAACATCTCTTAAAAAATCATTTGCTGCTGCAGCTTCTTTTCCTTGTCTTCTTCTAAGATTGCTTATGACACTTACTCGTGATTATTTGCTTACATTCACGTTAAACATTTTGTGTTTCCCACCATTCGTTTCTGAGTGTGGCCCCGTGCTTTTAACCGAGCAGCCATCATAATTGGAAGCATTTGAACAACAAATTGTTACTATCCCATTTTCCCCCTTTACAGAGATGGAATCAAAGCATGGAATTTGGCTGTGGAACTGCCAAGTTTCCCGCCACCTGGCTGACAGTATACCAAAACCGAGTTCCAGCTGACGGATATGGTGGAGCAGGATCTGGATCGGGGAGTCCACCCAACGTCAGTTTCACGAAGCTGGACATTTTTCAGATCCCTGAGGAATGGCATGAGAGTTTTGATTGGGTTGTTCGCCTGTGATGTCATCCACGACCCCCCTCACCCCTGAAAGGGCTGGAAGGAATCAAGAAAATGCTCAAGCCAGGGCGGGCTTTTTTTCCATGGGGGACATGTTTATGTCCATTACCTGTCAGAAACGTAGGAAATCCTTCAGCAGCTGCGCTTTATGCGTACAGTCGTTCCTGTGTATTCCAGAGAGCTATCAGAAGGAAGTTTTCCCAAATCTCTTGGGAGTTTGCTGGGGAAAACAGAAAGCACGTGTTTGGGTTTGGAGAAGGAGGGTTGCGTGTGATCCGTAAGATAGACTCCATGGAAGACAACCCGGGTAATTTTCGAAACCCCTGGATTGCCAGAAACCAGATGATCAGCAGCAAGGCATCGCCCGTAACGCTGCATTTCGTGGCAGAAACATCTCGGAGCATAAACAGAGTTATCTGTTTTGTGAGTTAATCGCACGCAAAAGGCGTTTTTGAAAAATTGAAAAACAAACAAAAAAAAAACGACAAAAAAATCCTATGCAAACGGATTGGGTTCATTGTATTTTTTCAATTTTTCTCATCTGAAAATATTTCTTTGTAGTAATTGTTACAGACTACTGGGTATAGATAGAGATTTTTTGTTCGTTCATTTGTTTCCTGTATTCTTTTCTGTTTTCTTATGTCGCTTTTATTTTGTTTTTATGTTCATGTATACAAGATGATGATGCTTTGAATGAAAGAAGTGGATTGAAGTGGCCTTCTTGATCAGCTATTTGTTAAACATGACGTGACCTCGCGCAATACAAAAGATTACGTGTGATTATGAATTTCTTATGTACTCAATAAACTGTCAAATCAAAAGAAGAACTCGTACGAACTGCAGTTTACAGCTCAATGCTGTACTTGAAAACCCAAGTCAGAATAAGAACTCGTAAAAAGTGCAGTTTACAGCCCCGTCTCTGTACCTGAAAACCCTGTGAAAATAACTCATAAGATGTTTCAATTTACAGCCCAGTGGCTGGCCTGGACCATGTAAAATAACCCCTAAGAAGTGCGATCGACCGTCCCGTTGGGTATAACTGAACCATGTTTTATTTTGATCGCGCTATGTTAGTATAGAAAACGAAACAAAGCACGCGCGCGCACACACATGCGCGCGTGCGTGCGCGCAGAATGAGGGCGAGGGGGAGGGGAGGGGAACAGGAGAAAGAAAAACATTGATAGAGAAGGCGAATTTAAGGGTGCGTGGTTACATCCCTTTATCAGATGCTGTCCGATTGGACTCGTATTGTTTAAGGTGTTTTGTTCTGTTGTTGTTTTTGTTGTTTTTGTTTTTGTTTTTGTTTGTTTCGGTTTTTAGCTTCACCGTTTTCTCACTGGCGGTGGAGAGGTGGGTCGGGTCGGCTTGGGGTAATTCCTGTTTAGAAAAAAGGGCTGCAAATGGTGTTTTCAACATTCTAAGTGTTATACTTATTTCAATCATACAATTTAAAATGGAGATCAGATTCCTGGCCCATCATGATCGGTTTAAACTGCAGCATGAAAAAACCACAACTTTTTGGGTACCCAGTCCAAAAGCAGCTCTATTGTTTCTTTTTCTTTTTTTCTTTGTATAACGTATGTGGAATGATTCTGTGTTGCAAGTGTTGCGGGGATTTTGGCTCAGATTTGGCTTTATACACACTGTCTTTTGTAACTTAGCTTGCGAGTTCATCCCCTCTTATATACTGGCGGTGGAAGTAGTCTGACATTCCGAACTTCAGAAACTGAACCGCATTTCGTACTATGTGGATGCTCTGTTGTTAATATATATTAAAATATACTAGCCGGTGTACCAGGCTTCGCTCGGGTATATCTGTACAATAATTTTCTGGCCACCCCTCTCTCTCACCACTTAAAAGACAAAACAATAAAATTCAGCTTGGTTTGTTTCGTTTTCCCATGCTGAACCAAATTTCCCCAGCCCCTCCTATCTCTTCACCCAATTTTTATCGGACACCCACTCCCTTCTTGCCTCTCAATCTGTTTTCCCTCACGAATGTTTTTCGTTAATTCGATAAAAAGTCCATAGAGGGATCCCTTACTTTGTGAACTTAGATGCTTTTCTCATTTCCCTTGTTTGAAGTGCCCCAAAAATGACAACTCTGTAGGGGCCCCCAAAAACCCTAGTGGATAAGGTGCTGGACTCGGGAACCCAAAAAGGTTTCGGGGGTTTCAAATCCCCCCTTGGGTTTGGAAATTTTAACGTGGAATTTTTTCCAGCTAAAATGCCCGGGATTTTCCCCCCGATGTCCCCCCGGGCCCCGCAGGGTAGGAAAATTTTGACGGACCAGCCTTCTGCATACCCTTGATTTGGGCTTTGGACTTTAAAATTTCCAAATTTAAAAACTTGGCAACTCCGGGGAAAAAGTTTGCGTTTTCACGATGTATCATTTCTATTGGAGGGGCCTCGGGGTGGGGAAAACCCATTTCTGGTCTCCCTGTTTGGCGAAGTATAGTCGTTTTTTTCTGCTTTTCCCATTTTTCGTGATGTGAAGTAGAATTTTCCCAATGTGAAAAAAACCCGGAAACGGTCGGTCGGCCCCATGGGATGAAAATGTTTTGGCCCCGGGCTCTTGATGATTATCAGAGCGAAAGCGGTTTTTCTTGGGAAAATAAAGCCGCCCAAAAACGGGAAAATGGCGGGGGGTGAGCCCAGGGTTTCCAGGGGGAAGTTGGGGGCGCACGGTTTTCCCTTTGGGGGGGGCCATTTATTTTCGCTTTTTAAAAACATTCCTGTGCAGTCTGGTGAAGAACACGGGTGCCATTGACCCTTTGGCGGGTCCAGTAGCGGGAATGAAAAAGGGGGGAATCCAGATTTCAGCAACAGTTAAATGCGGGGGAAGCCCCCAAAATTCTCAACGGATTCGGAGTTCTTGTGGTTAAAGGACTCCCTAATCATATTTTTGGGGCCTTTTGGTCAAAAGTTTTTGTACGGGTTTTTCCCTTTTTGGGAGGGTCAGCTACGATTTTTTTTTTTTCGCTTTGAAGTTTTCTTTTAGGGAGGGGGGGTTTTACCCCCTTTCCGCAAACCCAGTATGAGTTGAACAGTGAGAATAAAGATCGGGTAGACTGTTTTCTATCAGTTCCTCCTGGCTATCAAAAAAACTGGATAGTGCTGGGGGGGGCCCAATTTATAGTATCTGGAAACTTGCTAAAAGGGGCACCTTTGGCCAATGTAAAGCAAAATTTTTTGGCGAAGTGGCTGTATGGGGATTTCCGGGTGGGGGGCTTCTTTTTTGGGGGGTTTAAAGACTTTTAAACAATAGCCCCCCCTTTTCCCTTCGGACGGGCTTGCTTTGTTGGTTTTGGGTTTGGCCTTGAGGACGACAGGGAGGATCTGCCAGAAGTCCCCACAAAAACGCGTTGGGATGCTCCTTTGGGCCTTGGGCCTTTTTCCTGCGGGCTTTAGGGGGTCCGGGCCTTTGGGTTGAAGTTTTTGGGGGGTTTCGGGGGAGCTTCTTAAATTATGGGGTTTTGCAGCTTTTTGATGATTTTGGGCCCAATTTGACCTACGCTTGACGGAGGGGTTTGGCGTTTCTTGCTTGTCGGATCCAAAAGGGACCTTAAAAAGGTATTTTACTTTTCCCCCAAACCCCGGCAAAAGGGGAGCGGCAATGCCACTGGAAGAAGTGGTTTACCCATTTTTTTTGGCCTGTGGAGTGGTTTCCTGTTCAGAAAAAGGGGTTTCGGTTGGGCTTTCCTGTCCCTCATGTTGCTGCTTGCTGTGGGTTCCCGCCTCTGTTTAACCAAGGTCATTTAAACTTTTCGTACACGTCTCTTGGGGCAGCCCCTCGTTCTTCAGCTGGTCATCAGCTTTGCCCGGGGGGTTTCAGTAGTGTCATAAATTTTTTCTGCGGGTTTTGTTTTCCATGTGTTAAAAAACGGGCGGTTGATCTGCCCCACGGGATGAAAATGTCGACCCTGGGGTCTTGGTTTGGCAGACAAAAATCAGAGGGTTTTTGCGAGCATCATAACTTTGGGTGTATTTCTTAAATCCCCTGGAAATACCATCTTAAATTTAGAAATTTAAAGGTTTTTAACGGTCAATTTTTTAAATTTTTTGTTCCCTTTTAAATTGGGCTTATTGATCAGCGTGGGAAAACCCTTTCCCCCGTATACCAAATTTCAATTTTAAAATAAAAGGGCAAATTTAGAAAATTTCGGATCTTAAAAAGGGTTTTTTAACGCCCCAAATTTTTTAAATTTTTCCCTTTTGTGTAAATTTTTATATAAATTTTTTGGGGGTGGAAAACTGATCTGTATACCCCCAAATTTTAACGGAAAGGTTCTAAATTTTTTAATTTTAAAGTTTTTTAACGGTAAAATTTTTTTGTTTGTTTGTTTTAAGTTTTATATCATTGTACAGCGTTTAAAAACCCGCTTGTATACGAAATTTTATCATGAAAAGGTCTAAATTTATATAATTCCCGGGTTTTTTACGGTAAATTTTTTAAATTTCGGTTTCGTGTAAGTTGGGATATCATTGTTTTAGCATTTAAAACTACCCTGTTTAACCAAAATTCTCAAGAAAGGTTTTAAAAATTTTTTAAAAAAAATGCTTTTTAAAGGTTGTTTCCATTTTTAAATTTAGAAAAATTTAAGGTTTTTTTAACGGTCAATTTTTAAATTTTGGGTTTATATTAGTTGTCTATCATTGATCAGCGTGTGAAAACTGCCCCCTTTTTTACCAAAATTTTATCAAGGGAAAAGGGTTAAAAAAGAAAATAAAAGGTTTTTAACGATTTTTTAAAAAAGCCAATTTTAAATTTCCCTTCGGTTTAAATTTTTTGTCTTGTTCGGCGTTTTAAAAAAAATGCCCTCTGTATACCGAAAATTTTATTTAAGAAAGGTCCCAAATTTATTTAATTTCCCGGGTTTTTTTCGGTCAATTTTTTTGTTTCGGTTCGTGGGGAAGTTGTATATTATGTTCGATTTTAACTACAAATGGGGATACAAATTTTTATCAAGAAAGGTCCAAAATTTTTGAAAAAAAAGTTTTTTTTTAAAGGTGATAAATAACGGTGTTTAAAAACTATTTAATGACCCGTGTTATCCCCCAGTATGTCCCTTTTAACTCTTGCCATGTTGGTGGCGGGTCCCACGACTCCCCTTTGCCGCCCAAAATCAGAAAAAATTGTATTTTTGATTTTTTTTTTTGGGGGGGGGACGTGTTTGGGTTAAAAGGTTTTTTTAAAGGTTAATTAAATAAATGGTTTTAGGAAAAATGTCCCCCAAAGACCATGTTTTCTCGGGAGATGTTTCCCCCTAGGTTCGAGTTCCTGTGCAAATTTCCCCAACGGCCATTTGATGAAAAGAAAAGGAAAAAGTTTTTTTGAAACCGTTATAACAGTTTTTTTTTTACGGTTTTTAAAGGGTTATATTTTTTTTTTTGGATTTTTTCCCCCAAAAAACCTTTTTTTGGGGGGACCAGGCGCCCTGCTAAAAATTTAAGAAGATCGGGGTTTAAACAGTTTTTTTTTAGGGTTTGGTTTTTTTTTAACGGTTTTTAACTGTTTTAAATTAAAGGTTTTTTTTTCCCGCCAAATAACGGTCCTAATTTTTGGAAGTAGTCCTGTACCTGTTGCCCAAAAAAAGTCATAACGGGGTATTTGAAGGGAAAACGAGGAAAAAGATGTCTATGAAAAACCCTTTTAAAAAGTTTTTAAAAGGTTTTATTTTTTTTTTTGATTAGCCCCAAAAAACCCTCCTCGGGTCCAAAGACGTTAAACCGGGCCCAAAAATTTATTACAATGGTTGAGCCGGTTTTTTTTAGTCTTAGCGTACCAGACACTTTTTTTTTTTTTGAGATTAGCCAAAACCATCCTCGGGTTTAAAACAGGACGTACCGCCAAATTTCATTTTCCAAACGGTTGAAACCGTTTTTTTTTAGGGCTATTGCGTACACAGCACACACAAAAAAGAAATTTTCCATTTATTTTATTTTTAATAAAAATATATATAAATATATTTATATATATATAAATTTTATATATTTATATATATATATATATATATATATAATATATTATATATATATATTATATATATATATATACTAGCCGGTGTACCCGGCTTCGCTCAATGATTTTCTGGCCACCCTCTCTCTCACCACTTAAAAGTGGTGTTTTTAACGGTTTTTAACTGTTATAAATAACGTTTTTTAACTGCCAAATAACGGTTTCTAATTTTAGAGAAGTAGTCCTGTATATGTGCAATGTCACAACGGCCATTTGATGAAAAGCAGAGGAAAAAGATGTCTTTGAAACCGTTATAACAGTCTTTTAACGGTTTTTAACGGTTTTATTTTTTTAGAGATTAGCCCAAAACCATTCTCGGGTCACAACAGACGTACCTGCCAAATTTCATTACAATCGGTTTAGCCGTTTTTGAGTCTATAGCGTTACACAGACACACACACACACACACACACACACACACACACACACACAGAATTTGCCATTTATATATTAGAGAGAGAGAGAGAGAGCGAGAGAGAGTGAGAGAGAGAGAGAGGAGAGACACACACACACACACACACACACTCACACACACACACACACACACACACACACACACACAATTGAAGTAAAAAGGCAAACAAGCAATGTAAACAAACATAATCCAATATTTCGAGCGGCTGCTCTTTTTCAAGGACGACAGACTGTGTAGTCACGTCAAAAGTGGAGTGACATCATTAGGTCGATGCTAAAAGAAAACTTGCGTCATGACAGTAATGTCATCACCAAGTGATGCAAAGTCTAACACACCATCCTGTTGTTATTATTTTGTCACTCCCCACCCACCAATATACTAACAGCTCCTCTGAATTTGTTGTTCTGAATTATTTTATATCATTATATATTATATATATAATTCAGAACAACAAAGAAAACGCGACCACTTTAAGGAAGCTATAGATCAATATTATTACTCTAAATAATTTCGGCTCCTCCGAGAAGCCTTCTTCAGTACCTTCACGTCACTTCTGTAGAAAAAGTAGTTCTATCACTACGTCAATGTTCAAAAAGACGTCAACTATATCTCTCTCTCTCTCTGTCGCTTTACATGTTTAAGGCACACATCACATCCGAAACACATTCCTTCGCCCAGTCTTCACCCTGAAGTGGAAAACCTTTCTTGAATTGAGACCATTGAAAATTGTGCCAAGGTTACACTGGGACCAATCTCCTTGCGAAGTAGTTATTCATCATCATCTGCAGAGTTGAAAACAAGAAGTGTAGACTTGCTGCCCATGTGAACCAGATTCCCCATCCAAAAGACAAGAATCTCCATTCCTCAAGATCACCGCATTTGTAATATTGATCTATAGCTTCCTTAAAGTGGTCGAGTTTTCTTTGTTGTTCTGAATTATTCCTTCTTCTCTGAAGACTCCAGATGTGTGCGGTGCCAGCGACTTTTGGACTATTATTTGTGTGTGTGTGTGTGTGTGTGTGTGTGTGTGTGTGTGTGTGTGTGTGTGTGTGTGTGTGTATACATACATATATATATATGTATATATATATTATATGTGTGTGTGTGTGTGTGTGTGTGTGTGTGTGTGTGTGTGTGTGTGTGTGTGAATGGAAAAAAACCAACGAGTTTGTTAATTTGTCCCCAATATTTCGACCACCTGGGCCATCCTCATGGGAATTTTATTCCACCTGAGAACAATTGTTTTTCAATCACAAGCTTTTCCATGACTATAACTCAATCAAGGCTAAAAACTGCAAACCATGAGAAAAAATTACATTCTACCTGACTGAGAACGGATAACAGGATGAAAGACCTGAAAATAGGGAACAAGGCTGGGGCGGCATGGGGGGGGGGGAGGGGGGGGGGAAACTGTACTCTCTCTCTCTCTCGCGGGGGGGGGGGGGGGGGGGAGGGGGGCGAGGGGGGATACTCTTCTCTCCTCTCTCCGTCTATATCACCCCATCCACATAACAATCTAAACCAAACGCTACTAGTCCCCTGCCACGAGACCCAGAGTCACGCCACTAGAACCCCTGCCACCAGTTGCGTCTCCCCTCTCTCTGTACCTCTCTCTCTCCTGGGGAGGGGGGGGGGGGCAATACTCATCTCTCCTCTATCTCTATCCTTGGGGAGCAACATCTGTTAAAAAAAAAATTGTTAAAAATATATTGTTTTTAAAATTCATTTTTACTTCATTTAAAAATTTTTTTAACAGAATATATATATATATTACATACGCACATATACATACAGTAGTAAGTTTGCCCCGTGCGGTACGTTTTCTTTAGAAATCCTTTTTCTTTTCTTTTTCTTTTCCTTGTTATACAAGTTTCTTGATGTAAATTGGTTTAGAGATTTGCTAAACAGAAACTTATGTTCGTGTCCTTTGTCTTTTTTCCACTAAACACATGCTTTATTCATTGTTATTACGAATATTAACACAATATTATTGTCAAATATTCCGTTAATGCTCATGGTTTTATTATTATTTTTTTAATAATTTATTTGTTTAGTTATTTTGTTATTTCTTTAGGCATGAGAACTGTTAAAGAAAATCTGCTCGTTTTGAGGGAAAGTTTGAAGTAGTGGTGAGCTTTGTTAGTGTATGAGGTGCAGCACCTGTCTAGTTTCTTAATCGAAAGGTTTGCTTGGGTGAACGGCTGTGCTGCCGTAGAATGTATGATTAAGCAGGATGGTTCTGACATACTGTATGACAGATCAGGGGCCTATCACTCAGTCAGGTTCAGTGTCAAGCAGGCAGGTCCTTCTCTATAATGGATCCGCTCAAGACTGGAACACCATACGAAGCTCCTGGAAGCAGAATCGTCACAGAGATGACCACTATATCTGAAAGCCGTTTGTTTTAAGAAGTCTTGATTCTTAGTAGGTAAATGTATATAGAGCCTATCATCCATGTAAGTTACAAAGCTCTTTACATATCCTGTGTGCGCGCGCCCGTGCATGCGTGCTTGATTGTAAGTGTGTGTGGTGTGTGTGTGTGTGTGTGTGTGTGTGTGTGTGTGTGTGTGTGTGTGTGTGTGGCGCGCGCGCGCGCGCGCGCGTGCAAGCGCACGTGCTTGTCTGTAATTGTAAACAAGAGAGACTAAGCCGGACTCCAGTATTCTTGATACGCTGGAATGATTGAATAACATTTGGGTGATCCTAAAAGAAGAGCACTCCGTAAGTCCAGCCTCAACACGCAAGAAGAAACCAAAAGTTTGTCTTAACTTCATGATCTTTCTGAGCTGGTGCGAGGAGACTTCAAAAATGGCAGTTTGACATACTTTGACAATGTTATCTTTTATGACAGACAGAATGTCAGTCTACAGAATCCAAAAACACACGGCACGCCCGATGTTTCAGTGTATAGTGTACCTTCACAAGACTTCAAACTATGAATAGAAAGAGGCGGTTATTCCATTATGTGACAATTACATTTCTTTTGTGTACGGCCGGCTATACTCATAATGCACACAGCTTTGAAAAATGCAGAATTAATTTTTTTTTTCACACGCAATTTCAAGATGCCCTTGAAAATATTGTTTTTCTTGTGTCACCCAGTGTTCACTAGTGCCATTAACATCATTCTTATATTTCATCATTTCTGTACAAGAATGCAATTGTTCTTATTTGGATAGGGAGGTGCTGGATTTGGGACGAATACGTGTTTTCGTTTGTTTCCTGTGTTTAGCCGTGTCTTCCACTGAATCCACCTGTTTTTGTTTTTCCTTTTTTCCCCCTTTTTGTTTGTTTGTTTGTTTGTTCCTGCGGAGATTTTTGTCAACAGTGTTATTTGGTTATTTACTCTGCCACACAATTCTGGTTTTTGGGGTTCTGGTGTTGGGTTTCAACTAATCAGGTTTAATGGTCTATATGAATTGCATATTTAATATACCATGCATTAAATCATGTGGCCTTGCATATGTGTGCGTGTATGTTCGCACTCTTGTGTGTGCGGCTCTCTCTCTCTCTCTCTCTCTCTCTCTCTCTCTCTCTCTCTCTCTCTCTCTCACTCACTCACTCACTCTGTGTGTGTGTGTGTGTGGTGTGTGTGTGTGTGTGTGTGTGTGTGTGTGTGTGTGTGTGTGTACGCGTGCACATGTATTCATACTATGGAATGCATGTATTCGAGAAAAAAGTGTTATGAAAGAAAATAGCAAAAAATTGGGATATACTCATATTCACAAATAGAACAGGTTTTTAAAGATGACATGATCAGAAATTCTTCAGTCAGCACGATGAGTATATAATCTGTGCAACACACACACACACACACACACTCACACTCACACACACACACGCGCGCGCGCACGCACGCACGCACGCACTCACAGACACACGCACACACACACGCACGCACACACACACACACACACACACACACACACACACACACACACACACACACACACACAGGCATGTGTGCGAGCCAGCACGCTTTCCAACGAGCACATACACGCAACAAACAGCGCTACTATATCTGTTAATGAAAATGTTTTTCTTTCTAACCGGCATTCGTAGATGCTCGCAATAACTTAGCTACAAGATCAACGTTCTGATTAAAAACAATAATAGCAACAACAACCACCACACACACACACATTCACATGCAGGCACATACACAGACACACACACAAACGCGTGCGCGCGCTCGCGCGCGCACACACACGCGGGGGCACACACACACACACACACACACACACACACACACACACACACAACACACACACACACACAAGACCACGCACACGGTGTTAGTCAATATGTATTGCCTTCCGCAAACAAAGTTACCATAACTACTGTTGAAAAAAACAACAACTATAAAAAAAAAATTAGGTAAGGTAAGGTAATGTTGCTTAAAGCCAGCCGTCCGCAAAGGGCCACACCAGAGCTGTCACCACGTTGAAGTCGGCTCACAAGTTAAAAAAAAAAAAAAAAAAAAAAAACCCACCATTCACACATCTTTAAAATACACCTTCCATAAACGCACCAGAAACTTCGTTAAAAATCTTCCTTTAGTAAAATCTTAGATCAGATGAAAAATATTAGTCTCTTTCAGACATTCAAAGATAATGTCTAGTGGGACATCTCTGAACAGGGTTTTCATGGATTCTGCTGTAAAGTGTTTGTCTCACATTGTGCAAGTCCCAACACTCTAAAAGAATATGTTACACTGTGAGTGATACATGACATGGAAAGCACGGAGCCTCCCATCTTTTAAAAGATAAGAATGTTTATAAAACGAGTGGTGTTTCCTCGAAGATGGAGTATGGCTGCCTTAATGGCGGGGTAAAAAAGGGTCATTACACACAAAACTCCACTGCCTGGCTATACAGGGAGTGTCCGCAGGAGTATCAGCCTGCGTACGCAGAAAGAAAAGAAAGAAAAAAACGAGTGGCCTGCATGCAAACGGCACAAGACTCTTTCGTCTTTACGGCCGCCTCTGGAACATGGTAAAAACTCCTTCAGGTTTGGACGGATTATAAAAAGTTTGTTATCCGTCTGCGAGTTCCATTCTTCTTGCCAGAGGTCTTTGACATAAGCCTGTGTTTTGAGTTCAGATCAGTGTTGGGGATAGACAACCTGCTCAAATTTTCCTTTGTGGCACTCTTGGCAAGTTGATCAACACCTTGTTGCCTCGAATGCCCACATGGATGGGAACCCAAGCAAAAACTATGTTGTAGAAAGAAAGAAAGAAAGAAAACAGAAAGAAAAAAAAGACTAAATCTACCGTGTCATCGCAGTTGTATTCCTCCCACGCCACTCGATCCTGACCCCTCCATACACAGCTACATCTAGTTTTGTCCTGTTGCAGTCCCGCTGCCAGCACTTCATATGGAGCCACCACTGTCCAGCACTAGCTAAAACATGTACTAACGGAAGCCATGCCTCGCTGCGGTCATTCGGCGGTGTACATGGATAATAATGCCAAATCTGTTTCTGCGTAAGCATGGTACAATTTACAACCCCCTGTAGTGACCATCGTCATCGCTTATAATCACAGATCCAACATGACAAAACAGTCTTCATGACAGTCATTTTTTCCCCATAAATCTGTTGACGCTAAAGATTCTACTTCTCAAAGAATCTTCAAACTGTGATCACCAAGAAGTGAGTGAATATAAAGGCTTCAGAGTCTGAGACAGTTTGGTTCGTTTCATGATGATGATGAACAGTATCCTTGTAAACGGACAGACAGTGGAAGAAAAGGACGCTTCATTTTAGGTATCTTGTGGTCTATTTGTTTTGTTTTTTTTTCTCTTTTTTCTTTTTTTCTTTTTCAATCACTCTTGTTCTCCCTTTTTTTCTTGCCAGGTCAACTCAAGGTCGTCCAATCCATTGAAATTTTTGTGACCATGTGGGTTTATTAGGTCTCCTCTTAGTCGTCTTCTTTTGAGTGAATGAAGTTAAGATGATCTAAATGACCCTTTTTACGTGACTGATGTTTCTGCAATCATACACCATTAAAATCTGGAACACCATAAATTGTAACAGAAAAATTGTAGATCTAAAAACTCTCCAAAAAAAAGACAGGTGTACAGGTCATAAAGGGAGAACGCAATATTATCCGTATTGCACTATTTGCGTATGATAATGACCTCGTACTGTCGTAGCAAAGCTTTGACTCTTTTTGGAAAACGAGAAGAATGGCAGCAGCACAGCAACAACAACAACAATAAAGAAACAAACGACTCGACTAAATGAGATCAGTCTGTTCGACTTTGGTGAGGGTTCAACATCAAATGATCAAATGCCATTTGAAACGGCTAATGAAACGAAGGCCCAATTGTCACGCTTTGCAGGAGAGCCCCCCCCCCCCCCCCAAAAAAAAACAAAAAAAAAACAACAACAACAACAACAACAACAAACAAACAAATAAAAGAAAGAGAAAACTCACTTCATCCTGGCTAGAGGGCTGCCGGAGCTGGAAAAAAAAGAAGAAAAAAACACAATGTATGACTGGGGCTCACAGTCTTCGTTTTCATTCTGCATCGAACTTTGTGATGACGTATTTGTTCATCAAAAGCACACTTCAGTTACGTCACAGCTAGAGATTTCGTCACGCGATTGCACTTTATAAAAGTGACTGTGCGTCATTCATCCTATTAGAGATAAAACAGATCAGTTGCAGGGCACATCACTAAGAGAGATCAATATACTGTTAACACCATAAACCCGAAAGCAAGATTTCTGACAACAGAACTTAAAGAAATAGGACTCCATCACAAACCTCAAGCCAAGTTTGAGTTCAATGAGAATAGAAATTACCTGGAAAAGAAAGATACAGACGGAAAACAAGTGGGTGGAACAAATCAGAAACAAAAGAAAGAACTTCAGAACTCGAAAAAACAAACAAGGAATCGGATTTCCTCCAGCTGAACGAATGCAGGGTCAACCCTCTCGATTATGGAAGCTTACGCCAGCGAGATGGGGGTGCATCTGGACAATCTGCGGAAAACGGGACTGTTTTGTGACGTGCAGATAGTACTCCGTGCAGAAAACCGCCGATTTCATGTGCACAGGAACATTCTGGCCAGCTGTAGCCGCTATTTCGAACGCTGTTCACCTCGGTCAAAGCGGGCTCCGGGCAGATCGAGGGGGAGATACCCGGGGTGACGTATTCCGATATGGAGGCCATTATACAGTTTGCCTACCTTCAGGTCAGGGCAGAAAAAGGGAGGGACAAAGTGACATCCAAACTGACTTCTTATTACTGAGAACTCAACTAAAAGAACTTTGTGTACTTTATTTAGTCTGTGGTGTGTGTTCGTTCGTCCCTTCTGTTGAAACTTTTAGTGTGTCTTTTTTGGCGTTGTGCCTTTGTTGTATTTGTTTGTTATTTTGTTCAGCCAACATTTGATATTGAAGGAGGGTAATACGTGGATTTCCATTGCACTCTTGTTGCTCCCCACCTCAGGCTTCTCTTCTCTATCCCTTTTGTCCCCCTTTTCAAACTTGAAAAATGGACTTAGTGTGACCAGGAGCAGTGGTAGGAGGGGCACACAGGTTCGACTGTGCCTACGATACCTTTAGGACAGCCGTGAGTTGGCGCAGGGACTACGGTCCGACCCATCCCACTCCGTTCACCCTACTTCCCCACTCCCCATCCCCCACCCGGCACTCCCCACTTTATCCATCCTTATCTGGACCATCCCACCTGGCCCTCCTCCCCCTCCCCCCCCCCCCCCCCCCCCCCCCCCACCTCATCTCCATCCTCCCATACTTTCCCCTTTTTTCCCTTCGAATCATCATCATCATCACTCTCCTCTCTCTCTCTCTCTCTCTCTCTCTCTCTCTCTCTTCTCTTCTCTCTCTCTCTCTCTCTCTCTCTCTCTCTCTGTGTAATAATTGTCTGTGTTCTTTACCCTATACCACCATCCCATCCCAATCTCCTCCCCCACTGTTCTCTACATCTCTCTCTCTCTCTCTCTCTCTCTCTCTCTCTCTCTCTCTCTCTCTCTCTCTCTCTCTCTCTCTCTCTCTCTCTCTCACTGCGTATGTGCGTGCGCGCGCGCCCGCGCGCGTGTGCGTGTGTGTGTGTTCTCTGTCTCTGTACTTTTGCATGTCCGTCTGTCTCTGTCTTTGTCTATGAGTCTGTCTCTGTCTCTCTTTGTCTCTCTGTCTCTATCTCTCTGTAACAACTGTCTTCTTCACTTTTTAACCACTCCCCCGCGCCAGTCTCCTCTTCCACCATTCTCTCTCTCTCTCTCTCTCTCTCTCCTCTCTCTCTCTCTCTCTCTCTCCCCTCTCTCTCTCTGTATGTGTCTCGTTGTGTGTGTGTGTGTTGTGTGTGTGTGTGTGTGTGTGTGTGTGTGTGTGTGTGCCCGCGCGTGCGTGTGTATGCGTGTGTTTCTCTGTCTCTGTTTCTGTCTTTGCCTGTCTGTCCATCTATCTGTCCGTCTTTCTCTCTGTCTCTGGCTGGCTGGCTGTCTGTCTCTCTCTCCTCTCTCTCTCTCCTCCCTCCCTCCCTCTCTCTCTCTCTCTCTCTCTCTCTCTCTCTCTCTCTCATTTTTTTCATCCCTTCCCTATCCAATGCAAAACAGCACGCGCACCTCACTGCCGAGAACATCGAGTCAGTGATGTTCACCGCGGACCGTTTCAACGTACTGGGACTGCTCAAGCAGTGCGAGAACTTCCTGGAATCCCACATCCAGCACGACAACGTCATCGGCATTCTGAAGATCTCCCGCCATCTTCACTGCCGGCAGTTGGAGCGCAAGGCTCTGCGCTTTCTGCTGGTCCACTTCGGCGAGGTGGTGACCTACAGCGCCGAGTTCCAGCTCCTGACGGCTGAAGAACTGGCGGCCTTGTTCAGGGCGGACGAGCTGAACGTTCGGCACGAGGACAAGGCAGTGCGGGCTATGCTGCAGTGGGTGGCCTTCAGGCCAGAGACTCGGGCGGATTGCTACCCGCTACTGCTGAGCGCCCTGCGGTTGGGGCTAGTTAGCAAGAGGACTCTTGTGGATCAGTTGCTCGGGGAGCAGAGCCTCATGCAGAACGCTGCGGCTAGAGACCTCGTGCAGAAAGGTGGGTGAAGGGGAAAGGGTAAGTGGACAGGTAGGTGTATGTGTATGTGTATGTGTGTACTTGCAGTGTGTGTGTGTGTGTGTGTGTGTGTGTGTGTGTTGTGCGTGCGTGCGTGCGTGCGTGCGTGCGTGCGTGCGTGCGCGCGTGCATGCGTGCGTGCGTGCGTGCGTATATGCATGTGTGTGTGCGCGTGCCTGCGTGTGTGAGTGCGCGTGCGTGCGTGTGTGTGTGTGTGTGTTAAACACACACAGAACGTCAAAGTCCAGTAGCCCCCACTTATTCCCCTTGAGTTTTTCTCTTTTTTTGTTTCTTTTGTTTTGTTTTGTTTCATCGGTTGAAGTGGATTCATTGTCCAGAATATTTCTGATTCCAAATGTAGTGCCGTAACAGACTAAGTACATGCACGACACGTGACCCAAAAAGACTATCACCCACACAACTACTAAAGATATACTGAAAACTTAGAACGGAGAGGTAAGAACAAACCGGGTTTTGTTATTTCCGGATTTCAAAACACAGTAATACGTTCACACAAAACAAGACAATTTTTTTTTTTTTTTTTTTTTTTTGCTGTCCCAACCTCTGCGCCACCTCAGAGGCAGTGCACCCACGCCGCTCATTCCGACACCCCGTCCACAGCCACAGCCCTGTCTGCCCCGCCGCAGCCCCGCCACCGGCAATCCACAGGGAGCAGTCAACGTCAAGTCGTCGAGAGACAACCCAACGGAGGAGTCACTGCACTGCTGCCGAGTCACTTCGGTGGTGTTCAGTGGCGCCTGTTCTGATCTAACATACGCAGGACACCACTTACTAAGCCCCCTACTGACGACAATAATTGCTTAGTCGCGGAGCCGGCGTGAGTGAGCTCCCCCTCTGGAGGGCGCCACCACGTCCGTCCAACGACAGCCTCCATGGACTCGCCGATACCGGTGACCCCGACGGAACCAAACCAAGGCCACAGACGTGGAGAGGACATCAAAACTGAGATCGCCATGAGAGCAGGGCATGAAGGGCCACAGAATTTGAGACTTTTTTTTTCATGCTGATCGATGAGAATGAGGATGATTAAGATGATGCTACGGATTTCCATTTTGGTCTGAGACTACATGACAGGGCTGTACTCGACGCTTCCTTTCATAATATATCCCGGCGTCAACCAGGACCGAGAGATACAAGCACCTCCAGTGTTGGTCAAGAAATTTGAGCCACACTCTCAGAAACGCGTCCATTAAGTGGATGAAACTCGACTGTGTGGTCCCAGTCTTCCCAACTGAGTCCGCAGCAAACTCAACTCTGGGGAGGAGCCGATCGGGGCAGAAAAACCCACATGACTCTGATGGGATTTGAACCCACGACCTCCCAGCCGGGAGTCCGCAAAGCTAACCACTTCCCCACGGCGGCTGGTAAACAAGACAAATTCTTGTTTCAAAAGGGGGATGGGGAGGGGGACTCAGTATCGCAGTTTTTTTTCCTCCAGAGTCGTTGCCAAGGACAACTGTCTCGCAGAAAGTGCATGTCGCATGGTGTAATTAAGTTCACCTTAAAGGGACAAAAATACCGAGAAAGATAAGGAGGTCGAAATCGAGTCTTCTCCGTTTCTGGCTAAATGGCTTGTCCACTGGATCACCTCTGTCTTTCGTTTATTTCCTCAGTTCTTTTGGTCCACTGTTCGAAACACAACGATCAATGGTTGGTGTTAAGTGACTTATCAAAACTCCCGCACACAGGCCAGCCATGTAAAATCTCTTCGATGACTCAGTCGTTCGTTGTGCAGGTCCGAGTCCACGGAATTGGAAACAGTTTTGACCCAAAACGCTATATCTTCTTCTTCTTCTTCTTCCTAAAATACTGGTTCACTCAAAAGCGAGTAGGTCACCAGCGCGCATGTTAAAAAGTAAAATAAAATAACATAAAATAGTGCGACTCAGACTGTTGGCCCCTGGAGCAAATTTGGCAACAAGGGGTCGCACTCGATATTCAAGAAGTTAAAAGCAATGGCCAAATTCAGGCCCAGGTAACAGTAAAATATCTGGGGAAGTTAAAATAGAAAATCGTCAATATGCAGATCTCAAAACTGTCGTATCAATTTGTTTTTTAAATGAGATTGCATTTGTGGCAATCTTGATGGCACCCGGCAGTGAGTTCCACAGCCGTACAGAACTAGGATAAAATGAATGTAAGTGGCTGTCAATATTTGATGCAGGTATGGTATAACATTGACCGCCACTCCTGGTGCTACTTTTATTCAATACTAGTTGTTCCATTGGAATATCAATTACTTTAGCTCTGCCTTTGAAGAAGATGTTAAGTTTGATAAAAGCTCTTCTCTTCTCTCTAAGGGTTTCCATTCTAATTTCCTCATGTTCTTCCTAGTATTCCCTTTTCTCTGACGTGGTTCCCTGTTACGAACCGTGCTGCTCTCTTCTGAATCTTTTCGAGGTTATCAATGTCCTTTAGATGGTAAGGATCCCAAACTGAGCAACCATATTCCAGTACTGGTCTAACCAGTGTTTTGTAGCAGTCGTCTTTAACCTTTTGGGGGCAGTCATTGATATTCCTGTATAAGAAAGCTAAGATGTTATTTGCTTTCTTACATATTAGATTGTAATGTTCTTTCCATTTGAGACGACTATCTATAATCACGCCTAAATATTTTGCAGCATTAGTTTCTTTAAGAATAGTATTATGGATAGAATAATCTGATCTAATTGGTGAGCGTTTGTTACATATACGCAACACTTGGCACTTTTGGGGATGAAATTCCATTTTCCAAGTTCTTTCCCACTCTTGTAAAGCGTTTAGATCTTCTTGTAGAATGCGTGTATCATTCTTGCTTCTGATTGTTCTGTATACTAAGCTGTCATCTGCAAAAAGCCTTATAGTAGTTCCAGGAGAGAGATTTCTACTTATGTCATTTATATAAATTAAGAAAAACAAGGGCCCCAGAACAGTTCCCTGTGGTACACTTGACAAGACTGGTTTACAATGGGATGACGACCCTTCCACAACAACTTTCTGCGTTCTCCCAACGAGGAATGATCTAGCCCATTTTAGCAAAGAACCGCCAATGCCTATGTGTTCTAATTTAAGCAGCAGGCCCTCATGGTCAACCTTATCAAAGGCTTTAGAAAAGTCTAATAAACTTGCATCTATTTGCTGTCTGTTGTTAAGACAGTTATTAAAATCATTGAGAGTTGTTATAAGTTGAGTCTCACAACTCCTTCGCTGTCTAAAACCATGCTGGGCGTTATTTAAGAAGTCATATTTGTCAAGATGGTCCATTATGCTACTATATATTATGTGTTCAAGTAGTTTTGCTGATATGGATGTAAGAGATACGGGTCTATAGTTCTCTGCTTTTGTTTTGTCACCCTTTTTGAATAAGGGAACAATGCTCGCATCTCGCCACTCATCAGGTATTACTCCCTGGTCCAGTGAAGCTTGGTAAAGTAGTTGGTATACCTCACTCAATTCATTGGCACATAATTTTAAGAGCTTGCCAGGAACGCCATCGGGACCAGTAGCTTTGTTTTCATTGATGTTGGTCAGTAACTTAAATACTCCTGCTTTGTTTACTTTGATGTTTTGCATTTCAGGGAGTTTATCATCATCCTTTAGTCTAACGTTAATTAAAGGTTTGGGATTTGAGAAAACTGAACAAAACTTGGCGATTTTCATCTGTTCTGACTTCGCTCTTAATACTTGACCTTTGCTGTAACCTCGAACTTTGACCTAAGACGAAAAGATCGAAACTTGGCTCGACAACTCATACAGACACGCAATCAACGAGAAGTGAGAGAGGTTTTTAGGAAATACTGTTCCCTTCAGAAATCCTCTCCCCATTTCCCTAATCCATTATCATGAGTAGCCTCCTTCGTTCAAAGCAATGTCTTAGCAACTTATTTCCACCCCTTTTCGGCCGTCCATCAACGACAACTCTGCAACGGACTCGACTCGGAGTTATAAATCCATTTTGTCTTTGTACAGTTAGTTCCCTTCTCCCT
>CM031604.1:87770055-87780055 GCA_018398815.1 Conus ventricosus
CGTCACATGTGCACCAGCTAAACCGTCAAGCGTGCAGCTTTTGTACTCTGATGACGTGATTATGCAACTTTTTCCTTTTTGTTTTGTTTTTTTGGGTTTTTTTGTTTAAGGACTGTTCGACTTTGATGTCTGAGCTTCACTGAGTACCCTTCCAGTTTAGATTGTTGATGGTGGTACTGGAGGTTGTTGTGGTGTTTTCATTGATGTTCTGTCACCTGCGTCTTCTACCGTTACTATAGTCAGACTGTTAGGGCCGGCCATTACTACACCTGTTTCTGACACTACCGCTGCCGCCGCTACTGCTGCTGCTTATGCTGTTGCGTTTACTGTGACGAATACTGCTGCTTGCACTGCTGCTATAACTATTACTGGGTGATTAATATTGTTGTTCTTATTGTTGTTGTTGTTGCTGTGTTGTTTTTGTTTTGTTTTGTTTTCTTCGTTTGTTTGTTTGCGTTTTGTTATTCCAGTCTTTCGCAACATCTTGCTATTCTACAAGCATAAGGCCATCACCATTGCTGCAGGGTGGGGGTGGGGGTTATGGCTTGCAAATTTTCATAAAATTTCAGGGAGATAGATTGAGAGAGAGAGAGAGAGAGAGAGAAAAGATGAGAGAGAGAGAGAGGGAGAGAGAGAGATGAGAGAAGAGAGAGAGAGAGTGTAGAAGCATCCCACGCGCACTCGCGCGCGCACGCGCGTGCTCACCACACACACCACACACACACACACACACACACACACACACAACACACCAATAAGTCTTTTATGTAAAAGTAGATGTTCCCAGACAAACCAATTTGTTTCAATTTATTTTAGTAATTTATGATCCCAAAAACACGATCATATGCCTTTTTTTTATCAAAAAAGGTTGCTAAAAATATTCTTTCTGCGAGCAAATTGATGCTTTACTGTGTAGTCAATTTGACAAGATGATCAATGGGGGCCCTACCCTTTCAAAAACCCGGCTTGGTTTTTTGGGATCACTTTATTTTTATTACAATAGAATATTAGTCGGTTTTAAAACTATCTTTTCCATAAGTTTGCCTACATGCGAAGTTAATGATATAGGTCTGTAATTATTCTTATTATTTTTCGTTTTTCCTTCTTTAGGAATCGGTATTATGATAGAATGTTTCCATATTTTAGGGTTTTGTCCCTGTTCCCACATTTTTGAAATAAGTCGTGTAGCAACAGTACCCAACTGTCTGGCAAATGTTTAAGTAAGATATTAGAAATAGCGTCCATGCCTACTGATGACTTTTTATTAGTCAGGGAAAGTTAGCTTCTCTCAACTCACGTATAGTAATTGGGCCATTGAAATAAAGATCATCTGTCCGCTGTGGATCTTGACAGTCATCTTTTCTTTCTTCATTTTCCCTGAAACTTTTATAAATTTTTTGGGGTAGTTTGCTTGCATTCATTATATCAGCAAACATATCTACAAATGATTCTGCCTTTCCGAATTGCTTGGAAATTCATTGCCATAAATTTTGATTGGACAGTGTGGCAAATGAACGCCATTTTCTTTTCATTAAATTTTTCCACACCCTCTGTAAGTCTTTATGGGTATGTGTTTCATTGGTGCAGAAATTTAAACCCAAATGTTCCCGCTTGACTTTTGCAATCGTTCTATTACTCATGACATTTGCTTTCTTCATTGGAGCATGCGTTTTTGGGTCCAGGATTTTGTAGTATAATTTATATTTTTTCTGTTTTCTTGTCAACGCTTTCTGGCATTCATCATTCCACCATACATTCCCTGCATGTTTATCTGATTTGCGAGCTGCATCTTAGGATGGCATAATCAGCAGCATTTAGAAACTGTTTCTGTAAATTTGAGTAATAAATGTCTATGTCATCATCTTTAATGCAATCTATGTTTGTGCACATAAAAAGCTCTAATGTTTCCGTCAGCAAAGTTATAATTGTATTTAGGAAATGACACCCTTCATCTCTATCGCTTAGATATTTGTTGATCATTGATAGTGGTAACAATGGGTATATGATCCTCCCAAGCGTGTCAAAAGTGGTTCCCATGTGCAATTAGGGGCCCCAAAGCAGGGGAATTAAAGATAGATCAATGGAGGTGGCTCTATGATTTGCATTGTCTGGAATTCTAGTCACTCTTCCATCGTTTAAAAGGTAAAGATTTGAGTCTACTATGTTTTCTAAAAATCTGTGACTAGTGATAAAAGTGAAATTTTTTTCCCCAAAAAGGGGGGGAGTGTGCATTAAAGTCTCCACAAATTAGCCACTTTTTGTTTAGATTTTGTATTGTACGAATCCATTCTGTGTTAATTTCTGTTGGGCCTTTTTTGGTAAGTAGACAGAAAACAACATTTATTATAAGTTGATCATTAAACTTTAGATTTGCAGCACATGAAAGAAATTAGGATCATTCTTGGGGGCTGGGGAATCGCACACTGTATACTGTATTTTTTCATTAATGTATATAGCTGTTTAATATTTTTGTTTTATTTACTATCTCATGCACTGGTGGATAAAAAATAATTTACCAGTTTAGGTAGGCTGTTTTGGTTTACATTCAAAGATTGTAAAATCAGAAACCTGGTATTTTGAAGAAACAAGATGTTGAGTTTAAATAAGACAGGTTTGTTTTTATAGACCTGCAGTTCCATTGTAAAACCTTAATGGGAACTGACTTTGTCATGATAAGGAAAAAAAGAAAGTGTGAAGAAATTCGGTTATTTGTTTTAAAATAACACGAATAAACCTCACGTAAAAATGATAAATATAACGCAGAGAAATACGCTTACAAAAAAATAAATAAAAAAAATATTTAAAAAAAGGGGGGGGGGGGGTGGGAGGTGGAGGGGGTGGTTTTTAATCAATCAACTAAACGAGAAATTATGAACAATATTTCGCGATGGCAACAAGTCTCAAAAATATAATCCAAAGAAGTCAATAGCCAGTCATTGCACTGTTGAAGCTTATACAAAGCTAGACAAGTACTAAGCCTAGAAAACATTCTTATGGAAATGTAATTTTAGAGGTATCCTCAAACTAAGAAGTTCGAAAAAGTTCCATGGTCTTCCATATCGTGGGTAAGGAGGGCATCTGCGGAGGCTAGGTTTTTTGGGGTGAATGCCAGTGCTGGTGGTACATGGGAGGAGGGGGGACGTGATGTTCTTCGCGGTCTCTCCAGAAAATGTCCCCCAATGTCGGCCCACGTTGCCGCCAAAATGCTGGAACCACGGGGGTTGGGGTGGATGTCTCCCCCATGAATTTGCCGTGGGTGGAGAAGTTAGAGGGTTGATGAAAAATAGTTCTGATAGATTGTAACCCTTCACTTAGAAATGCATTAAAAAGTTCTCTTTTGCATCAAGTTGGGAGTCACGCACGGGGATGATTTTGCGACAAAAAATTTTGATGTTGGGATGGTCAGCAGCGATGTTCTTGATTACTTTTGTGAACTTTTTAGCGTGGTTTTGGGGTCTGATGATTGATGTCATTTATTCCCCAATGAACAAAAAACTGCATCTATATCTACTGGCTTGCCCTCCCGTTTTCGATTACGGCTGTGGTAAATTGAAAAGTTTTCTGAATATCTTCAGTGGTACGGCATTTTACCCGACCGAAAAGTACAAGCCGTAGGACCAACCCAGTCTCTTTGTTTTGATTTCCACTGAAGACAGAATCCCCCAAAAGAACGACTTGTGGAAGCTTTTCCCCATTGTGACGCTTTCGAACATTCTTTTCTGCTTTGACGTCACGCGTGGGCTTCCTATCATTGACGTCAGTTTTCATATCTCCAATTTGCTTTTGTTCTGTTTCGATTTCCTTTTTGTTTTCTTTTTGCTTTATTGTTGTTTGCCGATTGTTTTTGGTGCAGGGGTCAGTGGAGCAGTTCTTGAGATCCGCGAAAGTTTTTCCGGCTTCGTATGGAAGCCAGGGAGTTCAACAGAGGGGCATGTTTCAGTCTTCTCTGGTTCTTTTTGTAAGACAAGCTCGGCGTTAGGTTTTTAATTTCATCGGTTTTGGACTTTCACTGTCTTTTCTAGACTGTCAATGCGCTCGAAAAGCGATTGAATCATATACGAAACAGACTCACTGACCTCCGTCTGGGTGCTGATATCTTTTGTTTCCGTCTTCTTCAGTTTATCTCGAGGTGCCTCTGTCGTGGAGCTCTGGGCCTGGTCCTGGCGTCCCAACGGTCCCAGCACATCTTTGCTTGCATTTTCAATGCACGCCTTTTTTGGTGCCGTCTCTTCTTTTTCTTTTTACAACGCTCGTTAGGCGTTCACCCAAGAAGCATGCAAACAAAGGTGGGAAATTCCCATTCGACTACACGCATGCCTACAATGGGTATTCCACAAGGCTCGGTAATAGCGCCCCATTTTTTAATATATTTACTCATGACCTACCTCAATGTTTGTCAAAAAATGTCAACTTAGTACAATATGCAGATGATATTTGCTGTGGATGAATGTGTCCATGAAAAAGAAGTCACCAAAAAGAGATATAAATTACTATAGAAAAGCTTATCAAATGGAATTAGATAAATTTAAATAACTACTTGTTTGAAAATGGACTAACTCTATCAACTGAGAAAACTCATTTGGTTTTATTTAACAATGGTGCTGATCCACCCAATTTACCATCCCTTCATATTGGGTCTGATATTTTGGAATATGAACAAAGGGTAAGTTTTTGGGGGTTCATATTACTTCTAATTAAACTGGAATTATCACATTGAATACTTGTTATCTAAAGCAGAAAAACTTTAAATTTTTTAAAAGTTATCAGTAAGCAATACTGGAGCCAAGATGTCAGAGTACTAAAACATCTAGCGATAAAGTCTTGTTCGCTCTAGGCTTACGTATGGTCAAGAAGTTTTTTTCACCGCTCCAAAATATTTATTAAACAAATTACAAAGCGTGGATTGTAAAGCTTTTGATTGGCCTTGGGGGTTCCTTTCCATACATCAACAATAGCGACATATAGAGAGGTAGGAGTACTTCCTTTAAATGAATGCCGCCAGTTGCCATCGCTAAATATTTGTTAAAAGGCTCTTTACGTGAAAACAATGTGAAATGAAATTGGCTTAAGATCAGATGTTGACTTCCCCAAACGAGCCAAAAACATATCATGTCTTAAAACAATAAAAACTGAAACTCTAGATAATTTTCAACAATCAGGAATAGAATTAGACGATATGGTAAAATGTAGTAATCCATGTAGTGCTATCCCTCCATGGGAATTACAAAAAGGACATTTTGACATTAATTATACCGATGCAAAGAAAATGAGAATATAAATTTTATTGGCACAGTTGCGAATGAGCATTTATTTCTCAATTATCCAAATCATCTCAAAGTTTTTACCGATGGTTCAGTTCTAGAAAATCACGAAGCTGGTGCTGCTTTCACTATCCCCCACTTAAAGGTCAAAAGAGGTTTTTATATTGGAAAGCACAGATCTATATTTACAGCTGAATTAACTGCTATTCTTATGGCTTTGCGTTATTTGCTTGATTTTCGAAAACAGTGACTCGATTCTTTTTTGTGTTGATTCAAAATCAGTGTTGTATGCCTTAAGCAATTCAAATTCTAGTGTGAGGACAGATTGATTTTTGAGATTAATCATTTGGTGCATTTCCTTATTCTAAGAGGTAGTAATCTTATCCTTCTTTGGGTGCCTTCACACAGTGGATACATTTCAATGAATCGGTAGATTAAACTAGCTAAAAACTCTGCAGATTATACAAATGAAGCATATAATTGAAAATCCCATTATCTCTGAAAGAAGGGTATAGCCTACTGCAGAATGCTTGCTGGAAGCATTTTAGAAAGAAACAAGATGTTGGCCACTCATCACTGCTGACCACAAACGATTTTTTTGAAGATGTTTTTATATTAAGTATGGTCAATTGTCTAATTTAAAGGCTTTTAACTTCCTTGCTTATAGATTCAAACTTAATGCTTTTAAGACGAAATTCACTTCCAACATCACATGTGTTTGTGGTGGGAAAATTTCTAATGAACATATATTTTTCCCACTGTAGAAAAATGAAGACATATCTGCCTTCTTTTTCGGAAAAGTCTCTGAAGGAGGTTTTAGAAAAACCCCTTTTGATCTGTGACATTGTTTTAGGACTTGTTCGGAGTACCATTTTTAGATTCCTTTAATGATTCTATTTTCACGTTTAAATGTTATTTTTCCTGTTACCTTCAGCGTTCATTGATGTTTTAAAATGTTATTCTAGTTATGTTATAGGTTGCAATTTTTATTCATGTTAACATTTTTTCTTCCGGCTCCCATTCTGATCCTCCTTTTTCTCCTTCTTCCGTTTTCATTTTACTTCTTCATCTTTTTCTATCTCCCTGTTTCTCTATCTCTTTATCTCCTTCAGTTGCCTGTCTATCCACCCCCCCCCCCCTCCCCTCCCCTCCCCCTTTTCTACCTTGTTTATTTATTTTTTGTTGTTGTCTAAAATCACTTACGTGTATAGACATTAAATTGAAGAACACACACACACACACACACCACACACACACACACACATTCTCACCATCTAGAACGAAACCAACCAACCAAAATAACGAGAACAACAACAAAAAACTGTGATTAAGGTTTATTTCTACAATTATTCTCTCTCTCTCTCTCTCTCTCTCTCTCTCTCTCTCTCTTCAAATCATTGAACAGCTCTGCTCGGAAATTTAATCCCAACACCCGCACCTGGCACGAGGTAGCCCCCATGCATCTCAGTCGCTGCTACGTCTGCGCTGCTGTCCTCGATGGGCACATTTCGCCTGCGGAGGTTTCGATGGCGTCAACAGGCACAAATCGGCGGAACGCTACACCCCCTTTAAGCAACCAGTGGAACTTCATTGCCGACATGATCACGGTTCGCAGTGACGCTGGAGCCTGTGGATTGAATGGTAGGTGATGATGAATCTTCGGTGAGGGCACATCGAGGTTATTTGAAACGAAGATTCAAAGGGCGCTGTTAGTTTTATTTTGAACCTGACTGAGGCAAGGTCAAAGGTCGAAGAAGCCATTTTTAGTATTTACGAGTAAGTCTGTTAGTTATTACTGTCTGTCCGTGTGTTTGTCTCACTATATTGGAGATGAAAAACAGGCTGTGCCAATTTTGAATGTTGATTCGGGTCTGTTTATTTCTCCAGTGGTTGTGGCGGTGTACATGCGCCAGGTACGGGTTCTATGGGCAAGCTTAGAACTTTTTGTGTGTGTGGGGGGGGGGGGGGGGGGGGGGGGGGGGGGGGGGGGGGGGGGGGGGGGGGTCTACTTGTTTGTTCTTTGCGCTCTATGTTGTCCTCGTTGCAAAGCGATTCAGTGTCGCAAGCACTGAAAGCAGCATTCGCTTAGGGTTTGGGGTTATGGGCGTGTATTTTGTTCATAGTTGGAGCAAGAGTTACCCTACCTGTTTGTTATTTACATTTATTTTTCGAATATTGTATAGTTTCATGACCTTTGGGGGACGAAGGAGCGTAGTTCCGGTACTTGTAACTTGATGGGCGAAAACCTTTTTTGCCATATGGCTGGCGATCCATCATTAACGCACACCTATGAAGCGGTTTTTAAACGCAGATCTAGAACATTAAAATCTAACAAACGATTGTATAACTGATTATTTTTGTTTGTTTTTGTGATCAGTTTTGATGTGTGTGTGTGTGGAGGTCTATGGGTATGTGAGAAGGGATTAAAAGGGGGGTGGGGGTACTCCTATACCTCCATCTGCCGTCCGCAAACATAATTTGCCTACGGGTCACTGACCGATTTTAGGATCAAGCCATTATTGGACTTAAGTCTTGCATGTATTTTTTTTTTAATTGACTTTAATTTGCGGGAAAGGAACAAGGTGTAAATGAACTAAATACATGTGTATATCAACGTGCATGAGCAGCCGCATGTGTGTGTGTGTGTGTGTGTGTGTGTGTGTGTGTGTGTGTGTGTGTGTGTGTGTGTTGTAAATGAAGATATGGAGATTTTTCGACAGAAGCCTTTCAACAGCAGAGTCCTGCCCCTATGGTTTCAGGTAAAATGTACGTGGCCGGGGGGTTTTCAGGCTTGGAATGCCTCAGTTCTTCCGAACAGTATGATCCGCTTGCTGACCAGTGGACAATGATTGAAGCCATGAACTTTCGCCGAAGTGGTGTTACAGTGGTCAGCTTTCAAAACACGCTCTTCGCCATTGGGGGATTCAACGGTGTGCACCGTCTGGATCAGGGTTATGGCATGTGTGTGTGTGTGTGTGTGTGTGTGTGTGTGTGTGTGTGTGTGTGTGTAGAGAGAGAGAGAGAGAGAGAGGAGAGGAGAGAGAGAGAGAGAGGTGTGTGTGTGTGTGTGTGTGTGTGTATGTGTGTGTGTGCGTGCGCGCGCGCGCACTTGAATACAAAGTTAAGCTATCAAATTTCACACCACTTAGAATACAAAAATAAGCTATCAAATTCCTATTTGTTTGCAAGAGAGCTGAGATCGATTGTCAGGCGATATAGAGTGTTTCTGTGGATGTCGATTTGTGGTCAAAATCAATACAGCTTTAGAGAGATACATTGTGGAGGTGCCTATTCGTAAGCTGGACGGAGAAGAACGAGGGGTGAGGAAGAGAGGGAAAAGCAGAACACAGAAGGGTGGGGGTGTGGAGGCGGAGTGAGGTAGGGGCTTCTCCAGTCTGAATCGGGGTAACTGGACCTGATTAAACTAAGGGTAGGAAGAAACTCTAGGGAGAGCTGGACAGCGGAGGGTCCTCAGACAACAAGCATCCCTTACTCCTGAACTCTTGGGAGGCCTTGCCGCCTCCGTGTCATGACTCCTGGATGCCCTTCTGCCACTGCACCCCCCCCCCCCCCCCCCCCCCCCCCCCACTTTATTGCGGTAACATTTGAAATTTTTAATTCTTTTTTCTATATTGCTGTGATCTAAGCCTGAAACTCCCGGATGGTCCGACGCCTCAAGATGAAATGAACTTGACACGGACATCTGTTGTAAATTGGTAACTCTCTTCAGCTGCTTATTCTGTTGCCTTTGGGGTTCTGATCGTCTTCTCTCCAGAAATCGAGAACTGTTCCATGTGATTAAAGGCAAATGCACCCACTGACAACTCCTTATGTTCCAACATTGTTGGCGAAGACTTTGGGATTGAAGCCAGATCCCCTCACCCTGCTGGCTTGACTGACATACCTCTCAGTCTTTAGAGGTGTGAGCTTCATCGTCTCTGCTTTCGGAAGACACGGGAAAATTTTTTGTTCTGATTATGGTGATCGGAGCACTACAACTGACCGCATGCCTGCCTTTCGGGTGATTTCAGGAGGGGTTGAAAATGTCACAGCTGATTCTAGACCATGATTTGAAGCCACCAGCCGTGTAGGACATTGTTGTTGGAGCTTCTGACTGCGTGGTGTTTCCTCAGAGAATCCATGATACGATTCCTATCATCATGGACAGACAACACTAATGACAAAACACGTTGTTTGTGTACGCATAAGCATACCTGCGCTTTGGTGCATGAGCAGTGCACACCTGTGTGTGTATAGGTGCGTCGTGCGTGCGTGCGTGGTGTGTGTGTGTGTGTGTGTGTGTGTGTGTGTGTGTGTGTGTGTGTGTGTGCGTGCATGCGTGTGGGTTCGTGCGTATGGGTGCGTGTGTGTGTGTGTGTGTGTGTGTGTGCGTGTGGTGTGTGTGTGTGTGTGTGTGTGTGTGTGTGTGTGTGTGTGTGTGTGTGTGTGTATGTGTGTGTGTGTGTGTGTGTGTGTGTGGTGTGTGTGTGTGTGTACACGCATGGCCATGCCCGAGACGTGTACTTGAATCGTGCCCATGCCTGCTGTATATATGATGGCCTATGGTTTGCAGTGGAGCGGTATTACCCCGAGCAGAGGGCGTGGATACAGGTGGGCACCATGAAGAAAGGACGCAGCAATTTTGCCGCTGCTGTCATGGATCAGCGCATCTTCGCCATCGGAGGATATGATGGTAACGGATCTATGGGAGTGTACGAGAGTCAAAACAGTGATTACAG
>CM031604.1:87787555-87836161 GCA_018398815.1 Conus ventricosus
CAGAATGAGATGATGTCCTTTGTTCCACTTATCACTAAAAAGACATTTGGAAAATCAGTATTTTTTTTAGCAACATTCGGTGAACATGAAGACGGATGATAGTCAACCTAACATGAAACTTTCAAATCTGGTCTTTGACCAAATGCACTTAAAAGACTGTGTGACAGTCACACCTTTAAAACTTGTTTATGAGTATTTGTATGACTCAGCTGCATGCAGTCAAAATGAAAACAACCTTCCCGATTTAGCACCAAAATTTCAGCATTAACCTTTCACTTTTACATCCACTTCCAAGTTATTTTGTTGTATGGTCATGTGTATGTAAGTGTCTCAAAGTGCCTTTGTTTTGTTTCGTTTTCAAATTGCAATTACACTTTTTCTTTCGTTAATTTTCAAGACACATAATCATGGTTCACAATTTGTATTAACCCATAATCGCTGCCAGGGTTTTTGCTGAAACAAGGGTATGGACACTGGAATGAACTGGTTGAACAATTCTTTTGACTACATGCAGTGATTACTGCCCTAAGAAAGTGTGATGATGTTGTACCGGAAAATTCTAACCGCAGTTGGTCATCACTCTGATATAGTCACAGCTATCACACCTAGTCACACTGCTTGAAGCGCAGCTGAACATGCAGGCAATAGCAGGGCCACCAAAAAGACACAACTTGTACAACATCCAAAACTGTCACAATGATAAGAATGCGTCAGCGAACGCAACCACAGAACGATCTACCCAGCCAACAGAAAATTCAGCAAAAATAATTTTTCTACACAAGCACATACACCCAATAGATGCCCATTGTGTTTGTACCATTCCACATAATTCATCAACAAGGGAATAAAATGAATGAATGTTACAAGTATGTAAAATAATGTACACAAAACTTATGAAAACAAATGTAAAGACAGACAACAACACATACGCATACACACACACCAACTGAGAGAGAGAGAGAGAGAGAGAGATTGCATGTACACACATGCGTGTGCACAAAACAGAGAGCGAGATAAAGAGAGAGCTGACAGCATTACTCTTACTAAGTGCCAAAATTCATCCTCTCTGGCTATTAAGATACATGCATTTCACTTTGAAGAGTACTATCCACTTCTATAAAATTGCCACACACCCGTCACCCCTCTTCTCCTCTCCTGCTCTGACTATCAAATTTTCTGACATAGTAGTGTTACCAAAGTAAGCCAGTATTGTTTAAAAAAAAAACCCAAAAAACAAAAAGGAACACAATCCCCCACCCCATGCTTGGGGGAAAGTTTTCAAAGGAGGAAAGTTCTACAGCCCATTCGGTCCTGAACTTGAAATTATTTTTCAGTGCATCATTTTTACCTGTCTCCATGCCCTGGCATGGTCAGCCATTTACCAAAGCGTACTATACAAGTACTGAGCACTTTTTGCTCTTCCTTTTCCCTAAGAAGCCACACGCAGGATAAATCGAGGCTACAGTCAAAATGCCGGCAGTCCACAAAAACATCAGTCCACAAAAACATCAGGATCATGACAAAGGGCAGACAAACACCAGCAAGCTCCAGGCCTTCTTCATCTGCAATCCATTCTCAACATCAGATGACTGAAAATATTTCCATTACCAACCTCAGGAAGAGAACCACCTGAAGTTCAATCAATCAAGAAATATGCAGGCAAAAGTGGGACTAGATCAGCCTCCCACTGTGGAAGCATCACACCATCATGACGAGTCACTGAACAGGAACCCCAAGAAAGAAGGCTGGGGTGAAAAACGCAGATGCAGAGATCTGTTCCAACTGAGTGAGATGAAGGCATCCAGATGGATGTTGACCCAGCTGAAGAGAATGGTCGGGAACAGAGTCTGATAAAGGAGCGTACACCAGGCCCTCTGCTTAACTAGAAGAGCAGTGGGATTAGAAGATAAATATGATGCTCTACTAACGCAATGTGACTGAAGTCTTTGCATGGAGCTGCCTTTCAAACCTGGCGTAAGCAAGTTATGACATGGACAGAGATTTGCAGTATTTTAGGATAGTTTGAATCCTCAAAGAGACATCTCTGGATAGGCCCGTCACAAGGGCCCAAACATTCCGTAATGATATCCAGGCTGCTGCTAGTTTACACCTAGTCTTACAGTCATCAGTCCTCTTCAATTATCACAGAAACCAAAATTCAAATCATTTCCATCACCCCTAAGTTGTGACTTAGAGGTGTTGTTTGCTGGCAGAAGAAACATAGTATCTTTAAGATGCACATTCTGCGTTATATACACAGCCATCCATCAAACAACAGTAAAGTTTGGTATGAACCTGCCCACAGTTCTCTCAACCATGAATGGTAGAAAGAGAAAGGACAGGAAATGATTTTTTGGCTCTCAAGCTCAGGTTATTCCTATTTAGCCACAAAAAGAAACATAACATCCAAACCAAACATTACAGAAAATAGACATAATTTTGATCTCTGATGATAACATGTTTAGTGATCACATTTCTAAAGGGGACAAACTGCATGCTATTTACACACACATGAAAGCAAAAACCACAAAATGCACGGCAAAAAATTTGAATAAAAACCAACACAATGTGAGTGCACGGACATCATCTTCGTGCTCATGAACGTGTGTCAGGTGACATGACAGTGGTCCACATTTCCTTCCCACCCTTACTTTTCTCTGACCAGGATCATGTTACTTACTCTGCGTAGTTACCCGACACACCTGTAATGCTTTCCTTTTACTACATCAGCACAATACCATATACTGCCAGTGCACACGGTAACAACACCAATTTGAAATCAATACCATGAAACATTATTTAGCAATTATCACTGTAAAAGTTGGTGTATGTGTGAGTGTGTGTATAAGACAGAGGGAGAGAGAAGGACCGAGAGATAAGAGTTAAAAACAGTGGAGAGGTAGACGAGAATGGGAACAGAGGCATGGATATTTGAAGGGAAAAAAAAAGGCACACAAAAAAAAAAGAGAAAAAAAAACACACACATACACCAGTAGTATCCATTTTAAAACAGAAAGAAAAACTGCATGTCATACATACTAAATTAACAGCATCCTGAAGCCGATACAACAAAGCCGTGCTGAGGTTGCTAGGCATTCCTGTAATTTGCTGTCCTTAGATTTACAAAACAAACAAACAAAAAAGTGTAAAATGAAATTAATTATAAACTAAATACTACCATAAAAAAAGGTCATAATTATGAGCAAAACATGCTACAGAATAGAACTGTGTCCACTCTGGACATTGTGGACAGTTCCACTACATTACAATAACAAGAAGAAGAAAACTGGCATGTTCATAAGATACAAAAACAGTGGACTACTATGACTTTTTTTTCTTCTCTTCCCCCCCCCCCCTCCCCCTTAAATTTGTGTCAAAGCCTAATTATAAAGAATCATACAGAATACACATTTCCTGACTTAAGTATGAATACTTATGGATCTGCAGGGGCGCTGGGGAATGGAGTGGAAAGGGAAAGTGTAGAGACAGAAAGTGGAAGGCAAAGATAACAGTGAAGACAGAGGAAACAGAGGGTTGTTGTGGAAGAGAATGGGAACACAGAGAAGTGGGTGAACAGCATGGTGGAGGGTGGGATAGGGTCGGAGGAAGTGGCAGTGACAGGGCTACACGGTTTCAAATCAGTTCACCGTTTATGAAGCACAAGGACGTATAAAAGAAAACACACTGTAGCAAAGCTGAAGACAAGCCCAAAACAAAAAAATCCCCACACAACTTAACATGCAAAAACAAAGTAAAAAAACAACAACAATGAAGCTTCTTTAATACAAAATACAAAACAGAAAAGTGAATTTAAAAAAACATTTCTTCATACATCCTCAATAAAACCACTTTTAAAAAATGCACAAGATACAACTGCCATCAGCAAGCGAATAGCAAACTCAAAGAGAGACCTGAAGAGGCAAGAGCAGCTCCGATACAGGAAGCTGACACAGGGAGCAAAGAAGAAACACTCACACGCACACGCACACACACAATAATACTCCCACGATAGTCACGGTAAGCAATACAAGGGTGCAAGCACTGAAGATTCAAGAAGCCTAAAACATTTTTTTGAGTATTACATTAGCCTGAAACTACAGCCTGCAAGTCTGAAAAGAGCCTTTTCAACAGCATCTCCCCTATTATGAAAAAGCAAAAAAAAATCAAGTGGGCTATGGGGGTGGAGTGGGTTTAATGGTGTGCAAATTTGCATAAAATGAGGTGTGCGTGTGTGTGTGGTGGGGGGGGGGGGGGTGGGGGTGGGTGGTGGTGGTGTGTGTGTGTGTGTGCGAGTTCATTTTCCAGATTCTCATGTGTAAAGATGGGTCAAAGTTAGGGTGGGGACCTTTCATCCCAATGCGCTGAAGTCTTCTCATTTTCAAACTGCATGAGGAAAGCACAAACAATGGCAATTACTGTCACTTGAAGTGACTAAAACAATGCTTTCATTGCTTATTAGATATCGGTTTGTCTTTAAATATTTGGGGGGCCTTCTAGTTCCCACGCCCCTTCAAAACTGAAAAAAAGCATTTGTCCTGGGGCAGGAGGATAGAGATAGGGTGGGAGTGGGGGACGTGAATCATTCACACGCTAAAATGACGCTAGTACACTTGAATGGTATTGCAATGTCTTAGACGTGCCAAAGACATTGGTCTTCTTGCACACATTTCAAACGTAACTATTTTCCTTGCTTTTGTTCAACCACCTACAGTCCTCGACAGAGTCCTTTGTTCTAGAGAGCATCTTTACATCATATCTCCTCAAGAACTTCATTTCTGCCTGGATTTCTGGCTGGTCACTTGCCGCAAAACCAATGGGGAAAACAAAAATCACCTTTGCAACTTTACAGTTGAAGAGCTCATTTTAGCAGACATGTACACAGTTCATGAGTGCAGAGTCATTTGAAATTGCCAGTTTAATGAGAACTCTCTTTTCACTGTTACAGATTCTGTTCTCTCTCCTGTTTAAAAAAAATCAAAAGAAAAAAAAGATTACTAGTCATTTTATCTCTCAAAACTGGGCATTTTGTAAAATTTGGCTGAGCTGAAGCTGGATTTGAAAAAAAAAAAAAAAAAAATTCTCTGCCGAATCTGGGAAAAACAAACATTTTCTAAGCCAGATTTCTAACCTATAGCGGATTATTGCATCCCTGGCAACATCAAAGAGACAAACAGGCAACAAGGATGGCTACGAAACAAAGCAGATGCAGGGAAAGCTATAAAACCAGGAATAAAAGATGCACAAAATAATACTGTCAGGACAATTTGCAGCAGGTAAATGGTGAGGCAAGGACTTAACAAAAACCAGATGCAAGGAGAGAGATACAGACAAAAAAAAAAATGCACAAAACACTACTACCCAGTTGGTTGCCAGTGAGTGAACAGAGAGAGTTAAGGACAGCTCAGAAAGAGAGAGCAGAGGCAAGGAGAGATATAAAAAGCAAGACATAGAAGATGCACAGAATTATACTTCCCAGACGGTTGTCAGTACATGAATGGCATACTAGAAAACAAAAATAGAGAGGTGAGGACTTCAGAATCACAGAGCAGAAACTTGAAGAGAAGGAAGTAGGCAGAGGGGTGTGTGCAGGTGGGAAGAGGAAGCGGATGGGTGTGTGAGCGGGCAGGGGTTGGTGGGGGGGGGGGGGGGGGGGGGGTAGGGGGTAGAGGAGGCGGGAAGAGTGAACGTAATGTCTTCAATGACAAGTAACGCCTGGGAAAGAGTTAATGAATGACACACTTTGTGCATTACTTGCAGCTGAAAAGATTAAGCTCACCCCCCCCCCCAACTTCCCCCCTTCTTCTGCTTCAGTTTCTTCAGTGTCCTGACCTCTCAGTTTCATATTGCTTTTCATGTACAGCAAGCCATCACCAGGGTATCATTCTGTGCAGATCTTTATGTCTGTCATTTGTAGTGTCTGTCTGTTGAAAATGTACTCCTCTGGCATGATGCATTACATTGGCCTAACTTTGATCTCTTGCTTTGCGAGTGTATTCTGACATGCTGCACCAGATTCCTTCTGCCATGGACATGACCTTTTCATCCATTTCCCCTGACTTGTTAAAACTGTCCGTCTGTCAGCAAAATGACATAAACATTTCTGAACTGATTTCAACAAAACTTGGTGGCCAAAGGATGAACCAAGCACATTTTGGTACAGATCCATTTGATGGATCCAGATCCAAAGGCTGATCCAAGATCTGCTCAAAATTATTACAAATTTTCCACTGAACATGAAGTTGAACACTGTGAAGTTACTGTTGATGAACTGATATTTATCTACAGAACACTTATGAACGGACAGCTATCTACGGATCACTATTACATATCATTGACATTTTAAAACATTCTATGAAAATATGTGATCTTTCTACAGATCTGTTATGTCGACATTTTAGTTGTATATTTTCCCAGTATCCTTTATAACAACAACAACAAAAAAGATGTATGTGAGCATTAACCATTTCAGTCTGAATATAACCCCCCTTCAAAAAAAAAAAAAAAAAAAAAAAAAAAAATACGTCTCTAGAATCTGTTTGACCTTGACACAGGTTTGTGCTTTCCCAGGTTAAATCTCAATGCCATCAACACAGATCCTTGTTCTGCTCTATGTGACCAGCTTACACTACACTAACAGCACTGAAATTCCCTCTAGACACCTGATTTTGATCATTTTTAATTAACTATTCTCAAAAGCCTAAATCCGACAGGGACTACTTTTTTTTGTACAGTGAAACAGAGCTATCTTTCATCTTCTTGATGATGTTTTAAAAGTGAAAATAATGTTGTTGTTTGATTGGTTGCTTTCTCTTCAAATTAAACAATGAAATCGACTGTTAGTAGCTTGCTTACTGGTATGACATGACGTAGGAAGGACTGTATCTGTACGCTGACACCACTGGTTAAAAATTCTCCAGGAAATTCCATCATATTCATTATCAGAAGACCGGCGCTGTCATTCTTGCGACGCGACTGAGCGGCAGATCGCTTGCCTGGAGTATTTTCACCCCGTGTCGCCCAGTGGTAAGTCGGGCGCTGCGATCATTCTCGCGGCGTGTTGCGAAAAAATTCGGAAAGGTCCGACAGCCAGATAGCCATAGAGTCAGTCAGTAAACTGTCAGAGGTTCCCATGTGTCTGGGGCACAGCAGCATGGAAGGTGGAGCCATCCCTCCCCTTTCACCTACCCTGGTGCCTCTCCTCTCAGGTATTCTTGCAGTTACATGTGTGGACAATCTGGCTTGATATGGTAACAAGTTTCACAGTTAGTTACATGTATGACAATGACTATGACGACGAGTGTGTGTGTGTGTGTGTGTGTAGTGGTGTGTGTGTGTGTGTGTGTGTGTGTGTATGTTGTTGATGTGTGTGTGGGTGTGTGTGTGTGTGTGTGTGTGTGTGTGTGTGTGTGTGTGTGTGTTAATGTATGTTGCATGTGTGTGACTGGGGAAAGGGGGGTTGAGAGGATGGGGGTGTGGGTGGATCTTGAGTAGTATTAGTAATCAACAACAATGTTACAACTCATTCATATTACAAACATTTCAAACTTATATACAACACGTAAATCCCATTAAAACCATACTTCCATGCACATAAAAAGTTATTGAATAAATAGCAAATTCATAGTATTCCAAAATATGAAAACTGTACTCAAACTAAAAAAAAAGGGTTTTTTTTCAATCAGACATTTTCATCTCCACATCAAAGTTATTTACACAACAGGAAATCTATACAAACATCCATGAATGTAAATGTGCAAAATCATGACAAGACAAATGCAATTTGTGTTTGGCTCGTGAAGCACCAGTATTCACGAAAAAGCAGCATATTCACTCTTTCCTGACAACACACATGCACACACAAACACACGTGCGCGCATATAGATACATGCCAACGCACATACCTCCAGGCGTAATCATGCCTTTGAAGTTCAGTTCTCATCAATCCAAATATAAAGCTCATCACCACTGTTAACAGTAACCAACTTTGCTGAACAGCTGCGTGCAAAATTCAGACAAGTCTGATCAAGCGCACAAGTTTTCTGATCCTTGAATAACACATGAGTGCATTCTCTGCCACGGGGAATTGAATGATCTGCCACAGTCCAGTTGAAAACCGGACCATGAATTTGAACTCCTGCCAACACATTGTGCAAATTCTTTCACCATTTTTCCACTAAAAGGTTGAAGGCCGACTGACCTCACCCGTTTTGGTGTGTGACTAAGTAAGAGCCATCCTCTCATCCATGACTGAATGAGTGGAGTGAGTGCATCAATCCATCTGTGCATGACTTTCAGTGTTCTTCTATAGCCTGTAATGATGTTCATTCAGCAAGTTTTCCTATTCCTCTCCTTTAAATGTTCTTTTATACACAAGCCTAGATGATGTTCATCCACAAGGCTTTCCTTTTCCTGTCCTTTTAACATTCTTGTAATATACACAAGCCTAGGATGATGTTAGTTTACTAAGCTTTCCTATTCCTGTCCTTTTAATGTTTTAATATACACAAGCCTAGGATGATGTTCATTCACAAAGCTTTCATATTCCTGTCTCACAACATATCTTCATGTTGCAACAATGAAGGTGTTTACCATCAATATTATTACAGAAAATGTTCTCCTGCAGATTCTTATGTCATAATTTTCACCGGCCATTTAGTCCATCCCAGAATCTTCACCTTATCTCAGGTTAAGGTGTGTTAAGTGACGAAAAAAAAACCCAATTTAATCTGATGGCCAAAAGGAAGGAAGCATATAACTTAGTCAGAATAGTGTACGTGACCAGGACGAACTGATGTACCATCGGATCAAACATGACCAGAACCGTCATGTGGAGCCTCACTCAACTACTACAGGCATAGAGCAACTGCCGTTCAACACAAAGTCGTATCCATGCAACAGGAGACACAGACTTGCACCCGGATCAAGATCCACAAGACAACCGGTGTCAGCGGGTGGACAAACATGACCAAACCCTTGAATGAGAAGACAGCACCTACAAAGGGAGGCAGTTCATGCCATCCCCTAATGCATGGTACAAAACTGATTAGAAAGAAAACCTAGACAAGACATTTTTCCTAACGTAAATGCAATCAGCTTTACCATCAGTATAATCCTGTTCTCTAATTCAGTGAATGTTACCATTCATCCACTTCTGCTTCAAGAGTGTTGACTGCTATGGATAAAGCACAGTATGACAATGTGTAGCTATAGAACTTTAGAGCAGAAAAACAAACAAACAAATAAAACAACACAATCATCATACTGACCAAAATGTTTGTGAATCAACAGTGAGTGATGTCTGAATCAAGAGTGAGTAAATACTCTGCACTTGAATGAAACAACATTTCATCCATAACAAATCAATCTTATAAACCAAGCTTTTAACATTTTCCTCTAATAATATTGCTGCTAACAATGTAGTAACATGCTCCACTAGTGAGAATCTGATGTCAAGACTGCTGCACAACTCACCAATAGTCAATCAACAAGTTGTCAATGCTGCAGATGGAGCCAGCACACCAAATACACACACATAGCATTGAAAAAAAAATCTCTAAGCTTTCCACAACTTACTGTGCAACTCCACAAGTCAAAAGGCGTTGAGGATAAGATCTGTTCTTGCTTTCCAGCGATTCCTCTTTGTCCGAGTCTCACACAGGCCGCTTCTACACACCACAGTCATTGCTAGCTTCCCACAAGAACACTGTTCGATCTACTGGGCTATCTTTTCCAGTAATCAGGCATGCCAGCTTGTTGCTGTCTGTGTGGCTCTCAGCAAGGTTGGCTAACAACTGGTACACAACCCTTGGCCACAGGCAAACCACCATGTGTCTGCTTAACACTTCACAGTCTGACACAGAGGCGAAGCATGGTGAACAGAGAGCCAACCATGAACAGGCAGTGGTGAATGCGTAGTGGAGCTCTAACCAGCATAATGGGGTTATGTGTGCTATGGAGCTCTACCTAGCCAAACAGGAAGACTCTTACACACTCTCCTTTCTTCATCTGTAGTTACACTGATAATTAAACAGCATATTACACCCAGTGCACCCAGCGCCACCTAGCAGAGGCTAGGACCGATAATTTTAGAAAAGTCGCTCATTAATCATGATACACAAAGCTGCTTTGTACTAGATTCACATCATATCAAAGACAAACAGCGCACATACATGCGTGCACGCATGCACACACACACAGATCATACTCCTCTCCAGTGATTCTTAAACAAAATGAGGGTAAGGTTGTGCACGCACGTGCGTGTGTGCATGCATGTGTTTGTGAATGTGTGCATGCATGTGGTGTGTGTGTGTGTATGCATATGTGCATAAATGTGTGCATGCATGTGTGTGTGTGTGTAAATACTGTAATGACACTTAACCAGCATTTCAATATTTTCGCACTTGTAATTACTTCTATCTTTAAACAAATAATTGAGGTTTTTGAAGATTCAGATCATTAAATCAACATGTGAAACTTTTTCTCGGAATTAAATTAATTCCACACACCAAAGCCATTCCAAAAGAAAAGATGTTGTTGTAAACAGGCAGTGTGTGTGTGTGTGTGTGTGTGTGTGTGTGTGTGTGTGTGTGGTGTTTGTGTTTGTGTGTGTGTGTGTTTGTGTGTGTGCCCGCACATGCATGTTTAGTTGGCTGGACACTTAGTTCAATTCCTGCTTTTGACAGTCCACTCGAAATTTTCTCTTCAAAGTCAACATCTAGACAGATTCAAAACTCTTCCAAGTCCATCACATGATATTGTGAATATGACTGACAACAATAAACAAAAAAAATCTTTGCACATGTGATGAATTCCATTCCATTCTTTGTGAAAGAGTTGATAAAGGTAATCCTCAGAAATCTAGGCAAAGAACAAAAAAGTTCCTAGTTAATATCTCAGCTAAATAACACTGACAAAAATGGCCTGTCCCTTATTTGCTGCCAATCTGTTCACATATATGTTCAGCAATACCACTGCTGAAGAATAGGCTGGATTCTGGCATGGCTGATGTACCAATCAAATAGATGTTTAAACTGTGCACCACTTGCAAAAAACAGAACTTGAAGAAGAAAAAAAAAACCCAACATCAGAGGGAGTTCTACCACATTTTCACAGACATCAAGGAGGAGTTCAGTCTGGGGGAAGGCACTATGGGCCACATCGATGAAAACTGAACACTGGGCAGAAGCTAACCAACACCAGCCAAAAATTTGACTCCAAAGCGATCGGCGTGGTACTTACACAAGGTGGCGCTGGAGAGCGGTCCCCTACTTCAATTTCAAATGAGTTTGTTAGGCCTGCCTTCTACATCCCTCATTTCTAACTGCAGCATGACTGGCGCACATGACGATCACGTCAGCACTGAAAGAGGAACCATCAGGAACCTTCGCTCTGCCAATGACAGTGACGGCCTGGCGGGCAGTGAACGAGAAGTCGCCAAGTTCAGTATAAGACTTTCTGAAACATCCAGATACCGCAGGAAATCAGCAAGAAAAAGCTGATGGTCAGCCTTAACACCACCATCACAACTGATGTTGACCGTCCTAGGACAAAAGCAACGAACTGCTCAACAGTCAGGTTATCAGGGATCTGTCATAAGCAAAGAGGGTTCGAATATATAAAAAAATCCCCACAAAGGCAGCGAAGACACTATCAGCACTGTCCAGACAGAAACCTGTATGGAGGACAACACCACCTCCTTAAATACAAGATCAAGCTCCTGCATGCACTGGTGAATTTCCATCTTCATACACGTACAAGACATGGGCTCTCACAATGGACATGCAAAGATGAATCCAAGCCATGAGAATGAGGTGTGTTACTGCGAGTTACTTAACACCAGAATCACTGATCATATATCCCTAATGAACAAGTGCGCCAAACCATCAAGCAGACCACATGATGATCTGCTGACAATCAATAACAAACTGAAAACCATGTTAGTATGACCACATCACAAGATGTGATGAGGTTACTACAACAATCCTCCAGAAACAATGTTTGAGAAGGAAGATGGAGGGGAAAACAGAAATAAAATGGACGGACATTGCAGAATGAACTGGAAACCCATCTGCAAAGATCCAGGCCCTGACACACAACTGATACAGTTGGAGAAATCTTGAGAAGCTCTTCAGCCTCAATGACTCTTCAAAGAACTGAGGAGATTTTTGTTGTTGTCGTTGCATTTTTTTTTTTAAACAATAAAATTCGACTAGAGCTCTGGAGTTGTTTTTGCATTATTTTTGTTCATCTGTATGTGATAAGGACATCTTTTGGCCTTTCACCCAAAAGAGTGCACATGTCTGTCTCCTCTACTGAACTATCTTCACTTTGTGCTGTGTCAGTTGATACATTTAACATTGTTACAGCAGCCTGCAGCCATTCTTCTTTTAGAAATCACTTGACAAATTGTCTAATAGCAAAATAAACAAAAACACCAGAATCATAGTGCATAACCGTAACTGAATGCAATTTACATACCATTTAAATTTCACACTTTGTCTAGCCTGGATGACTGCAGACAGCCACGTCAAAGCTGTTAGTATACATGTCAAAATCAATTTCTACAACCATGGTAATAAAAACCTTTCATTCTATCCAAACACCACGGCTTAAAATTACATTATTTCCCACAACCATTTAGATCAAATAAAAAATATTTACCTCTTTCAGAAACACTAAACTAACAGCTGGTGAATCATATGAACAAGGTCTTCTAGAGTCTGCATTAAAGTGCTTGAACGTCTTGTGTCGTGTCCATCCCAGAACTCTATAAGAACATATTTCATATGAGGTGGTTAATCCCATGATATACACCATGCTGCTTTCTCGATTTGGATACAAACTCTCATGATAATGTTGACTACAAAAGTTAAATGATCAAGATGACTTCCTATTACCCATGGATGAGTAAGTCTTCAGAGGTGTTTGACACTTGTTCTAATCTATGTGCAATAACATTAACCCTTTGCTGGGCACAGCGGCCGAAAGCGTCCGTTCATGCCGATGGGCAAAACGTCCGAAAGCGTCTTCTAATGTTCGGCCATCTTCGTAACTTCCATACATGGAAGTTTCCGTAAATCTCGCGCCAAATCTCGTTCAATTAAAGCCACGAGACTTCCGGCACTTCCTGTCCACTTTCTTTCACTTGTGGCTTTGCATCGAGTTGTAAACAAGGCAAATTTCAACACGTGGTGCGAGAGAAAAAGTTCGGCAATTTTCAAGATGGATCCGTTCACAGATTCCGAGAGTAGGAGGAGTTTTTTGGGTTTCGTGCGGAAGATATTGAACTTCATGAAGTTCAAGCAGGCTCAGACATCGATGTGAGTGATGTTAGCAGTGTGCACACATCGGATTTGAGTGACTGGAGTGATAGGGACGACGATTTCGACGACGATCGTGATCAGTTCGGTTGGAGTCAGCAAACACGACTGTTCGATGTTGAGGCGTTTACTGCCCAAAGTGGAGTAAATATCGATGGTTTTCTTTATTTAATTCTGCATGTTTTACATCTTATTTGAATGAAATCCATGCTTTCTTTCCAAAGATATTGCGTTTTGAACACAAACACCCACAGACACGCTCATTTCAGCCATTTTCTCTGCCCTGCAGGAAGTAAACAGTCTGCCATGCTGTGCCCAGCAAAGGGTTAACAGACATGCTCGCACAGCATACACAAGACATATACGTAACTGAATACGGAATCAGACCATATGTTTAAGTTTAGAAAGAAACAAAATTATTCAAAGTTGTCATGACAGTCCAAAAGCAGTTCTGAACCCTGGAACTAGCAGAACTTGTAGTTACTTCACTCTATACAGCAACATCTCCAGAACCACGCAAGGTGGGGATGGTGTAAAACTGATGCTTTGGCGACATGTCATCAAGGAAATACCCCCTGAATCTCTTACACTTACAACATACAATCACCACTGTGAACAAAACATAAAAAGTGAGGGATGAGAGAGGGCTCATGGGGTTGGGAAAGCATGTGCAGGGTTTGTACGGAAGGGGACAAAATGCAAAACTCATGATTCATTGTTCAACTTTCACTATGTCAGATCTACTTCCCGACTGCTAGCAAGGCAAGCAGAATCAAATCACAATCAAATCAATGAATGAACACGATCCACGATGACGCTGTCTAAGAGATATACCAACACACTCTGAACAATCAATAATGCCACTGATAATCTTTTTCTACAGTACAAAAAAGAGTGGAGTGTTGTTCATGCCTAACCTGGCTGTATCTCATGAACACACCACTTTCATATGTTCAGCCACAGACTTCGGGAAATACTGAACCTTCTGGTCATGAGTGTATACGTCAGAACGTGACAATGGCAGTGCTTCTGGTTCACTCAATACCAGTAAAAAAAAAAAAAATTCGAACTTTTCCATGAACATTAAGACACACAAGCAAGCCTTTGCTCTTTACCAAAGGAGAACGAAAATATGTACTCTTTCCAAAAAGTGACACAAATACCTGTATCTCCTGCTTGCTTTACCCCAAATAAGACAATAATTATATTAAACACACACACACACACACACAAAGCAGGTGTGTTCCTGTCAAACTTGAACAAAGACTGACTCAAGTTCTTTGTCAAAGCTCAATCTGCTCTGACACTGAAAACTTTCACAAAATAAAGCACAAACATCTAAAAAAAAAAAAAAAATCAGTGATTCAATGAATATCCGATGCTTTGCTGCGAACACACCTACCATGACAGGGAACAAACAGCACTCGGCACACTCGCAGTGACAGTGCTAGAGGTTGTCCACAACAGGATTTTTGGCAGGGAGGTACACACACAGAATTCATGGTTCAAAGGTCTCTGTAGAGTCACAATGCAAAACGGCTACTCTTTAAGTACTCTTCAGTCCAACATCACATATTTATGGCTTGGCATCGACTGCCCGTCTTGCAAACACCTGTCAGAAAGCAATTCAGGTTAACTCCAGAAATGCAGCGCCTGCAGGTCTCTCATTCCGCCACACTTCTCAGCAGTGAACTGCTCCGGCCCTGCTGATCAAACCGAGCAGAGGGAGTGGGACACAGGGTATTGCACATGTTCATCACAAGCCAGCATCAACCTGTACACCATGTTCGAACACTGAAACATCATGCTCACATTCCTAGAGGTGAATGCTTCAGTCATCCTAATTCAGATTAACTAAGCCCAATGCCAGAAACTGGGCAAGCAATCCGATCCTTTCTGACCTCTGCATTTTCCCGGACTTTCTAGATAACTACCATGAACTATCAGTAGCCAACTCTGAATGCCATGACATAAGAAACAAAAACAGCATAAAACACTTTAAACAGGGAACACTATCTTTCTCTCTTCCATACCCCAACCTCAATCCACACACACACACACACACACACACACACACACACACAACACACACACACACACACACACACACAGAGCAACAACAAAAACAATGAATGTCAAAATACTCTCACTGAAAACTGAAAATGAAAGAAATAAATTTTCCATTACTTTTTGACATGACAATGAGAATAAACTTAAAACACCCTGGTTTTAACTTAAACTTCAATTTTTCCCCCCACTGAGATCAAGAAATGAATTTTTAAAACAAGGCATAAAAATCGTTTTGTTTCTTGATAAATTTTTTTTCTTGTTAATCATCATTTGGTTGTGGTTGGGGGCGTTTCACATTCAAGGGACACTGAGAGGCAGACCAGCATGTCTTCACTGATTAACCCTGATTAAAAAAAAAAAACGATTACAAAATTTGAAACTGAAAAACAACTTCACAGACCTATGACTTAGAGCCAAAGATCTAAATCTGAACTCCAAAGATGTGCCACTGGTTTAATTGAAGCAACATCATGAACAACTGTTCATGATCATGTGGCATACATCAGTATCTGATGATAAATGATTCAAATGCATAGTTAAAATGGGGTTCCAAACACTGCTTAAAACTAGGTCATGATAACAAAATCAGAAGCTATCAAGCTAGTTGTATCTAATACGATGGGTCCAAAATGCTAAACATGAAGAGTTTTGCTGCCTATCCTGCAAAGCACGTGGACACACACATACACCGACATACACACACAAAACACTGTCGAACATATTTCATCCAAAGAATACAATGGAGCGCCGACTTCTCTGGCATGAAGCAAGTGTCCCAGATGGAGGGAAGATAAAACCTAATGCCCACGCCCTGGTCAAGACTGGGGATGCTTGGTCTGCATGTGCCAGTCCAACGAGGTCTTCTGGATGGCACTGAAGGAGCACAAAGAGCATTTGTGGGGCATGAAGCCTGTGTGCAGGCACATGTGGCTGGCCAGGTTGTACGCATCTCTGAACTCACGGTTGCAGCCTGGAGAGGTGCACTTGAACATTTTGGTTTTGGCACTGGGTTTGCCGGTAAGCGGGGCAGGGGAGAGAAGAGCTTGTGCAAGGGATGAAGAGCTGGCATCAGGCACAGATTTACTGCGGTTCACTGTCCGTGGTGTCTTGCGCTTGTGCACATAACGTATGTGGTCTGTCAGGCGAGATTTCAGCTTGAAAGCACCTTTGCAGCCAGGAAAAGAGCAAGTAAATGGTCGCTCATCACTGTGTGTAGCAAGGTGTCTCTTCAGAGCGTACTTGGACACATAACCTTTTTCGCATTGTCCACAGAAGAATTTCAGCGATGGATTGTTCCTTCCACTGATGATGGCTTGCACGCTATTTTTCTCGCTGCCAGGTGAGCTGTTTGGAGAGCTGGACTCCACATCTATTGTTTCATTTGCGGAATCGCTCTGCACATCATAATTTTCCTCGCGCATTTGCATTCCTGGAGAAACAGGGACCAGCCTATCTTCATCGCGCTGAATCTCGTAGCTAGACTTGGACTTTTTAATTGTCAATGTTAGACGTGGGTTGGAGGTTGTTTCGTTTGCTGCAGGTTTGCGTTTGAGACTTCCGACTTCTGCCATGCCATTCTCTGGGATGCTGGGCGGGTCAATAGATACAGGTGAAACTTGTGGAGGAGAGTTGTAAGCGCCACTGGTATAGCAAGGTACAGGTGCTCTTGCCACACCATTGCTGGGAGACAGAGCTGTCATGGCAGGCTTTACATTTCTCAGTACCATGCCTGCATTTACAACATGCTTTTCTTGAAAGGGTCTGTGTTTTGGTCATCCAGGTTACCATCAAACCCATCATCCATAGCAGCACCTTGGTCTTCATTGGCAGCTGGGAAATCATTGCCATCATCATCTCCATCATCGTCTCCACTTTCGTTATCGTTGTGGAATTTCTGCATGTGATCCATGAGATGCGTTTCACTGAGGAAGTTGCACTGGCAATACTGACAGGACAAGCCTGCAGCAGCGAATGAGGGAAAGGAGATGCGCATGCTCACATTGCTGGATGTATGAAGCTGCAAGCCATTGCTGACACTGTTGTTACGTGGCAGTGCGTAACTTTGGTCATCTTCACATTCAGCAACAGGTCGATGTTTGATGGGTTGTGCATCTTCTCGTTCAGTTCTTCTGGTACAAACGGGATGAGATTTGAGAATCATCCAGGATAAGACGCATTGGAAGTGCCTTCAGACTCATTAAGCTTGAGAGTCAAGGGTAGGATCATCTGCTGACAAATTGCCCTTGTTACTGAAATCTTCCCCACCTGCACACATAGAAAGTAAACAAGATTTTTTTTTTTAAATGTATCGTATCTTTACGAAACAAAACAACCAATTATTTTTATGTAGGATATGTTAGAATAACGGAAAATTGTTATCCAAGAAGAATGCCAGCTTGTTTACCCTAAATCTGCTATTAATGTACTTTTCAACTTAAATGAGTATTTTTACAAAGAGAAAAAAGTGAACTATTTCTGCCGAACAAGAGAGACATTCATTTAGCACAACAGTAAGCTTGTTCAATTTCTGCCTGCAGTCACCTTACTTTCAAACTAAATCTTTCCAAATTTCTAAAAAGCAGAAGAAAGGAAGGTGGTGGTGTTGCGATTCATTTAGTTTTCTCATCTGCCACCATACAGCTGATGGCAGAGAGATACCTACTGTGCAGTAATCACAAAGAAAGGTTCTTCCATCACAAATTACTTTCAAGCATAACTTCATCAGCATAAACGGCACAAAATCATGCTCGCTTCCCTGGGGTTTTTTTTCCACTCTCTGGGCATATCAAAGGGCAGACAAAACCATGCACTGTTTCATGTGCTAAAGTTGCTCAAAGCGCTAAACTTGCACACCCAAGACAACACCATGGTAACACACTGCAAGTGCAATAACCCTTCAAAAACTTCAGCTTGACCTTGTGTGTGTGTTGTGTGTGTGTGTGTGTGTGTGTGTGTGTGTGTGTGTGTGTGTGTGAGTGTTTTTGCCAAACTTGCTTACATTTAACAGCGAAAGTGTATAGGTATACAAGTTCCAGAATGGCAAGGCCTTAGTAACTAGCATTTTTACCTACTTATTCCGGTGTATGTTTTAAAATACAAAAGAGAAAAGGACATAAGTTTGTAGCTTTCACCATGAGCAGTTAGTGTACATGTTTGCTGAAGACTGGAGGAAGTCCAGGTCATCCTTGTAAAGTTTTAAAATAGCATGTTCTTACTTTGATCATGAGGTGGGAGGCATGAATGGAAAAGGGGTGTGTGTTTGTGTGTGTGTAAGTGTTTTTCACACAGAAATCCCGAGCCAGACGGGCTGGCCAAATCGTCAGGATGCCAGATAGTCGACTGCCGAACAACTGCTGTACGGAGGACTGAGTCAGGGCAAGCGCAAATGGCGGGGGGGGGGGGGGGGGGGGGGGGGGGGGGGGGGGGGGGGGGGGGGGGGGGGGGGGGGGGAGAAGAAGTTTCAAGGACTGCTCAAAGTGTCCCTCAAAGGCCTGAACATGCTTCAACACCTGGGAGTCTCGCTTGCCCTGGACGCCGCCGGGCGAAGCAGCATCACAAAGGGTGGATATATCAGAGAAGAGACGCACTGCAGAAGCTGAGAGAAAGCGAGCCACGCGCAAGGCCAGAGCTACTCCACCTCCACTGTAGCACCCACCCGCATGTGGGCGTTCCATCTGGGCCCAGATCGGCCTCACCAGCCACCTACGGACCCACACTCAGCGATCTTCCATCTGAGATTGAAGCCATTGTCATCTTCGAAATCGAAAGACGAACAACAGTGTGTGTGTGTGTGTGTGTGTGTGTGTGTGTGTGGTGTGTGTGTGTGTGTGTGTGTGTGTGTGTGTGTGTGTGTGACAGAGAGAGAGAGAGCAGAGAGAGAGGGAGAGGGGGATTACAAAATTCAGAATCATTTCCTTGTAAAGTTTAATCGTCATTTCACTGTATTCATACATTGTGTTTTTTTTTCTCTTCTGTGATGAAATATTTGTAATTTTGTGTTGAACTGCATGCAATTTCACACCTTCCAGTTCAACACTGGAAGCACGAACAGTGACAAGTGCTCCCCTGAGGTTTAGATCAATAGCTAAGTCAACTTCAAAGTAAACATGATGTGCTCCAAGAAAATGCTTCACACAGTTTACAGTAGAATGCGGCGCTGAAACTGGCAGTGTGCATTCTGCAGCCTCTGGCAGGAAAGCTAACGTGAACCTACTGCCCAGAACTTACTGGTGTCAAAGAGCATGAATGAGTTGGCAAGATGGCTGGCACTGAAAAGTGTGACAGGTGAACTGCACAAAACTACGCAGACCTTAGATAATAATGAAAGTTAAAAGATACTCTCAAGTAGCAAGAACAAGGCAAACCTTGCAGAAAGAAGCATAGTGGACGCTGCTGCACTTCTAAACTGAAAGGCAGAACAAGAGCCAATACTAGCCAGATATCTAGTGTTACTTCAAAATTGTCATTGCACAGATATTTTTTTAATGGCGCAGATTCCTTCTGTACCTTTGCATCAGTAGAGAATGGCTCAAAGAACATGTCAAATTTAAGTTTGATTATTAAAAAAAAAAAAAAAAATTACATTAAAAGATTTCTTCTTTTGTACACGGAAGTCCTGTTCCTTAGCACATGGTTTGACTGATTACATGCAGTGATAAGCCTGACTGACTGAGGAATGAATTACATTTGAAAATCTAATGGGAGTAAATGTCACATAAAACCAAATCCAAGCATACTTCCAGACACATTAGTTGATATAAAATATATGACAAAATTCATCTTCATAGCAATGTCCTGTCTTATATTTATCTTGACCTTCACTGCTACAAATATTCATAAATCAAAAAGATCATCTGGTGTCTTGAGATGGTGAGTGTGTCACACTCACATGAACATTGAGTTCACACACACACACACACACACACACACACACACACAACACACACACACACACACACACACACACACACACACACATCAAACAAACTGTGAACTTAAAGAAAAACAAACTATTTCATCACCTATCTGTTACAGCTCTTATCAGATGCTGACACTGTCTAAAAGAATGCATTTCAGAACAAAATGTGAAGACATTTCAATGCGATTTGCTTCTTTGTGTCAACAACAAACAAATATTTACATGATAACAACTACAAACAATAACAACAACAGAAAAGAAGAACCAGAATTTTACCCTGAAATGAATGCAATTACTTTACAACCATGTAATACTGATAGGGAGAAAAGCAACAACAAAAACAAACACATTCTGACACTCTGTAACAGCGACAATCACTCATTATCAAGCCATATTTCAGCACCAAGATTTTGATCTTACATCAAGTATACCATATTACATTTCAACACAAGCTGTCAAAGTCAGGTTCCTCTAAAGATACAAACAGCAACAACACTTATTCTACATGAAAAGCAAAAGCCTAAAAAATGAAAAATGACACATTCCTTTCACTTGAAAAATGTGTACGAGTTAGACAATCAGACATACAAACAGAGCATTCCATTTCATTAAAAAAGATCTTAAAAGGTAAGCATCCAAAACACTTATGTTGACTGCTGAAAATCAGCAAATATCTCTGTCTACCTGTTTATCTACATGATTCAAAATACCCATCCATCCAATTGTCCAAGACATCCAAACCTAGCTGATAAACACTGAAAACAGACTGCTGCATTACTGAAAATGACTAAAAATGCAAATAAATGCACAAAATAAGATGTAAAGCAGATAGGGTAAAATTAACTTTGTCAGTTGGGCAAACAAATTTTGAACGTCAGTGAAAGGTGACAGAGCACTCAGTTTGAATGCAGACCAACTGAACTTTGTTCCTCCCCTTTTCACTTTCAAATCTTAAACTCCTATTCTCTTCCTCAGCCAACCTCATTCCCTCCTTTTCAATTTTCTCACAAAGAACAGAACTCCGGAAGAGCACTGTTTACCAGAAACAAGGCAGGTAATACGCAAAAGTTTGGTCAGGGAGGAAAAAAACACCTCTACTACTCAAAATATGTATCGTGAAATGGATCTATTTTGGAATACATGTAAGCAGTGAAAGAGAGAGAGAGAGAAGAGAGAGAGAGAGAGAGAGAGAGAGAGAGAGAGAGGAGGAGAGAGAGAGAGAGAGAGCATATAATTTTAATTCAATCCACAAATGTATGAATAAAGGAAGCATGAAAATGTTTTCATAAATTGTTTTCATACACTTTCATACATGGTGGGTAACACTTCTTCCCATTAATCATTAAATGCTCTGTATCTGAGCTGGAAAGAGAAATCTGCTTGCGTCCTAATTAAACCTCATTCCTCTTGCTAAACCCATCACTACTCCTGAGGAAAGCATGCCATCATTCAATTTTTTTGCTTTTTTCCCCACTGCACTGTTAGTTTTTTCATGTTTTACTTTTATTTAGTCTTTCAGAGGAAAGCATAAATTTGGGGGCATGGATAGACTCTTTTTTTCACCTGACTGTCCCCAATAGAACTAAAAATCATTTGGGAATGTCTATCCTGATGAATCAATCTATCTATTACAAAGGCACCCAGACTACTCTGAAACTTTAAACACCTTTCTGTGAAGGTAATCAGTTTATTTGTTTCTTGATAAAAGTTATTCAAACCAAACACCTCTCAGAAAACAAAAGGTAACAGACTGCAATTCTAAGTGCATGATCTAATATATATTTTTTTCTTTTTTCAGTAAAAAATAAGTTTGATTTCTAAGGGTACATGTATATATAACTCCAACGAACCATTTATCTACTCATCCCAACTCCATTAGGGTTGAAGAAATATATCTGAGTTCAAATCTTTGTAACCTGAAGTCCAGTGAGTCATTTTTCTGCTCTTCTCAACCATTTAGAGGATTAAAGACAGGGTTCCCACAGATGTGACCAAACAAAATTCCAGACTTTTTCCAGGGCTTTTCATAATTTTTCCAGACCCCAGAATGTGTGTGTGCGTGTGCACCTCTGTATGTGATTACCATGCTAAACACATCAGAAAAGAACTGATTTAATGATAGCAGGGCATTCAATACTTACCAAAAAATTTAGCGTTTGTGTGTGTGCGCACACGCGTGTGAAAAAGTCAGAGAGACACAGAGAGAGACAGAGACAGTGAGGAGAGAGAGAGAGAGAGAGAGAGAGAGAGAGAGAGAGAGGAGGAGAGAGAGAGAGGAGGGGGGGGGGGAGAGAGAGACAGTGAGTGTGTATGTATGTGAGAGAGAAATAGACAGTGTGTGTGTGTGTGAGTGTGTATGTGTGTATATGCGCGCACATGTGCGTGTGTGTAGGTCTGTGAAAGGAGCAATCCATTTGCGATAATTTGTATTGTCTAGCCAGGCTAGGCTAAACACACATTTTCCCATGTTTTCTTTTAATACTTCGACGCTATTTTCCCTCACAGTGCTGTTGACTCGAAAGGAAGTTATGCAATGGTACCAACTGTGCATGCGTAACACGTTTTCACAGTAAAGGGGAGCTACTCTGCAGAAAAAAAATGTCTGCTAAACCTCCGGCCAGAGGAAATCTGAAAACCGCGATCATTGTGCGTGATTTAATTTCTGTTTTTTTTAAATTCCTATTTCAATGTTTTTGTAAAGAAACTTAAAGCAAAATTCAACATCATGAAAAAGTTTGCATATCTTTTACAAAATTCCAGGACTTTTCCAGACCCATGGCCACAAATGACAAAATTCCAAGACTTTTCCAGCCCTGGAAATGATTTTTTCATTTTTCCATACTTTTTCCAGACTTCCAGGACTCTGTACGAACCCTGTAAAGAGTATGCCTCTGGAGAGGAAATCCATTTTTATAACCAACTGTAAACAAGTGTCCCAAATTTCACCTTAGCCGTAGAGGCGCCTTTAGTCAGTCAGCTGACGCGGAAATAAAGTGCTTTCCCAGTGCCTATGGGCATTCCACTGACGTCATGCATTTTTCTTGAATTTTCATTCGTTACCATTTCTATCAACGGACTCAAATAGAGTTTGCGTAGAAAGCCTTAAATATGTCTGTAGTCTTAAAATAATATGTAAATGACCACACGTGAGGGGAAAGCCCATTTATTCTCATCACTGATTGGATGACCAGCCAGCACTTCGTCTCACTTGCAAAGATGACGGCGCAACCTTCGACAAGCCCAGCGACCAAATCAACGTATTTACACAGCTGAGCAGGCTCTGCTGATGATTTTTGACAAACACAATAATCTTTTAGTTTTATCAACGACTCACTCGAGCATGAAGGTGAGATGATGATAGTGGTGGAATTGCCGACCATATTCGTCAGTTATTGAGTAGGGCTCTGTGACCTCAGTGTGTGTTCAGCTGACAGCGTCGAACGAGCTAGCCTAGTGTGTATTCTGCACCGCGTGCTGGTGTCCAGTGATGTGAAAGTCAGCGCGAGAGGGGAGCGTGGCTTGCTCGCGGCGTGACACGGTGCAGACGGAAAGGTAGGGGAAGATGAGGGGTGAAAGAGAGGGTTGCAGTCCAGCAAGGGGGCGTGGTGGGGAGAGGGGGGGCGTGGTCGTGGACTGGTCAGTCTGCATCGAGTGTGAGCGTCTTGATAGACTTCCAAACTGTTTTACTTTCATTTACAGGTGTAGTGTGACAATACAAACTTTATTTTCAACTTTTTGCTGTGTGTTCTTGTTTGGATGTGAAGATGTCGTGGTAAATACATATGTTTTTGATCGTGCAAAAAAATCTATCCAAATCTAAAAGCCTAAATACTTTTTATTATCAAAATTAAAACAAAAGCAGCACAGATTCAAAATCTTCATTCAATTTCCTTCAAAAATTATATAATTTCATTTTTCTATCTTTTGTAGTTTCTGAGCTAGAATTTTTGTTAATTATGACCCCCAAATCATGAGATTTCCCTGGCACCTGGGAACACCTTTGTTTGTACTATTTTTAGGCACCGAACGGGTTAATAAAAGGTAAAAAATTAAAATCTATAAGCAGCATTCGTTTGGAGTTATGGGCATGCATTTGTTTCATCATGGGAGCAAGTGTTACCCTACTTGTTTGTTGTCGTTGTTATTCACTGTTTTCTGTTTCCTGACTCATCTAAGATTTCATTCCATAAAATCTCTCAATAAAGCCACAAAATGTTCTGAGGAACTACCTGAATGTAATCTGTTTTCTATTCCTTCAGAGTTCATAGTAATTCACTGGATTTGTGGCTGATTTAAGTAGTCTTGTATGAAATTTAATTAAAGTATTAGCCATGGCTAAATGCCTTCCATCGCACGCACCTTTGGAAAAAACAAAAACAAAAGAAAAGCTGAAGTCCCATGGTGAAATGGAGAAATTTCTAAACTTTGAGTTTGCAGAGTCTGTTCAGCTGACACGGAAAAATAAATTATCAAGAAATAAAGTTTTCAACAAACATTTGACCTTTTTTTTTTAATCTACAAAGTAGGCCCCTATATAAATGAATCATCTCAGAAAGCGGACAAACTGACTGGAAGATGAAATAAAATTAAATAGTTGAGTAGATCACGAGAGCTATTAGCTACCTTTGACATCAAACACACGAAAACTTACACAATTCACATTCACAAAGCTTTGGCAAAACCCCTGAGTCAGTCACAGTGAGAAAACTAACCATGTGCAGTACTGGCAGGACCACGGACTTGTGGGAGGTCTATGCGATTTTTTTCCTCCATTGAAAAAGATTAAAACACAAGCCAACGGTATCTTTTAAAAATGCAATTGACAGACATATTATGCTTTTAGCATTCAGAAAACACTATCTGAACTTTATTGTGCGAGCAATGTAGCTGTTGAAGATTAAACTTTCATAAATTTTAGCAACAGCCAATGGATGTCAAGTTCCTGTGTGCTAAAGAAACTTGTCTTCCTCCTGTCTTAGAGTGCACGTGGTGAATGTTTTGATGAAAATAGGCAACAACATGCAACCAGACTGCTCCTTTGACAAGAATAAACATTGCGCTTGATTTTTATACATGAAGTACCTGCGTAAAATTCCGCAAAGTACCTGAAATTCTTGTCGACAAGGAAGCTTCTAGTGTGACTAGTCCTCCATCTTGATCTATGAGGCAGCATGCGCCGGAAAGGGGAGTCGATTCACAGGAAGTCGATATTTGTCTTCTCTTGGTCGTCAAATCTCAATCCGGGCTTTTTCTCACATCATTTGGAAACATGGCAGCCGTCTGGAGGTGCAACTCCAAATTGACGATATCTGCTGCAGTATAGCTCTACGCATTCACTGGAATGAATATCAGTTGATTCTTAAAATTGTGAGGTACTGATTAAGAGAAAATGTAAATTACGTTGCATAATGTGGAACGATCTTCCGAACGGCCACAGTATATGCTTAGGTTCGTAGAAAAAAAAACGGAGTTTGCCATGATGTCAACTCCCGATTTTGACGATTCACTTACGAGTAATTATAGCATCGAGAAGCGAATTATGGTTTTACCTACATACAGTTAAAAAAGAAGTAGTTGCATAAAGTGCTTGCAGTGAGAGTGCTGTTCTATTCTTATAGCTATATCTCCCGTATAAGCATATGACTGACGGAAATTTACACGTGATTTTTTTTTCCAACTTGACCAGACACCTGTCGCGCTGACATACTTCTTGAAAGTAAGTTTCAGTCTTGGTATCTCAATCAGAAAGAAAAAAATATCAGTGCAGTTGAATAGTATAGGTACTTCTTTCATGTTAGATAACTTGAAGACCGCTCAGATCATTGACAACGGATATTTTGAGTCAAAAGCAGCGTGTGCCAATGACTTCGTTCTAAAAACAGCCAATTGGATGATTCTAATTTCTAGTCTGCTGACGTATTGAAAAACAATTATTTTGTGTAAGAAATCATTTAAGGATCAGCATTTGACTTGAAACTAAATGATTTAGTATGTATTTGCCCATTCTGTCAAAGACCATGCAGTTGTAGGCAATATTTGGGTTTTGGGGCCATTTCAAAACTCAACCTTCGTACCATAACTTTGCTTTAGTAGAAAACCTTCAGACAGTATACTGGTCCTCCTATTTAACAAAACCAACAAGGGCTTTCGGAAACAAACCGTATGTGATTGAAAGCTACAAGACCTAGGCCCTATCAAAAGTATTTACAACTTCCCTCTCCAATATGAATTTTGAGAATTTTTGCAACATGGCCCAATACGCAAAGTGATGACCATGACTGAAATCATTGTGGAGAGAGAAACTGTCATGCATTGTATAGAAGATAAGATAAGATAATGTTGCTTATAGCCCAGCCGACCGCAAAGGGCCATATCAGGGCTGTGCATTGTATAGAAATGACTGAAGTTGACTTATTGATTGATTAAGAAAATAAGATTTTTGTTGACTTTTTCATGAAGTTATTGCATTTTGAAACATGTCGTTTACATTTCACAAAGAAGACCCAAAGTGTGTAATAAGTTTGTAATGTGATCTGAGTTCCTTTTGGAAGGTGGACATTTTTTGGAAACATGAAAAGTTTGTGAAATCAAATGTGTTGAGGTATTGATAAAATTGCCTCAGATTCTGAACCACGTACATGACTTAGTAAATTACAGTGGTTTTTCATAGCACAAGTGCTGTTAATAGGTTTAGGTAACTTTTGTAAACTTCATGCGCATATTTATCCACAAAGTACAATAAAATGAATAGATTGACGATGAAAATTTATGAACAGTTCATTTTATGTATACTTTTTTTTTTTTTTACATCTAAGGGTGTGTTTTTTTTGTTTTTGGATTTTAAAGTCAAGTGTTTTTATCTGTAGTAAAATGTTTAGAGGGAGAGAAGGGGAAAGAGGTGATGAATGGAGTAAATTGGGGGTGGGGTAGGGAGTAAGAAGGAGGGGAAAAAATGTTATGTATGCTTTGATATGCTTTGGGGCTATGTTACATATATGTATGCTTTGTTAGGCTTTGGGGTGCTGTTGGATTCTGTTTTTGAACCCTTAGTGATGAGAAGGCCACAGAATTATATATGACGCCATTTGACTCCAAGGGAGCTCTGACATAATCGGCCGTGTCTCCCTGAAAAGTCTGAATCGGCAGACAAAAGGTCTCGGAGCAAGTAATATGATCAGTTCTGTCTTCAAGATGGACAACAATGATCCCGGTATGCTGCTAGTGAAGGATTTTGAATTTATGATCAATTTTCGTGAATTTCACTGCCATTATTAATCTCCCCCCAGCGGCCGGAATAGCTCAGTTGGTAGAGCGCCGGACTAGTGATCCTGGGGTTGCGGGTTCGAATTTCGGTACAGGGGGATTTTTCCCTCGGAGTAAACATTGGTTCCGACTCCATTCCCCATACAGTCCTTCGAATGAGACTATAAACCGAGGTTCTGTGTGTGAATGCACGCACAATATCTTGCACACATGTAAAATCCCATCACCAACTTTCGGAAGAGAAAGCCAGTTTGGCCGTTGGTATGGATGACACGTTACACATAGCATGCACCTTCCCCAAAGATGGGGTATGGCTGCCTTAATGGCGGGATAAAAAACGGTCATACACACAAAACTCCACTGCCTGTCTCTATACAGGCAGTGTCCGTAGGAGTATCAGCCTGCGTACGCAGAAAGAAAGAAAGAAAAATCTCCCACCTCCTCTTCCCCCCCTTTTGAATCGTTGCTAAATCATTATGACTTGTAATGATGGAGGAATTGTTTACCTGCCCTTGTTTCCCCCACTTCTCAAGCGTTCAACATATTGTTGGTCAATAGGTGGGAGAGTGCGTCTCTTCTGAGATATAAGTGAAGGCTTTTCTGCACACAGTTCTTCAAACTTCCTAGCTGCTGTCCACACACATGTGTGACAGTGCTTGCCTTATTAAATAGTAGAGCGGACCAATCTCACTTGACACTTTTTGACTTCCTTTGCATTCTTAAATGGATCCTGAAGCATAGGCTCAAAGATTTTCCCCTACCATTTTCTACCATTCACTGGCTGCTTTGGGTGCGGTTGGGTTCTGTTTTTAAACCTTTGGTGGTGAGAATACCACAGAATTATAGACACTGGTATATCTCCTATTGATGCTAAGGGAGCATAGACGCAATCAGCTGTATCTCCCTGACAAGTCTGAATCAGTGGACGAAAAGCCTCGGAGCAAGGAATATGAACGGGTTCTGTCTTCAAGATGGATAAAAATGGTCGCTATATGCTGCTAGCAAAGGATTTTGTATCTATAATCTTATCAAGTTATTTCGCTGATTTTTCTTCATTCCCATTATTTTTCTCTCTCCCCCCCCTCCCCCCCTCCCCCCACACCTCCCCCCACACCTCATTTTCTTTCTTCTAATCTTTGCCAGCCCTGATGTGGCCCTCTGCGGTCGGCTGGGCTATAAGCAACATTATCTTATCTTCTAATCTTTGCCAAATCATTAATGTAATGCCGGAGGAATTGTTAAACTGCACATGTTTTCCCCTACAGCTAAATTGTACAACATATTGTTTGGTCAATTGGTAGGAGATGGCATCTTATGAGATCCACGTAAAGGCTATTCTGTACAGTTCTTAGCTGCTGTCAGCACTTACGTGACTGACAGTGCTTGGGTTAGTTTGAGACTGACAGTGTTTGGGTTGGTAAACAATAGAGCTGACCACTATGTTGAAACGTTTTGACCTCACTTGCATTCTTAAATGGATCCTCGAGGATTGGCTCAAAGATTTTCCCCTACATTTTATGCTGTTAGTGTTTGCATAAAGGTTTTAGTTTTTCAGTAACTTACTTCTTTACAGCACTTTCTTTCCATTGTACCTGTCTACACTTCACTTTGGGGTGTGGTTAGATTCTGATTTTGAACCCATGGTGGTGAGAATACCAAAAAAATTACAGACTGTATACCTCCATATAATGCTAAGGGAGCACAGACACAATCAGCGGTGTCTCCCTGACAAGTTGGAATTAGCGGACAAAAGGCCTTAAAGCAGGCGATACAATAGTTCTGTCTCCAAGATGGATTACAGTGGTTCACATATGCTGCTAGTGCTAGTGAAGGATTTTATATTCGTAATCTATTTCCCTGATTTTTTATTCGCATTATGTTTCTTGGCTCCCCCCCCCCCCCCACTTCCTCCCTCCTGTTTCCCTTTTTCTTTTTGAATGTCCAAGTCATTGATATAGTGATGGAGGAATTGTTTACCTGGTCTTGGTTTCCTCCGCTACTAATGTAAGAGTGAGTCACTTTGCAAAAAAAAAAAAAAAGAAAGGTAAAAATGCACCAGATGACCAACAAAAGCTTTGTTTCTACACAAGCAGGACAAAAGCTAGTTCCTGGGGAATCATTGTTCATAATGTTGTTTGAAAACACTTGACTCTCATCATGCTCAGATGCAAGTAGTTGTCAGCTTTCAATAAAAGAATATTTCATACTTTCAGTAGTGTAACTGTTGAGATCAAGGGCATTTATGGTGAACAATACTTCTCAGGAAAATTTTCTGTAAGAAATGCTGGTATAGTAATTTCAGCTAGACTCAGAACTTTCCATTGGTTTAAACAGTTTTATTTCCATGAACAGAACATAAACATGAACATTAAACACAAAGCACATTTACCTGGACTCATATAAAGCCCTGGTGGTAGAACTTTCCATTGCTTTTAAGCAAACTATGGAGTAGTACTCGGCTGCAAAACAGGTTATTATAATGCAGGTTTTAACCATGCATTTTTCTAAAACAACAAAGATCAGTCCATCAACAAGATAAGATAATGTTGCTTATAGCCCAGCCGAGTCCATCAACAAATGATTTGGCAAAGTAAAAACTATGGAGAAAGAAAATCAAATATAATGTAACATGTGTACAAGTTTGGCTTCTAAGTCTTACTATTACCATGAATTTGTTTTTTAAATTATCATATAAAATACTTGCTTGAATTCATACACTCCGATAATTCACTTTCTTTCAAAAAATTTTGATGTCACATGAAATGGCACAACCATAAGTGGGGGACATGGTACCCCCCCCCCCCCCCCCCCCCCCCCCAGCTTATTCAACCAACCAGACACAGTGAAATATTCTAAACAGTGTCTGGATGTTGTTCCTTGGAAGCAGAAATATGTTTAAAGCTGCCAAATTGTGGACCAAACAAGTAGAATGGATGCTATAAGAGTTGATGTTTCACACAGTTTTGGATTCCAAGATGCTAAATGCTTGAAATTTAAAAAAAAAAGTGTGACCATGTGTTCAGGTTTCTTTTCAATTAAAAAATGTCAGACAGACAGGTGTAACATTGCAAAAAATAATACTTGTGGCCTTCATGTGAAATCAGAGTTGACATGGTCATGCTTTTTACGAAGGACAATATGTTGTTTGCAGAGTTTGTAAATATCTATGGTCTTTCAGAAGAGAGTTGCATACATGTACCAATTTCATAGGTTATTCTACTTAGTTTCTTAAGGGGAGGGGGGGGGGGGGGGATACAAAAAATAAGATTTTTTTGTTTTGTTTTAGGAGAAAAATGCCTGAAGAAATTTCCCAGAGCGTCCCCCAAAACGTGTTAGAGTTATAAAATTCAGAACACAAAACCACACACACACAGAGCAGTGTGTGTGTTGTGTGTGTGTTTATATTCATGTATATGTTGTCGTTTTTTTTTAAGAGTGAACTTCTTTTTAAAAATCAGGTACTGTAGCCCTTTAACCCATTTTTCAGGAGATTCAATGGTAACACATGCATTTTGGATCAAGGGACCAAAACCGTTGTGGACAGTTTCAGTCACAAACTGCATTGTCCGATGTTGGAAATAGAACCATCATATGAACAAACAAATAAGCAAGAAAGTAGAGAAATACCTATGCTGGAAATGTAATTAATGTAGTTTATTGTCTTTAAAATAGAACGTTAAATGAAATTCCCCTACCAATCTCTCCTTCTCCTCTTTATGCCTCCACCTGCTTACTTTCTGAACCCTTTATCCTTGGGCACCCTTCTTGCCCATCACTGCGAATGACAAACATTTCATGAGTAAGCCTGCATAATATCTACCTTCCCTTCTCCCCCAGATCCTTACCAGTTCTGATTTAATGTATTGGAAAAAAAAATCTTTTGATCTTAGAATTCACCTGAGGTTTGTCAGTATAGTGTTTGAAATATCTGATATGACCATAAAGAGTAAGACATGACTCGAGAGAAGTCAGTCTTATGAATGAATTGATGGAGAAAAATTGGTGATATTCTCATCATAGATGTTACAATCATCCTATTTTTGCTATTCTTTGGAGGATCAAGTTGAGTAAGAGAAAGTAAAGAGGAAGAAAAGAGTCACCATAGAATAATTTCTTTCTGGTAGGGAAAAGCTTGTAGTGTAGTCAATTCTTTTATTGAAGTACAGACAATCATAAGTCGATTACCCATTGATTTTTGTTGCAGATATCAAATCAGGACAATGAAGATTGACAGATCAAAGCTGAAAAAATCCTCTTCAGAGGTGGTAAGTACTATTTAACAGGGATTGTGCGATCCTTACTGATGCTTTCTGGTTGGCAACATTTGGCTGTAGGCTTCATAAGGCCTTGTTAGTGCTGAAATGAGGCCAGTAGGTTCTTATAAAATGAAGCAATGTTTTTGTGAGAAAAATTTTCTGATATATTGCTGCCCTCTCAGTTTTTCACAACAACAACAAAATTAGATCCTAAAATTCTTTTGAGAAAAATTAGCAAACATGCTGTAGACCAAAAATAAAGTAAATCAGCAGATGACAGAAGCTGCTTGGGGTGGCAAGGTTGAACAAAATGAATATTGCTCAGATCTGTTCACTGATTTTCAAGTGCCCATCTTGGATTTGGCTGTGCTTTTGTGCATATTTCCAGCCAGAAATCATTGTGAAGATACAAGGTGTCTGTGAAGATACTGTCAGCTGGTTCCAGGATAGCTGGCTTAACCCTCTGCCTACTGCATTACTTTGTGCTACATGACTATGACTATGAGAATACCATGCCAAGTGAGGTAACTCAGCAACACATACATACTTGCCATAAAGAAACCTCAAAAAATTGCTTTTAACTCATCTATTCTACAAAAGTAATGATCAAAATTCAAAGACATCACTGCATCCAAAACAGCCAATTTTTCCCATTTATATTGTGAACTGGTACACGAGGAAAAAAACAACAATAACCGAACAGACTAACTCTACTTCAGTGTTCCCGGTGCTAAAACAGTTTGCCCTAAATTCACTGTACCCACAGAATGTGATGGATTAGGAGCACATTGGGGTTTCCAAGTCTAAACAAAGTACTGAAACCTTCAGGAACAAAATAGAATATGGTCTGCACACCAAATAAACTTTTGTTGTGAAGGGGAAAAAAAGACCCAAACTTAACAATTTTGTTAAACTGAAGGCATCACATATAAGAAGATTTGTCTTTAACTACTAAGGGGAAAAAAGAGAACAGATTACTGAATACTGGACTTGAAATTATGATGGAATTCAGCAAAAATGTGCTTTTGCACAAGTGCACTAAGCAGTCAAACCCCTCCCCCCGACACAACACACACTGTGGTGATGATGTATCCTTGTCCGTCTCCTCTTTGCTTTTTGATAAATGAGGCAGTTTTTAATGTAGGCCAGAGTTTATGCTCATCATTTTCTGCTTGCTTTTGTGCAGCAAATAAATAAATTTGTTTCTCACTAGAAGTCTGCCAAAATTCCTCTGAAATCAAAAAGCTAAAGGTGACGCTCCCACAGGCAAATCATGGGACACACCCACTGACTGACCCGGTTTCCTGGCTGTCAAACAAGCGAAACTTTTGGGGGGGCTTCACTTATAGCCTACCACTCCAGTCAACAATTAAAGAATCTCTAGCAACTTTTGTTTTTCGAATTCTCTTTTTTTTTTTAGGCTGGACCCAGCAGCAGTGGGCAATTCGACATCGTCATTATCATAGCCTGAATCATTATCGGCCTCAAATCAGTCAGCAGTCGATCTTTATTTATAACTAGGTCAAGAACGACATCTGAATCGTCTCTTTTCAAATCTTCTTCAAGAGTGTAGCCCTCAAATACATTCTTTTCATCACTATCACACCAGGAAATGAACTCTACAAGTTGCATAGTCACTTGTTCCGCCATTTTCTTGGAAAAAAAAAAGCCGAACTTTGAAAATTCACAGCAGCAAAACTTGTGCAACAAAAATCAAAATGGTGTCCAGAAATGGCCGTACAGGAAGACTCTTCTGTCGCGATTGCATTCTGGGACATACGATGTTGAAAGTGAAAGTGGTTGACCTAGTATTCAGCGGTTGATCTTGGTTGATCCGGTATTCAGATAGAGGAAATCTTGCAGTTGATCTCGGTCGATGTGGTAGGCAGAGGGTTAAAGGTAAAGCATTAAGACATGGACTTCGCTTGATCCAGTCGACAAAAGAAAAAGCATGATCCATCCAACAAAAGGAAAGCAGAAAGTAGTGTTTGTGTGGTTGCTGTGAACATTGCATTCATGAGCGAAACTGGTCTCGAAGTTGATCTGAAATTGGATGGGCACCAGCAGGATGAGAAATAGCACAAAGCTGATGCAAATTTTCTTGTGAGAAACACTGACTATTTTTCTTTCAAAGCTCAAGAATAGTGAGGTCAGTTTGGAGAGCTGATGAAGTCACTACAGTATGATTATAATACCATTAATTTTCCTTAGAAGAAAAAAAAGAAGAATTATTGGACTTTTGATTTATTCCCATGCCCTCCAACATCTTCCCTCTTCTCTTTCCATCATCAAGTTTGGAAAATTTCAGCAAAATGTGTCTGAATAAAAAGTATTATATCAGTCTACAGCATTCTCACTCCCTCATCAACCTCTCTCTCTCTCTTTCCCTCTCTTTCTGTCTTTTAAAGTGTCTCCATTGGTATCAGGTGTGATGAAAGGCATTTTTTCATGTAGCCAACCGAGCAGAAAAAAAGTGGTAGCCAAATCTAAACCCATTTAGCCAGAGTTTGATTTATACTGTGCAATACAGCAGAGCACTCTAACATGCACAGATTTCCTGGAAAATTCAGTGGTACTGCGTAATTGTCAAGAAGACAATGTGCAGTCTGCAATATAAGAACGTGGTAAGTTGACAAAAAATGCCTGGAACAAATTTCACCAAAATGCAAGTGTCAAGCATTGAGGTGGAGTAAGGAGGGGAAAAAAAGGAAAATGTCAGTCTGATCGATTTCTGACAGCATTTGGCTCCCAGGTTAGCTCTTTCATCACCTCTGGGCTAGCACTTTCCTCTTTTATCTCCCCTGATTAAGTTGTACTTGGGTGATGATTATATTTGGTTTTATTGATCTTCGTTGACTTTTTGTTCGAGAATTTGCTGCAATGTACAGTAACTTAATATTACTTTTGAGAAGAAAGTGTTGGAAAAGTGGTTTAATTGGTGATTCAAACATTTCTTTGTTAAAAAATGGATGTTTCATTTGCAGTTTAGACAGTTTACAAACATTTTTAACAAACGCACATACCAGCCCTAAGACTGCATTCTGTGGTTGGCTGGGCAGAATGAGAACACACACACACACACACACACACACACACACACACACAACACACACGCTGAGTTTGGATTTGGGGTTGTTACCACCAAATGATGTAGTTATTTGAAGAAAAGAAGTATTGAATTAGATTTAAAATTTTTTTTAAATATTATTGATTAACGCATAATGTGTATTTAATGAATTAACATGCATGGAATGTGATTCCTCTGAACAGCCGGCAGACTGCAAGACATTGATTGAGAGAATCAAGTCATGTCCAGAGTCTGACCTTCTGCAAGTTCTCAGTGAGGTGAAGTCATGGACATATGGAAAGGTAGGTGAAGCATCTCAGTGGTTTGCATTGGTAAAGTGGGAACAGAAAATTGATCTCTTACATCTGTTTAATGTGTAAGAATTCAGATTGGACCTACCATGAATAAATTGAGGTGATTTGAAGTCATAAAGGTAAACAGACAATTGATTTTGGACATCAATTTAATTTGTTATAATTTTCTAGTGGAAAAAAAAATCTAGATGAACTGTAAGTCTGGTAGAACATTTTTTTTGGTTATTGCTATTTTAATTTATTATTTTAAGTTTCTAGTGAATCCACCATAAAGACATCAAGATGAACTGAAACAGTGAAAGTCTGGTAGAACATTTTTTTGTATTAACTGTTCCTTCGTTGTGTTCTATTCCAAAGGTTAGATTTCAGACCTGTTACAAAAAAGTGTGTTTACATTGACATGTTTCAAGAAGACAAAAGAGTCTGATTTGATAAGCAATTCATAACGGTGATATAAAAATTTAAAAAAAAAAAGCAAAACACTGGATTTTTTTAAAAATTTGTACTCTTCTCATTTCAGTGTGAGTTGTATCACTGGGCGGATGTACTGGACCAGTTTGATGGAGTGCTGGAGAAAGGATGTGCCCATCACAGCAATAAGTCCTGGACAATGGCATGCGATCTGCCTGAGCATGAGCAGGTTGGTGGATTTTCTGGTGGTGTTCGGCTCTCAGAATGCATAGTGTGCATGTTTTTAGGGAAATTAAAATATTACCTGAAATGACAATATTCCTTTAAGTGTAGAAAAGAGCCTATTTTGAATTTTGAAGAGTATGATGGTTTTAATTGATAAATGCTTTGCATATGAATTGTTTGTGTGCACATGTATGTGCAAACGCACAAGAGGTGCATATAATAGATATTTAGTATAGCACACATGTACGTAGGCATGCATGCATGCAGGCATGCACGTGCGCACGCACACACGTGCGCGCACACACGCACACACACACACACACACACACACACACACACACACACACACACACACACATGCGGGCATGTAAGCAGACACTGAGTGCTGTGCATTTGGCCAAACTTGCTGTAATTTCATTGCTACGCTCCTACACTTTGTGCACATTTGTCTGTTATGGCTAGGTCTGAAAGAACTTAATTTGTTACTTTGGGGGAGGGAGGGCATTATTTACTAACAGATCATAACAACATGGTAAGAGTCATTCTGTATATTTTGTATGACGCATAAACACGCATGAATATTTTGATGATTATCTGCGTGAATCGTTGAACATGTTCACCATCGTCTTTCCCAGGAGCATATTTCAGTTCTTCCATTTGCTATTGATGAGATTTGTGTTTCTGAAAGTAAAACTGATGCAGTCATAGGTGGAAAGATTTGAATTTATACTTTTATAGAAGATGAGCTTGGAAAAGTATACCTCCTTCCTCCCTCCCCCCTTTTTAAAAAAAAAAATAGTTCCTGTGAGGTGTAATGTAGACCAGTACTTTAACAGTTCCTTATGGTTAATATGTTACCGTCACTCAGGTGAATGGCTAATAGTGATTTGGCAGGTGCAGTTAGCAGATCAAGTCAGTATAGCTCGTTAAATGGAGAAGAGAGTGTTTCAACTGTTGTCATCACCTATATTTGATAGCAGTGTCAACCTCGGGGTACGTCAGTGGAGGAAGGACTAGCGCACAGCCCAAACACACACACAGCTTGCTTACAATCCCATTCAGATATCATGCATTCGTCAAATCAAACCACTAGTAAAGTCTATAACTTTACTAACATAATATAGAAATCATCAATGCGCTTGGGGTCACAGAGTGCCAAACCAGTACGTTCCGGCCGTATTTTGTCACGGCGAGTTTACAAATACGGTGATACGGTCGAGCCAAAATAATACGGTGACGAACTTGCGAAAAATGGTACGGCCATTTGTTGCTTTCCCGAGGCAGAGATTTGTAGTGCTTAAAGGGATCCTACAAGGAGACAGAAGAAAAAGGCCTCTCCCAGCCACATATAGTTGATGACTAGGTAGGCCTAGCTGAAAAAAAATTCCATCCATCCTTGATTCCTTTTACTGTGTAGCTCTCGCCTTAGCAGACCACTAGCGGGGCCCGGAAATTCCATCTGTCCTTTTACTGTTAAGCTCTCCTGTAGCAGACGACATGTGTTAATATTAAGGAATGGCCCAGGCAGGACTTAACTGCTGTGGCTATTTTTAGTATGCTCATCATACCCCCCTGCTTCCCAACCTCCCTCTCTCTCCCCCCCCTGTAGCAGCTGAGGCAGCAACTGCTGTGGCTAGCGGAGGGAGGGGAGAGGGGGGGAGGGGAGGGGGGGGGGGCGGGGAGGGGGAGGATGGCAAGTAGTATGCCCCCTGCTTGCCAACCTCCCCCCCCCCCCACCCCCCTCTTCCAAAATGTGGAAAAAAAGCTCCCTCAGTTACGTGATAGGTCTGATGGACCATGTGCTGATCGAGTGAAAGAAGCCGCGAACCCCTAAGGTGTGTAAGCACTGAGCGGCAGAAAAAAGCACTTTGGTTTTCTGAATTTCATCATCTTTTTTTCATCATCAAAATGGACAACGGCGAAATAAAAGAAAAAGTGAAGTGCCTCACCCTCGGGGAGTAAAAAAAAAAAAACCCAGCAAGACAACAGCCTTTCGTCCTCATATTCAAGGTTTTTTTCCCCATGCATTGTTCCCTCAAAACTAGGACCACTGTATGCGAGGTGCACCGTCTGGACTTGACTTCGTTATAAGTCTGGTGGAATCAACGATGTTTGTCCACGTCAAAACAAATAGGCAAAAGCAGAAAGGAGCTGCAATTGGACAGACTTCCAAATGACAAACTTTTTTACCACCCCTTCACCAGCTGAAAGCAATGGGTGTCGGTGATAGAGCTGAAACACTGTTTGCTCACTTTCTGGTTGAACACAACATTGCACTCAGTGCCGCTGATCATCCCGGACAGTGTTCAAGGAAATGTTTCCTGGCAGAAAGATCGCACACACAGCTTTATTTTTCTGTCCCATTCGAGACACTTAGTTATAGGGCCGAACAAACAAGCCTTACACATTTCTGCCCCAAAACATTTTTTTTGTTGTGTTAAAGCAGAGGCATGTATCAAACTTGTGTACTAGTTAACTAGGGAAAATTAAAGTTCCCAGAAATGATGACGTCATTCTTTCACAATTGTGTGTGTGTGTTGTCATTGTTTGAATATCGCCTGGACCTTTGTTTTCAAGCTTTCATCCCGTATTACATTATCTACAGGAAAAAAAAACTTGTCGAGTTTGGTATTAAAAAATTGTCGGGAATTCCCCTATTCAGTCATCTCAGAGCAAGATATATTACATTTTTCATGACAACCATGATTATCAAACTAAGAGCCCCTTTTGTAATGGCTGTCATCATGCCGAACCCTTGCTGCCAGACCGGCTGTACACAGATGACTTTCAGTTGGGTCGAGTACAGCAGGTTAGCTGGCTGGTGGGGAGCAGCCTGCAGAAAACACCCCTTTCCTTGACCTGCATTCACGGCTTGGCTCTGCAGCTGTGGGAGAGCTGTAAACTCCCCTGCCTCTCAGAACTAAGTGGCTTGCTCTGAACAGCGTGTGCACAGGCTACTCCAGTGGCGGACGAAAACCACGGAAATTATCAGAGCCTGTGGCAAGGAGTTGGCACCCAGCTGGCAGAAGATATGAGGAAGGGCCATTTGTGCTGGGCACTGATGGTAGCCAGGAAGGGGGGGGAAAAAAAATTTACTTTCCAATTGTGGCAACAGTGGAATGTGACTTCAGCCCACCATATGAACTCCTCAGCATTCCACCTGCGAGGGGTCTGCATCGGGAGAAGCCATTTTTACCCTATTGGAGACAGAGTTGGAAGGACTACAACATCGAATGGTCCAACTGCATCTCCCTTGTGGTGGACAAGCCAATGTCATGACTGGCAGGCACAAGGAGTCATTGCCTACGTTCGGGAGAAAGTAAATAATGTGCACCTAGCAGGCTGTTGTCTGCCACCCCCTTCATCTGGCAGTAAAAAAACGGGGGTCAAGGCATCCAGCAATTTTGACTTTGTTGAAAAACTTAGACAGCTTCCCTGGTATTTTGACAAGAGCACATGCAGGCAGCAAAGTTTCCCAGGCCTTGCAGCAAAAGTGCCAAGTTCCTGATCAAAAGCTTCTCCGCATGTGCCGACCAGGTGGCTGTCATTGGGTGCTGCACTCGGCGAAGTTGGAGCAGTGGGAACCCTCCAGCGTTCTTCAAGGAAGAGTGCCAGACAAAAGGATTCCCCCCAGTGTCAACGTCAAAGTCACCTGAAAGACTTTTTCAGGCGCAGAACCCCCAAAATCTATGACACCTTCTACGAATCTGTCATTGAGGTGAGTTCATTTCAAATTTTCATAAAAAATTTGAAGAGGGCCATGCAATATCACATTGTTATACACTGATAATTCTGGAAGATGTAATTTTCACTTGAGACAAGTTCTACAGTGGTTTTAAATGTATTTTGTATTTTGATTTACATTATTTATTTATTGAATAAAACACACATCACACACACACACACACACATGCACACCCACAACACAGTGAAAGACAGTCACAATGTGTGTTTAGTCTGGGCCAGAATGTGTGTATGAAGAGTGTGTGTGTGAGAGTGTGGCATGACTGTGTGTTGTTGCTTTTATTGTAATTTTACACTTATTCTGAAAGGTGTAAATTGCACTCAAATCAAAACATTCATATATATGTTGCACACCACACACCAATATACTACATACACACACACACACACAACACACAACCACACACACACACACACACACACCACACACACAATATGGCACATACATACATATTTCACACACTATACACACACACACACACACACCACACAAAACAACACACACAACACCCGGCACATTTCATACAAAATTTCACACACATACACCACACACACACACACACACACACACCACATTCACACACACCACCCCACACACACCACACTCGACACACACACAGGGTCACTCACTCACAAAATTTCAAGACAGTCTTAAACTAGACACTGTGATTTATATGTATATATATATTTATATACATATGAATGACTCATTACAGTTAAAATCTCAATGAGATTTTAACTGTAATCATTTTCTCAGTTTTTCGAGAGGATCAACAAGCAGATGCAGACGGGCAGCGGATCCTTTGGTCAAAAGGACTTGGAAAGCTGTTCGGAGCTTTGAAACTGCTTTTGCCCGCGCCATGTGGATCTGATGGAGGTTGATTTTACATCAGCATACATCAAAGCGAAAGGCCCGTTATCGGCAGCAAGCGAAGAGCTCTTGGAGGGATGTAGACTCCAAAGAAAAGCAGGCTTTTTTGAAGAATGTGGTATCTTCTACAAAAAGCCTGCCAGTACTTAGTGGAGAAGATCAACTTCCCTGGAGCCCTTGTGGAAGCATGCAGAGGTGGCCCGACATCGACCCGAAAGTGGGAGATGCACAAGAAAGAAGGACCTGGGTGGAATTCTTGGACTACTTCCTGGAACGATTTCCCTGCTGCTGCCGCTGAACCTCCAAAGGATGAATCCAAACACGTTCCAGGAAAAACCAGTCTGAAGAGGATCTTCAGCCTTTTGGCTCCCCAGCGCAGAACAGTGGACAAGGATGTCTTCCAATGACCACAATGGAAAGGCCCAAGTTTTATGTGCTGGCCAAAGTGATGTGTAGGATTCTTTGATCCCGTTTCCAACTGTCCGTGAGAGGTCTTCTCTCAAGTCGGAAGATAAACTGACTTCAGGGGATCCATGGAAGTAAAACCTTTAAAGCTGTCCTCCAGGTGAAGTCCAGAAACACAAGTGATGCAACTCCCCTTTCCTCTGGGCCTCTTGGCCATGTGCAAAAGGCACCAAGAGGCAATCAAGTCCAACTAAAACAAACCCGCAAGTGTGTATTTGTGTACATAAACTGAGTTCATTTTTTTAAACAGTGACAATAATTGATTTAGTGTAGAGTTCCTTTTTTTAACAGTGACAATAATTTATATATTTAGTTTTAGTTCCCTTTTTTTTAAAAATAGTGTCAATAAATTTAAATTTAGTGTCAAGTGAGAAATGCAAAGAGACATTTAATGATTCACTTTTTAAAATCATTGACAAAAACTGATTAGTCAAGTGACAATTCACTTTGCTCAAATTATTGTGAAAGAAAGCTTCTATCAAGTTGAAAGGTAAGCCTTTTAAGATTATTTTTTGTGTGTAATTGTCAGTTTTGTCTTTGTCTTATGTGGTTGCTCTTCTTTTTCGTTATACATATGTGTGTATGTGTTATTGTCACTGTGGTGGTTTGAAATGTTCGTGTATATATGTCTCTGGGTCTCAATTTGTGTATGTGTGTGTGATAGTAGTAGATTTTTTTCTAGCAGAAGTAGACTAAGTAAGGGAAATTGTATGTTATTGTCAAAGAGTAAGTCTTGATCAATTCTTTGCTTTAAAAGTTTTTATCACTATTAATTATAAAAAGAAAAGTGGGTACAAAAAAAGTTGGTTAAAAAAAAAATCAAAACGCCGCGTTTAAATTTAATTCGGTCGGAAAATACTGTCAGATGGTGGGAAAAAAACTGTGAAAAGCCAGGAATAGTACTGGGAAGAAATTTTGGGGGGTTTTGGGAGCTCTGGGGTTCAAACAAAATAAAAATTCTTTTGTTCCTTGAACTTCAAAAACCAAATTTTTCTAAATCATCATAACTAACCCGGGTATAAAAAAGACTTTCTACTTTCCTGGCCAGGTGATCTTAAACTATTTACGAATCCTGTCTTTCCTTTTCTTCTTTTTTTTTTCTTTTCACTGTCACTTTTACAAACACCCGTCACGACAAAAACTGCTGGCACTGGTCAGGTTGGACGCCGGCACTGGTTCAGGTTGGACTGCTGGCACTGGTCAGGTTACTGGCGTTGGCCTGTGGTTCTGCCCGATGGGAAAGTGGCACTGCCAGGTATGAGGTCGAACCGGTTCAATTGAACAGTGATACCCGGATCGATCTGTTTCCCTTTTTCCTTCCTGCACTAACGCATTGCACTCTCTCTCTCTCTCTCTCTCTCTCTTTCTAGTCTGCTCTATCAAATGGACATGGTTGCTTTTTTTTCTTTTTTTCTTTTTTTTTTCTTCATCAATTAGACCCCTCTCTCTCTCTCACATCTTCCTTAGTCCTTCCCCTGCAGACTCTATATGGTGCTAATGCTTCAACTCGGTTCTTCACTTTTCCTCTCATCTCTCTGCTTTTTTCTCGTGCAGGCCCACTCCCCGAACCTCTCTCTCTGTCTTCTTTTTTTCTCTCCTTTCTCCCACTCCCTAGCTTTCTTATTCTGTTCCCATTGTCAAAAGGGTGAGTACATTGGTCAGTATTTTTCCGCCTTGTGCGAGGTTACCTCCCTCTAATTTCATTGGGGCATGCAATCATCAAAGTCACATCTACGGCCTTGCTCTCTGTGGTGGTCAATGGGTCATTTAATTATTAACTTGGTTTCACCCCACTACACAATACCTCCCCTTCCTACTTTAACCCGGGGACGTCTGACTTAACTGTGGGCATGGTCTTTTCAATTAGCTGTTCAGTCTGACCTAGACGCAGAGTCCGTCTGGCCCGACCTATTGAGCGTTGGTCAAGCCACTCAGTCTGTCTGCAGGACGGTGCCGGGCTCCGCGAAGGACTAGAAAATGCCTCCTCGCCGTGCCTAATTTTGGGTGACGCGACACATGAGTCGTTGCCTGGGGGAAAACCCGAAAGTTTGAGTTTGGAACTTATGTCAATTGAATGGTGGCGGACTGACACGATTACAGCTTTTCTTTTTTTGTCGTGACAAGCAGTATGTGTTTAATTGTTTTTGTCTTACCTGGGCACTGTTACCGCTGATGTATGTATGGATAATGAAAGATGATTAATATCTCCAGCTGAAGCTGTTTTGCTGGAGGTGGTGCGGTTCACGCATTGCTGATCGAGCACGCTTTTCCCGTCACCTGTACAGCTCCATTTGGGGATCTTATCTCCTCTTGGCCTCTGCGATATGCTCGTGGTGCTTGCCGTCCTCAATCTCCTCTATGTCTTAGGTACACTTAAATTGCTTTTGTGTGTGTGTGTGTGTTTGAGTGCTCTGCTGAACTCAGTGTGCAAGTGTGTGCTTGCATGTGGTGTGTGGTGTGTGTGTGTGTGTGACGTGCACGTGCGAGCGTGCATGTGCCTGCCTGCGCATGCATATTTTGTAGTACTATTTTTTGTATTGTTGACCCGTTCTTCATATTCGCTCACTCCACTTTCATTTTTTCGTAGTGTAATTGTTCCTTTGCAGCTATAACATTTATGTCAAAGAGAGAGAGAGAGAGAGGTGTGTGTGTGTTGGTAGTGAAGAGCCGTAGGTGAAAAAAAAAGAAGTTACAATTTCTCCCCGAAGCAAGTTCAAGCATGTGCTTTTTCTTGTATTCTCAAAGTTGCGTACAGTGTGTGCGTGTGTGTGTGTGTGCATTAAAGATCTGAATCATTTTAAAGATCTGAACTCTGTGGTAATAACAGTAAGAATAATGACCATATTTTCAGGTTGTCAGAAAAAGATTTCATTGTTGATATTTAATTTCTTTTTGCTTTCTTAGAAACAGAATTTTTTTGTATTGTTGACGTTTAATTTCTTTTTGCTTTCTTTGAAACCTGATGGATCTTTGGTAAAGCATACCTTTATATGTGTATTTCTGTGTAATAAAGTGTCTTGATTTTTTTAATTTTTGTTGTTTCATTTTTTTTTAACGAATTTGATGGATTGTACTTTGCAGTAAAAGGTCCAACTTCATAACCCGCATGAACCCAGAGAAGCGCCAGGCCTTGATAGTTCGCCTCACCCATCTTGCAGAGGTAGGTGGCAGAGATAGGTTCTAAAACCATCGATTGAAAGAACTAGAGAAATTTTGAGATGGTAGAGAGTTGAACTTGCACATCAATCCTAGGAGAGAAGAAAGAAGTAAAATGTAAAATCGGGAGACAGATGATGGAAGATGACATGAACAGATGAAGATAAATGCATAGTTAGTTATTTGGCGAAGGCATCTAAATAACGGTACAGCCATCCAAATATATTGTAACGGGCAACAAAGAAAACATTTCAGAAACATGTCCTTTGCCAACAGCATTTAGATTGTGATTGTACTTTTTATTCTCTCACCATACCTATACCAATGTTGTAACCCTGGGAGGTGTTGTTGAAGCACCACTGATGACTTGGAGATAACATTCGGCCTCTTGTCCTAATAATTCTAGACTGTAAATTTTGTTTTGACAGGAACATCTTGGTGAAGAAACTGCCAAGTGTGAAGATTCTGTCAAAATGCTCTAGCTTTGTTTCATTTAAAATCATCTTTGCGAAACAGCAAGTTTTGGTTGCACAGTTCGGTGTTGTTGGTTTCAGAGTTGGGGAGGAAAGAGAGAATGGATTTGGACTGGCGGAATGTTGCAAAGATTTGCCTTCCACAGTAAGTATTGATGCAAGTGAATTAACCTAATGTCTTGGTATTCCATGACTAAAGACTTGTCCTTTCACACAGTATCAGTTGGGTTTTTGCAACTATGTAAATGATACTATGTTCGGGTATCCTGAGTTTGTGATAGAAAGGGGGTGGTTTGCTTTGCAATATTGCTCATAAAAAAAGAAAAAAAAACGATAAATGTTCTTTTTAAGTTCAGTTAACCCAATGCCTACCAGATCGACCGAGATCAACCGCGAGATTTCCTCTTTCTGAATACCGAGATCGACCGCTGAATACTCGGTCAACGACTTTCGCTTTCACCATCGCATATCCCAGAATGCAATTGCGACAGAAGAGTCTTCCGGTACTTCTGTTTCTGGACGCCATTTTGGTTTTTGTTGCATGAGTTTTGGTGGAGTAGTTTCACTGCTGTGAATTTTCAAATTTCGGATTTTTTTTCGCGAAGATTTTCTGGGAAAATGGCGGATCAAGTAACTATGCAACTTGCAGAATTCATTTTCTGAAGTGATATTGATGAAGAGAGCGTATTTGCGGGCTACACTCTTGAAAATTTCAAGCAAGACGATTCGGACGTCAATCTTGACCTAGTTATGAATAAAGATCGACTGCTGAATGATTTTGAGGCCGGAATCAATAATGATTCAGGCGATGATAATGACGATGTCGAATAGCCCATTGCTGTTGGGCCCAGACCCCCAAAAAAAGAAAATTCAAAAAACAAAACTTGCTTGAGATTCTTTAATTCTTGACTGGAGTGGTTGGCTACAAGAAGTGAAGCCCCCCAAAAGTTTCCCTTGTTTTGATAGCCAGGAAACCGGGTCAGTCAGTGGGTGTGTCCCACGATTTGCCTGTAGGAGCATCGCCTTTAGCCTTTTGATTTCAGAAGAATTTTGGCAGATTTTTAATGAGAAACAAATTTATTTGCTGCACAAAAGCAAGCAGAAAAGGATGAACATAAACTCTGGCCTAAATAAAAACTGCCTGTTTATCAAAAAGCAAAGAGGAGACGGACAAGAGGTTCATCATCACCAGTGTGTGTGTGTGTGTGTGTGGGGGGGGGGGGGGGGGGAGGTTGCTCAGTGCACTTGTGCAAAAGCACATTTTTGTTGAATTCCATCACAATCTAAAGCCCAGTATTCAGTAATATGTTCTTGTTATTTTTTCCCCTCAGTAGTTGGAAGACAAATCTTCTTGTATGTGATGCCTCCAGTTTAACAAAATTGTTGAAGTTTGGGTTTTTGTTTTTTGCTTCACAACAAAAGTTGATTATTTAGTGTGCATACCATACAGAATACTTTAATTTTGTTCCTGAAGGTTTCAGTACTTTGTTTAGACTTGGAAAATCACTCTGTGCTCCTAATCCATGATGTTCTGTGGGTACAGTGAATTTAGGGAAAATTGTTTTAGCACCGAGAACACCGAAGTACATGTGGGGGAAAATGGCTGTTTTGGATGGAGTGATGTCTTTGAATTTTTTTCATTACTTTTACAGAATAGATAAGTTAAAAACAAATTTTCTATTGAGGTTTCTTTATGGCAAGTGTGTATGTGTTGCCAGAGTTACCTCTCTTGGCATGGTATTCTCATAGTCATAGAGCACAAAGTCATGCGGTAGGCAGAGGGTTTAAACAAAAATTCTTGCAGTGAAATTCAACTATTTTTCTGTTGATAATATTTTATGTTTTCCATAAAATTAAAAAAAACCCATTTGACATGAAAAACAAAAACAAAAATCCTTTAAACCGTCTTTAGTATGCACTTACCTGAGCTTAGTTACGCCGAAAACCCATCGGCAAGGTAAGTAACTCCGTAATTTGAACATGGTTACCCAATTTAAAAATTAATTTAAAAGAGAGGAAAGGAAATAGGGAAATGAAAATAATTTTAAAAATTCCTACGGATATATATGTTGCTATATCATAAGTTTGAAGAATATCATATGAGCCATTTACTCGGGGGGGAAAAAGAAAATCTTCTTCAGAACGTTCTTCCGAATCATACCTGGAACATCATCCCAGTCGAAATCTAGGTCACTCTAAGCTTCATTACCCAGCACTTTCACTAAGTCTTATGCCGTAAATCCTACAAATCACAGTATCTTCATCACTAAATCTCGTTATAGAACGGCAGAAATCAAGGTTAGCGATGGCGAAAAACAGCATTTCAACCACAAAACTCGAGAACTACGGCACGTATCGACTCGCGGTTTTTTGCAAACGGAAGTAAATGGCCACAGGAAGAAGTAAGTCACGTTCTCGCGAGACTTGCTTTTCTACGAGAAATATGGTGGCGCCCATTGTTGCCACGTGTTTTACCGGGCGCTGGCAGTTGCTCAGCGTTTTGGCCGTGTGATTTCGGTTGGGCGCTAGCGGGTTGGGTTCTCGCCTGTCAAGAGGGTTAAAGTAGTATCAGATAAGTGGCTAAATGAAAGACAAGTGGCTAAATGAAAGACAAGTGGCTAAATGAGAATGGTTGCCATTTTTGTCAATACTGACGTACATACCAGCTTCTTGTCACACAATTCTAATTGGAGATGTTGCAGTGACCTTTTGGATGATTTAGCTAATGATCTCCCACTGTTCTCAAACCCACCTTGCACTTGATGATGTAATCTCCTCATCTCCTCTTCCCCTGCCTCCTCTTTCCTCTTGCTATTTTTTCTACTACAGGGTTCATACAGGTCTGGAAAAGTCTGGAAATTTGAAGTCCATTTTCCAGGCCCTGGAAAATCGCACTGGGGCCTGGAATAGCCTGGAAATGGAAGAATCAAGCACAATTGCTTGGTATCATGCATGGCTGCTTTAAGTTTCAGCATCAATTAGCATTTATGATGCAAAAAAAAAAAAAATTCCATGTCGTCAAACATTTTGTGATTGCATACTTTCACGTTTGCCATCAAATTAGTTATGAGTTACTTCCCCTACATCAAGGACTTAACCAACATCCGGGTCTTCTGCAGAAGACCCGGCCATTTCTGCCATTGCTGCTTGTTTGTATTTCAAGATGGGAAAGTTACTGTCTCTTGTGCGTTTGTGTTTATAACATCATTTTAAGACACTGCATTATGAACAAAGTCTTGAAAGTGGTATTGAAAATGCAGGTCTTGGCCTGGAAAAAGTCTGGAAAAGCCTGAAAGTTAGTTGCATTTCCTGTATGAACCCTGTACTATGATAGAGATCACCTTGCTTTCCCCTTCACCCTGTCCTCACTTTTGTTGGTTTTTGTCGTCTTTTTCTGATCTCTGGATATGAGTGAAAGTGCTTAATTGATTGCAAATATCTTTTACTCAGATGAAGTGGAAAATGTTGCATGTGGACCATAGTTATAGTTGTCAGTTCCTTGAAATGGCAGTTATATTGGTACTATTGTCTCCTCTTCTCAGAGTTACCCTGCCAGTGCGACCACGCTTCACTTTGAGTTCTATGTAGAACACAAAGAAGAAAAATCGCCTAAAAGGTACGTGCTTACGCATGTGAGTATATGTGTGTCAAATGTATGAGAAATTGGTAATGTTTTTAATAAAGAAATTGTTGATACAATATTTTTGTGTGTGAATATTTCCTAAGTCAAACTGAATGGATGAACTGATTATAGGGATAGACTAAAGCGTTAGGTAGCATTTAATAATGACCAATGTTGAGCTGATATTTCAGATATATCTCTCACAGGTGACTGTTGCATTTTTAAAGAAGGTAATTCAGATGTGCATGAACTATAGAATGTGTCGGTTGAAGCATTGATTTCAACCAGTCCAGTGAATGGATTTTCTGTTTTTCGTTCAGGGTTCCAATGCTGTGCAGAGTATACATATGGAGAACTTAGACAGCGCAGAGAAACTGCCACACAAATAATGAGGAACTGTGGAGAATTTCTCTCAAAAGACCCCGTGACACA
>CM031604.1:87837161-87863370 GCA_018398815.1 Conus ventricosus
ACTGCAACTGCAATTGGACAGACTTCCAACTGACAAACTTTTTTACCACCCTTCACCAGCTGAAAAAGCAATGGAGTCGTCGGTGATAAGAGCTGAAACACTGTTTGCTCACTTTCTGGTTGAACACAACATTGCACTCAGTGCCGCTGATCATGCCGGACAGCTGTTCAAGGAAATGTTTCCGGCAGCAAGATCGCACAAGGCTACTCCAGTGGACGGACGAAAACCACGGAAATTATCAGAGCCTGTGGCAAGGAAGTTGGCACCCAGCTGGCAGAAGATATGAGGAACGGGCCATTTGTGCTGGGCACTGATGGTAGCCAGGAATGGGGAGAGAGAAATACTTCCAATTGTGGCAACAGTGGAACGTGACTTCAGACACCTACTGAACTCCTCAGCATTCCCACCTGCGAGGGGTCTGCATCGGGGAGAAGCCATTTTTACCTATTGGAGACAGAGTTGAAGGACTACAACATCGAATGGTCCAACTGCATCTCCCTTGTGGTGGACAACGCCAATGTCATGACTGGCAGGCACAAGGGAGTCATTGCCTACGTTCGGGAGAAAGTAATAATGTGCACCTAGCGGCTGTGTCTGCCACCTCCTTCATCTGGCAGTAAAAAAAGGGGTCAAGGCATCCAGCAAGTTTGACTTCGATGAAACACGTTAGACAGCTTACCTGGTATTTTGACAGAGCACATGCAGGCAGCAAAGATTCCAGGCCTTGCAGCAAAAGTGCCAAGTTCCTGATCACAAGCTTCTCCAGCATGTGCCGACCAGGTGGCTGTCATTGGGTGCTGCCACTTGGCCGAACGTTGGAGCAGTGGGGAACCCCTCCAGCGCTTCTTCAAGGAAGAGTGCCAGACCAAAAAGGATTCCTCCCAGTGCTCAACAGTCAAAGTCCACCTGAAAGACTTTTTCAGGCGCAGAACTCCAAAATCTATGCCACCTTCTACGAATCTGTCATTGAGGTGAGTTCATTTCAAATTTTCATATAAAATGAAAGAGGGCCATGCATATCACATTGTTATACACTGATAATTCTGGAAGATGTAATTTTCACTTGAGACAAGTTCATACAGTGGTTTTAAATGTACTTGTATTTTGATTTACATTATTTATTTATTGAATAAACACACATCCACACACACACACATGCACACCACACACACACAGTGAAAGACAGTCACAATGTGTGTTTAGTCTGGGCAGAATGTGTGTATGAAGAGTGTGTGTGAGAGTGTGTGCATGACTGTGTGTTTGTTGCTTTTTTGTAATTATACACTTATTCTGAAAGGTGTAATTGCACTCAAATCAAACATTCATATATATGTTGCACACAACACACAATATACATACATACACACACACACACACACACACACACACACCACACACCACACACCACACAACACACACATACACACACACATACACACACACACACATACTGGCACATACATACATATACACACACATATACACACACACACACACACACACACACACACACACACACACACACACACTGGCACATACATACATATACACACACACACAACACACACACACACACACACACACACACACACACACACACACACTCACAACACACACACACACACACACACACTCGCACACACACACAGGTCACTCACTCACATATACAAGACAGTCTTAAATAGACACTGTGATATATTGTATATATATATATATAATATACATATGAATGAGATTTTAACTGTAATTCATTTTCCTCAGATGTTCGAGAGGATCAACAAGCAGATGCAGACCGAGGCCAGCAGGATCCATCTGGTCAAAGAGACTTGGAACAGCTGTTCCGGAGCCTCTTGAACTGCTTTGTTAGGCCCAGCGCCATGCATGGACTCCTGATGGAGGTTGATTTTACATCAGCATACAACATCAAAGCAGACAAGGACCTGTTCATCGGCAGCAAGACGAAGCAGCTCTTGGAGGCAGATGTAGACTCCAAGAGAAAAGCAGGCTTTTTTGAAGAATGTGGTAATCTTCTACAAAACAGCCTGCCAGTACATAGTGGAGAAGATCAACCCTTCCATGGAGCCCTTGTGGAAGCATGCAGAGGTGGCTGACATCAGACTGAAAGTGGAGAAGATGCACAAGAAAGAAGGACCTGGGTGGAATTCTGTGGACTACTTCCTGGAACGATTTCCCTGCATGCTGCCAGCTGGAACCTCCAGGGATAAAATCCAAACACAGTTCCAGGAATACCAGTCTGAAGAGGATCTCTCAGCTGTCTTGGAGCTTCCCACAGCAGCAGAACAGTGGACAAGGATGTCTTCCAAGACTGACCACAATGGAGTGCCCAAGTTTGATGTGCTGGCCAAAGTGATGCTGAGGATTCTTCTGATCCCAGTTTCCAACTGTGCCTGTGAGAGGGTCTTCTCTCAAGTCAGGAAGAATAAAACTGACTTCAGGGGATCCATGGGAAGTAAACCCTTAATGCTGTCCTCAGGTGAAGTCCAGAAACACCAAGTGCTATGCAACTCCCCTTTCCTCTGACCTCTTGGCCAAGTGCAAAAAGGCCACCAAAGAGGCCAACTCCAAGTCCAACTAAAAAACAAACCTGCAAGTGTGTATATAGTGTACATAAACTGAGTTCATTTTTTAAACAGTGACAATAATTGATTTAGTGTAGAGTTCTTTTTTTTAACAGCGACAATAATTTATATATTTAGTTTTAGTTCCTTTTTTTTAAAATAGTGACAATAATTAATTGAGTGTCAAGTGAGAAATGCAAAGAGACATTCTAATGATTCACTTTTTAAAATCATTGACAAAAACTGATTAAGTCAAGTGACAATTCACTTTGCTCAAATTATTGTGAAAGAAAGCTTCTATCAAGTTGAAGGTAAGCCTTTTAAGATTATTTTTTGTGTGTAATTGTCAGTTTTGTCTTTGTCTTATGCTGGTCTGCTCTTTCTTTCTTCGTATACATATGTGTGTGTGTGTATTGTCACTGTGGTGGTTTGAAATGTTCGTGTATATATATGTCTCTGTGTCTCAATTTGTGTATGTGTGTGTGATAGTAGTAGTATTTTTTTCTAGCAGAAGTAGACTAAGTAAGTAAATTGTATGTTATTGTCAAAGAGTAAGTCTTGATCAATCTCTTATGGTAATAGTTTTTAATCACTATTAATTATAAAAAGAAAAGTGCATAGAAAATAAGTTGGTTAAAAAAGAAATCAAAACGCCGCGTGAAATTTAATTCCGGTCGGAAAATACTGTCAGATGGTGAAAAATACTGTGAAAAGCCAGGAATAGTACTGGGAAGAAATTTTGGGGTTGGCAAGCTCTGGGGTCAAACAAAATAAAACATTCTTTCGTTCCTTGAACTTCACAAAACCATTTATCTAAATCATCATAACTAACCTGGTATAAATAGACTTTCTACTTTACCTGGCCATGTGATCTTAAACTATTTACGAATCACTGTCTTTCCTTTTCTTCTTTTTTTTTTTTTCACTGTCACTTTCACAAACACCAGTCACGACACAACTGCTGGCACTGGTCAGGTTGGACCGCCGGCACTGGTCAGGTTGGACTGCTGGCACTGGTCAGGTTACTGGCGTTGGCCTGTGGTTCTGCCTGATGAAAGTGGCACTGCCAGGTATGAGGTCGAACCCCGGTTCAAATTGAACAGTGACTACCAGGCATCGATCTGTTCTCCTTTCTTCCTTCCTGCACTAACGCATTGCGCTCTCTCTCTCTCTCTGTCTCTCTCTCTCTCTCTCTTCTAGTCTGCTCTATCAAATGGACATGGTTGCTTTTTTTTCTTTTTTTCTTTTTTTTTCTCTTCATCAATTAGCAACTCTCTCTCTCTCTCACATCTCTCCTTAGTCCTTCCCCTGCAGACTCTTATATGGTGCTAATGCTTCAACTCGGTTCTCTTCACTTTTCCTCTCATCTCTCTGCTTTTCTCTCGTGCAGAGCCTACCCCCGAACCTCTCTCTCTGTCTTCTTTTTTTCTCTCCTTTCTCCCACTCCCCTAGCTTTCTTATTGTGTTCCTACTTGTCAAAAGGGGAGTACCATTGGTCAGTATTTTTCCCGCCTTGTGCCGAGGTTACCTCCCCTCTAATTTCATTGGACATGCAAATCATCAAAGTCACATCTACCGGCCTTGCTCTCTGTGGTGGTCAATGGGTCATTTAATTAATTAACTTGGTTTCACCCCCACTACACAATACCTCCCCCCTTCCTACTTTAACCGGCGACGTCTGACTTAACTGTGGGCACTGTCTTGCAAATTAGCTGTATCAGTCTGACCTAGACGCAGAGATCCGTCTGGCCAGACCTATTGAGACGTTGGTCAAGCCACTCAGTCTGTCTGCAGGACGGTGCCGTCTCCGCGAAGGACTAGAAAATAGCCTCCTCGCCGTGCCTAATTGGCTGACGCGACACATGAAGTCGTCTGCCTGGAAACCAGAATGTTTGAGTTTGGAACTTATGTCCAATTGAACTGGCTGGCGACTGACCACGATTACAGCTTTTCTTTTTTTAGTCCGTGACAATTTCCCCTTGCAAAAGACTATGCTCAGCATTGTCTCAAAACAATGGTAAAAAAAAACAACAACCGAATTTGCTGACACCACAGCTACACGTGCAAGGTTTTGCAAAATTATTTACAAAGTAGCTATGCACCCCGGATATGACTGACTTCCTCTGAGTTGCAGCTTGCTAGACTACACGGCTTAAAAAGTCAGCTCCTACATTCTGTCGACCTGGGATATTTCCAATGATCAAATCATAAAGGGGTTTCTCCATCACCAGCGCAGACAACTCGCCTGAGAAGTAAGGGGTACGTACTTCTATCTTGGCAACTGGGAACTCCCTCACAGTGCCATCGATTAGAGTACAGGTCTGGATTTGCCCTGTCAAATCCCCTTCCTCGACCAGCGTTGTTCTTACTACACCACATGAACAACCAGTGTCGCGTAACACTTTCACCCTCTGCTGGCCAATCCACCCCTCTTCCACTGGTAATGGGCCACTCAGCCTAGTGCCCTCCATCCCTGACACTGACTGCTGTCCAGCACGAGCCATAGGCCGCACTCCACCCTCTTCAGATTGGATCCTTTTGGTTCCACTGCAGGTCGTTTCCCTGGCGACCCTTATCAACCTCTTGCAAGGCTGCTGCCTTCTGGAACCTCATGCGACAATCCCTCGCCACATGTCCCTTCTTGTGACAAATGAAACACCTATTGTCCCTTTGTCCTCCTTTCTGCCCCACCACTGGGTTTGCAGACTTTGCAGAAAACTCCCATAGTCTCCTTGCACTCTTCTCACCTGTGCCTGACACCTGTTTTCTCCTGCACCTTAGTGCCCAAACGTGCCTCCCTATACACCTCTGCTAACTTCAGCAACTCCCCTGCTGTCTCTGGCTGTCTCTCTTTCAAATGTATGATTAACTCTGGACTGCAACCTGACAAAATCTGTTCTTTCATAACCAGCTCTTTCAATTCAGCGAACTCCTTTCTCGTACCACTCAACTCTAACCACTTCTCAAAATAGTGATCTAAACGTGCACCAAACTGAGTGTACGTTTCACCTGCTTGTAATCTAGCTGATCGAAATTTCTTTCTGAACCCCTCCTCTGTGAGGTCAAATCCCTTCATCAAAGACTCCTTCACAGCACCAAAATCAGATTGTTGGTCTGCTGGTAACGCAGTGAAAATCTTATAATGCCTTACCCATCAACAGCGCTGACAAAATGACTGCCCACTCTTCTGAAGGCCAACCCTGACTAGTAGCAAACGTTTCAAACGACTGATGTACGCTTCAATCGAATCTGATCCTTCAGAGAATTTTGGCAACTTTGGTCGGGGGGCATAACTGCACACATGGTCACTGGAAACTGGACTACCATCATCGGTGGTCTCCCTCTGTATTCTCACTCTCTCTAACTCTAATTGAATCCTTAATCTGTTTCCTGCGTTACGTTAGCCTGAATCCTTAATCTTTCTGTTTCCTGCGTTTCGCTAGCTTTAATCCTTTCCTGCTCTGCTATTTCTACTGCGACACGGCGTCTTTCCGCTCGCTCATCTCTTTCCATCTTTTGTTGGGTTTCAACGAATGCTCGCAATTCTTCTCCCGAGTAGCCTAAATCACGAGCGACGCTCACAAGTTGTTCAATAGGGTGTTCTTTTGTCCGCCATTATATCCTTTTTTTTTCTTTCTGTTTTTGTTTGTTTTGTTTTTAAATAAAAAGATTTTATTACTACGACAGCCAACTGGTGGTTACTGACACGAGTGACGTAATAGCACAATCCTATGAATGATAATATTAGCTTGGGACAACGTAATTAGTTTTTATAAGACGCCTAGCGCCTGACCCAACTATGAGAGCGAATTATAGGCAATCTGTGCAAAATAAGTTTTCTGGGGCTGAAATGCCAAGCCTAGTGTTAACTATCTTGGAAGCAATGCCAAGCCTAGTATTTAACTATCTTGGAAACATACAGTAAGACACTACCTTGTCTTAGGATTACAATACTTGAATCCCACCCAGCTTCCTCTCTGAGAAGTTGAACAATTATAATAAATGGGCCAGAATATCCTGGCAAGCTTGCCAATAAATTGTCAACCTCGGGGTACGTCAGTGGAGGAAGGACTAGCGCACAGCCCAAACACACTCACAGCTTGCTTACAATCCCATTCAGATATCATGCATTCGTCGAATCAAACCACTAGTAAAGTCTATAACTTTACTACACATAATCATAGAAAAACATCAATGCGCATGGGGTTAAACAAAAAACATTCTTTCGTTCCTTGAACTTCACAAAACCATTTATCTAAATCATCATAACTAACCTGGGTATAAATAGACTTTCTACTTTACCTGGCCAGGTGATCTTAAACTATTTACGAATCACTGTCTTTCCTTTTCTTCTTTTTTTTTCTTTTCACTGTCACTTTCACAAACACCAGTCACGACACAACTGCTGGCACTGGTCAGGTTGGACCGCCGGCACTGGTCAGGTTGGACTGCTGGCACTGGTCAGGTTACTGGCGTTGGCCTGTGGTTCTGCCTGATGAAAGTGGCACTGCCAGGTATGAGGTCGAACCCCGGTTCAAATTGAACAGTGACTACCAGGCATCGATTTTGTTCTCCTTTCTTCCTTCCTGCACTAACGCATTGCGCTCTCTCTCTCTCTCTCTCTCTCTCTCTCTTCTAGTCTGCTCTATCAAATGGACATGGTTGCTTTTTTTTCTTTTTTTCTTTTTTTTTCTCTTCATCAATTAGCAACTCTCTCTCTCTCTCACATCTCTCCTTAGTCCTTCCCCTGCAGACTCTATATGGTGCTTAATGCTTCAACTCGGTTCTCTTCACTTCCTCCTCTCATCTCTCTGCTTTTCTCTCGTGCAGAGCCTACTCCCCGAACCTCTCTCTCTGTCTTCTTTTTTTCTCTCCTTTCTCCCACTCCCCTAGCTTTCTTATTCTGTTCCTACTTGTCAAAAGGGTAAGTACCATTGGTCAGTATTTTTCCCGCCTTGTGCCGAGGTTACTCCCCTCTAATTTCATTGGACATGCAAATCATCAAAGTCACATCTACCGGCCTTGCTCTCTGTGGTGGTCAATGGGTCATTTAATTAATTAACTTGGTTTCACCCCCACTACACAATACCTCCCCCCTTCCTACTTTAACCGGCGACGTCTGACTTAACTGTGGGCACTGGTCTTGCAAATTAGCTGTATCAGTCTGACCTAGACGCAGAGATCCGTCTGGCCAGACCTATTGAGACGTTGGTCAAGCCACTCAGTCTGTCTGCAGGACGGTGCCGTCTCCGCGAAGGACTAGAAAATAGCCTCCTCGCCGTGCCTAATTGGCTGACGCGACACATGAAGTCGTCTGCCTGGAAACCAGAATGTTTGAGTTTGGAACTTATGTCCAATTGAACTGGCTGGCGACTGACCACAATTACAGCTTTTCTTTTTTTTGTCCGTGACAAGCAGTATGTGTTTACATTGTTTCTGTCTTACCTGTCACTGTTACCAGCTGATGTATGTATGGATAATGAATGATGATTAATATCTCCTCAGCTGAAGCTGCTTTTGCTGGAGGTGGTGCGGTTCACAGCATTGCTGATCGAGCACAGCTTTTCCCGTCACCTGTACAGCTCCATGGAGCATCTTATCTCCCTCTTGGCCTCCTGCGATATGCTCGTGGTGCTTGCCGTCCTCAATCTCCTCTATGTCTTCAGGTACACTTACTTGCTTTGTGTGTGTGTGTGTGTTTGAGTGCTCTGCTGAACTCAGTGTGCAAGTGTGTGCTTGCATGTGGTGTCTGGTGTGTGTGTGTGTGTGACGTGCACGTGCGAGCGTGCATGTGCCTGCCTGCGCATGCATATTTTGTAGTACTATTTTTTGTATTGTTGACCCGTTCTTCATATTCGCTCACTCCACTTTCATTTTTTCGTAGTGTATATTGTTCCTTTGCAGCTATAACATTTATGTCAAAGAGAGAGAGAGAGAGGTGTGTGTGTGTTGGTAGTGAAGAGCCGTAGGTGAAAAAAAAAGAAGTTACAATTTCCCCCCGAAGCAAGTTCAAGCATGTGCTTTTTCTTGTATTCTCAAAGTTGCGTACAGTGTGTGCATGTGTGTGTGTGTGCATTAAAGATCTGAATCATTTTAAAGATCTGAACTCTGTGGTAATAACAGTAAGAATAATGACCATATTTCAGGTTGTCAGAAAAAGATTTCATTGTTGATATTTAATTTCTTTTTGCTTTCTTAGAAACAGAATTTTTTTTTTATTGTTGACGTTTAATTTCTTTTTGCTTTCTTTGAAACCTGATGGTCTTTGGTAAAGCATACCTTTATATGTGTATTTCTGTGTAATAAAGCGTCTTGATTTTTTTAATTTTTGTTGTTTCATTTTTTTTTAACGAATTTGATGGATTGTACTTTGCAGTAAAAGGTCCAACTTCATAACCCGCATGACCCAGAGAAGCGCCAGGCCTTGATAGTTCGCCTCACCATCTTGCAGAGGTAGGTGGCAGAGATAGGTTCTAAAACCATCGATTGAAAGAACTAGAGAAATTTTGAGATGGTAGAGAGTTGAACTTGCACATCAATCCTAGGAGAGAAGAAAGAAGTAAAATGTAAAAGCGGGGAGACAGATGATGGAAAATGACATGAACAGATAGGATAGGATAAGATAATGTTGCTTATAGCCCAGCCGACCCAGAGGGCCACATCAGGGCTGTCACCACGTTAAAAACATGAACAGATGAAGATAAATGCATAGTTAGTTATTTGGCGAAGGCATCTAAATAACGGTACAGCCATCCAAATATAGATTGTAACGGGCAACAAAAGAAAACATTTCAGAAACATGTCCTTTGCCAACAGCATTTAGATTGTGATTGTACTTTTTATTCTCTCACCATACCTATACCAATGTTGTAACCCTGGGAGGTGTTGTTGAAGCACCACTGATGACTTGGAGATAACATTCGGCCTCTTGTCCTAATAATTCTAGACTGTAAATTTTGTTTTGACAGGAACATCTTGGTGAAGAAACTGCCAAGTGTGAAGATTCTGTCAAAATGCTCTAGCTTTGTTTCATTTAAAATCATCTTTGCGAAACAGCAAGTTTTGGTTGCACAGTTCGGATGTTGTTGGTTTCAGAGTTGGGGAGGAAAAGAGAATGGATTTGGACTGGCGGAATGTTGCAAAGATTTGCCTTCCACAGTAAGTATTGATGCAAGTGAATTAACCTAATGTCTTGGTATTCCATGACTAAAGACTTGTCCTTTCACACAGTATCAGTTGGGTTTTTGCAACTATGTAATGTTCGGGTATCCTGAGTTTGTGATAGAAAGGGGGTGGTTTGCTTTGCAATATTGCTCATAAAAAAAGAAAAAAAACGATAATGTTCTTTTTAAGTTCAGTTAACCCAATGCCTACCAGATCGACCGAGATCGACCGCGAGATTTCCTCTTTCTGAATACCGGATCGACCGAGATCGACCGCTGAATACTCGGTCAACGACTTTCGCTTTCACCATCGCATATCCCAGAATGCAATTGCGACAGAAGAGTCTTCCGGTACTTCTGTTTCTGGACGCCATTTTGGTTTTTTGTTGCATGAGTTTTGGTGGAGTAGTTTCACTGCTGTGAATTTTCAAATTTCGGATTTTTTTCGCGAAGATTTTCTGGGAAAATGGCGGATCAAGTAACTATGCAACTTGCAGAATTCATTTTCTGAAGTGATATTGATGAAGAGAGCGTATTTGCGGGCTACACTCTTGAAAATTTCAAGCAAGACGATTCGGACGTCAATCTTGACCTAGTTATGAATAAAGATCGACTGCTGAATGATTTTGAGGCCGGAATCAATAATGATTCAGGCGATGATAATGACGATGTCGAATAGCCCATTGCTGTTGGGCCCAGACCCCAAAAAAAGAAAATTCAAAAAACAAAACTTGCTTGAGATTCTTTAATTCTTGACTGGAGTGGTTGGCTACAAGAAGTGAAGCCCCCCAAAAGTTTCCCTTGTTTTGATAGCCAGGAAACCGGGTCAGTCAGTGGGTGTGTCCCACGATTTGCCTGTAGGAGCATCACCTTTAGCCTTTTGATTTCAGAAGAATTTTGGCAGATTTTTAATGAGAAACAAATTTATTTGCTGCACAAAAGCAAGCAGAAAAGGATGAACATAAACTCTGGCCTAAATATAAAACTGCCTGTTTATCAAAAAGCAAAGAGGAGACGGACAAGAGGTACATCATCACCACAGTGTGTGTGTTTTGTGTGTTGGTGGGGAGGGGGGGGGGGGAGGTTGCTCAGTGCACTTGTGCAAAAGCACATTTTTGTTGAATTCCATCACAATCTAAAGCCCAGTATTCAGTAATATGTTCTTGTTATTTTTTCCCCTCAGTAGTTGGAAGACAAATCTTCTTGTATGTGATGCCTCCAGTTTAACAAAATTGTTGAAGTTTGGGTTTTTGTTTTTTGCTTCACAACAAAAGTTGATTATTTAGTGTGCATACCATACAGAATACTTTAATTTTGTTCCTGAAGGTTTCAGTACTTTGTTTAGACTTGGAAAATCACTCTGTGCTCCTAATCCATGATGTTCTGTGGGTACAGTGAATTTAGGGAAAATTGTTTTAGCACCGAGAACACCGAAGTACATGTGGGGGAAAATGGCTGTTTTGGATGGAGTGATGTCTTTGAATTTTTTCATTACTTTTACAGAATAGATAAGTTAAAAACAAATTTTCTATTGAGGTTTCTTTATGGCAAGTGTGTATGTGTTGCAGAGTTACCTCTCTTGGCATGGTATTCTCATAGTCATAGAGCACAAAGTCATGCGGTTGGCAGAGGGTTGAACAAAAATTCTTGCAGTGAAATTCAACTATTTTTCTGTTGATAATATTTTATGTTTTCCATAAAATTAAAAAAAACCCATTTGACATGAAAAACAAAAACAAAAATCCTTTAAACCGTCTTTAGTATGCACTTACCTGAGCTTAGTTACGCCGAAAACCCATCGGCAAGGTAAGTAACTCCGTAATTTGAACATGGTTACCCAATTTAAAAATTAATTTAAAAGAGAGGAAAGGAAATAGTGAAATGAAAATAATTTTAAAAATTCCTACGAATATATATGTTGCTATATCATAAGTTTGAAGAATATCATATGAGCCATTTACTCGGGGGGGGGGGGGAAAAGAAAATCTTCTTCAGAACTTTCTTCCGAATCATACCTGGAACATCATCCCAGTCGAAATCTAGGTCACTCTAAGCTTCATTACCCAGCACTTTCACTAAGTCTTATGCCGTAAATCCTACAAATCACAGTATCTTCATCACTAAATCTCGTTATAGAACGGCAGAAATCAAGGTTAGCGATGGCGAAAAACAGCATTTCAACCACAAAACTTTAAAAATTCATAACTCGAGAACTATGGCATGTATCGACTCGCGGTTTTTTGCAAACGGAAGTAAATGGCCACAGGAAGAAGTAAGTCACGTTCTCGCGAGACTTCCTTTTCTACGAGAAATATGGTGGCGCCCATTGTTGCCACGTGTTTTACCGGGCGCTGGCAGTTGCTCAGCGTTTTGGCCGTGTGATTTCCGGTTGGGCGCTAGCGGGTTGGGTTCTCGCCTGTCAAGAGGGTTAAAGTAGTATCAGATAAGTGGCTAAATGAAAGACAAGTGGCTAAATGAAAGACAAGTGGCTAAATGAGAATGGTTGCCATTTTTGTCAATACTGACGTACATACCAGCTTCTTGTCACACAATTCTAATTGGAGATGTTGCAGTGACCTTTTGGATGATTTAGCTAATGATCTCCCACTGTTCTCAAACCCACCTTGCACTTGATGATGTAATCTCCTCATCTCCTCTTCCCCTGCCTCCTCTTTCCTCTTGCTATTTTTTCTACTACAGGGTTCATACAGGTCTGGAAAAGTCTGGAAATTTGAAGTCCATTTTCCAGGCCCTGGAAAATCGCACTGTGGCGTGGAATAGCCTGGAAATGGAAGAATCAAGCACAATTGCTTGGTATCATGCATGGCTGCTTTAAGTTTCAGCATCAATTAGCGTTTATGATGCAAAAAAAAAAAAATTCCATGTCGTCAAACATTTTGTGATTGCATACTTTCACGTTTGCCATCAAATTAGTTATGAGTTACTTCCCCTACATCAAGGACTTAACCAACATCCGGGTCTTCTGCAGAAGACCCGGCCATTTCTGCCATTGCTGCTTGTTTGTATTTCAAGATGGGAAAGTTACTGTCTCTTGTGCGTTTGTGTTTATAACATCATTTTAAGACACTGCATTATGAACAAAGTCTTGAAAGTGGTATTGAAAATGCAGGTCTTGGCCTGGAAAAAGTCTGGAAAAGTCTGAAAGTTAGTTGCATTTCCTGTATGAACCCTGTACTATGATAGAGATCACCTTGCTTTCCCCTTCACCCTGTCCTCACTTTTGTTGGTTTTTGTCGTCTTTTTCTGATCTCTGGATATGAGTGAAAGTGCTTAATTGATTGCAAATATCTTTTACTCAGATGAAGTGGAAAATGTTTCATGTGGACCATATTTATAGTTGTCAGATCCTTGAAATGGCAGTTATATTGAACTAAATGTCTCCCTCTTCTCAGAGTTACCCTGCCAGGCGACCACGCTTCACGTTATTCTATGTAAAAAGAAACACAAAGAGAAAAAAATCGCCTAAAAGGTACGTGCTTACCATGTGAGTATATTGTCCAATGTATGACAATTGTAATGTTTTTTAATAAAGAAATTGTTTGATACAATATTTTGTGTGTGAATATTTCCTAAGTCAAACTGAACATGGATTAACTGATTATAGGGATAGACGAAAGCGTTAGTAGCATTAATAATGACCAGTGTGGGAGAACACGTTTTTAACCGGGAGTCAGACGTCTTTTGACAGCTCTGCCTTGATTAACTTATTTTAGTTAATTAAACAACCGATCGGTCACCAAGCATGCCACGTAGTTTTAACAGTGTAAATCTACTGCCCACCTCCATCCCGAGTTTTTGGAACATTTGGTCACGTGATGGGAAAAAACTTGCTTGAAATGACTGTCCAGTGTAATGTTGTCATGTCCATGTTATGCCTCGCCATAAAAAGAGAAAACAAGCGTACCAGACTGGAAGCAGTTCAGCTCTAGTTCCGCCAACCAACTCGAGTGTTTAACAGTGACAAAGACACCCCAAAAGAAACAGAAGGTAAACTAGTACTCCCACTGTCCCCGGCCAGTGAAAGAGACTTTCTAAAATTGTTTTTCGACCGCGAGAGACAAAATGGAGGACCAAGGGGAACGACTACGCTCCCAAACCAATCAAAACGAGTGGACATTGTTTTTCCTCCCTATCGCATTCTCCACCGGCAAAAAGAACCCCGCAATGTAAAATGCCGATCTTGATGGCAAAAGCCGTGCCCACGGAGCAGAACTTGCCAGGGCTGGCTCGTGCGGTGGAGGAGCCTGAAGGGCTGCCCTGATCTCAGTCCAGACGAGACGAGGAAGCTTCGTCGAGAGCAGACCGAAGCCCGGAAGCAGAGGAGCAGACAGCACATCCAGCGTGCCGAGGTTCGCACCATGCAAAGCTGGCCGATTCGTCCTACCGAGGACGTTTTCCGCCTACGTACGAGGACCACCTTCGTAATCTAAGGACGCAGGAAGCGGAGATTGGGGGGCGTCGAGACGGGGTACAGTGGTGAGGAAAGGTGCATTCTCTGTTTCTAAAACCGTAAACTGAACATTGAGGTGAGAGAGAAAACCTTGAGGCAGTGCATAGGGCGGTTCCAAACAGGTTCCAATGGCGTCAAAAAACTCTTGCGCCGCGGGATTATTGTTCAGTTTTGTTTCCCGTCGATTCAGGACCTCTGTCATCTAACAACGCGCGCAATAAATAGAAAGGAACCGGGTCACTATGGTGGAAGATCTGACCCCACGGGCTATTCAGCTGCTATGTTCAGTGCGAACGAGAGGGACATTGCCAGCAGGCGTGACGAAGAACGGTGCAGTGGTGGTGAAGAACGGTGTCCGACGAATCTCGACAGTAAAATCTCTTGCCGATTTTAGGCAACTGCGTTAGTTTTTGTTCTTTCCTCTTTGTTGCACGCCGTTACTTCCACCATTGCTTGACATTGTGTCGTCTGCTCGAAACTGTAAGTAACCGATTATTTTCTGATCCATATCGTGGAAAGTTCGTTGAATTCTTCAAGGATTGTAATTTGGAAATCTACATGATGTAATTTCATAACTGCGTCAATTTTTTTTTTTTTTTTTTTTTTTATACATATAACGACTTTGGCGAATTCTTTTTTGTTTTGTTGTTATTGTTTTGTTTTGGGTTTGTTTCCCCCCACTGACGTTGTTTACATCTGGGGGTGAAGTCTTTTGGGGATTGGCAAGTCGGGGAGCAGTCCTTGGCGTCGAAGTAGTAGTGTACAAAAGTAATGAAAGAAAACCGAGCCTTGTGTACTATCTTGTTTTTTTTTCATAATTTCATCTTCTTCTTTCCTTTGTGCCCACGATCAGATGATGATCATTCGGCACATAATTTTTATTTGGTCTTTGCCCACAGACAATTGATTGTATGGAGGATAGTAAATTTTTGATCACGTATAACCAGACAAACAAGATGACCAGACCGAGTTGTTTGAAGTGTTTTCTTTTCTATTTATTTTTTATTATTTTTTTTTTTTTTATCTTCTTCCATATCATTGCGCTAGAATTTGTATAGTAGTTGTAATAGTATGGCATCAATGCTCTTAGGAGCAGGGCGGTGGGTCCTTAATATAACAGGTTGGTGTGTGTAAGTATTGTAGTTTTATTCATTGCTTTGGTAAGCTGGTCTTATGTTTTTACATTACGTTTCATTTTCTTTCATATCAAGGTGGATAGCTTGGTGTGTGGAGATGAATTGTAACTGGGTCTGGTACACTTTATTTGTGCATTATAAGAATGGTGATTATTAATCGATGGTGTGAAACTTCCTACATTACATTGAAGGTTGAGGCTGAGGTACTTCTGTTAAAAACTTTGGATGTGCAACATCACTGATTTCAAAAAGTTTGTTTCTCTAAGTGTTTAGCAACACATTTGAGATTTCCTTACTTTTTTTCTTTTTGTAGACCTTTTTATATATATATTGTGTGTATGTAAATGTCAGTATGTATAATGTGTATAATGGGTATATATGTATTGGTACTTATATGATAAATTGTGTTAGATATATGTCTATAATATATATATATTTTTTTTTTTTTCATTGCTATTATCTGTTAACTACTTTAACCTTTTCTTGCCCAGAACTCAACATGGGCACAGATATTACATTTAAAAATTTGTTCTTTGAATTGTAATGGTCTAAATAATAATAAAAAAAAGAAAAGATGTATTTTGATTTCTTAGAAAAACAGCAGCCATATTTTATTGTCTTCAAGAGACACACCTTATAGGAAGACTCTGATAATTTTATTCGAGCCAGCTGGAATATGTATGGCTGTGTGGGTACGGAAACTAATAAAAATGGTGTTGCTGTTCTTTTATATAATAACTTTGAGTACAAGATACCTTATGTATATAAGATACCACTGGTGTTTACATTGTTATGAATATTCAATTCTTACAAAAAGGATTACATTGGTGACCTTATACGGCCTAGCAGTGGTATAGCCCCGAATTTTTTTGATAGTGTTTGTGAACTCATTGAGAGATTTTGTCAACCAACATGTAATTATAACTGGAGGACTGGAATTGTGCCTAAATTAAAAATGGATGTTAGAAATTATACAATGCCACCAAATCGGCCAAGAACCCGAGCAAAAAATCAAGATTAATGATCAAAATACAATCTGTCCGATGTTTATCAGAAAATATAACCCCGCAAAAAGAAACTATAACATTGCGGAAATTTTCACTCTTATAAACAAGCAAGACTTGACTACTTTCTGATCACTGAAGGATTTAATGATGGAAAGTTTTATGCTGTTTGCATCGCCCCTGGATATCGTTCCGATCATTTCTCTTGTCTCATGCTTTTAAAACAAGATAATTTCAAAGCGCGACAGACCTTTTTGGAAAATTCAACAATAGTTTATTAAGATAAAAGCAATATGTTTCAAAATTAGAGAGCTGATCAGGGAGTCGATAAACCCATAAACATATGCATTACCTGTATTACAACTTAGATAATATACATAAAATTAGTAATGAAAACCTCTTTTCAAATTGATGATCGGCTCTTTTTGAGACATTAATGAGGAAATAAGAGGTAAAACAATCTCTTATAGTACTTATAAGAAAAAAATGGATACACAAAAGAACAATTGACCTAGAAACAAAAATAAAAAACATTGACAATTTACAAGAGGAAACAATCCTCAATTAGAAAACCAAAAAACAGAATTTGCAAGAAATTCAGGATCACAGACTTGAAGCATTGTCAATGCGCTCGAGCGTTCACTGGCTAAGTCAAGGGAAAATGTGAATAAATTATTTTTGCACTCTTGAAAATCGAAGTTTTATTGATAACTCTAACCCTTTTAGAAAAAGATTTTCATCTATTCTGACAAAAAAGTATCTCCTTGAGATTAAAAATTATTTTATGAACAATTATATCAGCTTTAGAGATGTAACTTATATGAATATTTCTGAAGAGCTTCCGGAAGCTCCAGCATTATCTGTGTAGGAGACTCCTCACTAAGAGTATTGATAACACTGGAAAGCTGCTACCTGATTTGAACATGAAAAATTTGAAGAGTCCTGGGCCTATGGTTTACTGTTGAAATTTTTTAAGTTTTTCCTTTGTATATTGAACTTTCCTTGTACGTTCAATAATGAAGTTTTCTAAGGCGCCAGTTATCAACTACCCCACCGACAGGGAACAAACATAATATGTATCCTCCCCAAGGAAAGAAGGCCGAAAAGATTTGTGAAAAACTGGCGCCCCATCTCTTTGTTGAATACTACATATAAGATACTTCTGCATGTGTTGCTAATCGATTGAAAAATTTCTTCCAAACATCATACATGAGATTCAAAGATTTTTTGAAGGGCAATTTATTGGAGAAAATATAAGGTTGAGTAAGGACATGGTTTATTGTACACTGATAAGGAAAATGTTCCAGGTATGTGGCTTTTATTATAGTTGACTATGAGAAGGCGTTTGATAGCTTCTCATGGTCATCTTACATAACGCTTAAATTTTTTCAAGTTTGGAACCTCACTTAATTAATGGATAAGAACATTTTCTTCACAAATTCTACCAGTTTTATCAATGGCCAGTATCCTCCCCATGGTTCCGATTGAGAGAGGGGTGAGACAGGTGGAACCATTATCTCCAACCTATACCTAATTTGTGCGATTGAGGTTCTGTCATTGATTCGTTGCTAAATGAGCATACCAAAGGATAAAGAATAAAGTTGTTAAACAAGGAAAACATAACTGTCCACAATTTGCTGACGTACAAGTTTATGTCTAGATGGTTCCGAAGATCTTTTACCGAGGCGGATATCTGTCCTTACAAAATTTTTAACAAAATTTACAGGTTATTAAAAATCAATTTGACAATCACAAGTAATAATGGTTGGGGAGTAGATAGAATTGTGGAATTAGATTTATGAGGACCAAATTTTGTGGGACCAGTATCTTTCAAAATTCTTGGTATCAAATTCACCACTAACACAAATATTATTGTACAATAAACTTTGAAGATCAACTATTTTGGAAATCAAAAGAGTCTACTTTTTGGAAAAAAAAGAATATACTCCTTTCAGGAAAAATAACTAATATTAAAACGTTTGCATTTTCTAAAATGTTCATTTATTGATAATCTAACCAGACCCCACAGAGGATTTTATTGTTTGCCTTATATGGAAAAAGAATTGTAAAGTTCTTATTAACCGGTTAAAAAAGTACGATTAAAAAATCTGTGGTTCGAAAGCAACTGTGAAGGTGGATAAAAAATGTTAAATGTAAAAAATTTATTTCTTCTATGAAGTTAATTGGCTGAAAGATTAATGTTGGAGTGGTTGCGGGAATTAACCATTAAAATGTTCCCTAAGCTGGAACAATATAAAAAAGTTGGTGCTGAATTTTCTAATGTTATTATGCAAGATGTCAATAACCCATTCTGAATGATGGATGAAACACTACAAGAAACTGTGTTCAAATTGCTGATCCACTACAGTCATGATTTCAAGTCAGAGTGTAATCCATTACAAACTTAAAAATTTAGAGATAAAAAAGAAGTTATTTTGGACAGGAATGGTGTAATTATGGCATTTTTTTCATTAAAAACACTTGATAAATGAAAATGGGGCATTGAGGATTACCTGCCATGAATTTTAATTAAATATCAATGTAATAAGAATCAAACTTCTCTTTGTATGAATGCATAATAAAGCTATTCGCACTATTTGCCAAAAGCCTTAATATTAACACAACTACCAATATAAACTCTTAGACCAAAAAGTCTGTTTTGCATTAAAGAAAGGCAACAAAAATGTAAAAAAACTTTAAATGAAAATAATGCCTCTCCCGCTGCTATTAAACATGAATAAATCTTTTTGTAAATTTCTGAATTGGAATCTAAATATTCCTTCATATTATAAAGTTTTCTACTGACGTCCACTGAGATTTCCAATGTCGACTTCTACATAGATTGCTGCCAACCCAGAAATACCTTTTCATGCAAAATTGTGGAATCACCATTATGTAACTTTTGTGATCAGAACAACAACGATTAAACACATCTTTATTTTCGACTGTAATATTGTCACGGTTTTGGAGAAATCTTCAAAACCGCTAATGGAGAAATGTCAGGCAACTGCCTAATCTGTTTATAGAGAAAGAGTTAGTCTGTTTGGAATGAAACAAAATGTGGAAACTGAGAAAGTCTTGACTTTATTCTGCTGTTAGCTAAGTTTTATGTTTTACAAATGTAAACTACAAATAACCACCCAACCTTCAAGTTTCCTAACAATCATAAGCTAATAATTTAAATTGAAAAATACTTAAGCCCTTTCTGAACTATGATTCAGATCACGTTTGACAAAACCTGGTTTCCCTATTCCTCTATCATTTCAAGCATTATTGTGACTTTTTTTTTTTTTTTTTTTTTTTTTTTTTGACAATCTTAATACACATGGTCCCCAACTTGAGTATCCCAACCTAAAATGCTAACATATTTGAGAAAGTAAACGCTGGTAATCTTTAACATAACAGCCCATCCCTTCTTTTGTTTAATTACCCATCTAATTTTTGTTTTTTTTTTTTTACTCCCCTCTCTCTCTCACAGCCACGCACCCATGCCACCCCTTGGTATTTTTCCTAGTTTTGAGAGAGAAGTTATTTTGTATATGTGTGTGTGCAAGTTTATATATCCTGCTTACAATTCATGTAATGATGGTGGGGTGTTTTTTTTTGTTTTGTTTGTTTTTTTTTTGGGTTTTTTTTGGAGAGATTGGGGTGGGTGGTGGGGGGGTGTTGGTGTGGGGGGGGGGGGGGGGGAGGGGGGGGGGGGGGGGGGGGGGGGGGGGGTGTGTGGGGTGGGGGGGGGGGTGGGGGGGGGGGGTGGGGGGGGGGGGGTTGTGGGTGTGGGGGGGGGGGGGGGGGGGGGGGGGGGGGGGGGGGGGGGGGGGGGTGGGGGGGGGGGGGGGGGGAATGAAGATAAAATTGGGGGATATATGCGTGTTTGTTCTTTATTATTGTGGTCCCTTGACTTCTTTATGGGTTCTTTGTACAATATTAAAGAAACTATTTCTTTTTGTGTGTTGCGTGCAACATGTTTGTTTAAAAACAAAAAACCTCTTTGCTAAATACTTTAATAGCACAATTATAATTAATAAACGCGCGTCCAACATAGCGATGGGTCAGTTTATGACGGACACAATTCCAGCCCATTCATTCCATCCAAAACACAAAGAACACCATGTCAAATTCATAGATTTTTGGATTTGAACTCTTTATATTCAGGCGTACCTTTTATATCTGTACATACATGAGTTTTATAATAATTAGTTTACGAAGTACCTTGCCAGGTTCGATGTTGGGGAATGAATGAGTGAGAACATGAAGGAAATTTTGCTGGAGGGATTGAAAGAGGTGACATTTAAAATGAGAAAAAAAAAAAACAAAAAAAAAAAAAAAAATAATGACCAGTGTTGAGCTGATATTTCAGATTTATCTCTCACAGGTGACTGTTGCATTTTTAAGAAGGTAATTCAGATGTGCATGAACTATAGAATGTGTCGGTTGAAGCATTGATTTCACCAGTCCAGTGAATGGATTTTCTGTTTTCGTTCCAGGGTTCCAATGCTGTGCAGAGTATACATATGGAGAACTTAGACAGCGCAGGAGAAACTGCCCACACAAATAATGGAGGAACTGTTGGAGAACTTCTCCGTACCTTCCAATAAAACAGGTCAGCCTCCTCTTGTCCTGCTGGCACTTTTGCTGCCCCTTGGTTTTGACCTTGACAATATTTGTACTGGGACAGCACTTTCAGATGTGTTCTGCTTGATGGATGATAGAGCCTCTCGAAGTTTATATTAGATCCAGGTTGAAACAGTGTTTGTAATGAGATTGAAATGTTTGTGGGTAGGCTGGCAAGCACAAAAGCAGGCATGCACATGGGAACACCATACCCACATTCTGTCCTCCACTCCCACAGGCAGGCATGGACAAGCGCACGCAAACACACACGCAGGCACGCACGCACGCACAGATTGTAGTTGATGAAATTTTGATGAGATTTGTTTTGTTTAAATTAAAGCATTTATTTTTCTATTAGACATGTGTGCCACAATGACTTGTAGAATACAGTGGAATCTGAATTTAAGGGAACTGACTGTATGCAGGTGCTGCTGTACACTCATATACGTCTGGCTCATCTCTTCCCCTGCTACATGGCCAGGATACAGTGTGTGCAAGCTCGTCTACAGGCCATTTCTATTTTAGGTCAGTATGTCTGGGGATTGCTATATTTTTGTTGTTGGCATTCCTAATTGATGCCCTCCGGGGGTTGCAACCTTGACGTGGTCGGAGGGCTTGCGTGGTCCTGTGATCCCTTAGGCTTTGCTGGCGGGGGCATCAATACTTGGAGATAGGCTGGTTTTTTCAAACTGCTTCTAGGCCTGTGAAGTCGAGATGCTGCCTGGCCTAAGCATAACGTGGTAAGGAGTTGATGCCCCTGGTAGGGCTTCCATGTCAGATAGGCTAAGGGTGAGGATCCTGACTAAGAGTAACCCGCCTTTCTCCTTTTCTTGTTTTCTGCCTTTCTTATTTGGCCCTTTTCTATCTTCGTCTCCCTTCAAGTCTTCTTTTCCACACTCTTTTTCTCTCTGTGGTCTCCTTAAGATTCCGCCGCGTTCGCCGTGCGGTTGCGACCTGTGTCGGAGGGGGATGAGATCCTGGTGATTGAGAGGGCCAGTGCTTGAGGAGGCAGTGCTCTCAACACATCACTTTGGCTCGGACCTCTCCTAGACAGGGAGTACACTCTGGCCCGGGTGTACTAATCGGCTCCCCTTCTTGGGCTGGGTCAAGACAGGCAGTTTCCCTGCTGCAAGTGAACCCCTGCAGTGCTCGACTCTCTGTTCCCGGGAGTTGAGCATGATCAGGGGTGTATAGGGGTAGTAGCGTTCTGTTTGTGTATGTCTCTCCTGAAGTCTGGAAGGGGTCAAGACAGTGATTCTGGCCCTGGCCCTTAGTTGGACTCCAAGGTGGGTGGGTAAGGGAGAGATGAAACACAATAAAATACATCATGGCTTTTTCAAAAAATATCCCCCCAAAAAGAAGAGGAAGGCAGCATCCCTATTTCAGGGGATTTTCAATCTGACAGTGACTCGGATATCGAGGTTAGACAAAGGATAGGATTCTGGGCTTCCTGGCTCGTGATGGAAGGGACGGAGCAGGAAAAACCCATTTCAGCTCTGATCCTTTCGCTATACAGAAGGCTTCCAAGGTTTAGCAGGTGACCCTCAGTCCATCAGAAGGTTGCGGAATGGCTCATTTCTGGTTCAATGCAGATCCAAAAAACAATCCGAACAGCTGTGAGGGCAACAAAGCTCGTGGACAGGGAGATCAGGGTGGACTCCCCATAAACAATTGAACTCGTCCAAAGGGGTGATTCGATGCCGAGATTTGACAGGTGTTTCAGAGGCAGAGATCAAGACGGAACTGGCGTCCCAGGGTGTGACGCAGGGGTGCTAATTTTCCGGAATGTTCCGGAAATCCGGTTTTACGATTGCTGAAAAAAATAATCTCCGTTTTTTGAGTTTGTTTGGAAAGTCATTTCCGGACTGGAAAAGCAGGGACAAAGAGATTTTAATAGCAGACGATAATAGGATCGTTGCAAGGGAGATTATTTGACCTCCGACAGTGACGTCCCTTGGTTGTAAAAACGAGGTTTTTCACTTCGGGTAGCAGCATGCAGCTCTTGGTGCAAATGACAACTTGTCACAAGCAACTTTGTCAGCTAGTTTGTGTGCCTTTGTGTCTTTCAAAAACAAGAGTACAAAACCAAACAACATGAAGGTGTTACCGCCGGGGGCAGATATTTCTACAGTTGAGATAGGTGTGAAAAACAAGTGGAGGTGGGATTGGTTGCAAGATCGGAACAGCGATGGGGTATGTCATGGCGATTGGTGTGAAAGGTCGAGTCGCCGGGAGTTTGTTTTGCGTGCCATGCAACAAAACATTACTCTATGGCTCAAGTGGGAAAAAAGCCTTGCTTTCTCATGCAAAAAGATGTGGATCATCGGCGCAATTTGAAGTCTGTCCGCCAGTCTACAAGCTTGATGGAGCTTCCACAACTACCGTTACGCAAGACGGTATGGGAGACAGGAAAGCAGAACTGAAAGCAGTTGTTTGTGCATTTATTGCCGAACATTGTCTGCCCTTTTCTTTGGGGGGAGATCTTGTTGAGCTTGCTAAGAGGTTAGCTAGTGATGACAAAGCACTTGGTTCTCTCTCTCTTTCTCGTGGTAGCACAACTTACACCACTGTACATGGAGTAGCACATGCTATGAAGAAGGAACTGAGTGCAAAGCTGTCAGACAGACACTTTTCTTTAAATATTGACGAGGCTACAAATAGCAATAATGACAAGATTGTGAACGTGCTTGTTCAGTATTATGATGTGGAACTGGGAAAAGTTGTAGCAGAACACTTAGGGTCAAGAGAAGTAAATGTTGCAACAGCAGAAAATATCTTCAATGCAGTGTCTGGCATTCTATCAGAAAGAAAAGTCGACTGGTCTCAAGTTGTTTCGTGCTTGATGGACAATTGTAATACAATGAGAGGCAAAAAGGGTGGAGTAGAGGCTTTGATCAAAAGCAAAAGACGGGAAATTCATTATTCAACACTTCATGTGCCTTAACTACAATCTGATACCAGATTCAGCAACGTAAGTATTCATAGTGTTTGTGAAAGGTGTTAGTAATGAATCGATGAATGTTGTTAATTTTCAGGTTTACAAGAATTTGAAACTTATTTTATAGATTGGTTTCAGGTTTTGGGTTCAGGAATTTTTTGGTTCAGGTTTCGGAACTCTTTGGTACTATCACCCCTGGTGACGGAGGTGCATAGGGTGACAGTAAAGAAAGGTGCAGAAAGAGTGGCCACCAACACCCTCTTTCTGACATTCTGCAACCCTGTGCTGCCTCCGGTCATCAAAGTCGGTTACTTGAATGTTCGAGTTCAGTTATATGTTCCGTCCCCATTGAGGTGCTTCAGATGCCAGAGGTTTGGCCATGTCAGAGACCGCTGTTCTGGGCAGGAGGTGTGCGGTGTTTGCTGCAAGGCAACCCATGATGGGCCGTGTAAAGACCCGGCACATTGTGCTAACTGCGGTGGCGACCATCCCTCCTCTTCACGAAACTGTCCTCTTTGGATTCAGGAATCCACTATACAACGCATCAAAACAGAAAAGAAAATCTCCTTTTTTGAGGCCCGCAAACAGGTTGTTGGTAGTCAGACGCCAACAGCTTCTTCATATGCTTCGGCCGTAAAGACAGTTCCCACTTGGTCAGTCTGCTGCCAGACTGATGAATTCATTTTTTCTAAGACATTGCAAGGAAGAATTGTAAACTCTGGTGGAAGCAGGTCCACCACCTCCCAACCCAAAGTGAATGCCCCTGGTGGAGGCAAAAAATCCGCCACCCCTCAGACTGCCCAGCAGTCTACAACATCTGCTGCTGGGCAGATTAAAAAACCAGCACTCCCGCCTCGAAGTCCTCTGTACAGTGCCCGTGCGGGCAAGGGAGTTCAACCGAGTGTGGAGATGGTGGAGATGAGGAAGAAACCTCCACCATCCCCCAAATCCAGACCTTCTTCACCTGTTGGCAAGTCTGCCAACAGGTCTGAAGATGCAAACAGTCCGGTACAACTCTCAAATAAATTTACACCATTGGAAGCAGACGTTGATGAGGAGATGACCTGATCTCTCCTTTTCACCTCTGCACCATGGATAGTACAATATTCCATTGGAATATCCGTGGACTAAATTCCAACTTCGAGGAGCTGCAGCTTCTGTGTCAATCTATAAAACCTTCCGTCGTGGCTCTTCAGGAAACTCAAATTCAAAGCCAGAAGACCTTTACTCTTTCTGGCTTTAAAATTCTTTCAAAACCTGCACAACCATCCACGTTGGGACTGTCGGGCGGTGTTGCCCTTCTCATACACAAAACTCTACTGTATAGTCCGGTCGCTCTGACTACCTCCCTTCAGGCTGTAGCTGCGAGAGTCACTCTCCACAAGACTGTGACAGTCTGTTCCCTTTATCTTCCACCTTCTGTCCCGGTTTGTCGTCAGGACCTTGTCAGTCTGATAGGAGAACTTCCTCGACCTTTTTTGCTGTTGGGTGACTTTAACGGTCACAATCCTCTTTGGGGTAGTGTCAGTACGTCATCCAGAGGTCTGCTAATTGAGGATGTCCTTTCGGATTTGGATTTGTGTTGTCTGAACGACTGATCTGCAACTTACCTCCACTCTTCCACAGGTTCACTTTCGTGTTTAGATTTGTCGATTTGTGACCCCTCGCTGGTCCTGGACTATGAGTGGTCTGTCCATGACGATCTGCACGGAAGTGACCATTTCCCTGTCCTTTTACAACCGTAATAACCGAAAACGTCTCTGTCTCTCTACATCTAAATTATAAGAAAGCAAACTGGGATCTATTTGCAACCACTATTTCTAAGGAATTCCAGGACATGATTTTCTTCAGAGTCCAGACCAGCAGAATCTCTGACTAACACTGTGATCAAATGTGCTCACGGCAGTTCTTACTGCTACATTTAGTCGCTGGAGTCGGTCTTCACAAAGCGTGAGACGGAAAAGCAGAAGAAACAAATTGTGAGCAGTCTTGTATCTGACACCCTAGAGTGTCGAGATAAGGCCCGAAACGGTTCGCTTGAAGGGGCTTCGAGTAAGCGTGGAGAATAGCGAACAACACATTGCTTTGCTGTCTGTATCGCGCCTAGGTACACAACGACTACACACAGGCGCGAGCAGCTTAAACCGTGAGAAAAGCGGAATTGTCTCTGTCCACAACCCTGTGAGCTATTTTCTGTGCCAAGTGGCGTCAACTGCAAGACAGATTCACATCCTTGCTTGCCTGAACAAGTTTCTGTTCCAGAAGCGCTTGAATTCTTACACATACACGAACGCACGCACGTAC
>CM031604.1:87863470-87896398 GCA_018398815.1 Conus ventricosus
CGTTCAAACAGTGAATGCTGACCAACGCCATCAACCAGCTTACTGCCCATCATTTTATTAATAATCCTTTCCTTCCTTAGACCCATTGATAATAATAGAGGGAAAGAGAGAGAAGTGGAGGTAACAAGATCAACGAAACATACTGTATGATGTGTCTTGAAACAATCTGAATTTTCCACATCAATCTTCTACATGATATGTTACAATAACTGGTTCATATGTGCAGGTGTTAACATATGATAAAAGACTGTGACATTGTACCGTTTATGATGCAAAAAAAAAAAAAAAAAAAAAAAAAAAAAAAAAAAAAAAAAAAAAAAAAAACCTTTCAAAACACATGTAATTTAATACAAATGATCTCTGTAACTTTATGGTTTTTATACACCCATCAATATTGCTTGAACCAAATAAGATAAGATAATGTTGTTTTATAGCCCAGCCGACCGCAAAGGGCCACATCAGGGCTGTCACCACGTTAAATCAACTCACCAGTCATTTTAAAAAAAAAAAAAAAAAAAAAAAAAAAAAAAAAAAAAAAAAACCACCTTTCACACATATCGTTAAATGACATCGTCTACAAACGCACCAGAAACTTTGTTAAAAATCTTTCTGCCGTAAAATCTTAAATCAGATGAAAAATGTTAATCTCTCTCAAAACTCGAGAATCACATCAGGCGGGACATCCCTGAACAGGATCTTCATGAACTCTGCTGTAAAATGTTTGTGTCTCACATTGTGCAAGCCCCAACACTCTAAAAGAACATGTTTCAGTGTGAGTGGCGCATGACATGGAATGCACCACGGAGCTTCTTCACTCTTTAAAAGGTAAGAATGGGTAAAATACGAATGGCCGGTGTGCAGCCGGCACAGAACCGTTTCCTCTTTACGACCTCCCGACGTGGATGGGAGAGAACTCCTTAAGGTTTGGACGGATCTGAAAGAGTTTGTTTTTCGTCTGTGTGTTCCAATCCTCCTGCCAGAGGTCTCTCACATAATCATTAATTTTGGGTTTCACATCTGAGCAGGGGATATAAGTGTTGGACAGTTTCCTCTTGTGGCGTTCTTGGCTAAACGATCAACCATTTCGTTCCCGCCGATGCCAACATGACCTGGAACCCAAGCAAGAGTAATGTTGTAACCGTCCGCCTTCAACTTGCTAAAAAGTTCCAAAAAAGTAAAGTTCTGGATGCTGAAGGTTGCGGCCAGCTATGGCCTCCAAAGCTGACAGCGAATCCGACAGAACCAGAAAGTCCCTCTTTGAAGAATGTGAGATTATCTTCAAAGCCAAAACCCGAGCAGTAAGTTCAGCAGAATAGACAGAAAGCATCTGAATGAAATAGTTCCCAAAAGTATCTGAGAAGGAGCCCCAGGCAATAGGCTGCACAGGCCACTCCATCTTCAGACTTTGGAACCGTCAGTGAAACTTTTTGACAGATGGAAATTTAAAAAACAGAGCTCAGCAACAACCCTTTGTACGCCAGAGAGTGGAGACTCTTTGCGAAAAGCGAAAAGACAAAACGAATCTCTGGTGTGAAAAAGTCCACGGGGGGTTAAATCCGGAAATTTGGGAAAAAATCAGATCTACACCTGGGTCAAACCCTGCTTTCCCGGGCACATAGGTTGCAACGAAGACCAACGGCGGAATACTTTAGGGTTGTTTTCAAATTTATTTTTGGAACGGGGGGTCAAAGACACAGTCAAGCAGGGTTTTCGGGTTCCGAGAACATCTGATATAAAATTCAAAATATTTCCCTGGGGTTTGGGACAGGAAGGGTTCACCCCCCTCTGCGTACATTGTACACAGGGGTGGGGCGGAACGTCCAAACGGGAGACGAACCCCTTGATGGGGATGGGCCCCAAGAGTTTGAGTTAACAATCTTCGGGCCAAAACAGCACAACCGTAGTCCAGTTTGGAAGGGACCGGGGCTCTGAGGGGTGCAGCAAAGTTTTCTTATCAGCGCCCCAGTGGGTGTCGCAACGACTCGCGAATATTCGTGCTTTCTGGCAAAGTTTTGGGGTTTTGATGGGGTTGAGAAAGTTCTTTTCTGGTAAAAAATGTTTCCCAGAAATTTGGGCCCTTTTTAACAGCTGGAAATGGAGATTTCCCTACTTGAAGTTGGGGTTTGGGAAAAAAACTGAGGGAAAATTAGGGAAAATGAATACACTGCGTTTTTGTTGGGAGAAAAGGTGAAACCGTTTTCCCCGCCCCCCTGGTTTTTATCCACAAAAGCGGGAGCCGCGCTGGACCTCGGAAAAGAAAAAGATAATGGTTATAGCCAGCCGACCCAAGGGCCACATCAGGGCTGCACCCCCTAAATCAACTCACCATATAAAAAAAAAAATTAAAAAAAAACCCCAACTTTCACACATCCGTTAAATGACCTCGCTCAAACCACCAGAAACTTTGTTAAAAAACTTTCGCCGTAAAATCTTAAACAGAAAAAAAATTTAATCTCCTCAAAACTAAAGGTCACGTCGGGCGGGACCCCCTGAACGGGATCTTCAGGGACTCCGCTGTAAAATGTTTGTTTTCCACATCGTGAAACCCCAACACTCTAAAAGAACAGTTTCACTGTGAGTGGCGCATGACTTTGGAAGCACCACGGAGCTTTTACCTTTAAAAGTAAGAATGGGTAAAATACAAGGGCCCGGGTGTGCAGCCGGCCGAACCGTTTTCCCTTTCGACCTCCCGACGTAGAGGGGGGAACCCCTTAAGGTTTGGAGGGATCTGAAAGATTTTTGGTTTTTGGGGCTGGGGTTTTTCCAATCCTCCTCCGAGGTCCTCACTAATCGTTAATTTTCGGTTTCCTCTGGCGGGGGTTTAAAAATTTTGGGACAGTTTTTCACTTGTGGTTCTTGGCTAAAACGATCAACCATTTCGTTTTCCCGCCATGCCAACTGACCGGGAACCCAAGAAAGAGTATGTTTGAACCGTCCCCTTCAACTTGCTAAAAAAGTAAAAAAAAAATTAAAATTTCTGGTGGAAGGGTTTTGGGGCCCAGCTAGGCCTCCAAAGCTGACAGCGAACCGACAGAACCAGAAAGTCCCTTTTTAAAGAATGTGAGTTATCTTAAAAAGCCAAAAACCAGAGCAGAAATTTCAGCAGAATAGACAGAACATCTGAATGTATATTTTCCAACAGTATCTGAAAGGAGCCCCGGGCATAGGCTGCCCGGGGCCACTCCATCTTCAATTAAAACCGCAGTGAAAACTTTTTGATAGGAGGGGAATTTGGAAACAGGCCGCAACAAACCTGTACCCAGAGAGTGGTAGACTTTGCAAAAAGCTGCAAGGCAAAAACAAATCTCGGGTGTGAAAAGGCCCACGGAGGTTGATCCGAAAACGGGAAAAAATCCGACACAACTCCTGGGTCAACCGCATTCCGCCTGAGGCCGCATCAAACCAAACGGCGTACATTTTAGGGTTTTTTCAAACTTTTTTGGAACGAGGGTCAAAGACACAGTCGGGGCAGATTCTGGGTTTGAAAACATGGGATATAAAATTAAAGACATTTTCGCCTGGGGTTAGACAATAAAGGGTTCACCCCGCCTCTGCTACAGGTTTTACACAGGGGTGGGCGGAACGCTCCAAGACAAGACGAACCCCTTGATGGGGAAGGGTCCAAGGTTTGAGGTAAGGGGTTTTGGGGGCCCAGACAATAGATAATGTTGCTTATAGCCCAGCCGCCCGCAAAGGGGCCATATCAGGCTGTCCCCACGTAAAATAACCCCCAGTCAATAAAAAAAAAAAAAAAAAAAAAACCACTTTCATAAAACTCATAAAATGACTCGCTCAACCACCAAAAACTTTGTTAAAAATCTTTCTGCCGTAAAATCAAAAATCAGGAAAAATGTTAATCTCTCTAAAAAACCCAAAGGATCACTCGGGCGGGACACCCGAACAGATTTCGGGGACTCCGCTGAAAAATTTTTTTTCCCACATCGTGCAAGCCCCCAACACCTAAAAAACAGTTCTTGTGAGGGGCGCATGACAGGAATCACCACGGAGCTTTTCACTTTTTAAAAAGGGTAAGCATGGGTAAAATACGAATGCCGGTTGCACCCGGGCACAGAACCTTTTTCCCCCTTTTAGACCTCCCACGTGGAGGGGGGAAAGCCCTTTAAAGGTTTGACGTCTGAAAGAGTTTTGTTTCGTCTGGTGTTCCATCCCCCTCCCCAGAGGTCTCTACAAAATTAAATTTTTGGGTTTCACATCTGAACGGGGGATAAAATGTTGGCAGTTTCTCTTTTTGTGGCGTTCTGCTAAACGATCAACCATTTTTTCCCCCCGCCGATCCCAACAGACCAGGAACCCAAGCAAAGTAATTTTGAAACCGCCGCTTTCAACTTGCTAAAAAACAAAGAAATGAAAATGTTGGGAAAGCTAAAGGGTTGGGGCCAGCTATGGTTTTTCCAAAAAGCGACACGAACCGACAGAACCAGAAAGTCCCCTTTTTGAAGAATGGAATTTCTTCAAAGCCTACCGAGCATAAGTTCGCAGAATAGACAGAAGCATGGGGAAGGATATTTCCAACGTTTTGGGAAAGGGCCCCAGGCAGTAGGCGCACAGGCCATCCATCCTCAGATTTGGGAAACCCGTCGTGAAAATTTTTTTGATGGGAGGGGAATTTTCGAACAGAGGTCAGCATACAATCCCTTGTACGCCAAGAGCGGGAAACCTTTGCAAAAAGCTGCAAGATCGAAACGAATCTCTGGGTAAAAAAGGGCCAGGGGGTTTTTGACCCGGAAACTTGGAAAAATGGGAAAACACCCCCCGGGTCTAGACCTGCATTCCGCACGTGGGGCTGATAGAAACCCAAAGGGGGGGAATACATTTAGGGTTTTTTTCAAACACTTTGGAATGGGGGTCAAAGACACAGTCATAGGCGGGATTTTGGTTCGAGAACAGTGGGGTTTTAAAAAAATTTTAAAGACGTTTCAGCCTGCGGTTGGACAACGAAGGTTCGCCCCCCTTTGGTACGGCTGTACACAGGGGTGGGGGGGGAACGCTCCAAGACGAGACGAACCCCCTTGATGGTGGATAGGGTCCAAAATTTGGGGTAAGGGTCTTGGGGAGCCGTAACAGCCAACCATGCCCCATTTGGAACGGACCGGGGCCTTGTAGGGGGTGCAGCAAATTTTTCTTACAGCGCCCCAGTCGGTTGGCAAAACAAACCGCAGAATATTCGTCCCTTTTGGCAAGCAGTTTTGAGGTTTTTTTAATATGGCTGAGAAAGTTAATTTTTTGGCAAAAATGCCCCCCAAAATTTGGCCTCTTTAACAGCGGAATGGGAGTTTTCCCCTACTTGAATTTCCGGATCTGGAAAAACTGACAAAAATTTGGAAGTGAATACACTGGGTTTTTGTAGCAGAAAAGGTAAAAACCGTTTTCACCCCCCACCGTTGAATTTTTACGCAAAGCTGGAGCCTCCTGGACACTCGGGTACAGGCTTTCCCGTTGCGTAACAGCAAAATCATCCAAAAACAATGAGCAGTCTGAACCCGCGAACTGATTAACAATGTTTTTGATCTAAAAACAAAGAGGGCGGAAATAGCTCCCCTGTGGAACACCCAACCCTGCTCGGGACATAGAGAGGTGGTGCCCAAACCCGGGCCGAAACTGTCGTTTTTCCAAAAATTTTGAATAAAAAGCGGAAAAGGGCCCGAAACCCAACGTGGGGATCATGAAGTACCCGACTTCCAGGGGGTATCGAGGCCTTATCCAAGTGAAGAAAAATTTCCACGCATGTTCTTTTAAAAAACGTTTCCCAAGTGAGATTCCAGACAATCAAATGGTCAACTGTACTCGATGTTTGCGGAAAACCCATGTTTTTTCGCCAAAAGGCCCTCGGGTTTTCGGTTTCCCCTGAGCCCAGCATTTACCCCTTTTTTCCACAAATTTCAGACACAGCGGTCAAGCTATGGGGCGGGGTTAGATGGATTGAAAGATCTTTTCCAGGTTTTGGGGGTGGGATAATGAGGGCTGTGCCCAAAAGGGGGGGAAAGCAACCTGTAGTCCCACGTGGTTTTTATACCGTAAAGGAGTTAGACCTTCTTGGGGAAATGTTTTAATAGTTGAAAGAATTTCACATACCCGGAGAGGAATCGCTGCAAGAGAGTAAGGCAGATTTTAGCTCGTTTAAGTGAAAGGAAATTGTAGTCTTCCATTGGGGCGGATGAAAAACAGGGTATTTTTCTTTTAGGGGTTGTTTTTTACAAAAGTGACTATTTTTAGAAAAGGAGGAATTTTTTTCAAGGGGTTAAACAGCAGATTTTGCAACTTCTTTCTGTTTTAAAGAATCCGAAAATTGGAAAAGGTTCACATGGACAGGTTTTCTTCCCTTTGATTTTTTTTAATGATGTTCCACCTTTTTCTTTGAAGTTTTTTAGTCAGCCGGAGCAGAAGCTTCTCCGGACCGACGTTTACTGATTTTAAAGTGTGCTTTGGGTTTACACGGGTTTTTTGAGGGGCCGAGCGTTGGGACCCCCAAAGGGCGTTGTATACCCGACGTGAGCCCGTTTTCTAACTTTGGAAATTTGTTTGGGATTTTGAATCAACCAGGGTGTTTTTGGCATTTTAAGTTTATCGGAAGACATGGAATACAGCTTTACACATTTGATCAAGTGTTAGTCAGTAACAGCTGGGGCCGGACTCTGAAAAAAAACAGTGTCCGGAAACCCCTTTAAAAAAGTGGCTGCAAATAGTCCCAGTTTTCTTTCTTATAATTTAAATGCGAAACGAGACGGTTCAGTTTTTACAGGTTGTAGAAGGGCAGGGAAATGGCACTTCCGTCAGTTTGTCAGGACAGCCCCCATAGTCCAGGACCAGCGAGGGTTACAAAACCGCAAATCTAAACACGAAAGTGAACCTAGGAAGAGTGGAATAAGTTGCAGATCCCCATTCAGAAACCAAATCCCAAATTTAAAAAACACCTCAATTACAGACCTCTGGAGCGTACCGGCAACCCCAAAGAGGATTGGACCGTTAAAGTCACCCAACAGCAAAAAAAGGGCGAGGGGGTCTCCTATCAGCTGACAAGGCCGACACAAAAAGGGGCTAAGGAGTAGATAAATAGAACGATTGTCACAGTCCTGTGGGGAGTGACTCTCGCAGCAACACTTGAAGGGAGGTAGACAGAGCGACAGACTATACGCAGAGTTTTGTGTAAGAAGGGCAACACCGCCCACCGCCCAACTGGGGTGGTTGTGCAGGGTTTTAAAGAATATTAAACAGAAGAGTAAGGGCTTCTGGCTTTGAATTTGAGTTTCCTGAAAAGGGACGACAGAAGGTTTTATAGCTGACACAGAACTCAGCTCCTCAAAGTTGGGAAATTTAATCCACGGATTCCCCAAGGAAAAATTTTACTATCCAGGTGCAGAGGGGGAAAAGGAAGAGATCAGGGATCTCCTCCCATCTCCGGGAATGGGGAACTTTTTTTTTTAGTTTTAGGGACTGTGTTGGTCTTTGGGCCCGCTGGCAAAATTGCCCGCAGGTGACAAAGGCCTGGAGTTTTTGGGATGGGGGGGGAGGCCGGGTTTGGGAGATGGGGGAGGTTTTTTCCTCAACTCCCCCATCTCCACACTGGGTTGAACTCCCTTTCCCGCACGGGGATTGACAGAGGATTCGAGGCGGACTGCTGGCTTTTTAATTGCCCGCACAGATGTTGAAACGCTGGGGATCTTAAGGGGGGGCGGATTTTTTTTCCTCCCCAGGGGGAATTTATTTTTGGTTTTTGGGGGGGGGGTGGACCGCTTCCACCGAGGACAGTTTTCCTTCAGTGTCTTGAAAAGATAAATTCACAGTCTGGACAGCGACCGAGGGTACTTTCTTTACGGGCCCAAGCATATGAAGTCTGTGGGCGCTGCTGCCCACAACCTGTCTGCGGGCCTCAAAAAAGGGGTTTTTTTTCAGTTTTAATTCGTTGGGTTGGATTTCCGAACCAAAGAGGGCAGTTTCGTAAGAGGGGATGGCGCCCCCGCATTACACAATGCGCCCGGACTTTGCACGGCCCCTCATGGTTTTCCTTGCAGCACCACCGCCACCCCTGCCCAGAAAACGGGGGGCCCCTGACATGTCCAAACCTCTGGCACCCGAAGCATCTCAACGGGGGCGGACAAAGCTGAACGCGGCTTGGTACCAACCTTTATGACTGGAGGCAACACAGGGGTTTCAGAAGGTCAGAAGAGGGATTGGGGGCCCCTCTCTCTGCACCTTTCTTGACGTCCCCCCTGTGCCCTCCTCACCCCCTGGGGCCCAGTTCCTTTTTTTTCTGCCTCGAGACACCCCTTAAATCTCTACAGCAATCAACCCCTTTTTTTAGAATTTAATGTTTAGGGGGGTCACCCATCCCCATCCACTGTTTTTTTGCTTTTAACAGCGTCCGATTGTTTTCTGTGTCGACATTTAACCAAAAAAGAACCATTCCCAACCTTTTTATGGGCCCAGGGTTTACCTGCTAACATGAAAACCCTTTTTTGGGCCAAAAGGGCTCAAGCGAAAGGGGTCTTTCCTGCTCTGTCCCTTCCCCCCACAGCCAGGAAGCCCAGAAACCGTCCTTGTCTACCCACTGTCAAATCACTGTCTGTTTCAAAATTTCCCCCAAAAGGGGGTACGCCCTTTCCCCTTCCTTTTGGGGGGGGAGGGTTTTTTTAAAAGCCATTTTTTTTTATTGTTTCATCCCCCCTACCCACCCACCTTTGGGGTCAAAAGGGGCCGGGGCCAAGAAACCATGCTTGACCCCTTCCGGGCTTCGGAAGACATCGACAACAGAAAAACCAACCCCACCCCCCCCGATCATGCTCAACCCCCGGGAACAGAGAGCTGACCTGCGGGGGTTTTTTACTTGCCAGCGGGGGAATCCCCGTTTTGACCCAACCCCAAAAAGGGGGAGCCGATTTAGTACCCCCGGGCCAAAGTGTACCCTTCTAGGAGGGTCCGACCAAAGTGGGGGTGTTAACAAGGTCGAAACCCCCCCGGGGGGGCTTAACCAAATATCAAATTCACCAAAATGCGAACACGGGAAATAATCAAAAAACACTGCATCAAACAAAAGAGTGCCTCAGCTTAAAATTTCTGCAGAGCTTTTTAAAAGCTGACAGGGACATAAAAATTTTTTTATTATCTGAAATAAAGATTCAGATTGCTTGACTCCCAGCTAGTGTAATGTACTATGAAAAAAAAAGAACTCCCAAACATGCATACAAAAAACAACGTATTAATGTTTAAAAGTGAGCACACACACACCACACACACACACAACACACCACACACACCCACATCTCCTTCCTTCCAAACCCTCTTATGAATTTTTTTCAAAGCACAGAAGGCTAAGGGGACTGCAATCTGATGACAAGGAAACACAGCTTTACTCCCACCTAAACCATAAACTCACTGAAAGAGGGGGCCGCCCGCCACGGGAGACAAAATTTTCTGCACATCAGGGGGAAGGGCTGTTTTTTCTCATAAACAGCAGGGGGGGTAAACCCCACCGAAAAAACCAGGAATGTTAACCTTTCAGGAAAACAGCATAAATGATTCTCAAATCTACATCTTTCCCTTTTTAACACAATAAACCACCATTCAAAATTAAGATACACATAATAGTTGCAGAAAAACTTCAAACGGACATACTGCTTTCTAAAGTAAATTTTTTTTCATACCCCGTTTTAAAATAAAAAAAAAGGGAAAACCACCTTTTTATAAACACGGGTTGCGGGGTGTATACCGGTACATTCTGTTGCGGAATGGTACCTTCTTATTTCGAAAATTCAGCCCAAAAATTAATGTGAAGACAAACTTCTGACTTAAAAGGGATCTGAAAAAGTTTGAAGAATTTTTAATGAACGGCTTACTGTTCAACCAAAAAAGCCAAAGAAACATAAAAGCGCTCGATATAATCCATCCAACCAAAAGGGAACAAAAAGATATGAATTCAAAATGAGACGGAGGGTACCTAAAGCTGTAAAAAATGGAAATCATCATTAAAAAAAAATTTTAAAACGGAACACTTTTTTTTTTCATGAACACATAAAATACAAGAAGTAAAATTAAAAATGGTTCCAAATTAAGATAATCCACAAAAACATTAGCAAATTACCCTTTAAAAAAGGGGGGGCCCCAATGTTGTAAACAGAAAAAGCCCATTCCCATTCATTTGGATTGACTCATTAAAAATTTTTGGAAAAAAAGCCTAAAAACCAGCTTTAATCAAAAGGTAAATTGCACAAGAGAAAAAAGTGGAAAAGTCCACTTTTTTGGTTTGGATTTTCACAAAATCATGAAACAAGGGGATTTGCTAGCCAAGTTCTTATACACCGTTGAAAAAATGAGCAAAAGCTGGCATCCTTACTCCAATCTAGAGAAAACCTTTCGAGTAAAAAAATAGTTTAAAATTTATCTAATGTCAACAGGGGTTATCCCGGGGTTTTCTTTCTGGGGGGAAATGTATGAACCTCTTATCAAGAAATTTGGAGTTTTATTATACCCCTGTTTGGCTAGTATCCTTACCTGTCAGACCATAGCATTCAACGCATTTATTACTCAAAAAGGGCCCGAATTTTTTGTGGCTAAGCAGTAATAAACTATCACGGACCCCACCCTACTTCCGCCGGGGAAGGGAGCCGTTGTCAACTTCCGTTCCCTTCGCGGGGGTTATGCGCAAGGAAACCCAGAGAACCATAGCGCTGGGGGAAGGTGGGGGTGGGCATTAGAGTTGACATGGAAAGATATACCCAAAACAGGAATATATACAACCCCCATTTTGGGCATATACGTACCATGTCAGACCGTAGCCGAATTTAAAAGGGGAATTGGAGGAGGCCCGGTGCCCAAATGGTTTTGGGTTAGCATGAATAGCTATGGCGCGTTACCGCAAAAAAATCCCTAGAACGATCACCCGGGTCTGCATACCCCGACAAAATTTCGGGAAGGGATTTTCCAAAGCCGTAGCCCTCCAGGGGGGCGAAAGGGGGACAAGTGCGGGAACCTGCGGAAGTGGCCAAGCTCTGACCTCGGGGCCCCCGGGGAAGTTGGGAAAATGAGTGATCGATAAAAACGAAACTGCGGATACACGGGAAAGACTAAATAAAGCGCCAGCTGAAGCCTTCGTCGGCACTACCCAGGTGGGCCCCTTTTGGCAAACGAGTGTTGCTGTAAAGCGTTAGGTTTGGCCGCCAGAAATGGCCTATTAACTTTTTCATTATTATTATTACAAAAAAGGGGAAGACCCTATACGCGGCGTAAGCAGATTGACCTCTAGGGAAAACCCCCAAGATAGTGCCCGCAGAGAAGTTTTTTATGCCTGGGGGGGGTGGAATGAAAAGCCTCTGGGGGAGACCTGGGGCTGACGTTCCCAGGGATCTCAGACACCCGGAGGGGACGGGCCATGTCCCCCCCTTTCCCTTTTTCCCCCGATATCTGAGAGTGAGCGGAGAGAGGGAGGGAGAGGTGGGGCCTGGGTTCCGATTCCGCTAGAATTCGGGAAAAACTTGAGGAACAGCACCGCCCGGGAAGGGAATTCTCTTGGGTCCCCAAAAAGGGGGTTTTAAAAGCGTCAAGGAGAATTTAAGGTCCCAACGGGGGCCCCCCTAGGGGATGGGAAAACACGTAACACCCCCCTTTAAAATTTTTCTGCGAAGGGAGTTATTGTAAAGGGGGCTGCAGAGTTGGCAACAGTCGAACGATAGCTGGCCTTTAGCCCCGAAAGGGGCTAGCACTACCTTAGGGAGAGGGAGGTGGGATAGAAAAATTTCCAAAATGGGGAATTTGGGAAAGGACGATCGTGGGGAATTTGAGCTCCAGCACCAGGAAACCCCCCCTCCCCCAAAAAAATTGCAGAGAGACCAGGTGCGGCTCTCGTGAGACTGTGGGATCCCGAAGTCTCCCCAAAGGCCCATGAAGGGAGTATGTTAGGACGGACGGGATCGTCTGTTGGGAGGGAGGGCAATGTTTGCAAGTGGGTGGGACAGAAGCCCGGGGTGGGCGGAGCACGGGGTTGGATGGGGGGACCCAAGGAGGCTGTTGCTCATGTTCAAAAATGTCCCCGCTGTAGAGGGGGGAAAATGGGAGAGACCTTGGGGTCCGGGACCAGGACTGGGGGGCCACCATGGGGGGATGAGGGCGAGCCTGGCTCTTTCCAGTCTTGCTTTCCCCCCATCACCCCGTGGGGGTCAGGAGTAGAGGGAAGGCGATGCTATGGGGTCGCCAGGGGGAGCAAAGAGGGCGATCTGGGCCTGACCCAATGTTTCCAACCGGAGGAGGGTAGCCTGAGGGTCCATTCCCTGTGGGGAGGGGCCCCTTTGGGCTGACTGGGGACCGCAAAAATTTGAGGTTCCCTTTGTGCCCACGTGGAGAATATTCCCCGGTTTTGGACACCACGGAGGAGGCCCTGCTCGGAGGAGAGACTGAGGGGGCAAAACCCCCCCCCAAAAAAAAAAAACAACAAGGGCTCCCGGGAGAAAGGCATGTACATGACCATCTTTGTATTATTCTAATCTTTTCTTTTAGTATTTCACTTTTAAAATGAAAGATCCAATCTATCCATCTTTTTATTTTCTATATCTTTTCTTTAGAATTTCACTTTTTAAAAATGAAAGATCAAGTCACATGTTGTATGCACTGATAACTACCATCTTTTAACCCTTATCCTACCATGCAGTTTGACATAATAAAACCCATTTTTGTTAACAAAAAAAAAAAAAAAAATTTTTTTTTTAAATGCACATGCTCACTGACCCTTTTTAAAACAAAATATTTTTCCCCAACGCATGCTCTAAGTGACAAATTTTTTTTTAATTTTGCTTGTATCAAAAAACACCTTTTAAGCTTCAAAACAAGTTTTGAGATCACAACAAATTTAAAAAAAAATATCCATTTCAAAAGATGGAAAATTTAAAATTCCATCAAAGAAATTTTTTTCAAAAAAATCTTTACATTTTTCCAATCTTAAAACCCTCAAACAAAAATCCCCAAATAAAAACATAAAAATTAGGAAGTACTCACGGACGTGATTCAAATTACCCTCGGACTGCAGGGTTTCCACAATTTTTTTTAATCAATATACTCACACAAAAACAAGACGATTTTTTTTTTTAGTCATCCCATTACCGATTTTTTGGGACAGGGGCATAATGAGGAGGTCCCCGGGCAAACCCTTGGCTAAAGCCCCGGGGGGAGCAAGGCAACGCACGAGCCCCGGAGGGGCTCCCCCCCCGGTTAGTTCTGCTGACTGCGGCGTGACGACAGGGGGGCCCACACCAGTTTCACCCAAAAACCCAAACAGTTCAGCCACGCCCCCCCCCAGACAGAGCACAGAAAGCGGGGTTTCAACTGCTGATCGCGCCGCAACACCCACGACACTTTGTTTTTTCCCTGCGAGCCCCTGGGGTGGAGGATATTCTGGCGGTGGGAAAAAGTGGGGCTGCTCCCCGTCCGCCCCCGTGGGGAGGTGTAGAGTTCTGTCTCCAGCTCCCAAGATGTGGGTTCCTGCCGCACTGCCATTCACCCTGAACCGCTCACAGGCACTAGTACTCGGGGCACCCCAGAAGGGCCCACACTTCCATAGGAGAGTCTACGGTTAGAGGTATGAGGGGCTCCCGCAGCACTCATGCCATTACTGTGGGACCCCCCTCCCCTCTTTCTCCTTCTGACTGCTTCCTTCTCCATGCCAGCCACTGCATCCTGAGGGGGACTCCCCCCCACTCCCGGGGGGAAAGAACGGTCCAGTCGGGTCGGCCAAACTGGGAAAAACCCGGGGGGGGATTCGTCGCTGCAGAGAGCCGCAGCACGTGCTTTCCCACACCAAAGGTTACAGCTGGCCAGACCCTTCAGGCGTCAGCCCCAAATTCCGCCCCAGTGATCCAGATATGGTGCGTATGTCATTCTGAAAACATTGAAAGGGAGTCTCAATTATGCAAGGACGATGTGAATGCTTCACAACCTAGATGTTTGTAATGGCAGTTATATTAGTCTAGAGAATATTCAAACTCTAATATATTAATCTCCTAACTGCAAATTTGCCAATAACGTGGGTTTTTTTTTTTTTTTGTCCAAACTCAGCACCACCTCAGAGGCAGTGCACCCACGCCGCTCATTCCGACATCCTGTCCACAGCCACAGCCCGGTCGGCCCCGCCGCAGCCCCAGCACTGGCAATCCACAGGGAGCAGTCAGTGTCAAGTCGTCAAGAGGCAACCCACCGCGTACCGGAGGAGACACTGCACTGCTGCTGAGTCACTTCGGTGGTGTTCAGTGGCGCCTGTTTTGATCTAACATACGCAGGACACCACCTACTAAGCCCCCTATGACGACAATAATTGCTTAGTCGCGGAGCCTGGCGTGAGTGAGCTCTCCTCCGGAGGGTGCCACCACGTCCGTCCAACGACAGCCCCCATGGACTCGCCGATACTGGTGACCCCGACAGAACCAAACCAAGGCCACACATGCAGAGAGGACATCGAAACTGAGGTCACCATGAGAGCAGGGCATGAAGGACCACAGAACTTGAGACATTTTTTTTTTAATGCTGATCGATGAGAATGAGATGATTAAGATGATGCTATGGATTTCCATTTTGGTCTGAGACTACATGACAGGGCTGTACTCTACGCTTCCTTTCATAATATATCCTGGCGTCAACCAGGCCCGAGAGATACAGGCACCTGCAGTGTTGGTCAGGAAATTTGAGCAACACTCTCAGAAACGCATCCATTAAGTGGATGAAACTTGACTGTGTGGTCCCAGTCTTCCCAACTGAGTCCGCAGCAAACTCAACTCTGGGTAGTTGCCGGTCGGGGCAGAAAAAACCCACATGACTCTGATGGGATTCGAACCCACGACCTACCAGCCGGGAGTCTGCGACGCTAACCACTTTGCCACGGCCAGCTGGTAATTTGCCAATAACTGATGTTTAAAAATTTTAACATCATACTGATGCAACCTTCATGGTCTGTTCTAGTCCACATCCAGATGTCTTGCTTTTAATCCAGAAGCAAGCTCTGCTGCTTTTAACTGGAATGTTGATTTCTGAAATGTAAATACAGTCAAATGAACACAGCTGTTGCGCCTTTCTGATCACTGATGTCTACACCGTATGTCACTGATGGAATCATAAAACTACACAACCGGCTTACTTAGTGCAGTTGTTCTGAAAGAGAACACGAGAACACTCGTAAACAAAACAATTATCTCCCTCACCCCAGTGTTTTTAGAAAGAGAACACAAACAAACAATCATCTCCCTCACTCCAATCACATTCTCGTTTCTGTAACTTTACCTGTCTTTTTCATAAAACATCACACTCGCACATGTTCATGCTGATGAATGAAGGCTATCTGTTAGGAGGGAAAAAAGACTCTTTTGAGTGGTGATTTTTAGACTATTAATACCAAACATTTCTGCTGGACCAGTTCACTTGCAAGGTTTGAATTCAATTCCCCGACTTGGCACATGACAAATGTTTATAGTTTTCATCTATTAACTGAAAATGTGTTGTTCTTTCCAAACTTGTATGGTTTTAACGACAGAAAACTGTCCCTCTTACCTGGGCTAATGCACAAATTTTAAATGGTGCTTCAAAGTCAAATAAGCTCAATCTTAATTTACAAAAAAAAAAAAAAAAGGAAGGTAGCAGGTGCACAACATGCGAGCATCATTATAGCCAACTGCTATGATTTTACAAGAACTATGCTAATTTAAACACATGAAAATGAAGCATCGTTCACTTCTTCCATCCCACTTTGAGTCTAAACCAATAAGAACTACTCCCACAGAAGGGAGAACAGCTGATGTAATTAGATTACAGTGAGACAACAGACAATTAGTTTTTACAACTTGACATAATTAGTTTATGGTAAGATAACAGAGCTGAAGACATGATAAAGAAAGGATAAAGGCAAAGAAAAACAAGAGGTATGGGCATGGGTATCAACGATGGAAGAAAGATAGAGACCAGGGAGGAAGGTGAGGAAAAAAAAAAATGTACAAACATACTAGCTCTGTCTCCTTTTGGAGACAAAAAAACATTAACTGTCCAACATTCATAGATCAAACCACCCCACCTTTTACCTTGTTCAACATTTACCTCACCCCAAAAACCAGCCTGCTGCCACTAATCACCACAATGCAAAATGTAAAATCATCTGGGTAAATTTCAAATGTGATCCATATGATCAACGAATTCATGATGATTTTTGTTCTGTTTCTTTCCAAAACAAAAATTCTGTTGTAGATGGGGAAGGATGACAGGCAGCTGACCACACACAGCAGCTGTCTGTTTCTGATCATTGATGTAGCACGTTATTTTCACTGTCTGGATTCCAGTAAGGGACCCTACAGCCGGCTTAATTAGTGCACAGGGGCAGGGAAAACATCAAAATATGACAATAAACAGTGCAAGCAAAAAAACAACAAAAAAAAAAACAAAAAAAAAAAAACAAAAAAAAACAGGCATATGTGTGAAGTGACGGAGAGAGAGAGCAAGGGACAGAGAGAGAGAGAGAGAGAGAATGTGGAAGCATGGGGGGGGGGGGGGGGGGTTTTAAAAAGGGGTTATACCAAGCCAATTTTCCCCTCAGACAGAACACCATACTCTTCCTGTCAAGAACTGGAATTACATAGTAACATTTCTGTAACACTACTGGACTTTGTCACACAACTGCTAAAATCTCTGAGACAAGAAGGGAAAAAAAAAACAATCGAAAAAATAACGAAAAAATGCTGCTGACCCCCAGCACAAAACATCTAACATCATCAGACAACTGAGAAATGGACAGAATGGACTGATGTCCACCCCGCTAAAGCGATGTGATGGTGAAAGGAATCAGGAAAGGATAAAAATAACTTTTTCTTCACGTTTTCCCTCTTGTAATCGTGATTTTTTACAACGTTAGTAGCAACCAAGGTACATTAAACATTCTGAGAATATGGATTACTCTTTTCTTCACCTATTCGTCATCTAAGACAAGTGTCCTCAAAGCTGATGATCATGCTTTTTTCCCCCTTGACATGTAAAAAGGAGCAAATTTTAGGATGTTTTCTTATGGAGATTAAAAGAAAGTGGCGGGAAAAAAAACATGACAGGGCTTTCTGTTTTTATTATTCCCCTTCAAACAGTGCCAAAGTCTGTTTTCCCTGTTCCAGAAATTACTTTTTGAAAGGGTGTAATCCTTCTAATCAAAACAATTTCTTGGTTTTCTGTTGTCTGGTTTTCAAACACTTGTAGAAAAGGAGTTGAAAACGACGGAAACTGACCCCCCACAGCGCTGTCTTTTTGATCTTTGAGTTCCCCGTTTCACTTGGGTCAGGAATGGACCCCCAGCCGGGTTAGTTGTGCACAGGGAGATAAGCATATAAAAAACAGCAATGTAGGGGGGAGGTAGAAAAAAAAACTCTATGGTGAAAAATTAGAACAGAGCAGGGGGGGAGCAAAAAAAAAAAAAAGAAGATCCCAGTTTTGTACATAAATCTTTTTTTCCGGGAGGTAAAAAATGTAAATTTGGAAAAAATTGAAAAAACATAAAACCAAAAAAAATTTTAAACCCCCCGTTTTATATTCCCCCCTTTCACTTTGCCCAAAAACCAGGCTATTATCATAGCACTGAAAGCCCCCTTTTCCCCAAAAGGGAGTATGCTGCCTTAAAATGGCGGTTAAAAAAGGGTCATACACACAAAACTCCACTGCCTGGCTTTACGGGGTGTCGTGGAGTATCCCTGGACGCAGAAAAAAAAGAAAGAACTGAAAGCCCTTATTTCAAAGCCATCTACAATCTCACACGGATTCAAAGCCCATTCGTCTAATTGGCTACTAAGTAAGTGACCCAACCTCATGGTCTGTTCTGTCTCATCAGTTTGGGGGTTTTGTATTAACCCCCTTTTTGGTAGTATACTTCCATGTCAGACCATAGCATTTAACGCTTTTGTTAGCCTGAAAGGCTAAATTTTTTGTGGCTACTGCAGTAATAAATTACAGTGCCCCCACCCTACTTCCCCCAAAGGGAAGCCGGTTGCCAATTTTCCGTTCCCATTCAGCGAGCATAGGCAAGGAACCCGGAACCATGGCAGGGGGAAGGTAGGGCGGGCATTAGAGTCGAAAAAGAAATGTTGTTTTTAAACCCCAACCCGGGACCAAAAAAGGGCCCCAAAAAGGGGCTGTCCCACTTTTTTAAAAACAATCACCAGTCTTTTAAAATAAAAAAAATAATAAAAAAAAAAACCACCTTTTCTACATCTCTTTAAATGACATCGTCTAGAAACGTCCCGAATTTCTTTAAAAAATCTTTTTTTCCCGTAAAATCTTAATCGATAAAAAATTTAATCTCTCTCAAAAACTCAATACCCAATCGGGGGGGACTCCCAAAAAAAGGATCTTCATGGACTCCGCGTAAAATTTTTTTGGGGGCCACATCGTGCCAATCCCAAAAACTCAAAAAAACATGTTTCATTTGAGTGGGCTGACTGGAAAGCACCACGGAGCTTCTTCACTCTTTAAAAAAGGGAAGTGGGTAAAATCGAAGGCCGGTGTGCAGCCGCATAGAAACCCTTTCCTCTTTACGCCCCCGACGCGATGGGAGGAAGTCCTTAATTTTGGAGGACTGAAAAGATTTGTTATTTGCGTGTGTTCCAAACCTCCTGCCAGAGGGCTTCACATAATCGTTAATTTTTGGGTTTTTTAAACTGGAGGGGAAAAAATGTTTGGCAGTTTCCCTTTTTGTGGGTTCTTGGCTAAACGATCAACCATTTCGTTCCCGCCGATGCCAAAAAGCAGGAACCCAAGCAAGAGTAATGTTGTAACCCCTCCGCTTCAAGTGCTAAAAGTTTTAAAAAATGTAAAAGTTCTGGATGCGAAGGTTGCGGCCCCCTATGGCCCCCCAAAGCTGCAGCGAATCCGACAGAACCAGAAAGTCGCTCTTTAAAATTGTGAGATTTCTTCAAAGCCAGAACCCGAGCGTAAGTTTTAGCGGAATAGACAGAACACGAAAATAATTTCAACAGTATTGAGAAAGGGGCCCCCGGGCGTAGGGCCCCGGCCCTCCATCTTTGACTTGGAACGTCAGTGAAAAATTTTTGAAGGATGGGAAATTTTGGAACAGAGGTCACTACAATGCCTTGTACGCCAAGAGCTGGGAGATCTTGTGAAAAGCTGCAAGTCCCCCCCAAAAGAATCATGGTAAATATAACCAAACAGGGGGTTAAAAAACAAAAACCCCCCTTTTGGTGCAAATTTTTTACCTGTCGACCGTAGCAGAATTTAAAGGAATTGGAGGAGGGGCCCGGTGCCCCCAAAAGGGTTTTTGGGGTTAGCAGTGGAAAAATTTGGCTGCGTTTTGCCGCAAAAAAAAAACCCCTTGGAACCACCAGCCCGGGGCATGCGGTTATCCCTTAAATAAATTTTTTTGAAATGATTTTCCCAACGCCAGGAGGCTGCCCCCCGGGGGTGGCGCAAAGGAACAGAGCGCTGGAATGCTGCTGAATTTGGCCAGCGCTCTGATCTCACAGGCCCGTGGAGATACGACGGGGAGATCCTACGCCTGAGTGTAAGCAGATCTGACCCTCCAAGAAGGCCACCTAGAGATAGTGCCAGCAGAGAAGTTTTTATGATGGTTGGGGTTGATGGTTGATGCCTGGGGGTGATGGAATGAGGAGACGCCTATGGGAGAGCGCTGGGGCGCAAGTGTTCCCAGTAGTATCTCAGACACCTAGAAGGACACAGGTTCATGTCCCCCTGCTTTCCTTTTCCCAAGATATCCGCGAGTAAGTGGATGACGAGGGAGGGAGAGGTTGTGCCCGGTTCTGATTCTTGGCTAATATTCAGGAAGAAACTTGAGGAGAGAGACAGAACCGTCCTGTGAAAGGCAGTGTCTCTGAGGTCCCCAATAAGGAGTTTTCTGAGAGCGTCAAGGAGAATGAAGAGGTCCCAAAGGGGGACCCGCCTAGGGGACCAAGACTCACGTAGAGCTACCCCTTAGAATCTCTCTGAGAAGGGAGTTATTCTAACGGGGGGGGCCGCCGGTTGGTGAATAGTGATACACATAGCTGACCTGTAGCCCCGAATGGAGGTAGCAGCTACCCCCTTAGAATCTCTCTGGGAAGGGAATTATTCTAACAGGGGGGCCGCCGAGTTGGCGAACAGTGCTACAGACAGCTGACCTGTAGCCCGAATGGAGCCAGCAGAGCTCTAGGGAGAGGGTAGGTGGGATAGAAAGTTGCCAAACTGGTTATTGGAAGGACAATCGTGGGGAATAGAGTTATCTGAGCACCAGGAGACCCATCTCCCCCAAGGGTAATCGTAGAGAGAACTAGGTGCTGGCTCTGCGAGAGGCCGTAGGCAAGTCCCGAAGGTCTTGCGAGGCCCCTGCCACAGAGAGTATGTCTAGGACGGACTGGGATCTGTCCGATTGGGGGGGAGGGGCAGATGTTCGCAATTGGGCTGGCACAGAAGTCAGGCCTGCAGGCGGAGCATCTGGGGTTGGAGTGGGGGTGACCGAGCGAGGCTGTCTGAGCATGTCCAAACGTGTGCCCAGCTGGAGAGGGGGAACTGAGAGAGAGACTTGGGGTCCGGGAACCAGGACTGGGTCTGTCAAGGCAGTGAAACCTCTCACAAAAGACCTGTAGCGCTTAGAGGAGATAAGATAAGATAATGTTGCTTATAGCCCAGCCGACCGCAGAGGGCCACATCAGGGCTGTCACCACGTTAAAATCAACTCACCAGTCATTTAAAAAAAAAAATAATAATAAAAAAAAAAAACAAAAAAAAAACTTTCACACATCTCTTAAATGACATCGTCTACAAACGCACCAGAAACTTTGTTAAAAATCTTTCTGCCGTAAATCTTAAATCAGATGAAAAATGTAATCTCTCTCAAAAACTCAAGGATCACGTCAGGCGGGACAAACCCTGAACAGGATCTTCATGGACTCCCCTGTAAAATGTTTGTGTCTCACATCGTGCAAGTCCCAACACTCCAAAAGAACATGTTTCATTGTGAGTGGCGCATGACTGGAATGCACCACGGAGCTTCTTCACTCTTTAAAAGGTAAAAATGGGTAAAATACGAATGGCCGGTGTGCAGCCGGCACAGAACCGTTTCCTCTTTACGACCACCCGACGTAGATGGGAGGAAGTCCTTAAGGTTTGGCGGATCTGAAAAAGTTTGTTATTCGTCTGTGTGTTCCAATCCCCCTGCCAGAGGTCTCTCACTAATCGTTAATTTTGGGTTTCACATCTGAGCAGGGGATATAAGTGTTGGACAGTTTCTCTCTTGTGGCGTTCTTGGCTAAACGATCAACCATTTCGTTCCCGCCGATACCAACATGACCAGGAACCCAAGCAAGAGGTAATGTTGTAACCGTCCGCCTTCAACTTGCTTTAAAAGTTCAAAGAAATGCAAAAGTTCTGGATGCTGAAGGTTGCGGCCAGCTATGGCTTCCAAAGCTGACAGCGAATCCGACAGAACCAGAAAGTCCCTCTTTGAAGAATGTGAGATTATCTTCAAAGCCAGAACCAGAGCAGTAAGTTCAGCAGAATAGACAGAAGCATCTGAATGGATATGTTCCAACATTATCTGAGAAGGAGCCCAGGGCAGTAGGCTGCACAGGCCACTCCATCTTCAGACTTGGAAACCGTCAGTGAAAACTTTTGACAGGATGGGAATTTCGAACAGAGCTCAGCATACAATGCCTTGTACGCCAGAGAGCTGGTAGACTCTTTACGAAAAGCTGCAAGATCGAAACGAATCTCTGGTGTGTGAAAAAGGTCCCGGAGGTTGATCCGGAAACTTGGAAAAATCGGAAACTACTCCCAGGTCTAGACCTGCACTCCGCACGTGAGGCTGCATACGAAGACCAAACGGCGGAAACATTTAGGGTTGTTTTCAAACTTACTTTGGAACGGAGGGTCAAAGACACAGTCATAGGCAGGATCTGCGGTTCTGAAAACAGTCGGATATAATAATTCAAAGACAGTTTCAGCCTGCGATTGGACAGTGAAGGTTCACCCGCCTCTGCGTACAGGCTGTACACAGGGGTGGTGCGGAACGCTCCAAGACAGAGACGAAGCCCTTGATGGTGGATAGGGTCCAAGAGTTTGAGGTAAGATGATCTTGCGGAGCCGTACACAGCACAACCGTAGTCCAGTTTGGAACGGACCAGGGCTCTGTAGAGGTGCAACAAAGTTTTCTTATCGCGCCCCAGTCGGTGTGTGCTACGACCCGCAGAATATTCAGTGCCTTTTGGCAAGCAGTTTTGAGGTTTTTAATATGGCTGAGAAAGTTAAGTTTTTGGTCACAAATGACTCCCAGAAATTTGGCCTCTTTACAGCTGGAATGGGAGATTTCCCTACTTGAAGTTCTGGATCTGGAAAAAACTGACGGAAATTATGGAAGTGAATACACTGGGTTTTTGTAGCAGAAAAGGTGAAACCGTTTTCATCCGCCCACCGATGGATTTTATCTACGCAAAGCTGGAGCCTGCGCTGGACACTCGGGTACAGGCTTCCAGTTGCGTAGACAGCAAAATCATCACAAACAATGAGCAGTCTGAACCTGCTGAACTGATTGAACAATGTTGTTGATCTTAATACTAAAGAGGGCAGGAGATAGTATGCTCCCCTGTGGAACACCCAACTCCTGCTCGTGGACATCAGAGAGAGTGGTGCCAACCCGGACCTGAAACTGTCGTTCTGCCAAAAAATTTTGAATAAAAAGCGGAAGATGACCTGAAAACCCAGATCGTGGAGATCATGAAGTATCCCCGACTCCAGGTGGTATCGTAGGCCTTCTCCAAGTCAAAGAAAATTGCCATTGCATGCTGTTTGTTCAGAAAGGCGTTCCGAAGTGTAGATTCAGACGAATCAAATGGTCAACGGTAGTCCGATGTTTGCGGAAACCACACTGTTCTTTTCGCCAAAAGGCCATCGGTTTCAAGTTTCCACATGAGCCTAGCATTGACCATTTTTTCCATCAATTTACAAACACAGCTGGTCAAAGCTATGGGACGGTAATTTGAAGGATTAGAAAGATCTTTTCCAGGTTTGGGGATGGGAATAATGAGGGCTTTTCGCCAAGAGGGTGGAAAAAAACCTGTAGTCCACCATGGTTGTAGACCTGTAGCAGTATGTTCAGACCTTCTAGCGGAAGATGTTTCAACAGCTGATAAATGGATTTCATCTATACCTGGAGAGGAATCGCTGCAAGAAAGCAAGATAAGATAAGATAATGTTGCTTATAGCCCAGCCGACCGCAGAGGGCCACATCAGGGCTGTCACCACGTTAAAATCAACTCACCAGTCATTTAAAAAAAAAAAAAAAAAAAAAAAAAAAAAAAAAAAAAAACTTTCACACACCTCGTTAAATGACATCGTCTGCAAACGAACCAGAAACTTTGTTAAAAATCCTTCTTCCGTTAAAATCTCAAATCAGATGAAAAATGTTAATTTCTCTCAAAAACCCAAGGATCACGTCAGGCGGGACATCCCTGAAACAGATCTTCATGGACTCCGCTGTAAAATGTTTGTGTCTCACATCGTGCAAGTCCCAACACTCTAAAAGAACATGTTTCATTGTGAGTGGTGCATGACATGGAATGCACCACGGAGCTTCTTCACTCTTTAAAAGGTAAGAATGGGGTAAAATACGAATGGCGGTGTGCAGCCGGCACAGAACCGTTTCCTCTTTACGACCACCCGACGTAGATGGGAGAAGTCCTTAAGGTTTGGACGGATCTGAAAGAGTTTGTTACTCGTCTGTGTGTTCCAATCCTCCTGCCAGAGGTCTCTCACATAATCGTTAATTTGGGTTTCACATCTGAACAGGGGATATAAGTGTTGGACAGTTTCTCTCTTGTGGCGTTTTGGCTAAACGATCAACCATTTCGTTCCCGCCGATGCCAACATGGGCCAGGACCCAAGCAAGAGTAATGTTGTAACCGTCCGCCTTCAACTTGCTAAAAAGTTCAAAAAAAAAAAAAGTTCTGGATGCTGAAGGTTGCGGCCAGCTATGGCCTCCAAAGCTGACAGCGAATCCGACAGAACCAGAAAGTCCCTCCTCGAAGAATGGGAGATTATCTTCAAAGCCAGTACTAGAGCAGCAAGTTCAGCAGAATAGACAGAAGCATCTGAATGTATATGTTCCAACAATATCTGAGAAGGAGACCCCAGGCAGTAGGCTGCACAGGCCACTCCATCCTCAGACTTGGAACCGTCAGTGAAACTTTTTGATAGGATGGGAATTTGGAACAGAGCTCGGATACAAAGCCTTGTACGCCAGAGAGCTGGTAGACTCTTTACGGAAAGCTGCGAGATCAAAAACGAATCTCTGGTGTGAAAAAGGTCCATGGAGGTTGATCCGGAAACTTGGAAAAATCGGAAACTACTCCCAGGTCTATACCTGCATTCCGCACGTGAGGCTGCATACGAAGCCCAAACGGCGGAATACATTTCGGGTTATTTTCAAACTTACTTTGGAACGGAGGGTCAAAAACACAGTCATAGGCAGGATTCTGTGGTTCTGAGAACAGTCGGATATAATAATTCAAAGACAGTTTCAGCCTGCGATTGGACAGTGAAGGTTCACCTGCCTCTGCGTACAGGCTGTACACAGGGGTGGTGCGGAACGCTCCAAGACAGAGACGAAGCCCTTGATGGTGGATAGGGTCCAAGAGTTTGAGGTAAGATGATCTTGCGGAGCCGTACACAGCACAACCGTAGTCCAGTTTAGAACGGACCAGGGCTCTGTAGAGGTGCAACAAAGTTTTCTTATCAGCGCCCCAGTCGGTGTGTGCTACGACCCGCAGAATATTCAGTGCCTTTTGGCAAGCAGTTTTGAGGTTTTTAATATGGCTGAGAAAGTTAAGTTTTTGGTCAAAAATGACTCCCAGAAATTGGCCTCTTTAACAGCTGGAATGGGAGATTTCCCTACTTGAAGTTCCGGATCTGGAAAAAACTGACGGAAGTTATGGAAGTGAATACATTGGGTTTTTGTAGCAGAAAAGGTGAAACCGTTTTCATCCCGCCCATCGATGGATTTTATCTACGCAAAGCTGGAGCCTGCGCTGGACACTCGGGTACAGGCTTCCAGTTGCGTAGACAGCAAAATCATCCACAAACAATGAGCAGTCTGAACCCTGCTGAACTGATTTCACAATGTTGTTGATTTTAATACTAAAGAGGGCAGGAGACAGTATGCTCCCCTGGGGAACACCCAACTCCTGCTCGTGGACATCAGAGAGAGTGGTGCCAACCCGGACCTGAAACTGTTGTTCTGCCAAAAAATTTTGAATAAAAAGAGGAAGATGACCTCGAAAACCCAGATCGTGGAGATCATGAAGTATCCCCGACTTCCAGGTGGTATCGTAGGCCTTCTCCAAGTCAAAGAAAATTGCCACTGCATGCTGTCTGTTTAAAAAGCGTTCCTAAGTGTAGATTCCAGACGAATCAAATGGTCAACTGTACTACGATGTTTGCGGAAACCACACTGTTCTTTCGCCAAAAGGCCATCGGTTTCGAGTTTCCACATGAGCCTTGCATTGACCATTTTCTCCATCAGTTTACAGACACAGCTGGTCAAAGCTTTGGACGGTAGTTAGATGGATTAGAAAGATCTTTTCCAGGTTGGGGATGGGAAATAATGAGGGCTGTCCGCCAAGAGGGTGGAAAGCAACCTGTAGTCCACACGTGGTTGTATACCTGTAACAGGATGTTCAGACCTTCTTGCGGAAGATGTTTCAATAGTTGATAATGTATGTCATCTATACCTGGAGAGGAATCGCTGCAAGAGAGTAAGGCAGATTTCAGCTCGTTTAATGTAAAAGGAAGATTGTAGTCTTCCATGTTGTCGGATGAAAAGTTGCAGGGAGATTTTTCTTTTAGGGCTTTGTGTTTGACAAAAGTGACTGATTTATTAGAAGAGGAGGAATTCTTTTCAATGGTTGAAGCAAGCAGATTAGCAACTGCTTTCTTCTCTGTTATTAAAGAATCTGAAAACTTGAGATGGTTCACAGTGGGACAGGTGTTCTTCCCTTTGATTTCTTAATGATGTTCCACACTTTTTTCTTAGAAGTTTTTGATGTCAGCCTGAGCAGAAGCTTCTCCAGGACCGACGTTTCTGATTTTAAAAGTGTGTCTAGATTTAGCACGGAGTTTTTGATGGGCTCGAGCGTTGGGACCCGAAGGTCGTTGGTATACCTGACGCTGAGCCCGTTTTCGAACTTTGGAAATTTGTTGGCAGTCTGAATCAAACCAGGGTGTTTTTGGCATTTGTAGTTTATCGGAAGACACTGGATACAAGCTTTAGCACACTTGATCACAGTGTTAGTCAGTGATTCAGCTGGGTCCGGACTCTGAAGAAAGTCAGTGTCCTGGATTCTTTAGAAATAGTGGTTGCGAATAGATCCCAGTTTGCTTTCTTGTAATTTAGATGTTGAGAAACAGAGACGTGTTCAGTTATTACAGGTTGTAGAAGGACAGGAAATGGTCACTTCCGTGCAGATCGTCATGGACAGACCACTCATAGTCCAGGACCAGCGAGGGGTCACAAACCGACAAATCTAAACACGAAAGTGAACCAGTGGAAGAGTGGAGGTAAGTTGCAGATCCGTCATTCAGACAACACAAATCCAAGTCTGAAAGGACATCTTCAATCAGCAGACCTCTGGGTGACGTACCGGCACTACCCCAAAGAGGGTTGTGACCGTTAAAGTCACCCAACAGCAAAAAAGGTCGAGGAAGTTCTCCTATCAGACTGACAAGGTCCTGACGACAAACCGGACAGAAGGTGGAAGATAAAGGGAACAGAGTGTCACAGTCTTGTGGAGAGTGACTCTCGCAGCTACAGCCTGAAGGGAGGTAGACAAAGTGACAGGACTATACAACAAATTTTTGTGTAGGAGAAGGGGCAACACCGCCCGACAATCCCAACGTGGATGGTTGTGCAGGTTTTGAAAGTATATTAAAGCCAGAAAGAGTAAAGGTCTTCTGGCTTTGAATTTGGGTTTCCTGAAGAGCCACGACGGAAGGTTTTATAGATCGACACAGAAGCTGCAGCTCCTCAAAGTTGGAATTTAGTCCACGGATATTCCAATGGAATATTGTACTATCCATGGTGCAGAGGGCGAAAAGGAGAGAGATCAGGTCATCTCCTCATCAGCATCTGCGGCAATGGGTGAACTTATTTTTTTAGTTTCACTGGACTGTGTTGGTCTTTGGACCCGCTGGCAGACTTGCCCGCAGGTGACAAAGGCCTGGATTTTGGAGATGGTGGAGGTCTGGATTTGGGAGATGGTGGAGGTTTGTCCTAATCTCCACCATCTCCACACTGGGTGGAACTCCCTTGCCCGCACGGGCACTGGACAGAGGAGTTCGAGGTGCTGGTTTTTTAATCTGCCCAGCAGCAGATGTTGTAGACTGCTGGGCAGTCTGAGGGGTGGCGGATTTTTTGCCTCCACCAGGGGCAGTCACTTTGGTTTGGAAGGTGGTGGACCTGCTACCACCAGAACTGACAGATCTTACTTGCAATGTTTTCGAAACATGAATTCATCAGTCTGGCAGCAGACTGACCGAGTAGAAACTGTGGGAACCTTCTTAACAGCCGAAGCGTAGGAAGAAGCTGTCGGCGTCTGACTGCCACAACCTGTTTCCGGGCTTCAAAAAAGGATCTTCTTTTCCGTTTTGACTCGTTGTATAGCAGATTCCTGAATCCAAGAAGGACAATTTCGGGAAGAGGAGGGATGGGTCGCCACCGCAGTTAGCACAATGTGCCGGATCATGACACGGCCATCATGGGTTGCCTTGCAGCAAATACCACACACCTCCTGCCCAGAACAGCGGTCCCTGACATGGCCAAACTTCTGGCACCTGAAGCACCTCAACGGGGACGGAACATATAACTCAACCCGGACATTCAGGTAGCCGACTTTGATGACCGGAGGCAGCACGGGTTGCAGAATGTCAGAAAGAGGGTGTTGGTGGCCACTCTTTCTGCACCCTTCTTTACTGTCACCCTGCGCACCTCCGTCACACCCTGGGACGCCAGCTCCGATTTAATTTCTGCCTCCGAGACACCAGATAAATCCCTGCAGCGAATCACGCCTTTTGATGAATTTAATTGTTTGTGGGGAGTTACTCTGATCTCCCTGTCCACTAATTTTGTTGCCTTCAGCAGCTGGTCAGATTGTTTCTGTGATTTACACTCAATAAGGAACGAGCCATTTCGTAACCTCTTGATGGACCGAGGGTCACCTGCCAAACCTTGAAAGCCCTTTTGTATGGCAAAAGGGCTCAGAGCTGAAAGGGGTCGTTCCTGCTCCGTCCCCTCCATCACGAGCCAGGAAGCCCAAAAACCTGTCTTCTGTCTCACTTCTGTATCAGAATCACTATCTGTTTGACCATCCCCTGAAATAGGGGATGCTGACTTCCTCTTCTTTTGGGGGGAATGTTTTTGGAAAAGCATATTTAGTGTAGTATGATTCATCTCTCCCTTACCCACCACCTTGGAGTCCAACTAAGGGGCCAGGGCCAAGAAACCAATGTCTTGACCCTTCCAGGCTTCGGGAGAGACATACGACAAACAGAAGCAACTAACCCCATCCCCCCTGATCATGCTCAACTCCGGGGACAGAGAGCTGAGCACTGCAGGGGTTCACATGGCCAGCAGGGGAACTGCTTGTCTTGACCCAGCCCCAAGAAGGGGAGCCGATTAGTACACCCGGGCCAAAGTGTACTCCCTGTCTAGGAGAGGTCCGAGCCAAAGTGATGTGTTGAGAGCACAGGCCTCCTCAAGCACTGGCCCTCTCAATCACCAGGACCTCATTCCCTCGACACAGGTCGCACCGCACGGCAAACACGGCGGATCTTAAGGAGACCACAGAGAGAAAAGGAGTGTGAAAAAGAAGACTTGAAGGGGAGCGAAGATAGAAAAGGCCAATAAGGGAGGCAGAAAACAAGAAAAGGAAAGGCGGGTTACTCTTAGTCAGGATCCTCACCCTTAGCCTATCTGACATGGGAAGCCCTACCAGGGGCATCAACTCCTTACCACGTTACGCTTAGGCCAAACAGCATCTGCACCTCTCAGGCCTAGAAGCAGTATGAAAAAAACAGCCTATCTTCAAGTATTGATGCCCCCGCCAGCAGAGCCTAAGGGATCACTGGACCACGCAAACCCTCCGACCACGACAAGGTCGTAACCCCCCGGAGGGGCAAGAAAGCAAGGCAGATTTCAGCTCGTTTAACGTGAAAGGAAGATTGTAGTCTTCCATGTTGTCGGACGAAAAGTGCAGGGTGATTTTTCTTTTAGGGCTTTGTTTTTGACAAAAAGTGGCTGATTTATTAGAAGAGGAGGAATTCTTTTCAATGGTTGAAGCAAGCAGATTAGCAACTGCTTTCTTCTCTGTTATTAAAGAATCCGAAAACTTGAGAGGTTCACAGTGGGACAGGTGTTTCTTCCCTTTGATTTTCTTAATGATGTTCCACACTTTTTTCTTGGAAGTTTTTGATGTCAGCTGGAGCAGAAGCTTCTCCAGGACCGACGTTTACTGATTTTAAAAGTGTGTCTAGATTTAGCACTGAGTTTCTGTTGGTTCTATTGTCAGGCTGGTTGAATGCATGTGGACGTTGTTGTCGTAGCTTTTCTCCAGGACTAATTACTGTGTTAGTGACCCCGAAGACGGCGGGAAATTTCGATGTCCTCTGGTGCCAAGTGGTTGTTTGCTAATCAATTAGGTAGGGATGTGTGTAAATGCTGATGTGTGGAAGAATGTAGCGAATGGAGAATTTAGGGTACTTGTGAACAGGGTGTTTTAGAAGCAGCATGGACAAAGGCATGGCCCGAAGAGAAATCCTTTGTGTCCATCCCTATATAAACTGAGGGAGAACAACGTGTAGGGAGAGAAGAATAACACCACGAGAGAGAGAGAGAGAGGACAGAGGAGAGAGAGGAGAGGAGAGTGAGCAGGACAGAGTAGGGTCAAGAGAGAAACGTGGTCTGGGAGACAGATGTGACAGCAAGGTCTTAGGGTTAAAGACAAGCTGGAAGAGAAAAGACCGAGTTTGAAGCCCAGAGGTGGGTGAAAAGAGACAAACTGAGTTTGAACCCAGAGGTGGGTGAAGGAGACGAAGAAGAAGAGTTCTACGTTGAGATCACAGAGACAACCACGAAGACCCAGTCCTGAAACCTGGAGCCAGTCACCAAGGGCGTCACTATCAAGCAGTGCTGAAGAAGACTTGAAGAGACTTGTTCAAGAACTGTGTGGTGTGTGAAAGCGTGGTTGTGTGTGTGGAAACTGGCCAGGTAAGAAGCCATTTTATTATAACCCGGGATTAGGAAGTATTGATCTTTTATATTTTGATCATTCATTTTGTGTAATTGGATTCTTCATGTTTGATTGTAAGTAGCATAGAAATTGTATTTCTTGTGCTCAGTCGTGTTGGGGAGAGAAATGAATGCATGACATCCCATTCCCTGAGAGAGGTGAATGTTTGATGGGACCACGAGTGTGCACATGCATTGTATGAGTGCAGAGATAACCTTGGTGAGTTGAGCCTGATAATATACATCAACTTAGCGCACTTAAGCAATCTATCGCCTTTCCCCCCGTCCTGGACAGGGTCGGCCACCATGGGGCGATGAGGATGAGCCTGGGACTTTCCCGTACTGCTTTCCTGATCACCTTGTGGGAGGATCGGGTATAGAGGGTAGGCGTATGCTATGAGGCCCGACCAGGGAGGGGAAGAGAGCGTCGATTGTATACGCTTGGGATCGGGACAGGAGGACATATACTGGAAGATGGAGGTTCAATAGGGAGGCAAGGATGGTCGATCATGGGCATGACCCAATGTGTCCCACGGAGGGAGGGTGCCTGCTGAGGGTCCATTCCGTGGGGAGGGGGACTTAGACCGACTGAGGGAATACGCTAAGATATTGAGAGTTCCACTATGTGCCTCACGCGGATAGGTATTCCCCACGAGTGGCACCAGCGGAGGAGGGCCTTTGTACTGAGGGAGAGACTGGGGGAGTGAGCCCCCCCCCCCCCCCCCCCCCCCCCCCTTGTTGACATACCCTGCCACCAAAGTGTTGTCCGAGAACAGGAGAACAAGTCGGTAAAGAGACCTGGGGTTGGTAGTGGAGGACAAGCCTGACTGCTTCCAATTCCAGGACGCTGATGTGGGGACGAGCTGTCTCTGAACCCGACATCCGGGGGCATGAAGGGTCTCCAAGTGGGCGTCCAGCCGAGATGGAAGCGCCTGTGTAGAGTTCCAGAGGTTGGGTGGAAGGGAGCGGGGAAAAACCCCAGGGTAGGGTGGAAGGGTCAAGCCACTCGCCCGTGGCCCATTGGAACCAAGGGCCCGGGAGTGGACTGACCCCCATGGTAGCGGTTTCGAGACCGTCGACAACGGAACTCCCTTTGAAGTTGGCGCTTGGGGACCTTGCCTAGGGGAGAGGGCCGAGGGACTCCATCATCCCTAGGAGGGAGGAAGGGTTCTGGCAGGGGTGTGTACGAGGGGACCCTTCTGAGTCGGGGAGACCACAATGAAGAGTGTGTCGAATCTCATCCCCGACAGGAGAATTGTTGACTGGGGTCGAGTTCGCACTGTTGGGGGGGGTGACAAAACCCCAGCTAGGAACAGAGAATTGGTTGGTGTGGGGTTGACACGGGCCCGGGAGGTATGGCTGGGAGAGGAAGGGGGAGAACGCATCAGAGGAGGGCGTTCGTGGGCCCAAGGCAGACGGAACCCCTCCTCTAGGACCGCTACTTTTCCATGGGCTGGGGGCCCATACGTCTCCACTGGTGGGCATGTCGGGATTGGCTGTCCGCCAGAGGGGCCGAGGGGTAGGGTTTTAGAGGTGACCCTGGAGGGGAGGGGGGGGTGGGAAGGGTGATGAGTGGTAGCGGTCTGAGTTTCCCCCGCTTCACTCCCCCCTAGGGGTCCTCCAGACACCTCTTGGGGTTGTCCTGACGGCCACAACAAAATTGTGCTGGGAAGGTTCGTGTTAGGCCAAGAGGGGGGAGTAGAGCGCTGGGCGGGCCGTGAGGTGCGGGATGGGGCCTGCTTCCCATAAGGTTGGGTTTGGGAGGGCGAGGCTGAAAATGGAGGATAGGCCTGGCCATATATGAGGCTGCTTCTTTACGCTCTTCAGCTGAATGAGTTTATAAGGGCAGCCGACTAGTCGCCGAAGAGCGACTGCTGCTGACCGGAATGCACAGGGGCCAGCTACGCTCCGGGGGGAGGGTTAGCCTTCGAAAGGAAGGAATCTCTGCAGCCAAAAATGAATGAAAATGGCTCCTGGCTGCGCTGTCCGCCACAGCCAAAGGTGATGCCAGCTCCTGTTGACCAGGATCAGACCCGTTTACCCCAGAGATCGAAAGAGTATATGATGTCCAAAAAAGAGTACAAATTGCTCCCAAAGGAGTACAACCACAGCTCACACAAAATTTAGGGCATGAAATATATATATATAATATATATATATATATATTATATATATAATATTTTATATATTTAAATTTATTTTTTTTAAAGGAAAAAATCACCGCACTACCCCCCATCCACACTCAATTGATCTACTGCTTCAACGAGTTGTAATTTGGCCGACTTGATTGAAGCCAAATTGTCCTCTGACAACTCCCTGTGTGCATCCAAAGGGAGCTGCCTGGTTTTCCTTTGAGGACAAGGAGGGCCTCTGTAGTGTCCTGAAGCTGGATGATCGTCCTTCTGTCAGGCAGCTGCCCGGTTTTCTGTGAGGACAAAGGAGGGCCTCTGTAGTGTCCTGAAGCATGGTGAGCTTTGTGCACGTCTTGGAACCATGGAGAAAATCCCTTTTGGGAGCGCATTGATGGGAGGACAGGGTTCCCTCATCACCTCCGACAGTCCTTCAAAGTGGGCTGCTTCTTCCCATCTCGACCACACCCGTCAGCCCCATCACCCTCTCAAAACAGGGTGTGATGT
>CM031604.1:87897398-87937971 GCA_018398815.1 Conus ventricosus
TTATGCTCTATGTTCTGTGTGTGAATTATTGCTTCATTTGGCGTCTATGGGCGAAAGCGTCCTCAAAAACCACACACTCATTCTGACTGATGGCCACAAAAAGCGCATGGCTCAGTATCCTAAATACACGCGCGTTCGTGTACATGTCTTTTCAAGCGGACGGGTTGGGAGAGTGGCACTAGTCCAACCTCAATCCTGACCCCTCCAACTCGGGCTGGTCGCCCCTTTGAGACCCCTCATACCTCGAGAGTGTGGGACACACAGTGTGGGACGCTCAGTCAGCCCGTCTCCACATGAACGTCATGGAAATGGAAGCGAGCAGGCTTGCCCTCCCCCGCTTCCAACCCCAGGTTTGCACCGACTTGTTCTCCTGCCCACGGACAACACTTCGGTGCCTTTTTATGTCAACAGGGAGGGGGGGAGGGGGGGCTCGCTCCCTCAGCCTCTCCCTCTGAATAGAGGCCGTCCCCTCTGGTGCCACGTGCGGGGAATCACTCTGCGCGAGACGCATAGCGGGGACCCTCCTCCACACTGAAGGGACCCTCAGCAGACTAACTCTCAGCCCAGTGGGGAACAGTGTTCAGGCCCAGGGTCGCTCACCCTCCCTGGTCTGGCCTCATAGCATACGCCTTCCCTCCATCCCCGACCCTCCACAGGGTGAGCCCTTTCCAAGGGGAGAGATGGCCTCCTATGCTCAACTCTGTTCCTCCATCTGACCTTCCAATTTTCAGATAGGCAGTTTCTATCTCACCTATCTTCTTCGTTAGGCTCTCGGCTGGCTCCATTCGGGGCTACTGGGAACCCCACGCCCCAGGCGCTCCTCCCAGTCCTATCTCTAGATGCTTCCAAGATGGGCAGATCTCCCCGTCTTATCTCCCCGGGCCCATGAGGGCAGGGCGCTGGCCACTTGCACAGCGATCCAGCACTCTGTCCTCTTGCACCACATCCTGGAGGCAGCCTACTGGCATCCGGAAAATCCCTCATAAGCTTTTATTTTAGGGATGTCCGCATGACCAGGGCTGATGGTTCTAGGGACTTCTTTTGCGGCTAACGCAGCCATATCTATTCTTCTGCTAACCCCAAGAACCATTAGGGCACTAAGCCGTCCTCCAATTCCTTTGAATTCTGCTATGGTCTGACATGGTACAGTATATGACGCCAAAATGGGGAGTTTGTATCATACTCCCTGTTTGGCTAGTATACTTACCATGTCAGACTCTAATGCCCACCCTACCTTCCCCGCTAGCGCTATGGTTCTCAGGGTTACCTGGCGCATTGGCCTCGTTGAATGAGGAACAGGAAGTTTACTCCGGCTTCTTCCCAGCCGGAAGTAGGGTGGGCGTCACGTGATGGTCTTATTACTGCATTAGCCACAAAAATCTCGGCCTGGCAGAGCTGGCTAACAGCCGTGGAATGCTATGGTCTGACATGGTAAGTATACTAGCCAAACAGGGAGTATAATACAAACTCCCCATTTATGTCAAGTTGTTAAAACTAATTGTCTGTTGTCTCACTGTAATCTGATTACGTCACTATGTATAGACTGTTTTTAAGCCAGCTGCGACCCAGACAGTGACATACAGTGCACATACATGTCAAAGATAACAGACAGACATCCGCAGTGTGTGAGGTCAGCTGTTCTCCCTTCTGTGGGAATAGTTCTTCTTATTGGATTAGACTCAAAGTGGGATGGAAGAAGTGAACGATGCTTTGTTTTCATGTGTTTAAATTAGCATAGTTCTTGTAAAATCATAGCAGTTGGCTATAATGATGCTCGCATGTTGTGCACCTGCTACCTTCCTTTTTATTTTTTTTATTTTTTTAAAATTAAGATTAAGCCTTATTTGACTTGAGGCACCATTTAAAATTTGTGCATTAGCCCAGGTAAGAAGGGACAGTTTTCTGTTGTTAAAACCATACAAGTTTGGAAAGAAGAACACATTTTCAGTTACTAGATAAAAACTATAAATATTGTCATGTGCCAAGTCAGGGAATTGATTCCAACCTTGCGAATGAACTGGTCCAGCAGTTTGTGTATTATAGTCTAAAAATCACCATTCAGAAGAGTCTTTTTTCCCTCCTAACAGATAGCCTTCATTCATCAGCATAAACATGTGTGAGTGTGATGTTTTATGAAAAAGACGGGTAAAGTTACAGAAACAAGAATGTGATTGGGGTGAAGGAGATAATTGTTTTGTTTATGCGTGTTCTCTTTCAAAAACACTGGGGTGAGGGAGATAATTGTTTTGTTTATGCTTGTTCTCTTTCAAAACAACTGCACTAAGTAAGCCGGTTGTGTAGTTTTATGATTCCATCAGTGACATACGGTGTAGACAGCAATGATCAGAAAGGCGCAACAGCTGTGTTCAGTTGACTGTATTTTACATTTTCAGAAATCAACATTCCAGTTAAAAGCAGCAGAACTTGCTTCTGGATAAAAACAAAGACTTTGGCGTCATATACTTTACCATGTCAGACCATAGCATTCATTGGCAGTTAGTTAGCTCTGAAAGGCCGAATTTTTGTGGCTAATGCAGTAATATCATATGACGCCCACCCTACTTCTGCCAAGGGAGAAGCCGGTGTCAACTTCCTGTACCTCATTCAGCTTCGGCCTTCCACCTGACAAGGACAGGTTTTCTTGCTCTGTCTCACCGATACTTCTTTTTTGTAAAGATTGCCTGTGTTTGCCTTCTTTACTTGTTCTGTTGTGGCTTACGCTAAACCCTGGTACTATGGTCGCGTTAGGCTTACACATGGCGTTTTATTTATGTTGTAGCTTTCGGCGATCGAGTACTCCTCCCTGTCTCTCGATCTGCCATCTTGAATCACCGCGTGGTCGTCCTCTTTCTAGTTGTGCCTAGGTTTACTTGTGCGGGAGGTTTCTTCTTGCACATTAGTTATTGTAATTATCGTAAGGTCGATGGCGTTTTCCTCCTGATCTCTCGATCCACCACCTTGTCTCCACTTAACCCTGGTACTATAGTCGCGTGAGGCTTACGCATGGCGTTTATTATTTAATTTTGTAGCTTTCGGCGATCGAGTACTCCTCCCGGTCTCTCCCGGTCTCTCAATCCGTCATCTTGCCTCATCTCGTGTTCGTCCTCTTTCTAGTTGTGACTGGGGTTAGTTGGGCTGGAGGTTTCCTCTTGCACATTAGTTATTGTAATTATCTTAAGGTCAATCGAGTTTTCCTTCCGATCTCTCTATCAACCACCTTGTCTTCACTTTGTGGTCGTGTGCTCCGTGTTTGTTCCGCCACCATAGCCCAAAATGGTGAAGGGTAACGACGGGTTGAGCACGTCTCTCTCTCCAGAAGTCGCTCTTTGCCCCGGAGGACCCGCGTACCTATTCCATGGAACAAACAGTTCTTTCTTCAGAAGAACGTACGGCCGGTGTAGAGGGTGGTTCCGCGGAGGGGACGCGCAACCATTATTTTGATACCTCCTCTAACCGACCGGCGGATGCACGATCACGGTGTCCGAAAGGCAAAAGGCAAGCTGCCCACTTACAAGGGCCCCCTTACAAGGGCAACACAACACACTCTCTCGCACCCTCCCCCCACCCCACCCCACCCACCCCCCTGGGGCCGCCACAGCCCATTTATCTCCAAGGGGACCAGTGGTTCTATGCTCCCAGAGGGACCAGTGACCTCATAAGCTCCATGGCCGCCTGTGGCATACAGCCTCAAGTTGGTTCGACCATGGTCTGCCTCCCTCTCAGGGGCTGTCCGATCGGCAGGACGGACCACCCCCCCCCCCCCCCCCTAGTCCGGTCGCTGATCATGGAGCCACCAGGGACCCGCCCTCGCAGTGTGCTACTCCCCAGCTAGGGTGGGACCCTCACGCACCCCTGTCTTTGCCGCCTCTAGACAGTTCTTCGCAACCTCTCCAGGAACCCGACATTCCCGATCTTGAGGATGAGGTTGAGGAATTCTCCTTCTCCTCTCTTGTGACCTGTCTGCTATTTACAGACGTGGGAATCTTCCGCCTTTCGGCGGAATTCCGCCTTTTTGGAGGCCTCAGAGGTCATTTTGAGATTGATGCAAATCCGTTGAGAAATTGGGGGGGAAGGGGGGGGGGTGTGTGTAACATTTATCAGAGCTCTTCCGCCTTAGGCGAAATCCTACGCTCACATGGCCGTAATGCGAGGGCGAGGGGGTGAAACTACGTCAGCGAATGACTCGTCGAGCAACCTACCTACTGATTCGTTCGGTCATTTCCGTTTAACATGAGCCCTCCCGAGACAAGTACAAGAACAACGTACGACGCGGTTAACCGAATCTATCAATCAAAGGGAAATAATCCGCAGACCTTATTCGCCGCCATCTTTTTTCATAAGTTTTTGACTGGTGACAGGCGAAAATGTTTCGCACGTTAAATGAAAATGAAAAAGTGTTGGCAAGTTCCATTGATTCCTCAGTGAAAAATAAGTGGAATTGGAAATGGCTGGATGAAGTTGTGAACACAAAGATCGTTATAGCTTCTGTCAGCTGTGATGTGCAACTTCGACTGGGGGATTCTATTAAAAAAACTGACCAACCTGGCTTAGCAGTGTGCACATGGTGCAACGACACTATTAAGTATGGTTCAAAGGGGAAATCAGCGCTGAAGAACCATCTTCTTGATTATCAGCCAGCAAATGGACATTCCTGTTTAGTATTGTCTTTATTGTGTGGGGAAGAACTATTGATTATCAGCCTGCAAATGGACAATCCTCTTTAGTGTGGTCTTCATTGTGTGGGGAAGAACTATTATCAGCCAGAAATGGACAATCCTCTTTAGTGTGGTCTTCATTGTGTGGGGAAGAACTATTATCAGCCAGAAATGGACAATCCTGTATAGTGTGGTCTTCATTGTGTGTGGAAGAACTATTGACCAGCAGCCAGCAATCCTGTGTCCATGTGATCTTCATGGAGTCCTGGGACTAGTGGGAGAGGTATGTCAATACTTTATGGATATTTTGTTTCATGATTTGACACACACACATGCACACACACACAGTTGCACAGAGTGACACACATGATTCAAACGCTCACACATGCACACTTTTGATCTTGATCATTTGGTGTCACAGATTATGATTTTTTCAATGTTAAATGACAAAAATCCTTCAGCTTCAGGGGGCTTCGCCCCCAGACCCCCACCAGGGGCGTTGCCCCTGGACCCCACTGGGGGCCTTCAGCGGCCCCCAGACCCCCGCAAAAATTTTCCTCCTTTTTCACTTTTTTCTCATTCCCACCTCTGTATTTAGCAGTGGCGCCCTGATCTTGTCTTCAGAGAGACCCCACCCTTGGGCAAGTGCTTGGCAGTGTCAAGATCCGCTCCAGCCACCCCCGCCAAGCATGCTCGTGCCAGACTAGTCGCCCCTCGGATCCTGTCTTCCATTTGGGAGTGTCCGGCAACTCTACCCAGGGGTGCACAGGTCGTCCCTCCTCCAGGGAAGTAATCCCTCTCAGCCCCGGAGGTGGCCTCTGCAGGCACGTTCCTCAGGGACCTCCCGACTACCCCACATCTCCTCCCTGTTTTCCTAGGACTACCCTGCGGCCAGGGAAATTGCCATTTCTCCTGCCGACCGCCAGTTGATCCCCCATTTGGTTCCGCCCACAGCCATTTCAATCTCACTCAAGACCCTAGTGGAATGGGACCGCATAGCCTCTTGGATCCATGACATCACTGCTGGTCATGAATTTTGACATGCCTGCACAGCGTGTGGAGGAGATCTGGCCGGAGCAGGAGGACTCGGTCTCCGTGTCCTCGGACGCTCGGGCCTCTCGGACACACTCGGAGACTGACTTACAGTCCTTCAGGGACCCTGTGGTGTGAATCCTGGTCAACAGGAGCTGGCATCACCTTTGGCTGTGGCGGACAGCACAGCCAGGAGCCATTTTCATTCATTTTTGGCTGCAGAGATTCCTTCCTTTCGAAGGCTAATCTCTCCCCGGAGCGTAGCTGGCCCCGCTGTGCATTCCGGGTCAGCAGCAGTCGCTCTTCAACGACTAGTCGGCTGCCCTTATCACTCATTCAGCTGAAGAGCGTAAAGAAGCAGCCTCATATATGGCCAGGCCTATCCTCCATCTTCAGCCTCGCCCTCCCAAACCCCAACCTTATCGGAAGCAGGCCCCATCCTGCACCTCACGGCCCGCCCAGCGCTCTACTCCCCCTCTTGGCCTAACACGAACCTTCCCAAGCACAATTTTTGTTGTGGCCGTCAGGGACAGCCCAAGAGGTGCCTGGAGGACCCTCCTACGGGGGAGCTGAAGCAGGGAGAACTCAGACCGCTACCACTCATCACCCTTCCCACCGCCCCCTCCCCTCCAGGGTCACCTCTGAACCCTACCCCTCAGCCCCTCTGGCGGACAGCCTATCCCGACATGCCCACCAGTGGAGACGTATGGGCCTCAGCCCATGGATAGTAGCGGTCCTAGAGGAGGGGTTCCGTCTGCCTTGGGCCCACGAACGCCCTCCTCTGATGCATTCTCCCCCTTCCTCTCCCAGCCATACCTCCCGGGCCCGGTGTCAACCCCACACCAACCAACTTGTCTGTTCCTAGCTAGGGTTTGTCACCCACCCCAACAGTGCGAACTCGACCCCAGTCAACAATTCTCCTGTCTGGGTATGAGATTCGACAACTCTTCATTGTGGTCTCCCCGACTCAGAAGGGTCCCCTCGTACACGCCCCTGCCAGAACCCTTCCTCCCTCCTAGGGATGATGGAGTCCTCGTCCCTCTCCCCTAGGCAAGGTCCCCAAGCGCACACTTCAAAAGGAGTTCCGTTGTCGACGGTCTCGAACCGCCGACCATGGGGATCAGTCCACTTCCCCGGGCCCTTGGTTCCAATGGGCCACGGACGAGTGGCTTGACCCTTCCACCCTACCCTGGGGTTCCCAGCTCCCTTCCAACCCAACCTCTGGAACTCTACACAGGCGCTTCCAACTCGGGCTGGACGCCCACTTGGAGACCCTTCATGCCCCCGGAGTGTCGGGTTCAGAGACAGCTCGTCCCCACATCAGCGTCCTGGAATTGGAAGCAGTCAGGCTTGTCCTCCACTACCAACCCCAGGTCTCTCACCGACTTGTTCTCCTGTTCTCGGACAACACTTCGGTGGCAGGGTATGTCAACAAGGAGGGGGGGGGGGGGGGGGGGGGGGGGGGCTCACTCCCTCCGTACAAAGGCCCTCCTCCGCTGGTGCCACTCGCGGGGAATACCTATCCGCGTGAGGCACATAGTGGAACCCTCAATATCTTAGCGTATTCCCTCAGTCGGTCTAAGTCCCTCCTCCCCACGGAATGGACCCTCAGCAGGCTACTCTCCTCTCGGTGTGGACACATTGGGTCATGCCCATGATCAACCTCCTTGCCTCCCTATTGAACCTCCATCTTCCAGTATATGTCTCTCCTGTCCCCGATCCCCAGCGTATACAATCGACGCTCTCTTCCCCTCCCTGGTCGGGCCTCATAGCATACGCCTTCCCTCTATACCCGATCCTCCACAAGGTGATCAGGAAAGCAGTACGGGAAAGTCCAGGCTCATCCTCATCGCCCCATGGTGGCCGACCCTGTCCAGGACGGGGGGAAATGGCGATAGTATTGCTTAAGTGCGCTAAGTTGATGTATTATTAGTCAGGCTCAACTCACCAAGGTTATCTCTGCACTCATACATGCATGTGCACACTCGTGTGCCCATCAAACATTCACCTCTCTCAGGGAATGGGATGTCATGCATTCATTTCTCTCCTAACACGACTGAGCACAAGAAATACAATTTCTATGCTACTTACAATCAAACATGAAGAATCCAATTACACAAAATGGAATGATCAAAATATAAAAGATCAATACTTCCTAATCCCGGGTTATAATAAAATGGCTTCTTACCTGGCCAGGTTTCCACACACACAACCACGCTTTCACACCACACCACAGTTCTTGAACAAGTCTCTTCAAGTCTTCTTCAGCACTGCTTGATAGTGACGCCCTTGGTTGACTGGCTCCAGGTTTCAGGACTGGGTCTTCGTGGTTGTCTCTGTGATCTCAACGTAGAACTCTTCTTCTTCGTCTCCTTCACCCACCTCTGGGTTCAAACTCAGTTTGTCTCTTTTCACCCACCTCTGGGCTTCAAACTCAGTCTTTTCTCTTCCAGCTTGTCTTTAACCCTAAGACCTTGCTGTCACATCTGTCTCCCAGACCACGTTTCTCTCTTGACCCTACTCTGTCCTGCTCACTCTCCTCTCCTCTCCTCTGTCCTCTCTCTCTCTCTCTCGTGGTGTTATTCTTCTCTCCCTACACGTTGTTCTCCCTCAGTTTATATAGGGATGGACACAAAGGATTTCTCTTCAGGCCATGCCTTTGTCCATGCTGCTTCTCAAACACCCTGTTCACAAGTACCCTAAATTCTCCATTCGCTACATTCTTCCACACATCAGCATTTACACACATCCCTACCTAATTGATTAGCAAACAACCACTTGGCACCAGATGGACATCGAAATTTCCCTCCGTCTTCGGGGGACACTTCACACAGTAATTATCCTGGAGAAAAGCTACGACAACAACGTCCACGTGCATTCAACCAGCCTGACAATAGAACCAACACAGTGCCCTACGGCAATACCATCTGAACGAGCCAAAGACACCTGCTCTTCAGTGACTGTTTACAAAGTGACCTCAGCTGACTGAGTAGTTAGCGCGCACCCGATGCTCCGAGGTCCTAGTGGTTATATCCCTCACCTCTTTCGCTGTCGGGAAGGTTCGAACTCTGGAGGGTCCTTACTACCTTAGGTGCCATCTGTCACCTGACCACTTCGTCCTCCTTGACACAGTTTGACCGTGTGCGGTGGGTAAGGCATACTGCTTAATGGGTCTATTACCTATTTCGGTACTACGTACAAACATTCCTTGCCTCTAAGCGCTTCAGGTCTTTTGTGAGAGGTTTCACTGCCTTGACAGACGCAGTCCTGGTTCCCGGACCCCAAGTCTCTCTCTCATGTTCCCCCTCTCCAGCTGGGCACACGTTTGGACATGCTCAGACAGCCTCGCTCGGGTCCCTCACTCCAACCCCAGATGCTCCGCCTGCAGGCCTGACTTCTGTGCCAGCCCAATTGCGAACATCTGCCCTCTCCTCCTAATCGGACAGATCCCAGTCTGTCCTAGACATACTCTCTGTGGCAGGGGCCTCGCAAGACCTTCGGGACTTGCCTACGGCCTCTCGCAGAGCCAGCACCTAGTCTCTCTACGATAACCGTTGGGGGAGATGGGTCTCCTGGTGCTCAGATAACTATTCCCCACGATTGTCCTTCCAATAACCAGTTTGGCAACTTTCTATCCCACCTACCCTCTCCCTAGAGCTCTGCTGGCTCCATTCGGGGCTACAGGTCAGCTGTCTGTACCACTGTTCGCCAACTCGGCGGCCCCCCTGTTAGAATAATTCCCTTCCCAGAGAGATTCTAAGGGGGTAGCTGCTACCTCCATTCGGGGCTACAGGTCAGCTTTGTGTATCACTATTCACCAACTCTGCGGCCCCCTGTTAGAATAACTCCCTTCTCAGAGAGATTCTAAGGGGGTAGCTCTACGTGAGTCTCAGTCCCCTAGGCGGGTCCCCTTTGGGACCTCTTCATTCTCCTTGACGCTCTCAGAAAACTCCTTATTGGGGGACCTCAGAGACGCTGCCTTCCACAGGGACGGTTCTGTCTCTCTCTCTCAAGTTTCTTCCTGAATTATTAGCCAAGAATCAGGAACCGGGCACAACCTCTCCCTCCCTCGTCATCCACTTACTCGCGGATACCTTGGGAAAAGGGAAAGCAGGGGGACATGAACCTGTGTCCTTCTAGGTGTCTTGAGATACTACTGGAACACTTGCGCCCCAGGCGCTCCTCCCATAGGCGTCTCCTCATTCCATCACCCCCAGGCATCAACCATCAACCCCAACCATCATAAAAACTTCTCTGCTGGCACTATCTCTAGGTGGCCTTCTTAGACGGTCAGATCTGCTTACACTCAGGCGTAGGATCTCCCGTCGTATCTCCTCAGGCCTGTGAGGTCAGAGCGCTGGCCACTTCAGCAGCATTCCAGCGCTCTGTCCCTTTGCGCCACCTCCTGGAGGCAGCCTCCTGGCGTTCGGAAAATCACTTCATACAACTTTTATTTAAGGGATAACCGCATGACCAGGGCTGATGGTTCCAAGGGGTTTCTTTTTTGCGGCTAACGCAGCCATATCTATTCCACTGCTAACCCCAAGAACCATTAGGGCACTCGGCCCTCCTCCAATTCCTTTAAATTCTGCTACGATCTGACATGGTAAAGTATATGACACCAAAATGGGGAGTTTGTATTATACTCCCTGTTTGGCTAGTATACTTACCATGTCAGACTCTAATGCCTGCCCTACCTTCCCCGCTAGCGCTATGGTTCTCGGGGTTACCTTGCACATATGCTCGCTGAATGAGGAACAGGAAGTTGGCACCGGCTTCTTCTTGGCGGAAGTAGGGTGGGCCGGCGTCATGTGATAATCTTATTACTGCAGTAGCCACAAAAATTCAGCCTTTTAGAGCTAACTGCCGTTGAATGCTATGGTCTGACATGGTAAGTATACTAGCCAAACAGGGGGTGTAATACAAACTCCCAATACTGGATGTAGACTAGAACAGACCATGAAGGTTGGATCACATTACTTAGTAGCCTAATTAGACGGATGAGGCTATGTAATCCCGTGGTGAGATTGTAGATGGCTTTGAAATAAGGGACATTTCAGTGATCTATGATAATAGCCTGACGTTTGTGACAAAGTGAAAGGTGGAATATAAAACGGGACTTTAATTTTTTGGTTTTATTGTTTTTCAATTTTTGCCAATATGTATACTATTTTGTACCTCCTAGAGAAACAGATTTATGTACATATACATGGCACTCTTCTTTTTTTTTAATTTTAGCTCCCCTGCTGCTCTGTTCTTATTTTACACTCATAGAGTTTTCTGTCTACCTGCCCCCCTATCATTGTTCTGTTTTATTATATCGTCTCTATCTTCTCACTGTGCACTAACTAAGCGGCTGTGGGGTCCATTCCTGACCCAGACAGTGACATACGGTGCATACATCAATGATCAGAAACAGACAGCTGCTGTGGGTGGTCAGTTGCTGTCGTCTTTCAACTCTTTATCTACAAGATAGTCAAGAAAACCAGACAACAGAAACAAGAATTGTTTTGATTAGAAGGATTACACCGTTTCTAACCAAGATGGATTGCTGTGTAGACAGGAACAACACGACTTTGTGACACTGTTTGAAGGAGAATAATAAAATCTATGAATGCCAGCTGTCAGTTTGTTTTTTCCCTGCCACTTACTTTCAGATTCTTAAGAAAAGCATCTTAACTTTGCTCCTTTTTTACATGTCAGAGGGGGGGAAAAAGCATGATCATCAGCTTGAGGACACTTGTCTTAGATGACGAATAGGTGAAGAAAAGAGTAATCCATATTCTCAGAATGTTTAATGTACCTTGGTTGCTACTAACGTTGTAAAAAATCACGATTACAAGAGGGAAAACTGGTGAAGAAAAAGTTATTTATATTCCTTATCCTGATTCCTTTCACCATCACATCGTCTTTAGCGGGGGTGGACATCAGTCCTATTCTGTCCATTTCTCAGTTGTCTGATGATGTTAGATGCTTGTGCTGGTGTCCGCAGCATGTTTCGTTATTTTTCGATTGTTCTTCTTTTCCTTCTTGTCTCAGAGAGTTAGCAGTTGTGTGACAAAGTCCAGTAGTGTTACAGTATGTTACTATGTCGTTCCAGTTCTTGACAGGAAGAGTATGGTGTTCTGTCTGAGGGGAAAATTGGCTTGGTATACCCTTTTACACACACACACCACACACACACACACACACACACACACACACACACACACACACACACACCGATGCTTCCACATTCTCTCTCTCTGTCTTGCTCTCTCTCTCCGTCACTTTCACACATATGCCTGCTTTTTTTTTTTTTTTTTTTTTTGCTTGTCTCTGTTCATTGTCATATTTTGATGTTTTCCCTACTCCCTATGCACTAATTAAGCCGGCTGTAGGGTCCCTTACTGATCCAGACAGTGACATACGGTGCATACATCAATGATCAGAAACAGACAGCTGCTGTGTGTGGTCAGCTGCCTGTCATCTTTCTCATCTACAACAGGAATTTTTGTTTTGAAAGAAACGGAACAAAAATCAGTCATGAATTCTGTTGATCATATGGATCACATTTGAATCACCCAGATGATTTTGCATTTTGCATTGTGGTGATTAGTGGCACAGGCTGGTTTTTGTGGTGAGGTAAATGTTGAACAAGGTAACGTGTGTGTGTGTGTCTATGAATGTTGGACAGTATAATGTTTTCTGTCTCCAAAAGGAGACAGAGCTAGTATGTTTGTACAGTTTTTCTTCCTCACCTTCCTCCCTGGTCTCAATCTTTCTCCCATCGTTGATACCCATGCCCATACCTCTTGTTTTTTCTTTTGCCTTTATCCTTTCTTTATCATGTCTTCAGCTCTGTTATCTTACCATAAACTAATTATGTCAAGTTGTAAAAACTAATTGATGTCTGTTGTCTCACTGTAATCTAATTACATCAGCTGTTCTCCCTTCTGTGGGAGTAGTTCTTATTGGTTTAGACTCAAAGTGGGATGGAAGAAGTGAACGATGCTTCATTTTCATGTGTTTAAATTAGCATAGTTTTTGTAAAATCATAGCAGTTGGCTATAATGATGCTCGCATGTTGTGCACCTGCTACCTTCCTTTTTCTTTTTCTTTTTTTTTGTAAATTTAGATTGAGCCTTATTTGACTTTGAAGCACCATTTAAATTTGTGCATTAGCCCAGGTAAGAAGGGACAGTTTTCTGTCGTTAAAACCATACAAGTTTGGAAAGAACAACACATTTTCAGTTAATAGATGAAAACTATAAACACTGTCATGTGCCAAGTCGGGGAATTGATTCAAACCTTGCAAGTGAACTGGTCCAGCAGAAATGTTTGTGTATTATAGTCTAAAAATCACCACTCAAAAGAGTCTTTTTTCCCTCCTAACAGATAGCTTCATTCATCAGCATGAACATGTGGAGTGTGATGTTTTATGAAAAAGACAGGTAAAGTTACAGAAACAGAATGTGATTGGAGTGAGGGAGATGATTGTTTTGTTTGTGTTCTCTTTCAAAAACACTGGGGTGAGGGAGATAATTGTTTTGTTTACGAGTGTTCTCGTGTTCTCTTTCAGAACAACTGCACTAAGTAAGCCGGTTGTGTAGTTTATGATTCCATGAGTGACATACGGTGTAGACAGCAATGATCAGAAAGGCGCAACAGCTGTGTTCATTTGACTGTATTTTACATTTTCAGAAATCAACATTCCAGTTAAAAGCAGCAGAGCTTGCTTCTGGATAAAACAAGACATCTGGATGTGACTAGAACAGACCATGAAGGTTGCATCAGTATGATATTTAAAATTTTTAAACATCAGTTTTGGCAAATTTACCAGCTGCCGTGGCAAAGTGGTTAGCGTCGCGACTCCCGGCTGGTAGGTCGTGGGTTCGAATCCCATCAGAGTCATGTGGGTTTTTCTGCCCCGACCGGCAACTACCCAGAGTTGAGTTTGCTGCGGACTCAGTTGGGAAGACTGGGACCACACAGTCAAGTTTCATCCACTTAATGGATGTGTTTCTGAGAGTGTTGCTCAAATTTCCTGACCAACACTGCAGGTGCCTGTATCTCTCGGGCCTGGTTGACGCCAGGATATATTATGAAAGGAAGCGTAGAGTACAGCCCTGTCATGTAGTCTCAGACCAAAATGGAAATCCATAGCATCATCTTAATCATCCTCATTCTCATCGATCAGCATTAAAAAAAAAATGTCTCAAGTTCTGTGGTCCTTCATGCCCTGCTCTCATGGTGACCTCAGTTTCGATGTCCTCTCTGCATGCGTGGCCTTGGTTTGGTTCTGTCGGGGTCACCGTATCGGCGAGTCCATGGGGGCTGTCGTTGGACGGACGTGGTGGCACCCTCCGGAGGGAGAGCTCACTCACGCCAGCTCCGCGACTAAGCAATTATTGTCGTCAATAGGGGGCTTAGTAGTGTGGTGTCCTGCGTATGTTAGATCAAAACAGGCGCCACTGAACACCACCGAAGTGACTCAGCAGCAGTGCAGTGTCTCCTCCGGTACGCGGTGGGTTGCCTCTTGACGACTTGACACTGACTGCTCCCTGTGGATTGCCAGTGCTGGGGCTGCGGCGGGGCCGACCGGGCTGTGGCTGTGGACAGGATGTCGGAATGAGCGGCGTGGGTGCACTGCCTCTGAGGTGGTGCTGAGTTTGGGACACAAAAAAAAAAAAAAAACAACAACGTTATTGGCAAATTTGCAGTTAGGAGATTAATATATTAGAGTTTGAATATTCTCTAGACTAATATAACTGCCATTACAAACATCTAGGTTGTGAAGCATTCACATCGTCCTTGCATAATTGAGACTCCCTTTCAATGTTTTCAGAATGACATACGCACCATATCTGTGAGTCACTGGGGATCGGAACTTGGGCTGACAGTCCGCAAGGTCTGAGCAGCTGTACACCTCTCTGGTGTGGAAAGCACAGTGCTGCTGGCTCTCTGCAGCGACGACATCCTACCCCCAGGTTGCCAGTTTGGCCGAGCCGACATGGACCGTATCATCCCCAGGACGTGCGGGAGTCCCACCTCAGGGATGCAGTGGCTGGCAGTGGAGAAGGAAGCAGCAGAAGGAGAAAGAGGAGGAGGGGGGTCCTCACAGTAATGGCATGAGTGTGCTATGGAGTCCCTCACTACCTCTGAGACCGTAGACTCTCCTATGGAAGTGTCGGCTTCTGTGGATGCACCGAGTACTAGTGCCAGTGTGAGCGGTTCAGGTGTGAATGGCAGTGCGGCAGGAACCACATCTATCGGAGCTGGAGACAGAGACTCTACACCAGTCCCACTGGGGCGGACAGGGATGCAGCAGCCACTGTTTCCACCAGCTCAGAATCATCCTCCACCCCAGGTGGCTCGACAGGGAAGAAAACCAAAGTGTCGTCGGTGTTGCAGGCGCAGATCAGACAGTTGAAACCTCTGCTTTCTGTGTCATCTCGTCTGGGGCGGGCGCTGGCTGAACTGTTTGGGTTGTTGGTGAAACTGTGTGTGGGCTCCCCTGTGCGTCAGCGCCGCAGTCAGCAGCAGACTAACCAGGGGGGCAGCCCCTCTCCGGCTGCTCGTGCTGTTGCCTCTGCTCTCACCCGTCTCTTAGCCAATGGTTTGTCCTGGGAACCTCCTCATATGCACCTGTGCCAAAACTCAGGTAATAGGGATGACTAAAAAAAAAAATCGTTCTTGTATTTGTGTAGAGTATATTGATTAAAAAAAAATTGTGGAGAACTGCAGTCCGAGGGTAATTTGAATCACTGATCACTGTGCATGTACTTCCTAATGTTTATGATTATTATTTGGGGATTTTTGTTTGATGGTTTGAAGATTGTGAAAAATGTAAAGATTTTGTTGACAAAATTCTTTGATGGAATGTTAATTTCCAGTCTTTTGTAATGGATATTCTTTTTTAATTGTTGTGATCTCAGAAGCTTGATTTTGAAGCTTAAAAGGTGTCTTTTGATACAAGCTGAAATTACCAAAAAATTTGTCACTTTAGATGCATGCTGTTGTGGAAATATTTTGTTTTAAAAGGTGTCAGTGAGCATGTGCAGTATAAAAAATTTTTTTTTTTTTTGTTAACAAAAATGTGGCTTTCTATTATGTCTAACATGCATGGTAGAGATATAGGGTAGAAGATGGTGAGATTATCATGTCGCATGCACACACATGATAGACTTGATCTTTCATTCTTAAAGTGAAATTCTAAAAGAAAAGATATAGAATAATACAAAGATGGATAGACTTGATCTTTCATTCTTAAAGTGAAATACTAAAAGAAAAGATATAGAATAATACAAAGATGGTCATAGTACATGCAACATTCTCCACGGGAGTCCATTGTTGTTGTTTTTTTTGGGGGGGGGGTTTGCTCCCTCAGTCTCTCTCTCCGAGCAGAGGCCCTCCTCCGCTGGTGTCACTATAACGCGGGGAATACTTCTCCACGTGAGGCACATAGTGGAACCCTCAATATCTTAGCGGACTCCCTCAGTCAGTCCAAGGCCCTCCTCCACACGGAATGGACCCTCAGCAGGCTACCCTCCTCTCGGTGTGGAAACATTGGGTCAGGCCCATGATCGACCTCTTTGCTCCTCCCTGGTCGACCCGCATAGCATACGCCTTCCCTCTACTCCTGATCCCCCACAGGGTGATCGGGAAAGCAAGACTGGTAAGAGCCAGGCTCGCCCTCATCGCCCCATGGTGGCCGACCCAGTCCTGGCTCCCGGACCCCAAGGCTCTCTCCCATGTTCCCCCTCTACAGCGGGGCACATGTTTGAACATGAGCAGACAGCCTCGCTTGGGTCGCCCCCACTCCAACCCCAGATGCTCCGCCTCACGCCTGGCTTCTGTGCCAGCCCACTTGCAAACATCTGCCCTCCCTCCCAATCAGACAGATCCCAGTCCGTCCTAGACATACTCTCACTCTCATGGGCCTTGGTAGACCTTCGGGACTCCTACAGTCTCACGCAGAGCCAGCACCTGGTCTCTCTGCAATTCCTTTGGGGGAGGTGGGTTTCCTGGTGCTTGGATGACTCTATTCCCCACGATCGTCCTTCCAATTCCAGTTTGGCAACTTTCTATCCCACCTCCCTCTCCCTAAGGTAGCTGCTAGCTCCATTCGGGGCTACAGGCCAGCTATCTGTTCGACTGTTCGCCAACTCGCCCCCTTTTACAATAACTCCCTTCGCAGACAAATTCTAAGGGGGGTAGCTCTACGTGAATCTCCATGCCCTAGGCGGGTCCCCCGTTGGGACCTCTTCATTCTCCTTGACGCTCTCTGAAAACCCCTTATTGGGGACCCAAGAGACATTGCCTTCCACTGGGACGGTGCTGTCTCTCAAGTTTCTTCCCGAATTCTTAGCCAAGAATCAGGAACCAGGCACAACCTCTCCCTCCCTCGTCATCCGCTCACTCTCAGATATCTGGGGAAAAGGGAAAGCAGGGGGACATGGACCTGTGCCCTCCTAGGTGTCTGAGATCCTACTGGGAACGCTCACGCCCCAGGTGCTCCCCCAGAGGCGTCTCTTCATTCCATCACCCCCAGGCATCATAAAAACTTCTCTGCTGGCACTATCTCTAGGTGGCTTTCCTAGATGGTCAGATCTGCTTACGCCCAGGCGTATATGGGTCTCCCCGTTGTATGTAATAATAATAATGAATAGTTACATAGCGCCTATTCTCGGCTAGAGGCCAAGCTCTAAGCGCTTTACAGTCAACACTCGTTTGCACAACAGGCTGCCTACCTGGGTAGTGCCGACTGAAGAGCTGTCAGCTGGCGCTTCATTCAGTCGTTTCCCGTGTCATCCAGTCAGTTTCGTTCAATATCGATCACTCATTTTCCTAACTTCCTCGGGCCCATGAGGTCAGAGCTCTGGCCACTTCCGCAGCGTTCCAGCACTCTGTCCCCTTGCGCCACCTCCTGGAGGCAGCCTACTGGCATTTGGAAAATCCCTTCCTGAAACTTTTAGTCAGGGGATATCCGCATGACCAGGGCTGATCGTTCTAGGGATTTCTTTTGCGGCTAACGCAGCCATAGCTATTCCACTGCTAACCCCAAGAACCATTAGGGCACTCGGCCCTCCTCCAATTCCTTTAAATTCGGCTACGGTCTGACATGGTACAGTATATGACGCCAAAATGGGGAGTTTGTATCATACTTCCTGTTTGGCTAGTATACTTGCCATGTCAGACTCTAATGCCCACCCTACCTTCCCCGCTAGCGCTATGGTTCTCTGGGTTACCTTGCGCATATACCTCGCTGAATGAGGAACAGGAAGTTGACACCGGCTCCTTCCCTGGCGGAAGTAGGGTGGGCGTCACGTGATAGTCTTATTACTGCATTAGCCACAAAAAATTCGGCCTTTGAGAGCTAACTAACTGCCGTTGAATGCTATGGTCTGACATGGTAAGTATACTAGCCAAACAGGGAGTATAATACAAACTCCAAATTTCATTGATAAGAGGTTCATAGCATTTCCACCTAGAAAGAAAACCGGCATAACCCATGTTGACATTAGATAAGTGTTTATCTATTTTGTATACTCGATAATGGAGTTGCTCTAGATATGGAGTAAGAGATGGCCAGCTTTTGCTCATTTTACAACGGTGTATAAAGAACTTGGCTAGCAGAATCCCTCTGTTTCATGATTTTGTGAAAATCCAAGCAAAACAGTGGACTTATCCACTTTTATCTCTTGTGCACATTTACACTTTTGATTAAAGCTGGTTTCTAGGCTTTTCCAAAAATTTTTAATGATGTCACACTGCCAAAATGAATGGGGAATGGTCTCATTTTCTGTTTACAACATTGGTAACCCCCATTCTTTTAAGGGATACATTTGCTCCAATGATTCTGTGGATTATCTTAATTTGGAACCATTTAAGTTTTACTTCTTGTATTTTATGTGTTCTATGAAAAACAGTGTTCCAGTTTAAATTTATTGTTAATGCATGATTCCATTTTTGACAGCATTTAGGTACCCATCCGTCATCATTGTGAATATCATATCTTTTTGTTCCTTTCGGTATGGATAGGATTATATCGAGCGCTTTTATGTTCTCTTTGGCTTTACTGGTCTGAACAGTAATGCCATGTTCATTAATATATTTCTTCACCACATTTACAGATCCTGTATAAGTCAGAAAGTTTGTCTTCACATTATATTTTGGTCTGAATTCTTCGAAGCTAAGAAAGGTACCATTCTCACGCAACAGATGATGTACTCGGTATACACCTCTGTCAATCCAGTGTTTATAAGAAATGGCTAGGTTTCCGTTTTTGATCTTATTGTAAAACGGGTATGAAAAAACTTCACTTCTAGTTAACCAGCAGTATGTCCTAGTTTGAAGTTTTACTGACAACTATTATGTGTATCTTAAATTTTGAAGTGGTGGTGATTGTGTTAAAAGGTAATAGATGTAGATATTGAGAATCATTTATGCTGTTTTCCTGACAGGTTAACATTCCTGGTTTGTTCGGTGGGCTTCACCTCCCCCATGCTGTTTGATGAGAAAAAACAGCCCTTCCATCTGATGCTGCAGAAGTTTGTCTCCTGTGGCGGGCAGTCCGCCCTCTTTCAGTGAGTTCATGGTTTAGGTGGTAGTCACTGCTGTGTTTCCTTGCTCATCATGATTGTCAGTCCTTCAGCCTTCTGCTGCTTTGAAGAACATTCATAAGAGGTTTGGAAGGATAGGAGATGTGTGTGTGTGTGTGTGGGGTGTGTGTGTGTGTGTGTGTGTGTGTGTGTGCTCACTTTCAGATCATGTAATACTGTTAGTTCATGTATGCATGTATGGGAAGTGTCTTTTTCTTTCATACTGTACATTACACGTGAGCTGAGGAGTCAAGCAATCTGAATCTTTATTTCAGATAATAAGAAATATGTTATGTCCACTGTCAGTTCTTTAAAATGCTCTGACAGAAATTATTAAGTGAGGCACTCTTTTGTTTGATGCAGTGTCTTTTGATTATTCCAGTGTTCAGCAGTCTTTGGTAGAACTTTGATATTTGGTTCAAGCCCTCCGGGGGGTTGCGACCTTGTCTCAACACATCACTTTGGCTCGGACCTCCCTAGACGGGGAGTACACTTTGGCCCGGGTGTACTAATCGGCTCCCCTTCTTGGGGTTGGGTCAAGACGGGCAGTTCCCCGCGGGGCCAAGTAAACCCCTGCAGTGTTTCGCTCTCTTTTCCCCGGGGAGTTGAGCATGATCGGGGGGATAGGGTTGGTTGCTTTGCTTGTCGTATGTCTCTCCCGAAGCCTGGAAGGGTCAAGACATTGGTTTTCTTGGCCCTGGCCCCCTTAGTTGACTCCAAGGTGGGTGGGTAAGGGGGATGAAACACAATAAACAAAAATGGCTTTTTCAAAAAACTACCCCCCCAAAAGGAAGAGGAAGGCAGTATCCCCTATTTCAGGGGGAATTTGAAAACAGACAGTGTTCTGACAGTGAGGTAAGCAGAGGACAGGTTTCTGGGCTTCCTGGCTCGTGGTGGAAGGGACAGAGCAGGAAAGACCCCTTTCAGCTCTGGCCCTTTTGCTGTCCAAAAGGGGCTTTCATGGTATAGCAGGTGACCTAGGCCCATAAAAAGGTTGAGGAATGGTTCGTTTCTTGTTCAATGTCGATCACAGAAACAACTGGCAGCTGTTGAAGCAATAAAACTAGTGGATAGGGAGATCAGGGTGACTCCCCATAAACATTTTAATTCACCCAAAAGGGTGTGATTCGCTGTAGAGTTTAAAAATGGGTTGTCCAGAGGCAGAAATAAAAACGGAAGGGGCGTCCCGGGTGTGACGGAGGTGCACAGGGGGGAATCAAGAAAGGTGCAGAGAGAGGGCCACCAATACCCTTTTTCTGACCTTCTGCAACCCTGTGTTGCCTCCAGTCATCAGGTTGGCTACCTGAACGTCCGCGTTCAGCTGTATGTCCCGTCCCCGTTGAGATGCTTCAGGTGCCAGAGGTTTGGACATGTCGAGACCGCTGTTCTGGGCAGGAGGTGTGCGGTGTGTGCTGCAAGGCAACCCATGATGGGCCGTGCAAAGATCCGGCGCATTGTGCTAACTGCGGTGGCGACCATCCCTCCTCTTCACAAAAACTGCCTCTTTTGGATACAGGAATCCACTATCCAACGAATTAAAACTGAAAGAAAATCCCCTTTTTTGAGGCCCGCAGACAGGTTGTGGGCAGTCAGACGCCCACAGCATCTTAATGCTTCGGCGTTAAAAAGAAAGTATCCACTCGGTCAGTCTGCTGCCAGACTGATGAATTTATTTTTTTTCCCAAAGCCCACTGCAAGGACAACTGTCAGCTCTGGTGGAAGCGGGCCCACCACCTCCCAAACCAAAATGGAATGCCCTGGTGGGGCAAAAAATCCGCCACCCCTAGACTGCCCAGCAGTCTAAAAATTTCTGCTGCGGGCAGATTAAAAAGCCAAGCAGTCCCGCCTCGAACTCCTCTGTCCAATGCCCGTGCGGGCAAGGGAGTTCAACCCAGTGTGGAGATGGTGGAGTTGAGGAAAAACCTCCACCATCTCCAAACCCGGACCTCCACCATCTCCAAACTCCAGGCCTTTGTCCCCTGCGGCAAGTCGCCGCAGGTCCAAAGACCAACACAGTCCCGTAAAACTAAAAAATAAGTTCACTCCATTGGCGCAGATGCTGATGAGGGAGATGACCTGATCTCTTTTCCTTTTCGCCCTCTGCACCATGGATAGTACAATATTCCATTGGAATATCCGTGGATAATTCCAACTTTGAGGAGCTGCAGCTTCTGTGTCAGTCTATAAAACCTTCTGTCGTGGCTCTTCAGGAAACTCAAATTCAAAGCCAGAGGACCTTTACTCTTTCTGGCTTTATATTCTTTCAAATCTGCACAACCATCCACGGTTGGGACGGTCGGGGGGGTGTTGCCCTTCTCATACACAAAACTCTGCTGTATAGTCCTGTCGCTCTGTCTCCTCCCTTCAAGCTGTTGCTGCGGAGTCATTTCTCCAAGGACTGTGACAATCTGTTCTATTTATTACCTCCTTCAGTCCCGGTTTGTCGTCAGGACCTTGTCAGTCTGATAGGAGACCTCCTCGCCCTTTTTTTTGCTGTTGGGTGACTTTAACGGTCACAATCCTCTTTGGGGTAGTGCCGGTACGTCACCCAGAGGTCTGCTAATTGAGGATGTCCTTTCAGACTTGGTTTGTGTTGTCTGAATGACGGATCTGCAACTTATCTCCACTTTTCCTGGGGGTTTCACTTTCGTGTTTAGATTTGTCGGTTTGTGCCCCCTCGCTGGTCCTGGACTATGAGTGGTCTGTCCATGACGATCTGCACGGAAGTGACCATTTCCCTGTCCTTCTACAACCTGTAATAACTGAACACGTCTCTGCTTCAGCATTTAATTATAAGAAAGCAACTGGGATCTTTTTGCAGCCACTGTTTCTAAGGAGTTCCAGGACACTGATTTTTTTCAGAGTCCTGACCCGCTGAATTACTGACTAACACTATGATCAAATGTGCTAAAGCCGGTATTCCAGTGTCTTCCGATAAACTTCAAATGCCAAAAACACCCTGGTTCGATTCAGAATGCCAACAAATTTCCAAGTTAGAAAACGGGCTCAGCGTCGGGTATACCAACGACCTTCGGGTCCCCAAAGCTCGAGCCCCTTCCCGAAACTCCGTGCTAAATCAAGACACACTTTTAAAATCAGTAAACGTCGGTCCTGGAGAAGCTTCGCTCCAGGCGACATCAAAAACTTCTAAGAAAAAAAGTGTGGAACATCATTAAGAAAAACAAAGGGAAGAACACCTGTCCCACTGTGAACCATCTCAAGTTTTCGGATTCTTTAATAACAGAGAAGAAAGCAGTTGCTAATCTGCTTGCTTCAACCATTGAAAAGAATTCCTCCTCTTCTAATAAATCATCACTTTTGTCAAAAACAAAGCCCTAAAAGAAAAAAACACCCTGCAACCCTTTTTTTCCCACAACATGGAAGACTACAATCTTCCCTTTTACATTAAACGAGCTGAAATCTGCCTACTCTCTTGCAGCGATTCCTCTCCAGGTATGATGACATTCATTATCAACTATTGAAACATCTTCCGCAAGAAGGTCTGAACATCCTGTTACAGGGTTACAACCCCGTGTGGACTACAGGTTGCTTTCCACCCTCTTGGCGGACAGCCCTCATTATTCCATCCCCAAACCTGGAAAAGATCTTTCTAATCCATCTAACTACCCTCCATAGCTTTGACCAGCTGTGTCTGTAAATTGATGGAAAAAAATGGTCAATGTAGGCTCATGTGGAAACTCGAAACCGATGGCCTTTTGGCGAAAGAACAGTGTGGTTTCCGCAAACATCGTAGTACAGTTGACCATTTGATTCGTCTGGAATCTAACTTAGGAACGCTTTTTTAAACAGACAGCATGCAGTGGCAATTTTCTTTCGACTTGGATAAGGCCCTCGATACCACCTGGAAGTCGGGGTACTTCATGATCTCCCCGATCTGGGTTTTCGAGGTCATCTTCCGCTTTTTATTCAAAATTTTTTGGCAGGGAAAGACAGTTTCAGGTCCGGGTTGGCACCCCTCTCTCTGATGTCCCGAGCAGGAAATTGGGTGTTCCACCCGGGAGCATACTATCTCCTGCCCTCTTTTAGTTTAAGATCAAAAACATTGTTCATCAGTTCAGCAGGGTTCAGACTGCTCATTGTTTGTGGATGATTTGCTGTCTAGCAACTGGAAGCCTGTACCCGAGTGTCCAGCGCAGGCTCCAGCTTTGCGTAGATTAAATCCATCGGTGGGCGGATGAAAACGGTTTTCACCTTTTCTGCTACAAAAACCCAGTGTATTCATTCCATAATTTCCGTCAGTTTTTTCCAGATCCGGAACTTCAAGTAGGGAAATCTCCCATTCCAGCTGTTAAAGAGGCAATTTCTGGGAGTCATTTTTGACCAAAACTTAACTTTCTCAGCATATTAAAAACCTCAAAACTGCTTGCCAAAAGGCACTGAATATTCTGCGGGTCGTAGCACACACCGACTGGGGCGCTGATAAGAAAACTTTGCTGCACCCCTACAGAGCCCTGGGCCGTTCCAAAAATGGACTATGGTTGTGCTGTCTACGGCTCCCCAAGACCCTCTTACCCCCAAACTTTTGGACCCTATCCACCCTCAAGGGCTTCGTCTCTGTCTTGGAGCGTTCCGCACCACCCCTGTGTACAGCCTGTACGCAGAGGCGGGCGAACCTTCGTTGTCCAACCGCAGGCTGAAACTGTCTTTAAATTATTAATCCCACTGTTCTCAGAACCACAGAATCCTGCCTATGACTGTTCTTTGACCCTCCCTTCCCAAAGTAAGTTTGAAAACAACCCTAAATGTATTCGCCGTTTGGTCTTCGTATGCAGCCTCACGTGCGGAATGCAGGTCTAGACCTGGGAGTAGTTCCGATTTTTCCAAGTTTCCGGATCAACCTCCGTGGACCTTTTTTACACAGAGATTCGTTTCGATCTTGCAGCTTTTCGCAAAGGTCTACCAGCTCTCTGGCGTACAAGGCATTGTATGCTGACCTCTGTTCGAAATTCCCATCCTATCAAAAGTTTTCACTGACGGTTCCAAGTCTGAGGATGGAGTGGCCTGTGCAGCCTACTGCCCTGGGGCTCCTTCTCAGATACTGTTGGAACATATCCATTCCGATGCTTCTGTCTATTCTGCTGAACTTACTGCTCTGGTACTGGCTTTGAAGATAATCTCACATTCTTCAAAGAGGGACTTTCTGGTTCTGTCGGATTCGCTGTCAGCTTTGGAAGCCATAGCTGGCCGCAACCTTCAGCATCCAGAACATTTGCATTTCTTTGAACTTTTTAGCAAGTTGAAAGCGGACGGTTACAACATTACTCTTGCTTGGGTTCCTGGTCATGTTGGCATCGGCGGGAACGAAATGGTTGATCGTTTAGCCAAGAACGCCACAAGAGAGGAAACTGTCCAACATTTATATCCCCTGTTCAGATGTGAAACCCAAAATTAACGATTATGTGAGAGACCTCTGGCAGGAGGATTGGAACACACAGACGAGTAACAAACTCTTTCAGATCCGTCCAAACCTTAAGGACTTCCTCCCATCCACGTCGGGAGGTCGTAAAGAGGAAACGGTTCTGTGCCGGCTGCACACCGGCCATTCGTATTTTACCCATGCTTACCTTTTAAAGAGTGAAGAAGCTCCGTGGTGCATTCCATGTCATGCGCCACTCACAATGAAACATGTTCTTTTAGAGTGTTGGGACTTGCACGATGTGAGACACAAACATTTTACAGCGGAGTCCATGAAGATCCTGTTCAGGGATGTCCCGCCTGATGTGATCCTTGAGTTTTTGAGAGAGATTAACATTTTTCATCTGATTTAAGATTTTACGGCAGAAAGATTTTTAACAAAGTTTTGGTGCGTTTGTAGACGATGTCATTTCATGAGATGTATGAAAGTGGTTTTTTTTTAATTTTTTTTTTATATGACTGGTGAGTTGATTTTAACGTGGTGACAGCCCTGATATGGCCCTTTGCGGTCGGCTGGGCTATAAGCAACATTATCTATCTGTCTACGGCTCCGCAAGACCCTCTTACCTCAAACTCTTGGACCCTATCCACCATCAAGGGCTTCGTCTCTGTCTTGGAGCGTTCCGCACCACCCTGTGTACAGCCTGTACGCAGAGGCGGGTGAACCTTCATTGTCTAACCGCAGGCTGAAACTGTCTTTAAATTATTATATCCGACTGTTCTCAGAACCGCAGAATCCTGCCTATGACTGTGTCTTTGACCCTCCGTTCCAAAGTAAGTTTGAAAACAACCCTAAATGTATTCCGCCGTTTGGTCTTCGTATGCGGCCTCACGTGCGGAATGCAGGTCTAGACCTAGGAGTTGTGTCGGATTTTTCCAAGTTTCCGGATCAACCTCCGTGGACCTTCTTCACACCAGAGATTTGTTTCGACCTTGCAGCTTTTCGCAAAGAGTCTACCAGCTCTCTGGCGTACAAGGCTTTGTATGCTGAGCTCTGTTCCAAATTCCCATCCTATCAAAAAGTTTTCACTGACGGTTCCAAGTCTGAAGATGGAGTGGCCTGTGCAGCCTACTGCCCTGGGGCTCCTTCTCAGATACTGTTGGAACATATACATTCAGATGCTTCTGTCTATTCTGCTGAACTTACTGCTCTGGTTTTGGCTTTGAAGATAATCTCACATTCTTCAAAGAGGGACTTTCTGGTTCTGTCGGATTCGCTGTCAGCTTTGGAGGCCATAGCTGGCCGCAACCTTCAGCATCCAGAACTTTTAATTTTTTTTTTTTACTTTTTAGCAAGTTGAAGGCGGACGGTTACAACATTACTCTTGCTTGGGTTCCTGGTCATGTTGGCATCGGCGGGAACGAAATGGTTGATCGTTTAGCCAAGAACGCCACAAGTGAAAAACTGTCCAACATTTATATCCCCTGCTCAGATGTGAAACCGAAAATTAACGATTATGTGAGAGACCTCTGGCAGGAGGATTGGAACACACAGACGAATAACAAACTCTTTCAGATCCGTCCAAACCTTAAGGAGTTCCTCCCATCTACGTCGGGAGGTCGTAAAGAGGAAACGGTTCTGTGCCGGCTGCACACCGGCCATTCGTATTTTACCCATTCTTACCTTTTAAAGAGTGAAGAAGCTCCGTGGTGCATTCCATGTCATGCGCCACTCACAGTGAAACATGTTCTTTTAGAGTGTTGGGACTTGCACGATGTGAGACACAAACATTTTACAGCGGAGTCCATGAAGATCCTGTTCAGGGATGTCCCGCCTGACGTGATCCTTGAGTTTTTGAGAGAGATTAACATTTTTCATCTGATTTAAGATTTTACGGCAGAAAGATTTTTAACAAAGTTTCTGGTGCGTTTGTAGACGAGGTCATTTAACGAGATGTGTGAAAGTTGGGGTTTTTTTAATTTTTTTTTTATGACTGGTGAGTTGATTTTAGCGTGGTGACAGCCCTGATGTGGCCCTTTGCGGTCGGCTAGGCTATAAGCAACATTATCTTATCTTATCTTATCCGAGTGTCCAGCGCAGGCTCCAGCTTTGTGTGGATAAAATCCATCGGTGGGCGGATGAAAACGGTTTCACCTTTTCTCCAACAAAGACGCAGTGTATTCACTTCCATAATTTCCGTCAGTTTTTTTCCAGATCCCGAACTTCAAGTAGGGAAATCTCCCATTCCAGCTGTTAAAGAGGCCAAATTTCTGGGAATCATTTTTGACCAGAAACTGAACTTTCTCAACCACATCAAAAACCTCAAAACTGCTTGCCAGAAAGCACTGAATATTCTGCGAGTCGTAGCGCACACCGACTGGGGCGCTGATAAGAAAACTTTGCTGCACCTCTACAGAGCCCTGGTCCGTTCCAAACTGGACTACGGTTGTGCTGTGTACGGCTCCGCAAGATTGTCTTAACTCAAACTCTTGGACCCAATCCACCATCAAGGGCTTCGTCTCTGTCTTGGAGCGTTCCGCACCACCCCTGTGTACAGCCTGTACGCAGAGGCGGGTGAACCTTCACTGTCCAACCGCAGGCTGAAACTATCTTTGAATTATTATATCAGACTGTTCTCGGAACCAGAAAACCCTGCCTATGACTGTGTCTTTGACCCTCCGTTCCAAAGTAAGTTTGAAAACAACCCTAAATGTATTCCGCCGTTTGGTCTTCGTATGCAACCTCATGTGCGGAATGCAGGTGTAGACCTAGGTGTAGTATCTGATTTTTCCAAGTTTCCGGATCAACCACCGTGGACCTTTTTCACACCAGAGATTCGTTTTGATCTTGCAGCTTTTCGCAAAGAGTCTACCAGCTCTCTGGCGTACAAGGCATTGTATGCTGAGCTCTGTTTGAAATTTCCATCCTGTCAAAAAGTTTTCACTGACGGTTCCAAGTCTGAAGATGGAGTGGCCTGTGCAGCCTATTGCCCTGGGGCTCCTTCTCAGATACTGTTGGAACATATTCATTCAGATGCTTCTGTCTATTCTGCTGAACTTACTGCTCTGGTTTTGGCTTTGAAGATAATCTCACATTCTTCAAAGAGGGACTTTCTGGTTCTGTCGGATTCGCTGTCAGCTTTGGAGGCCATAGCTGGCCGCAACCTTCAGCATCCAGAACTTTTACTTTTTTTGGAACTTTTTAGCAAGTTGAAGGCGGACGGTTACAACATTACTCTTGCTTGGGTTCCAGGTCATGTTGGCATCGGCGGGAACGAAATGGTTGATCGTTTAGCCAAGAACGCCACAAGAGAGAAACTGTCCAACACTTATATCCCCTGCTCAGATGTGAAACCCAAAATTAATGATTATGTGAGAGACCTCTGGCAGGAGGATTGGAACACACAGACGAATAACAAACTCTTTCAGATCCGTCCAAACCTTAAGGAGTTCCTCCCATCCACGTCGGGAGGTCGTAAAGAGGAAACGGTTCTGTGCCGGCTGCACACCGGCCATTCGTATTTTACCCATTCTTACCTTTTAAAGAGTGAAGAAGCTCCGTGGTGCATTCCATGTCATGCGCCACTCACACTGAAACATGTTCTTTTAGAGTGTTGGGACTTGCACAATGTGAGACACAAACATTTTACAGCAGAGTTCATGAAGATCCTGTTCAGGGATGTCCCGCCTGATGTGATTCTCGAGTTTTTGAGAGAGATTAACATTTTTCATCTGATTTAAGATTTTACGGCAGAAAGATTTTTAACAAAGTTTCTGGTGCGTTTGTAGACGATGTCATTTAACGATATGTGTGAAAGGTGGTTTTTTTTTTTTTTTTTTTTTTTTTTTTTTTTTTTTTTTTTTAAAATGACTGGTGAGTTGATTTTAACGTGGTGACAGCCCTGATGTGGCCCTTTGCGGTCGGCTGGGCTATAAGCAACATTATCTTATCTTATTTGGTTCAAGCAATATTGATGGGTGTATAAAAACCATAAGTTACAGAGATCATTTGTATTAAATTACATGTGTTTTGAAAGGTTTTTTTTTTTTTTTTTTTTTTTTTTTTTTTTTTTTTTTTTTTTTTTTTTTTGCATCATAAACGGTACAATGTCACAGTCTTTTATCATATGTTAACACCTGCACATATGAACCAGTTATTGTAACATATCATGTAGAAGATTGATGTGGAAAATTCAGATTGTTTCAAGACACATCATACAGTATGTTTCGTTGATCTTGTTACCTCCACTTCTCTCTCTTCCCTCTATTATTATCAATGATCTAAGGAAGGAAAGGATTATTAATAAAATGATGACAGTAAGCTGGTTGACTGGCGTTGGTCAGCATTCACTGTTTGAACAGGTCTGTTAGCAAAAAGAAATTTTTTGAGAATGTAGGTACTTGACTGATGATGAATGTCAGCAACGGACGGCCTGTATGTATGTGTGGTGTGCACTTGTGTTTTTGTTGTGTGCAGTGCATTTTTTGGGCCTTGTCAATGGATGGAAAAGTGCCTTTAGAAGATGGTCTGGAACATCCTGACCTTCCAGGTAAGTTTCTTCCCTCAAATCATAAAGCAAGGTAAAGGAAGGGTTCAGGTGGTAATAGGAAAACAAATCAGGTGGTAATAGGAAAACAAGCAAGTGCTTGCTGTCTTTATTTGTTGTAGTTAGTGGTTCTGAAGATGAGAGATCTCTCCTTGATAGAGTTGTCTGTCTCCATTATTTTTAGTTCTGCAGATGAGCTGTGGCTCTTTCTTGATAGATTTGTCTGTCAATAGACTTGTTTGTCTCCTTAATTGGTAGTTCTGAAGATGAGGAATGTCTCTTTTTTTGTGTGATAGATTTGTCAGTCTGTTTTTATACATGGATGCACATACCCTTTTGTTCTGATGTTGAGGGAGGGAGGAGTGCTGTCCGTCTGTTTTTATACATGGATGCACATACCCTTTTGTTCTGATGTTGAGGGAGGGAGGAGTGCCCCCTTTTTTCGATGGGGGGGGGGGGGGGGGGGGGGGCTGCTGCCCCCTTTTTCAAAAATCTAGATTAAGCTCTGAGGTGTTATGGGTCTGGAAAATGGAAAACAGCTAGCAATCAGTGGGTTCATTTATTTTGTTTGAACTAAATGAAAGGACTGTTCAGAAATAGAGAAATAAAGAGATTATCTGTGACCTGTTACCAAAAGCAGAATTAAGAAAAATAATGGCTCCGGACTGAATTTGAAACGGGTGGTTATTCGCACTTTGCCATGCTAATCCACTTGACTGTTTAAGGGCACAATTTGATCTGGTCTTGCGTTGATATTGATTATTAATTGTATAGTAATGTGAAAAAAAATCTTTTACATATTTTATTATATTTTATCCATGTCAGCTATCGACCTCCCATGCAATCTTGTACATGCATTTTTGGTAAGGGACTGATTTCATTAAAAAAAATCAAAGATCATGCACCCTATCTTGAGAAGTTTTTTCTCTATGGACAAAATACATATATTTAAACAGAAACGCTAAGGGGTATGCCTTTACTTCAGAGTGCATTGTCGGCAGAAAATGAAAGAACGGTGATGATTTGTGGGTCTTGGAGCTAAGACATATGAATTACTAGCATTTTTTCCAGAGGGATCAGGGGAGTTCCTAGATGCCTGGCTGATGCTCGTGGAGAAGATGGTGAATCCCAAGACAGTGCTGGAGTCCCCCACTCAGTGCCCAACAAACCCAAGCCCCTGCCCAGCCTGTCCACTTCAACCCCACCAACTACCTCATCACCACGCAAAAGGTCAGCGGGTGGATTTTTTTCCTTTTTTTTTAAATTTTTTTTTAGGTCTCTTTGTCTTTGTTTTCTTCCTTTCTCTCTTCATGTATGCATGTGTGTGTGGGATGAAGATTGGAAGGAGAGAAGTTGAAGAGGAAGGGCATGAAGGAGGGAGAGAATGTGAGAGGGGCTTTGTATATCTACATGCATTGTGTTGATGGATATGCCTTCACTTGCTGTGTGTTTGATCAGACATTTTGCATACATTGTGCCTTTTAACATTATTACAGATTATTTGATACACTAACCCTCTTGCATTTGTTTTGCCCATATCTGGCCGCTCTGTCTCCCCTGGTGTTTGTTACGGCTGCAACCAGCCGCACATGCTGCATTACTTTCCCTCACACACTGCGACCTTGTTTTAAGTCAAGGCTGGGCAAAATAAATGGGCATCCCTGAGAGGTGTCCAATGAAATCTTGGCAGTAGTATGGGGCTTGGGAAACGATTCGTTCACACAGACTAGGGTCGTGAACTGACCACATTCCATTGATTTCTCAAAAAAGACGAATACTAGGAGCAGTTTTGGGTTGGAAAATGCAAATGCAAGAGGGTTAAATAAGCATATGTGACAAATGCAGAAGTTTCTTAGTGCACAGGCAAGCATGAAAATATTAATAATCTGTACACTTTTATTTTGTTTTCCAAAATGGGTCTATCTGTTCATAAAAATAGCTGTCCAACTTATACTTTTTCGAAAGTCTAAGCAGTATTATACAAATACTGCTTCAAGAGTTCATGAACCTGTAGATGACATTTGTGAAGCTTTTGTGCATATGGGCATAGGTAGTTGCATTTGGGTCACTGTTGAGCGCTTCCTTCTTTTAGAGTATGTAACCTGTGATAATTCTTACACACAGATGTGCGTCTCTGATGCATAAACTTCGCATCTAACACACTGGAATTCAGGCCAGTGCATCACAAAAATGTACCAAAATTTACCGTGACACACTGATTTCTCTGTACACATTACAATTACAACTGTGAGCAGTGCATCACCAAAAGGGCTTTCGTCTTTTCCGCCATGATCGAAGTTAAAAACATAAATTTCCTGGACGGTGCATCACGCAAAAGGGTTTCCGTCTTATCCGCCATGATCGAAGTTAAAAACGTAAATTTCTGCGTCGTTTTAGAACGTTCTGAATCGATGAACACTTCCACTTGAGAACTCTTCTCTACTGAAAACCAAGAGTCGGCAAAATAGACTGGGCCTATCCAGTCTATGATTGGACCATAAGATCACGCGATTCAGCTAAGTGGGAAAAGCATGGAAAACCGTAGGAATTTCGGCTTTTCAGAATCAAAATCCGACAGTTCAGCTGTGGCTTGTGGGTGATAATCCAGCGAATGGAACAAAAGTCGAACAATCTATGCAACATGACCATTTCGGATAATTAAAATGGCTCAGTTCTGGACGTAAAAATGTGTTACTCACAGAGCAAGAATGGCCAGTCTACAGTTCCGTCGTAGGTTCCATCAGGCTTCCGATGATCATTGTATGGCGATTGAAATTTGGTCACATCATAAAATATTTCAGCATTGAAGGAAATGGCTCGCTTAGAGGAAATTCTGTGATGATTATCAAAGAGGACATCCCAGAAATCAACTTTCGCTGTTAAAATCCTGATAGTGTAAGTCCTCACATTTACTTATGTTAATTGATAACACTTTAAAAACACAGGAACACAAATATGAATAGATAATGTTTAGCACTGTCTAGAATGTTTATCAACTTTATTATTAACACCTGTTTTCTAATGTATTTCTATCTCAATTATAAACACCTCTTCTCATGTATTTCTACCCCTTTCTCTGTGCATTTATGTGTGTGAGCCAGCGAGAGCATGCTCGTGTGTGTATGTGTGTGTTTTCACTACATTTTCTAGCAGTTAATAATGGTGACCCCCAAAATATTTTTGTGACCCCCTGAAAATTTGAAAGTGATTTTTTTTCGTACCAAGTCTGACCCTCTCATTTTAGGAAATAATTATCACTGGTAGCATACCATGGTCAGCAACAAACAGAAATCAAAATAATTTTACAAGAAAAATTACAGAAAGAGACCTTTGTTGAATTATTTGTATCGTTGTAACAGGCTGCCTTCATGCTGTGATGAATTTGTGGAACAAGAAGCCACTGAAGGTGTATGGCAGTCGCATGTGTGAGTCACATGCTGGCCATCCTGTCGCATATCATCCGTGGAGAGGGCATCATCAAGGTCAGTCAGTGCCCTTTGCCTTGGTTAGTTTCGCAGTGTGAACTTCTGTCTGTGAAAGTGGAAATGTTTTATGAGAAAAATGGATGAAAAGTTTTGGATGGTGGAACAGGCAACTTGAATTTACGTTGTTAAAAATTAAACCTAATTAATTAATAAATATATTTGAATTAATAAATAAATTATAAAATTAGCCGATTTATTTAACTGTGACCCTGCATGTTGGGTGATCATGATGGAACAATGTCTTTCACCATGTGTGGATTAGTTCACAGGCAGTGACACCTTCATACATGCCCTTACGGAAATTTTGTGATGTATGCCATGATACAGACAAGCGTATGTCCAGTATGTGCAGCTCCGAGAACTGCACGGTTTTATGCTGTGACAGGTGAAGGGTTAATGGCTGCTACATTAACAAAGATTTCCTGTCTGATAGCTCTTCTTGTAGAAGAATACCATTAGTCAAGAAGTCTGACACCAATTTATGGCATATGGCAGGCCCACCAAGTTCTGTTTCTTTAGTTGAGAGAAGTAATTTCAGACGAAACTTCTTTTAATCTTAGCTGTTCCCAGTAATGCTCAGGATTGCTTCCCCTAGTTGGAGTGATGCTTCCCAAACGTTGTCAGAATTGACTCCTTCTCTTCTATGTACTGAGTGTAGTGTTTATTGTGTATGTGATATATATCAGTGTTTTTCATGACCAAAGCAAAAGTATATTGTGCATGGTATATGTGTCATAGAAGTGACTAGTTTCCTACCCCAATGTTCGCTGTGTTGCTGAAAGCTGAATCTGCACCAGCTTTGAATGATCTTTGAGTTTGAGGAAATGATGGATACAGTTTGCTTTTCTTGGTCAGCACCAGTAACATAGAATACATATATATTTTGGTGTTCTTGCAACATGCACTGTCCTGTTTTGTTAAAGTGACGACCTGTTATGCAGTGCATTGGTGTCTATCATCAAGGCCTGATTAGTCTATTGTATTGTGTTTTATCTTGTCTGTGACTCTGTTTTGCTGATTATTACCTTGTTTATTGATTAGCTATTATGTGAATTTGACTGTGACTCCTGCTTGTCGGGTCATCATGATAAAACAATGTCTTCAGCATGTCTGGATTAGATCGCAGGCAAAGACGCCTTCATAAAACTGAAACTGATGCTGTTATGCCCATATTATGGAAATTTGTGATGTATGCCATGATATAGACAAGCGTATGTCCAGTAGGTGCAGCTCCGAGAACTGCACCTGTTTTATGCTGTGACAGGTGAAGGGTTAATGGCTGCTACATTAACAAAGATTTCCTGTCTGATAGCTCTTCTTGTAGAAGAATACCATTAGTCAAGAAGTCTGACACCAATTTATGGCATATGGCAGGCCCACCAAGTTCTGTTTCTTTAGTTGAGAGAAGTAATTTCAGACGAAACTTCTTTTAATCTTAGCTGTTCCCAGTAATGCTCAGGATTGCTTCCCCTAGTTGGAGTGATGCTTCCCAAACGTTGTCAGAATTGACTCCTTCTCTTCTGTGTACTGAGTGTAGTGTTTATTGTGTATGTGATATATATCGGTGTTTTTCATGACCAAAGCAAAAGTATATTGTGCATGGTATATGTGTCATAGATGTGACTAGTTTCCTACCCCAATGTTCGCTGTGTTGCTGAAAGCTGAATCTGCACCAGCTTTGAATGATCTTTGAGTTTGAGGAAATGATGGATACAGTTTGCTTTTCTTGGTCAGCACAGTAACATAGAATACATATATATTTTGGTGTTCTTGCAACATGCACTGTCCTGTTTTGTTAAAGTGACGACTGTTATGCAGTGCATTGGTGTCTATCATCAAGGCCTGATTAGTCTATTGTATTGTGTTTTATCTTGTCTGTGACTCTGTTTTGCTGATTATTACCTTGTTTATTGATTAGCTATTATGTGAATTTGACTGTGACTCCTGCTTGTCGGGTCATCATGAAAAAACAATGTCTTCAGCATGTCTGGATTAGATCGCAGGCAAAGACACCTTCATAAAACTGAAACTGATGCTGTTATGCCCATATTATGGAAATTTTGTGATGTATGCCATGATACAGACAAGCGTATGTCCAGTAGGTGCAGCTCCGAGAACTGCACCGGTTTTATGCTGTGACAGGTGAAGGGTTAATGGCTGCTACATTAACAAAGATTTCCTGTCTGATAGCTCTTCTTGTAGAAGAATACCATTAGTCAAGAAGTCTGACACCAATGTATGCCATATGGCAGGCCCACCAAGTTCTGTTTCTTTAGTTGAGAGAAGTAATTTCAGACGAAACTTCTTTTAATCTTAGCTGTTCCCAGTAATGCTCAGGATTGCTTCCCTAGTTGGAGTGATGTATCCCAAACATTGTCAGAATTGACCACATCTCTTCTGTGTACTGAGTGTAGTGTTTATTGTGTATGTGATATAAATCAGTGTTTTCCATGACCAAAGCAAAAGTATATTGTGCATAGTATGTGTCGTTGAAGTGACTAGTTTCCTACCCCAATGTTCGCTGTGTTGCTGAAAGCTGAATCTGCACCAGCTTTGAATGATCTTTTGAGTTTGAGGAATTGAAGGATACAGTTTGCTTTTCTTGGTCAGCACAGTAACATAGAATACATATATATTTTGGTGTTTTTGCAACATGCACTGTCCTGTTTTGTTAAAGTGACGACCTGTTATGCAGTGCATTGGTGTCTATCATCAAGGCCTGATTAGTCTGTTGTATTGTGTTTTATCTTATCTGTGACTCTCTTTTGCTGATTTTTACCTTGTTTATTGATTAGCTAATATGTGAATTTGACTGTGACTCCTGCTTGTCAGGTCATCATGATAAAACAATGTCTTTCAGCATGTCTGGATTAGATCGCAGGCAAAGACGCCTTCATAAAACTGAAACTGATGCTGTTATGCCCATATTATGGAAATTTTGTGATGTATGCCATGATATAGACAAGCGTATGTCCAGTAGCTGCAGCTCCGAGAACTGCACCTGTTTTATGCTGTGACAGGTGAAGGGTTAATGGCTGCTACATTAACAAAGATTTCCTGTCTGATAGCTCTTCTTGTAGAAGAATACCATTAGTCAAGAAGTCTGACACCAATGTATGCCATATGCATAGCTGCCAACTGTTACGGGAAAACCAGGACATATCGTTTTTTTAAAATTTGTCCCTATTTTCGTTGTTTGCTGAAAAAATTCCGGTTTACGAGTTTTTAAAAAAAAAAAAGAAAAAAAAAAGCCCAAAATTAAATAAAAGAACGTTTGGCAACTGGTCCGACCAAAGATAGTTCGCCCTACAGTCTTTGGTCCGACTGAACAGAAATCGTAAACTCGGAAGTCAGCATGAAAGGGGCATAACTAGGCCCATTCCGCGCATGCGCATAGCTGCTGTTCAAATAGTCAACATGGCGTCTTCAAGTGGTAGCACGGAGAAAACCACAAAACCTAAACGATTCCAGCGGTATCTGCCAGCTTATAAAGACAAGTTTCCATGGGTCACTTCTTGCCCTTCAAAGGGTGAAAAGTTTGCTTTCTGCACCATGTGTCGATGTCCGGTGAATATTTCACATGGGGGAAGAAATGATCTGGCCGATCACGAGAAGACCACGAAGCACAAAAAAACAACGAAGCTGAGGAATCGGCAGCCGTCAAAAAAAACATGATGGTGGCAAAGGCCAATCTTCATGGCTCTTGCTATGAGCAAAAGTTCAGCCAGGAGTTTCTAAAGAAGGCCAAGTCCTCGACTGCACAAATAGTGAAAAAAAAACCCTAGATCTTTGAACACAGGCTGTCAACTCAGGGTGTGGGAGTAGTGGTTGGATCATGACGACTGGGGAGTGGGGAGTAGCTTGATGGAGCCTTAGAACTGGGGTGGGGGGAGTAGCTTGATGGAGCCTTAGAACTGGGGTGGGGGCGATGGTAATTAAATGGAGCCGGAGGACTGGGGATGAAGTTGTTTGAGCAAGATTGTGGGGTACAGTTGATGAAACATAACTGTGTTGTGTTGTTAATGAAACATGACTGTGGGGTGTAATTGATGAAACATGACTGTGGGGTATAGTTGATGAAACATGACTGTGGGGTATAGTTGATGGATCCTAAGTCCTATGGGGTGTAGTTGTGAGATCATAAGGGCAGAAGGGTGAAGTTGATGGAACTTGAACTGAAGAATGTGGGTGTAGCTGATGGAAGCCCAGGACTGTGAGTGCTGTTGATTGGGAGGGCAGAGCATCTTTTATGTTCATCCTACATCAATATGGAAGATAAAAAAGCTGTTTGGGTAAGTCTTATTTTCTGTGTTTTGTATATTAATCTATAGAAAAAAAATATGGTGGCTACCTACGTAAGAGGCTTTTTTTACACAAAATATTGCATTGTATGCAACATACTAATATGCATGCTTTGATATGGTTTAATAATAGGCTTGCTTTTGATTAGTTTTCCTATCAGGAGATGAAAAATATGCCTGTCAGAGTGTAAAAAAGGCTTCAGCTTCAGGGGGCTGCGCCCCCTGACCCCCGCTGATCAGGAGGGAGGCCAGCCCCCTCCCGAACCCACACCCCGTGAGGTGTTACTCTTTTTGACTCTGGGAGGTTGGCAGCTATGCATATGACAGGCCCCACCAAGTTCTGTTTCTTTAGTTGAGAGAAGTAATTTCAGACGAAACTTCTTTTAATCTTAGCTGTTCCCAGTAATGCTCAGGATTGCTTCCCTAGTTGGAGTGATGCTTCCCAAACGTTGTCAGAATTGACTCCTTCTCTTCTGTGTACTGAGTGTAGTGTTTATTGTGTATGTGATATATATCAGTGTTTTTCATGACCAAAGCAAAAGTATATTGTGCATGGTATATGTGTCATAGAAGTGACTAGTTTCCTACCCCAATGTTCGCTGTGTTGCTGAAAGCTGAATCTGCACCAGCTTTGAATGATCTTTTGAGTTTGAGGAATTGAAGGATACAGTTTGCTTTTCTTGGTCAGCACAGTAACATAGAATACATATATATTTTGGTGTTTTTGCAACATGCACTGTCCTGTTTTGTTAAAGTGACGACCTGTTATGAAGTGCATTGGTGTCTATCATCAAGGCCTGATTAGTCTATTGTATTGTGTTTTATCTTGTCTGTGACTCTCTTTTGCTGATTTTTACCTTGTTTATTGATTAGCTAATATGTGAATTTGACTGTGACTCCTGCTTGTCAGGTCATCATGATAAAACAGTGTCTTTCAGCATGTCTGGATTAGATCGCAGGCAAAGACGCCTTCTTAAAACTGGAACTGATGCTGTTATGCCCATATTGTGGAAATTTTGTGATGTATGCCATGATATAGACAAGCGTATGTCCAGTAGGTGCAGCTCCGAGAACTGCACCGGTTTTATGCTGTGACAGGTGAAGGGTTAATGGCTGCTACATTAACAAGATTTCTTGTCTGATAGCTCTTCTTGTAGAAGAATACCATTAGTCAAGAAGTCTGACACCAATGTATGCAATATTACAGGCCAACCAAGTTCTGTTTCTTTAGTTGAGAGAAGTAATTTCAGACGAAACTTCTTTTAATCTTAGCTGTTCCAGTAATGCTCAGGATTGCTTCCCTAGTTGGAGTGATGTATCCCAAACATTGTCAGATTGACACATCTCTTCTGTGTACTGAGTGTAGTGTTTATTGTGTATGTGATATATATCAGTGTTTTTCATGACAAGCAAAAGTATATTGTGCATGGTATATGTGTCTAGAAGTGAAGTTCTACCAATGTTCGCTGTGTTGCTGAAAGCTGAATCTGCACCAGCTTGAATGATCTTTTGAGTTTGAGGAATTGAAGGATACAGTTTGCTTTTCTTGGTCAGCACAGTAACATAGAATACATATATATTTTGGTGTTTTGCACATGCACTGTCCTGTTTTGTTAAGTGACGACCTGTTATGAAGTGCATTGTGTTATCATCAGGCTGATTAGTCTATTGTATTGTGTTTTATCTTGTCTGTGACTCTCTTTTGTGATTTTACCTTGTTTATTGATTAGCTAATATGTGAATTTGACTGTGACTCCTGCTTGTCAGGTCATCATGATAAAACAGTGTCTTTCAGCATGTCTGGATTAGATCGCAGGCAAAGACGCCTTCTTAAAACTGGAACTGATTCGTTATGCCATATTGTGGAAATTTTGTGATGTATGCCATGATATAGACAAGCGTATGTCCAGTAGGTGCAGCTCCGAGAACTGCACCGGTTTTATGCTGTGACAGGTGAAGGGTTAATGGCTGCTACATTAACAAAGATTTCTTGTCTGATAGCTCTTCTTGTAGAAGAATACCATTAGTCAAGAAGTCTGACACCAATGTATGCAATATTACAGGCCAACCAAGTTCTGTTTCTTTGGTTGAAAGAAATAATTTCAGACAAAAGTTCTTTTAACTTTAGCAATGCTGTTCCCAGTAACCCTCAGGATTGCTTCCCCTGCTCTGAGTGACGCAGCCCAATCATTGTCAGAATTGACTACAAGAACTGTTGGTGCTTGATTTTCCCACTTTTTCATGTCATCAGAAAGGGACTAAGTATACTCCAGTGTGCTAGAAATGCACATTTTGATTGGTTAAGGGGGTGAAATACTTGGTTTTGGACCGAGTATATTGGTCTGCTGTGCTTGCTATCCACAATGGCAACTGACTTTCTCCCCAAGTTTGTAGATGCATTCAGGGAACTGTTTGAGGACAGTGGGAGCAAGGAGGTGTTTGAGATCAATGAGATCACATCAGATAGGGATGACAAATTGAAGCCTGTGCCTTTTCTGTGGAGAAGTGGGCGCAGTCCAATCACAATAAGTACATGCTACATAACATGACAAGTATTAATTGCTGCTATCCTGACACCTACCTCATGTTTTACAGTTTTTCTTGTAGAACACAGTAGACCAGAATCTGAAGTCCGATTTTTACAGTAGTGCTGTCATGTTTAGTTCAGCAATTCGTGACTTGAAGAAATGGTACAGTTACTGAAAACTGTTTTTTTTTTTTACTATCTCACTCCCTTAGTATACGTTTGATGTTTTAATCCCCTTAGAATAGATTTCGCTATTCCACTTTATGTAGAATAATTTTATTTGATATCCATAGAATTTTTTTATATTTCACTTTCCCAATAGCACTTTTTCATATTTTACTCCTCTTTGGACACATCTTTATATTTCACTGCCCTCAGAACACGTTTGTATTTCAGTCCTCTTCAGATTTGTTTTGATATTTCACTCCCAAAGAAATGAATTGTTATATTTCACTTCCACAGAAGGAGAGCATGTTGTCGTCAGGTAATGTTTTGTTGTTATTCTGTAGTTCAAGCGGAGTGGATTTCCCTATGTGTCCATTTCTTTAGGAACAGCTGGCCAAAGAAAAGGAAGAGGAGACGACAAGTACAGCAGAGCCTGGGCCTTCAGATGGGTCTGCCCCATCACGACGCACTGGTGACAGGCGGACATTGGAATCCGAAGTCAACCAGCAACATATGCAGCAGGTCTGTTTGCCATGAGATAGAGAAGTATGTGTAATGTGAAAGGTTGCGTGAAAAAAAGGAAAAAAATGGATACATTGTGCTTTTCTCGAATATTGCTTAGGTTGTTGTGAGAGTCATCTGTCAGTAGGTGGAATGTTATACTTTACCTTCCTCCAGATTCACTCTACAATTTTTTTTTCTACAATTTTTTAAGAAAGGCTTTATGCAGATCATTTAACGTCATGTTTCTCGATCTCATGGTATTGTCAAAAAGAGAGAGAAAGGTATGGTTTCAGCCAGCACTTACAAGTGGCTAAACAGGATGTTTCTTGTTCCCTGCATGTTAGGGGCAGTGTTGCAGATCTGCTTAAATAAATTACGGAAAAAGAAGAGCTAAAAGG
>CM031604.1:87938971-87954790 GCA_018398815.1 Conus ventricosus
AGAGTAGTCAGAGAGAGAAGGACAAGGAGGAGGAGTACAACAGAGTAGGTCAGAAGAACTGTCTGGAGACAATGTGCAGCAGGTCTTGGGGTTAAAGACAAGCTGGAAGGAAAAGACCGAGTTTGAAGCCAGAGGTGGGTGAAAAGAGACAAACTGAGTTTGAACCCAGAGGTGGGTGAAGGAGACGAAGAAGAAGAGTTCTACGTTGAGATCACAGAGACAACCACGAAGACCCAGTCCTGAAACCTGGAGCCAGTCAACCAAGGGCGTCACTATCAAGCAGTGCTGAAGAAGACTTGAAGAGACTTGTTCAAGAACTGTGGTGTGGTGTGAAAGCGTGGTTGTGTGTGTGGAAACCTGGCCAGGTAAGAAGCCATTTTATTATAACCCGGGATTAGGAAGTATTGATCTTTTATATTTTGATCATTCCATTTTGTGTAATTGGATTCTTCATGTTTGATTGTAAGTAGCATAGAAATTGTATTTCTTGTGCTCAGTCGTGTTAGGAGAGAAATGAATGCATGACATCCCATTCCCTGAGAGAGGTGAATGTTTGATGGGCACACGAGTGTGCACATGCATGTATGAGTGCAGAGATAACCTTGGTGAGTTGAGCCTGACTAATAATACATCAACTTAGCGCACTTAAGCAATACTATCGCCATTTCCCCCCGTCCTGGACAGGGTCGGCCACCATGGGGCGATGAGGATGAGCCTGGGACTTTCCCGTACTGCTTTCCTGATCACCTTGTGGAGGATCGGGTATAGAGGGTAGGCGTATGCTATGAGGCCCGACCAGGGAGGGGAAGAGAGCGTCGATTGTATACGCTTGGGGATCGGGGACAGGAGAGACATATACTGGAAGATGGAGGTTCAATAGGGAGGCAAGGAGGTCGATCATGGGCATGACCCAATGTGTCCACACGGAGAGGAGGGTAGCCTGCTGAGGGTCCATTCCGTGGGGAGGAGGGACTTAGACCGACTGAGGGAATACGCTAAGATATTGAGAGTTCCACTATGTGCCTCACGCGGATAGGTATTCCCCACGAGTGGCACCAGCGGAGGAGGGCCTTTGTACTGAGGGAGAGACTGAGGGAGTGAGCCCCCCCCCCCCCCCCCCCCCCCCCCCCCCCCCCCCCCCCTTGTTGACATACCCTGCCACCGAAGTGTTGTCCGAGAACAGGAGAACAAGTCGGTGAGAGACCTGGGGTTGGTAGTGGAGGACAAGCCTGACTGCTTCCAATTCCAGGACGCTGATGTGGGGACGAGCTGTCTCTGAACCCGACACTCCGGGGGCATGAAGGGTCTCCAAGTGGGCGTCCAGCCCGAGATGGAAGCGCCTGTGTAGAGTTCCAGAGGTTGGGTTGGAAGGGAGCTGGGAACCCCAGGGTAGGGTGGAAGGGTCAAGCCACTCGTCCGTGGCCCATTGGAACCAAGGGCCCGGGGAGTGGACTGATCCCCATGGTCAGCGGTTCGAGACCGTCGACAACGGAACTCCCTTTGAAGTTGGCGCTTGGGGACCTTGCCTAGGGGAGAGGGACGAGGGACTCCATCATCCCTAGGAGGGAGGAAGGGTTCTGGCAGGGGTGTGTACGAGGGGACCCTTCTGAGTCGGGGAGACCACAATGAAGAGTGTGTCGAATCTCATACCCAGACAGGAGAATTGTTGACTGGGGTCGAGTTCGCACTGTTGGGGTGGGTGACAAACCCTAGCTAGGAACAGAGAAGTTGGTTGGTGTGGGTTGACACCGGGCCCGGGAGGTATGGCTGGGAGAGGAAGGGGGAGAACGCATCAGAGGAGGGCGTTCGTGGGCCCAAGGCAGACGGAACCCCTCCTCTAGGACCGCTACTATCCATGGGCTGAGGCCCATACGTCTCCACTGGTGGGCATGTCGGGATAGGCTGTCCGCCAGAGGGGCCGAGGGGTAGGGTTCAGAGGTGACCCTGGAGGGGAGGGGGCGGTGGGAAGGGTGATGAGTGGTAGCGGTCTGAGTTCTCCCAGCTTCAGCTCCCCCGTAGGAGGGTCCTCCAGACACCTCTTGGGCTGTCCCTGACGGCCACAACAAAAATTGTGCTTGGGAAGGTTCGTGTTAGGCCAAGAGGGGGGAGTAGAGCGCTGGGCGGGCCGTGAGGTGCGGGATGGGGCCTGCTTCCGATAAGGTTGGGGTTTGGGAGGGCGAGGCTGAAGATGGAGGATAGGCCTGGCCATATATGAGGCTGCTTCTTTACGCTCTTCAGCTGAATGAGTGATAAGGGCAGCCGACTAGTCGCCGAAGAGCGACTGCTGCTGACCCGGAATGCACAGCGGGGCCAGCTACGCTCCGGGAGAGATTAGCCTTCGAAAGGAAGGAATCTCTGCAGCCAAAAATGAATGAAAATGGCTCCTGGCTGCGCTGTCCGCCACAGCCAAAGGTGATGCCAGCTCCTGTTGACCAGGATCAGACCTGTTTACCCCCAGAGATCGAAAAGAGTATACTGATGTCCAAAAAAGAGTACAATTGCTCCCAAAGGAGTACAACCACAGCTCACACAGATTTAGACATGAAATATATATATATATATATATATATATATATAATATATATATATATATATATATATTTAATTTATTTATTTAAAGGAAACATCACCAGCACTACACCACATCCAACACTCATTGATCTACTGCTTCAACGAGTTGTAATAGGCCGACTTGATTGAAGCCAAATTGTCCTCTGACAACTCCCTGTGTGCATCCAGGCAGCTGCCTGGTTTTCCTTTGAGGACAAGGAGGGCCTCTGTAGTGTCCTGAAGCATGGATGATCGTCCTTCTGTCCAGGCAGCTGCCTGGTTTTCCTGTGAGGACAAGGAGGGCCTCTGTAGTGTCCTGAAGCATGGATGATCGTCCTTCTGTGCACGTCTTGCGAACCATGGAGAAAATCCTTTGGCAAGCAGCACTTGAGTGTGGGATGGACAGGATTCCCCTCATCACCTCCGACAGTTCCTTCAAAGTGGGCTGCTTCTTCCTATCTCCGACCACACCCCGTCAGCCCTATCACCCTCTTCAAAGCAGGCTGTGATGTCTGTGCTCTGGTAAGCGACAAACTGCTCCAAGAGCATATCCATGCTGGAGTTGGCTGGAATGAGGGAGGAAAAACCGCTTGCAAGAAATACTCCAGCTGACTGGCTTTTACTTGGTGCTGCAGCTTGTAATCCACCACCTCAGCAGCCTGGAGGAGTGGGTCATTGATTGGCATCTTGTTCAAGAGGTACTCTGCTACAGTGGTGAAGTAAGTCCTCACCGAAGTGAAGAACTGTATCATTTGTATGTTTTGCTTCAGTGATACACACAAATGGATTTATATATTCTGAACTTCAGAAGGCCAGAACATCCAAACCACCATGCCAGACATTGTTTACACAAATATGAATATATTTTGTTCAATAATAAATATATTAAACCAGAACCCCTCCCCTGTTAAACAATCTGATCATTTTTAAAAACAAATGAAATGAACTTGTATTTACAATTATTTTAAAAATCAGAAGTGAGAATCCATTGCTTCCTCTTCTTCTTTCATTGTAGACAGGTCATTAGTTTTAAAAAAAATCTTTTTTTTTTTAAATTCCACTTTTCTGTGTGTGTGTGTGTGAGGGTGTGTGTGTTGTTATTATGGGGTCTAGATAAACATCACAAAGTGACAAGTAACAACAAACCTGTGGCGATTTTTGAATCCGGGAACATTCTTGGCAGTGCTTTTGTCAATGTATCGGCCGTCGACAATGACAAATTCAGTTCTGCAACAAGACCGCATAGCATCGCTTCGGCTCTCGTCACCTGGTTCTGAAGGGACGACGAAGACCGCTGGCAGAATGCAGTCAAAGTTGGGGTCTTCCTGGCTGATTTCTCCAATGCCTTGTGCGAGGCTGTTTCACAATGTTTCTTACAGTCGTAACGACCACCATGTCCCAAGGAAAAATCGGACTTGCAGATTTTGCAGTGCGCAAATTGTGACCCTTTCGCCGATAAACAAAGCGATGGAAACGCTGCTTCATGTTCTCGCTTGAAGACTTGATTATACACTTTCTTCTTTTCCTTTGTACTCGATATCACACGGGCATTGTCTTTTTCATCCTCGTCATCCGTTTCGTGATCCGAAGTTGACGCTTGCTTGCCATCTTGCTCAGTAATCGAAAAAACACGCTCTCAGAAATTAAGTTTCCGCGCAAAACATGGCCACCAATTTGATGGGGCTAGCTAAACTTGAAGCTGATTGGATCACAGAAACGAAGCAGCCAATCAGAATTCGCCTTTCATCGCGGTAGTTGTCTCGGTCTTGTCTCGGTCAACCGACTGACTTTTCGCATAAATCAAACGGAACAAACCCAAAATAGACGCTGTGGCTTCAAAAAGCGTGAGATTTTGACGTCCAGTCGTACAAACGTACAACTGAGCTTGAAAGAGTACATTGTACGCCCAAAGCGTACAAGTAAACAGGTCTGCAGGATTCACACCACAGGGTCCCTGAAGGACTGTAAGTCAGTCTCCGAGTGTGTCTGAGAGGCCCGAGCGTCCGAGGACACGGAGACTGAGTCCTCCTCCTCCGGCCAGATCTCCTCCACACGCTGCGCGGGCATGTCAAAATTCATGACCAGCAGTGATGTCATGGATCCCAGAGGCTATGCGGTCCCATTCCACTAGGGTCTTGAGTGAGATCGAAATGGCTGTGGGCGGAACCAAATGGGGGATCAACTGGCGGTCGGCAGGAGAAATGGCAATTTCCCCGGCCGCAGGGTAGTCCTAGGAAAACAGGGAGGAGATGTGGGGCAGTCGGGAGGTCCCTGAGGAACGTGCCTGCAGAGGCCACCTCCAGGGCTGAGAGGGATTACTTCCCTGGAGGAGGGACGACCTGCGCACCCCTGGGTAGAGTTGCCGGACACTCCCAAATGGAAGACGGGATCCGAGGGGCGACTAGTCTGGCACGAGCATGCTTGGCCGGGGTGGCTGGAGCGGATCTTGACACTGCCAAGCACTTGTCCAAGGGTGGGGTCTCTCTCAAGACAAGATCAGGGCGCCACTGCTAATAGCAGACAGGTCACAAGAAGAGGAGAAGGAGAATTCCTCAACCTCATCCTCAAAATCGGGAATGTCGGGTTCCTGGAGAGGTTGCGAAGAACTGTCTAGAGGCGGCAAAGACAGGGGTGCGTGAGGGTCCCACCCTAGCTGGGGAGTAGCACACTGCGAGGGCGGGTCCCTGGTGGCTCCATGATCAGCGACCGGACTGGGGGGGGGGGGGGGGGGGGGGTCTGTCCTGCCGATGGGACAGCCCCTGAGAGGGAGGCAGACCATGGTCAAACCAACTTGAGGAGGCTGTATGCCACAGGCGGCCATGGAGCTTATGAGGTCACTGGTCCTCTGGGAGCATAGAACCACTGGTCCCCTTGGAGATAAATGGGCTGTGGCGGCCCCAGGGGGGGGGGGGGGGGGGGGGTGCGAGAGAGTGTTGTGTTGCCCTTGTAAGGGGGCCCTTGTAAGTGGGCAGCTTGCCTTTTGCCTTTCGGACACCGTGATCGTGCATCCGCCGGTCGGTTAGAGGAGGTATCAAAATGATGGTTGCGCGTCCCCTCCGCGGAACCCCCCTCTACACCGGCCGTACGTTCTTCTGAAGAAAGAACTGTTTGTTCCATGGAATAGGTACACGGGTCCTCCGGGGCAAAGAGCGACTTCTGGAGAGAGAGACGTGCTCAACCCGTCGTTACCCTTCACCATTTTGGGCTATGGTGGCGGAACAAACACGGAGCACACGACCACAAAGTGGAGACAAGGTGGTTGATAGAGAGATCGGAAGGAAAACTCGATTGACCTTAACCCGTTCAGTGCCTAAAAATAGTACAAAGGTGTTCCTCAGGTGCCAGGGAAATCTCATGATTTGGGGGTCATAATTAACAAAAAATTCTAGCTCAGAAACTACAAAAGATAGAAAAATGAAATCTATATAATTTTGAAGGAAATTGAAGATTTTGAATCTGGGCTTCTTTTGTTTTAATTTTGATAATAAAAAAGTATTTAGGCTTTTAGATTTGGATAGATTTTTTTTGCACGATCAAAAACATATGTATTTACCACGACATCTTCACATCCAAACAAGAACACACAGAAAATAAAGTTTGTATTGTCACACTACACCTGTAAATGAAAGTAAAACAGTTTGGACGTCTATCAAGACGCTCACACTCGATGCAGACTGACCAGTCCACGACTACGCCCCCCCTCTCCCCACCACGCCCCCTTGCTGGACTTCAACCCTCTCTTTCACCCCTCATCTTCCCCTACCTTTCCGTCTGCACCGTGTCACCCCGCGAGCAGGCCACGCTCGCCTCTCGCGCTGACTTTCACATCACTGGCCACCGGCACGCAGTGCAGAGTACACACTAGGCTGGCTCGTTCGACGCTGTCAGCTGAACACACACTGAGGTCACAGAGCCCTACTCAATAACTGACGAATATGGTTGGCAATTCCACCACTATCATCATCTCACCTTCATGCTCGAGTGAGTCGTTGAATAAAAGATTATTGTCTTTGTCAAAAATCATCAGCAGAGCCTGCTCAGCTGTGTAAATACGTTGATTTGGTAGCTGGGCTTGTCGAAGGTTGCGCCGCCATCTTTGCATGCGAGACGAAGTGCTGGCTGGTCATCCAGTCAGTGATGAGAATAAATGGGCTTTCCCCTCACGTGTGGTCATTTACATATTATTTTAAGACTACAGACATATAAGGCTTTCTACGCAAACTCTATTTGAGTCCGTTGATAGAAATAGTAACGAATGAAAATTCAAGAAAAATGCATGATGTCAGTGGACTGCCCATAGGCACTGGGAAAGCACTTTTATTTCCGCGTCAGCTGACTGACTAAAGGCGCATAACTAATGTGCAAGAGGAAACCTCCAGCCCAACTAACCCTAGTCACAACTAGAAAGAGAACGAACACGAGATGAGGCAAGATGACGGATTGAGAGACCGGGAGAGACCGGGAGGAGTACTCGATCGCCGAAAGCTACAAAATAAAATAATAAACGCCATGCGTAAGCCTCACGCGACTATAGTACCAGGGTTTAGTGGAGACAAGGTGGTGGATCGAGAGATCAGGAGGAAAACTCCATCGACCTTACGATAATTACAATATCCATCGACCTTACGATAATTACAATAACTAATGTGCAAGAAGAAACCTCCCGCACAAGTAAACCTAGGCACAACTAGAAAGAGGACGACCATGCGGTGATTCAAGATGGCAGATCGAGAGACCGGGAGGAGTACTCGATCGCCGAAAGCTACAACATAAAATAATAAAACGCCATGTGTAAGCCTCACGCGACCATAGTACCAGGGTTTAGCGTAAGCCACAACAGAACAAGTAAAGAAGGCAAACACAGGCAATCTTTACAAAAAAGAAGTATCGGTGAGACAGAGCAAGAAAACCTGTCCTTCTCAGGTGGAAGGCCGAAGCTGAATGAGGAACAGGAAGTTGGCACCAGCTTCTCCCTTGGCAGAAGTAGGGTGGGCGTCACATGATATTACTGCATTAGCCACAAAAATTCGGCCTTTCAGAGCTAACTAACTGTCACTGAATGCTATGGTCTGACATGGTAAAGTATATGACGCCAAAGTCTTTGTTTTTTTATCCAGAAGCAAGTTCTGCTGCTTTTAACTGGAATGTTGATTTCTGAAAATGTAAAATACAGTCAACTGAACACAGCTGTTGCGCCTTTCTGATCATTGCTGTCTACACCGTATGTCACTGATGGAATCATAAAACTACACAACCGGCTTACTTAGTGCAGTTGTTTTGAAAGAGAACAAGCATAAACAAAACAATTATCTCCCTCACCCCAGTGTTTTTGAAAGAGAACACGCATAAACAAAACAATTATCTCCTTCACCCCAACAGAGCTTAATCTAGGATTTTTGAAAAAGGGGGGCAGTCCCCCCCTCATATCCCTTTACAACCCCACGTTACATACCTCCTCCACCTTTGTACACAGACTTCAACACACCTTGATCAAATCATCTAGATTAAACAACCACCTTGGGGCGACGTAAATACGTTTTGTTTCTTGTGTTTCAAACACAATTCACATCGCATCACACCGGTCTTCAGCTTAGGTATCCAGGGCCACTTCTTCAGCAAATCGTCTTGAAACCAGTGTTCCCTTGCACTGGCACTAATTTCGGGCTGCTTCTCAGAGCTCTTGGATGTAGTCGCGGTTTCTTCATGATCTTCTCCACCCTCGCATGGCAGAGAATCTTTTTTTTTTTTCACTTTTCCTCCACGAAAGTCGAAGTCGAATAGGGTGGGTGCACGCTTCATTTTGGAAAATATCCAATATGGCGCCTTAAACTCTCGCAACTTCTCGTCGGTGATCGAGAAGGAGGAGATGACCGCTGCCAATTGGTTGATTTACACTAACAGCCAATGAAATATCAAGAAATCGTTCACTCCTGCTCAGTCCTAGTTTCAGTTTTTCAAGCAGACGACAAACGAGCGCCCGCAACGATCAGTCAACAGGGCGGGCAGTTCTGCAAATGTGCGGGAGTCTGCCCGCATTAAGACTCGATAATTGCGGGAAGGAACAGATTTTCGGGGGATTGTACCAATCCCGCACTCTAGATTAAGCTCTGCCCCAATCACATTCTTGTTTCTGTAACTTTACCTGTCTTTTTCATAAAAATCACACTCACACATGTTTATGCTGATGAATGAAGGCTATCTGTTAGGAGGGAAAAAAGACTCTTCTGAATGGTGATTTTAGACTATAATACACAAACATTTCTGCTGGACCAGTTCATTCGCAAGGTTGGAATCAATTCCCTGACTTGGCACATGACAATATTTATAGTTTTTATCTAGTAACTGAAAATGTGTTCTTCTTTCCAAACTTGTATGGTTTTAACAACAGAAAACTGTCCTTCTTACCTGGGCTAATGCACAAATTTTAAATGGTGCTTCAAAGTCAAATAAGGCTTAATCTTAATTAAAAAAAAGAAAAAAAAGAAAAAGGAAGGTAGCAGGTGCACAACATGCGAGCATCATTATAGCCAACTGCTATGATTTTACAAGAACTATGCTAATTTAAACACATGAAAACAAAGCATCGTTCACTTCTTCCATCCCACTTTGAGTCTAATCCAATAAGAAGAACTATTCCCACAGAAGGGAGAACAGCTGACCTCACACACTGCGGATGTCGGTCTGTTATCTTTGACATGTATGCGCACTGTATGTCACTGTCTGGGTCGCAGCTGGCTTAAAAACAGTCTATACATAGTGACGTAATCAGATTACAGTGAGACAACAGACAACAGACATGCACTTTGGGCTCTTGCGAGGTAAAGCGCTCTATAAATATCCTTTTACATTACATTACATTACAATTAGTTTTAACAATTTGACATAAATGGGGAGTTTGTATTATACTCCCTGTTTGGCTAGTATACTTACCATGTCAGACCATAGCATTCCACGGCAGTTAGCCAGATCTGCCAGGCCAAGATTTTTGTGGCTAATGCAGTAATATGACCATCACGTGACGCCCACCCTACTTCCGGCTGGGAAGAAGCCGGAGTAAACTTCCTGTTCCTCATTCAACGAGGCCAATGCGCCAGGTAACCCTGAGAACCATAGCGCTAGCGGGGAAGGTAGGGTGGGCATTAGAGTCTGACATGGTAAGTATACTAGCCAAACAGGGAATATGATACAAACTCCCCATTTTGGCGTCATATACTGTACCATGTCAGACCATAGCAGAATTCAAAGGAATTGGAGGAGGGCTTAGTGCCCTAATGGTTCTTGGGGTTACCAGAAGAATAGATATGGCTGCGTTAGCCGCAAAAGAAGTCCCTAGAACCATCAGCCCTGGTCATGCGGACATCCCTAAAATAAAGCTTATGAGGGATTTTCCGGATGCCAGTAGGCTGCCTCCAGGATGTGGTGCAAGAGGACAGAGTGCTGGATCGCTGTGAAAGTGGCCAGCGCCCTGCCCTCATGGGCCCGGGGAGATAAGACGGGGAGATCTGCCCATCTTGGAAGCATCTAGAGATAGGACTGGGAGGAGCGCCTGGGGCGTGGGGTTCCCAGTAGCCCCGAATGGAGCCAGCCGAGAGCCTAACGAAGAAGATAGGTGAGATAGAAACTGCCTATCTGAAAATTGGAAGGTCAGATGGAGGAACAGAGTTGAGCATAGGAGGCCATCTCTCCCCTTGGAAAAGGGCTCACCCTGTGGAGGGTCGGGGATGGAGGGAAGGCGTATGCTATGAGGCCAGACCAGGGAGGGTGAGCGACCCTGGGCCTGAACACTGTTCCCCACTGGGCTGAGAGTTAGTCTGCTGAGGGTCCCTTCAGTGTGGAGGAGGGTCCCCGCTATGTGTCTCGCGCAGAGAGTGATTCCCCGCACGTGGCACCAGAGGGGACGGCCTCTATTCAGAGGGAGAGGCTGAGGAGACGAGCCCCCCCCCCTTGACATAACAAGGCACCGAAGTGTTGTCCGTGGGCAGGAGAACAAGTCGGTGCAAAACCTGGGGTTGGAAGCGGGGGAGGGCAAGCCTGCTCGCTTCCATTTCCATGACGTTCATGTGGAGACGGGCCGACTGAGCGTCCCACACTGTGTGTCCCACACTCTCAAGGTATGAGGGGTCTCAAAGGGGCGACCAGCCCGAGTTGGAGGGGTCAGGATAGAGGTTGAACTAGTGCCACTCTCCCTACCCGTCCGCTTGAAAAGACATGTACATGAACGCGCGTGTATTTAGGATACTGAGCCATGCGCTTTTTGTGGCCATCAGTCAGAATGAGTGTGTGGTTTTTGAGGACGCTTTCGCCCATAGACGCCAAATGAAGCAATAATTCACACACAGAACATAGAGCATAATGATGTTTTGGGGATCCTTAGCAACCAGTCCTAGTACTGCTTACCGTGACCCGAAGATCCTGAAATGCACACTTTCCTGACATGTCGATTGCCTTGAGCACCGACAGGAAAATGGCAGATGTAAGTATCGCGTCTTCACGTGAAACGAGACTATGCAAAAGTAGGATGAGACCTTGAGAAAAATCAATACTTCAAGGCGAACGTCGTCTGCTAGGCTAGAGCCGTTGTCGGAACCCATTGCGAGCAGATTTCAGTTTAAGTACAGACTGCTTCCGAGATTTTCTGGAACCCCGATCTTGCCAGACGTAGGTATCGTCTGTGAGATGTGTATATAAGGAGCTCCCCCATAGGCGAGTCTGCCAGTCACCTCCGAGGCAGTGCCTGCTGGCCGAACCGAAAATTCTGCTTGGGTGTGTGTGTGTGTGTGTGTGTGTGTGTGTGTGTGTGTGTGTGTGTGTTCGGTTTCGACCTAGAGGCGGTACTAGGGCGCCTGGCGGGCCGTGCGGTGCGGGAGGGTGCCTGTTTGGGGTAAGGCTGGGGTCTGGAGAAAGTTTGGGAGGAGCGAAAGGAGGGTCCAGCAGGGCAAGGCTGGCGAGGGGGCCTGAATGCAAAAAACGCCGCCTGCCTGCGTTCTTCGACTGCATGGGTGATGGCGCAGTCGAATAGTCGCCAAAGAGCGACTGCTCCTGACCCAGGATACACCGCAAGGCCGCCTTGAGTGCCGGGAAGAGAGTGGACTGTGACAACAGCATCACTCACTGCCAGAAGGTAGATAAGTGACTCCTGGCTGCGCTGTCCGCCACAGCCGAAAGGTGATGCACCATCTTGTTAATAAGAAAGCACATCAGGGGGTCACCAAACAAGCGAGAGTCTGTCTCAGGGTGTGACTCAGTCGTTAGAGTCTGAAGACACAGAGACAGTGCCGTCCTCCTGTGAGCAAAGCTCTTCCGCTCGCTGCAGGAGCATGTCGAGGAAGACATGCCCCGCGGAGGTGTGAAGGATACCCGTCCTAGCAATCCTGTCCCACTCCTTCAGGTTCTTGATAGAAACGGTGGTGGAGGTGGGGGCAGGTTGGGGGTAAGCCGGCAGTCAGCGGGGGAAATGGCCATTTCCCTGGTGACTGGGTTGGCAGAGAAGACGTGGGGGCCCTGCGCGGGTCCTTGAGGAAGGATCCTACTGGGACCACGTTAGGGGCAGACAGGAAGTCAATCCCCGGCGGAGGAACGGCCTGTGCACCCTTGGCAAAGGTTGCCGATCTGTCCCACAAGGAGGCGAGGGTCTGGGGGACGACTATCCTTGGCCGAGATAGCTGGGCTGGGAGGGGGGGCCCCGGCATACCGGTCAAGAGATAGAATGTTGTGAGAGGGAGGGATTCCCTAACAACAAGTTCTGGTAGCCACCGTTCCATGATGGACAAGGTCACCAGACTGGGGGAGGGAGTCTTCCACCCCGTCCTCCGACTGTGGGGCAAAGTGTTCCTGAAGGGGATGCTCAGATCCATCTTCAGGAGGCAACGGCAGGGGTGCGTGGGAGTCCCGCCCTAGCTGGGTAGTAGTAGAATGCGAGGGCGGGTCCCTGGTGGCTCCATAATCGGCGGGAAGACTAGTGGGGAGCGCGATCGGACAGCGCCGAGAGGAGGAGGAGCAAGGTCGAGCCACCTCGAGGAGGCTGGCTGCCACATTCGACCGTGGATGGAGTCACTTTGGGTTATCGCTTCTGAGCCACTGGTCCCTCTCGGGGGCTTAGAGCCATCGGTCCCCAGGGAATATGGCAGGCTGTGGCGGCCCTGGGGCAGGGTTTCCTCGGGGACCTGGGTAACCTAGGCACTGGGGGGGGGGGGGGTGGGGGGGGGCTAGCGATAGAGTGTGGTCTCTCGTACCTGCCCCGGAGAGTGCACTGCCTGCTGCATCTCCCTGGTGTGATCCGTGCCGGCCCCCTGCGTGGCAGGGGGAACGGTGGGTGGCATGGTAGCCGAGCCCCTGCCCGCAAGAATGCGGACTGGGATGGCTGCGGGGACGTGTCCACCTCAAGGTTCGGATCCGGTAGGTTACCCGTGGTCCCGCTGATCGATTCCTACTCCGGAAGAACGGGACCGCGGACGTTGCCCAAGTGGGGAGTGGAAGAAATCTGCTCCCCAACGTCCTGTACCCCTAGGGGAAAATCCGACAGTCGATCGGGGTGGGTCAACCGTCGGGGGTCTGGGCGCAGATCCGACCTAGTCGATGCCTACGGCCAAGACCCGGAGTTATGGTCAGTGGGGGGTTGCACCAGAGACTGGCCATAACTCCTCCACCGGAGTGTTGACGCTTCTCGTGTCCGGGTGGTGGCTGCACTCAGACACGGTTGGGGAGAGCATAATAAGGCTGCGTGACGTTAGTGGGGGGAAAGCTAACGCCACGAGGCTCATATGGTTGAGTGAGGGGCGGTGATTCGGACCGCGAGTCGTCACCCGTGCTGGTCCGCGCCTCATCAAGGTTCCCCGGGGGGGCAGAGGGTCACGAGACGCAGCATGATAGAAGGGTGTCTCCGTGTGTGACTGAAGGCGAGGCGAGGTGGCTGGGAAGGAGACGAATTTGGATGAGAATTTCTGGAACGGGCTGATCCTTTGAGAGCAGCCTTGCCTTTAGATTTTTTGGATTTTTTAGTGTCAAAAGAAAACCAGTTCGAAATAATGGCCATCTGCTTGCTCGCCTTCGGGCGCAACGATCGTGCGTCTGCCGGTCGGGCAGAGGAGGTATCATAGCGATTGTTGCGTGTCCCCTGCGAGGAACCCTCCTCCACACCGGCCGTACGTTCTTCACAGGTGAGAATGGACTGTCCCGAGGAATCGACACGTGGGTCCTCCGGGGCAGTGAGCGACTCCCAAACAGAGGAGCGGCTCGACCGTTGGTGTCCTTCACCATGTTGGGCACTGGTGGCGGAACAATCACGGAACACACGATCGTAAAGAGGAAACAAAGAGGTGGATCGAGGGACAGCGTAGAGACACCCGATCTACCAATAGTAATGATAAATAAGGTACAGATAAATGTGCAATCTACCTGTAATAATAATAAATAAGGTACAGAAAATGCGCCCGGGGAAGCCCCGTACCGCCAAACAAGGTGCGTGCGGTCAGGCAATATGGCGGACACGCCAACCGGCGTGGCACAATCCAACATGGCGGATCGATTGACCGGGAAGGAATCGATCGCCGAGAGTGACGCGCAAGGGCGCGCGAGAATAAAATACCCCTGGTGTACCTTGTAATAATGCTAAGGAGGTACTAATCAATGTGCACCAGTTGGTAGATGAAGAGATCGTAAAGACCATCGATCTACCTGTGATAAATTAGGTACTAATAAATGTGCACCAGTAGGCAGATCAAGAGATCGTTCAGACACTCGATCTACCTGTAGTAAGGATACATAGAGTGCCACATAGGGTACAAATAAATGTGGCCTGGGGAAATCCCCGTACCAGCAAGCATGTGCGACCGAAAGTGGGCACCATGCAGTGAGGCAATATGGCGGAGACGCCGACCGTAGTGGAAAATCCAAGATGGCGGATTGATTGACCGGTGAGGGTTCAGTTGTCGAAAGAGAAGCAATGGCTTGAGTGTAAAATAGACCAACGCGCTGAAGTATACGAGGAGGCCGAAAGGTGACTCTGTAGAGAGAATTTTAGGGTAACAAATGCTTGTTTATTGGCTTAAATGAAAGACGGGAGATCGAAAGGCTAAGTCTTCTTCTTCTTCTTTCTTAAAACATAAGCCATCATATTTTGATGGTAGTGATGTGTGTACAAACCCGATCGACCGTACTAGACGAGCGATCGAAAAAAGACGATCCAAAGTAGTGATTCAAAGAAAAGGCGGCGATAATACCAGAAGAGGAAAAACCTCCAAGCAGTGAACAGGTATGACGAACGAGGACGACCACGAGGGGTCGACCGGAATGGTGAGAATAATTCACTTCGAGCGACCAATGAAGATCGATCGTCGAAGTGAATTACCGAGATGGATAGTGTGGATAAACAAGGAGCCGAGATCGATGGAAATCGAAGGTAAAGGGGAGAGAATAAGAGAGAGAGAGGGACGCGTTACTACAAGGGGGACGCGTTCCAACACTCGGCGAGTAAGGGCCGAATGGAGAACAATGGAGTGAGGAGAAGTCGTGAGCCGTCACGCCATAGAGCGTGAATAAAATGAAATAAAACGCCATCCATAAGCCTCACGCAGCAACGGTACCCTCACGCAGCAACGGTACCCATGGTCTAAAGTAAGCCACAACAGAACAAGTAAAGAAGGCAAGCACACAAGCAATCTCTACAAAAACAGAAGTATAGGCGAGACAGAGCAAAAAAACCTGTCCTTGTTAGGCAGGAGGCGAGGTTGAATGAGGAACAGGAAGTTTACACTGGCTTTTTCCAGTCGGAAGTAGGGAGGGCGTCACGTGATGGTCTTAGTACTGCATTAGCCACAAAAATTCGGCCTGGCAGAGCTGACTAACTGCGTTCAATGCTATGGTCTGACATGGTAAAGTATATGACGCCAAATTAATCTTAAATAAATGGTAGCGAACCGCCAAGAGAAACGTGGACAAACGAGTCATAAGACAAAACACTGTCTTTTTTGTTGTGTTGTAAATTAAGTGTTTTGTCTTGACTCGTTTGTCCACATTTCTCTTGGCGGTTTCGCCAACATTTATTTAAGATTTGTTTAGATTTCGCCTGCAGTCTTCTCACTTTGCAACTTGACATAATTAGTTTATAGTAAGATAACAGAGTTGAACACATGATAAGGAAAGGATAAAGGCAAAAGGAAAAGCAAGAGGTATGGGTGTGGGTATCAAAGATGGGAAATTCAAAACAGAGAGACCAGGGGAAGGTGAAGAAGAAAAACTGTACAAACATACTAGCTCAGTCTCCTTTTTGGA
>CM031604.1:87954890-87971144 GCA_018398815.1 Conus ventricosus
GACAGAAAACATTATACTGTCCAACATTCATAGATCACACACACACACATGGTTACCTTGTTCAACATTTACCTCATCACAAAAACCAGCCCGTTGCCACTAATCACCACAATGCAAAATGTAAAATCATCTGGGTAAATCAAATGTGATCCATAATTATGATCAACAGAATTCATGATTGATTTTTGGTCCGTTTCTTTCAAAACAAAAATTTCTGTTGTAGATGAGAAGGATGACAGGCAGCTGACCACCCACAGCAGCTGTCTGTTTCTGATCATTGATGTATGCACCGTATGTCACTGTCTGGGTCAGGAAAAGACCCAACAGCCGGCTTAATTAGTGCACAGTGGGAGGGGAAAACATCAAAATATGACAATAAACAGAGACAAGCCAAAAAAAAAAAAAAAAAAAGGGCAGGCATATGTGTGAAAGGGACAGAGAGAGAGAGAGAGAGAGAGAGAGAGAGAGAGAATGTGGAAGCATGGGAAAGGGGGCAATAAAGCCTATACTAAGCCAATTTTCCCCTCAGACAGAAAACCATTCTCTTCCAGTCAAGAACTGGAACTACAGATGAAGATCGCATCCAACATATTGTAACACTACTGGACTTTGTTTGTCACACAACTGCTAACTCTCTGAGAGAAGAACGAAAGAAGAACAATCGAGATGAAACATGCGCAACTGAGTGTGCGACCAGCTGCACGTTTGTGGCGCCCCGTGATTTTTGTCAGTTATTACAGTGTTGTGTTTCTTTTGAAGCAGGGAAGGTGCAGTGTGTTATTTAAAGTAGTACGAAGAATTTGGGTTTGGAAAACGGATTGTTTGTAGGTGAGACAGGCTTGTCGGGCATGAATGTGTAAAGTAAGTAACAGCGAGGAAAGAGAGAGGTGTAGTGAAGAAGCCATTTAGAAAAAAGCTTCATGTATGTTTACAGTCGTGAATTTCTACTCAGTAGGCAGAGCGCTGGCAGACAGTGTATGGGGGTGGGGGGGGGGGGTACACTTGATTTGAAAAAGATCTCCGAGTTTTGAAGATACGCAAAAGAGGAAAGAGGGGAGGGGTGGTTAAAAGAGCCGGGAGGCGTTGTTTCAAACTTCCCCTTCCAACTACGTGTTTGGGAAATGCACAATCAGTCAGAAACAAAGAGACAGAACTTGCTGCATGCATAAGTATCGCCATGAATACAGAGAAGCAAACTTGATCTGTCTTCAGAGACGTGGCTGAAGGAAGATCAGGGGGAAACCCAGACATTCCCGGTTTCTCTTACCACAGACTTGATCGTTCTAGTGAAATCACTGGGAAATGTAAAGGGGGCGGGGTTTTGCGTGTGGGGTGAAACCAAAGGGGTGCACCAACGTGCAGTCAAGGAATCTGTGTCCCATAAAGACATAAAATTGATCAGTGTTGCGTCCTTTCTATCTGCCTAGAGAGTTCAACCAGATCTTCGTCACAGTGGTGTACGTCCATCCCAGGGCACATGCTGAGATTGCTCGTGAAATGATCACTGCTGTGGTCCAGAGGACTGTCTTCAGCCCCCCCTGATGCACCCTCCTTTGTGATGGTTGATCTCAACAAATGCCCCCTGACCAAGTCTCTGCCTCACTTCAAGCAGTACGTCACGTGTTGCACCTGTGCGAAAGCACCCTGGACGTGTGCTATGGCAACATTCGTCTGCCTCCCGCTCCCGACAGCTGCCGAAACTGGGAAGGTCGTTCCACAACATGGTCCAGTGGTGCCTGTATACAGGCAAAATTTACAAGAGGGTAAAGCCTGTTGTCAAGACAGTGAAAAAGTGGACAAAAGAAGCGGTTGAGGAGCTGAACGGTTGCTTTGAGTGCACAGACTGGGATGTCTTCCTGAATGAGGGACTCCCTTGACTCAGCAGCTGTGGTGATCTTGACTACACCCAATTTCTGTGTGTGGGACATGATCGTCGACAGCAAACAGGTCAAAATATACGGCAAGGGACAAAACCGTGGGTCTCAAAACAGCTGAAAACACTGCTGAACCAAAAGTGGAAAGCCTCCAAGAGCAGATGACACCATGACAAAGGCGGTCCCAAACAAGATCGACAAGCGACCCGGGAAGACAAAAGGCAATTCAAGACCAAACTGGAAAATAACTTCAGTCTGTGACTCCCAAAAAATACTGGAAAGGCATCGAAACGATCACTGGATACAAAGCAAAGAGGCCATGCTGCAAGTGATGAGGAATTTAAGCTTGCAGAAGAACTGAACGAGTTCTACACGCGATTTGACAAGCACGGGCCTAAAAGAGCAGCAGAAGCAAGCCATGGAGGAAAGTCCTGACTCGTCTTCACAACAGTACAAATCAGGGAAGAGGAAGTCCCATGCTGTTCCAGGAAAGTCAGGACCACACTGCAGCTGGTCTGACTATATTCAGCAGCAAGACCATCAAAGCCTGCAGTGATTCCTGTGTACGCCTGTTCCAAGATCTGTAGACAAGGGAACCATCCCATCATCTGGAAGACTTCGTTATTGTTCCGGCCGCCAAAAAGCCTTCCCCAAAGAACTGGATGCTACGACCTGTGGCCCTGGGCTTCGGTACCCTTTATGTGTGCTGAAAAGATAATACTGCAGCTGCTGCGAGCAGGAATCGGGTGTCAAGCAAGCCCTCTACAGTTCGCCTATTCAAAGAAAAAGAGCACGAGGACGCCATTTTAACACTGCTGCATCAAATTGTACAGTCACTGGAGAAACCAAAGTCATTTCGCACGCCTCTTGTTCATCGACTTCAGCAGCGCATTCAACACCCTCCAGCCCATCTCATGGTTGAGAAGCTCCTGAACATGTCAGTCAAGCCTGTCCTGATCCAGTGGATCTTTAGATTTCTGATGGAAGACCTCAACGAGTACGGGTGGGCCAAAGAACTCTCCAACACAAAGACAACAAACACAGGAGCCCCACAGGGTTGCGTCTTATCGCCAGTCCTGTTCACTCTTACACGCAGACTGTCGCAGCAGAGAGAAGTCGGGCCTGCTGATTAAATTTGCAGATATCCCCGAAGTCGGAGTGTGGTTTCCCATGTGGGGGGTAATCAAAAACGGTCACACACGTAATGTTTCATCCCAGCTGTGCATTTTTTACCATAGTGTTCAAGTATTCGGCTGTTTGGATGATCCCTGGAGTCTTTTGCCAGGGTATGACAACAACAACAACAATTTGCCGATGGCACCTCCCTGACCCGGGCTCATCCAGGAGGATGATCGCCCATACTTTCAGGCTACCCAGAACTAGTTGATTGGTGTGTGACAAATTCCTGGAGCTATGTGGCCAAAACGAAAGAGTTTGTCATCGATTTCCCAAGGAACCGCTGTGACATCCCACCCCTGAACATCAAAGGCCAGCCAAATAGAGACTGTCCCGCACCTCAAAATACTTTGGGACGATCATCGACGATCAGCTGGTGGACTGCCAACGTGGATGCCTGCTGCAAGAAGGCCAACCCGCGCCTGTATTTCCTTCGGAAGCTGAGATCCTTCCACAGAGCTGCCAACCTGCTCATGCGGCTTACAGTGGCATTTCACAATTTTCACAGTAGCATTTCCAAATTTGACAGTTTGCAACTTAATTTTGAGCGCGTTCTAAAAAAAAATCAGGCCTATAACCAGTTTTTCGGACCCCATTAAAACTACAGTACTCTTAGTATATCTATAAATGTTATTATTCAGGATGAAGGAGGAAGAGGGCAAATTGTAAAAAAAAATCTCGTGCTATAGTAAAACCGAAAGCGGAAATGCAGTTCCGACAGACCGGGTAGACGTTACTTTAGCGCTGTCCAAACAAAACGAAAGTATCTTCGAATTTTTTGTTTCGCCGTAGCAATTTAATGATCGTAGTAGGTCGTAGCAAGCATTCTCTTGGCGTAGCAAACTACGGCGATCTGTAGCAGTTGGCAGCTATGCTTCCAAGTCAGCCAGGAGATACTGTCCCCCTTCTACCAGGCGGTTGTCCAGAGTGTCATGCTGTACAAACCAATCTGCTTCTTCAGCAGCGCCAAGACAGCGGACACCAAAGGCTGGAGAAGATAGGGACAGACAGCAGCACGGTGGTGAAGGCGAACCTTGCAACACCAACCCCCATCTTTGAGCGTTTTGCCATCAAAAAGCTGATGGGCTATCATGACAGCACCTCCACCCACTTCACCCGCTGTGCGTCTTGCAGGTCCAACAGAGAGGGCTCTCAGCGCCTGCGTTGTCCAAAGGCCAGGACCACTCGTATGCGGAAAATCTTTTCTGCCAACTGCTGTCAGGCTGTACAACGCAGCAACAGGACGAGAGTGAAATCTGACTGCCTGCAGAGTGCCCGCATATATGCGTACATGAGTACGAGAGTAGAGTGTGTGTGTGTGTGTGTGTGTGTGTGTGTGTGTGTGTGTGGACATAGAAGCCCCAACGAAGAGGAAGCCAACAGAACTGTGTGTTGGAAAATGTTTGGGGGGTAGAAGCGGGAAGTGGAATGCATGGGTGGGGTTTAAAACCCTGTGCAACTTAGAAAATGCACGTGCTATGAATTGACTGCTTTGTTTTAATGCCAGCCTGACTTTTAACACCTTTTGATGATTTATTATAATTGTGTGTGTGTGTGTGTGTGTGTGTGTGCGCGTGTGTGCGGGCGCGAGTGCATGTGAGTATGTATGTGGGTGTGTATGTGTGCGTGCGTGCGTGCGGTGTGTGCTAGTAGATGGTGGTGGAGAGGTTTGGGGGGGGGGGGGGGGGGGGGGGGGGGGGGGGGGGGAGTGTATAATAAGGTAAGTGTGTTTTCGGGTCTTAAATGGTTTATCGTTTTAGATTTTGTCCATGTTTTAGCTCTTCGTCTCTGTCCGTCTGTCTGTCTGTCTCACCTCTTCTCTCTCTCTCTCTCCTTCTCCTATCCCTCCCCCTGTCTGTCTGTCTGTCTGTCTCTCTCTCTCTCTGGTGTCTGTCTCTCCCTGCCTGACGATCTGTCGCTCTCTGAGTCTCTCTCTCACCTTCACTATGTCTGTCTCTAACTCACATGCTCTCTTCCTTCCCGTTTGGTTTGTCTCTGTCTGTCCCTCTCTTTTCTGTTATCCATCTTTACCGTTTCCTCCATCTCAGTTTCCCAGTCATTCATATATTGTAGTCATTTTCCCCCTATGTACATATTCTATGACAGCAAGATTAAGAGAGTGGTTGAGCAGGGTTGGGACGGGGAGGGGGGGGGGGGGGGGGGGGGGGGGGGGGGGGGGGGGGGGGGGGGGTGGAGGAGTGTGGAGGATGGGGGAGGGTGAGAGGAGAGAGAGAGAGTGATGTGGGTTTTGGGCACGCGGTACACACACACATTGTGTGTGTGTGTGTGTGTGTGCGCGTGCGTGCGTGCGTGCGCGCGCGTGCGTGCGTGCGTGTGTGTGTGTGAGTGTGTGTGTTTGGGGGGTGTAAACGTTTGGGTATGGATGTGTATTGGTATAAATGTCTAATTTTGGACATGTACATAAACCACATGGGAAAAGGTGTGATATTGTCTTAGAGGCCTGTTTTACCCACAGATTGATTTATTAACGTTGAATTGTTTGTATTTGTGTTTTACGTGCCTGCAAAACATTTTCCTTGTGTATATGGGGATGCAATAAAAAGTCTGAAGTCTGAAAGTCTGAAGTCTGCTGACACCAGCACAAGCATCCAACATCATCAGACAACTGAGAAATAGACAGAATAGGACTGATGTCCACCCCGCTAAAGACGATGGGATGGTGAAAGGAATCAGGATAAGGAATATAAATAACTTTTTCTTCACCAGTTTTCCCTCTCGTAATCTTGATTTTTTACAACGTTAGTAGTAACCAAGGTACATTAAACATTCTGAGAATATGGATTACTTTTTTCTTCGCCTATTCATCATCGTAATCTTGATGATTTTCTACAGTGTTGCTACCATCAAGATATGTGATACATTCCAAAGCTCTCCCTACGCTCCTTTTCATTTAAACCAATGGAGAAAATATCTGTCCTAATACAAGTGTCCTCAAAGCTGACGATCATGCTTTTTTCCCCCCTCTAACACGTAAAAAAGGAGCAAAGTTAAGATGCTTTCTTGCGGAGATCTGAAAGTAAGTGGCAGAAAAAAAGAAAAGAAAAAAAAACCTGACAGCTGGCATTCCTAGATTTGATTATTCTCCTTCAAACAGTGTCACAAAGTCGTGTTATTCCTGTCTTAACAGCCATTCATCTTGGTTAGAAACGTGTATATCCTTCTAATCAAAGCAATTCTTGGTTTCTGTTGTCTGGTTTTCTTGACTATCTTGTAGATAAAGAGTTGAAAGATGACAGGCAACTGACCCCACAGCAGCTGTCTGTTTCTGATCATTGATGTATGCACCGTTATGTCACTGTCTGGGTCAGGAATGGACCCCACAGCCGGCTTAGTTAGTGCACAGTGAGAAGATAGAGACGATATATAAAACAGAACAATAAGAAGGCAGGTAGACAGAAAACTCTATAACTGTAATATAAGAACACAGCGGCAGGGGAACTGAAAGAAAAGTGCCATGCACATGTATAACTCTGTTTCTCTTGGAGGTACAAAACAGTATACATGTTGACAAAAACTGAAAAAACACTAAAACAAAAAAAATAAGTCCCATTTTATATTCCACCTTTCACTTTGTCACAAACGTCAGGCTATTATCATAGATCACGGAAATGTCCCTTATTTCAAAGCCATTTACAATCTCACAATAGGTTAACAAAGCCGCGTCTGTCTAATTTAGGAGACTAAGTAATGTTAGTTCTCTTTTCTGTCAAACATCCTGTAGATGCAAAATGACAAGCACCTGACCACCCACAGCATGTTTCGATCACTGATCTATGCACTCACTGAATGTCACTTACTGGGTCAGGAACAAAGGTTGTGGCTTAGCTGATGCACTGTGTGGACCAAAAAGTGTCAAGATATAGGAAGAAAGGAGACAGGCAGATGAAAAAAAAATGTAACAGAAGGAGAATGGGAAAAGAGAACATTTCCAACTGTAAAACTGTTTACAAACGCAGCTGCATCACTTACTGAACCTGGCATTGGTGGTTCAAAAAAATGTTCTTCTTCAGTGTCTGATACGTAATTCTAACCAGCTGTCAATTCCATCCCAGAGCTTTAGCAGTCAGCTCAAGGTAAGGAGTTAAAACAGAACAGAGAACAGCTGGTTTCCACCTTTAAGAAATCAAATGACGTCAAATGAAAGACAAGACCATAAGTGCTCTACTTCATCTTACATCCTAATCAGGGAGGTACTGCAACCACAGCTTACTTTGATACAGTCACATTTTTCAAGTAAACATATCCTAATTTATTATCTACATCGGGCCTTTTCACAAGCATTAGGCTATCATTATCGTAAAGTGATCAAATGTCTGTTATTCTTCTCTCCAATTACCAGCTCATCTTCATTAATATAAGCATCAAGTAATCCCCCAAATCAAACCAACAAGCTTTAGATGAGAAAGATGACAGGGCAGCTGACCACATAACAGCGGCTGTCTGTTTCTGATCATTGATGTATGAACCCGCCGTATGTCACTGTATGGTCAAGAGTAACGACGCTACAAGCCGGCTCTTATTAGTGCCATATATCTCTCCTTATAAGCCCAAGGGGTATTATGAGCAATTCTTTCTTCAAACTGTGCAATTACTAAATATTGAGTAAAATATTGCGAAAAAATGGGAGTATGGTCTGGCAGAGTAGGGATGTGTGTGTCGTGTGTGTGGTGTGTGGTGTGTGCGTGTGTGTGTGTGTGTGTGTGTGTCGTGTGTGTGTGTGTGCGTGTGTGTATGCTCTGTCTATTATGTGTGTCGTGCGGGCGTGTGACGTTCGTGATCCCTCCGTTTTGTGTGTGCGTTGTGCCACACTGATGGCTTGCACGCATACGCTTGTCTAAGGTGCGTCGTGTGTGTGGCGTGTGTGTGTGTGTTTGTTGTGTGTGTGTGTGTGTTTGTTGCATTGCAAGCACTATATGTAAAGCTTAATTTCATATATAAACTGGGGCGTTTTCAATATGAATAGTGTGAATGCTAAGAGGGATCACCTGGGCAACAGTCATTTGGGCGAAGAGAGTTGAATGAAGGCTATCCCCTCCATACCAGTTTACATCAACATGCAAGCATTCTGAGGGTTCAAGGAGTGGCGCTTTTCATCCATTATCAGAATCTATCAGTGTCCATAATCATTATGCATATTTATCACTCGGGTCGACCCTCGGCCATCCCCACCTTCAACCTCATTCTGCATCACAATAACCTAAATGTATTGATCTTGTCAAGATTAACATCCAGCTTATCACAGGACAGTGATTGTTCTTTTTCTGACCTTGCTTGTATGCACCGTATGTCACGTAGGTATCGGAAGATTCCACAGCCGGCTTTAGTTAGTGCAACTTTTGGACGTAAGGAATACACACCTTGCTTACTACTAGAAGCTGCTGCTGACCCATACATCATGGCATGATTCAAAAAGGAAGGAATCCAATCACTATTTCTAATTCAATCTAGCGTGTTTCCAGTGAATTAATGCCGTGAATCTGAAAACTAGGTGACGGGGGGGGGGGGGGGGGGGGGGGGGCGGGGGCGCCTCCAAGATAAAGAATACTTGTAGCAAGGAAAACTATTCTTTCAATCTATATGTGATCGAGTGCTGACTTTAACTGGTGTGATTCTGAAACTAGGGGACGAAAAGGTGGGGCGCGGGGGGGGGGGGGGGGGGGCGGGGCTCCAGATTAAAGAATACTTATTTGAACAAAGAAAACGACAAATTGGCTCACGAACACAATACCTATTAATCTCTAGATGTTCTTGCTCATTTACCCTGTCCCATGCGTACACACATGCACAAACATGGACACAATGTAGGCATGGCAGCACGCCAGGGATGCTGAATGAGGCGTGGCCTGTGGGGACAGGTGGCGTCAGGGTAGACAGGAACGGCAGCACCAATTCGCTGAAGCAGGGACGGAACCCAGGATCCCCCCAGGGGGCGGTGCAGTGGCTCCAACTTATGAAGGACCTCGTTCAGGTGAAGTAATCCTTGTTTCATCACCTGGGGCACCCGCGAAGCTGAATGCTAAGGTTAACTTCGACATTCAATTAATTCATAGATTAAATTTGCAATAACAACTTACCCACTAAATACATTTTGATCTAATATCACAAAAAATGTAGAAACAAACTACAGGTTCCATAAGCCAAAACTGGACGACGAATAAAGCTCTAGGTATAAACTGTGCTCTGAAATATTTTTTTTCAAAAACATGCGATCTTTTACAATCATGAACCCGCTGTATGCATCAAAAACATATAGATTCTGAAATATAATGTATGGTAAAATCTTTCTCTATTGCATATGCCACAAAACCTTGCCATGTAGAGCAACCAACAATGGTCATATATTGCTTCTGTGTCTTGACTGTCTAATCATCAACGTGAATCACATACATTCATGTGCAAAAAAAAATAAAAAAAAGTCTGCACTCGCAACCAGCCACTGTATTTTTCTTACAATAAAATATTACATGAGATTTCTATAAAGAACATGTAAACTCTTAAGGTTAAAAGCGAATAAGTGAGAAAAACAAAATTATGAAAAACTAAATGTTTCATAGAGAACACATGTTCGCTCTATGAGGAAAAGCAAAAAAACAAAAAGCAACCCGATCAAATTTTTCACATGGGAGAAACAAATGCATGATGCACCAGTCATGTCAAATCAAGTCATTGTTCTATACAGTCCAACCAGGAATGCCACACCTATGCTGAAAGGTGTTGTGTGTCCAATGCTAACAAGCCGACCCCAACTCAAAATGACAAACCCCGCAGACAAACAATCACAAGCATACCTTTTCCATATTTTTGACACCACTTGCCTCGTGATTTAAAATTGAAAATTTTCATATTGATCTACTGGAAATACAGAGCAACACTTGTATCTTTCCAAAATGGTCATGTTATGAACATTTATCCAATAAACATCAAATTTTCTTACATGAGTCTGACTGGTTACTATGCACCCTGGGACCACAAATTGTACTTGGAGGAAATGAACGTATCTTGCACTGATCGTTCAAATGAACGTCTCTTGCCACTAATCTATGTCTTCATTATTTGATTCATTAGTTCTGTCAACTAAGAATTTACAGAATCCTATAACATATGTAATGGATGGGTTGTCTCTCAGATTAGAGATCTATATGTACATATAAGGCGTTTATGTTATGATGCAAGGTATCTTATAATAAATTGTGTACACGGAAATGTTTACACACACACCACACACCAAATACACATACTAGTTACTTATAATATATATTATTTGGTATGTATTTGCTGGTGTTACATAAATGGGTTTTCATATGCATGCATGCAGGACATATGTTTTTGTTGGATTGTTCAAGTTTTCTAAGTGTCACTGCGAGTGATCCTCCTGTGAGGCAAACAATCGTTTGCACTGGCCTTCTGACCTGGTCAGTCCTCTTTTTCCTGATCCAGGCTCATTTTATTTTTTTCCGTTTTAATGTTTGACTCATGCTAGTAGAGACATGAGGGCCAGCGGGGGACATCCTTAACCTACAGGCAGACAGACAAGACTTGCCCCATTGGTCGTTTGGCACCGAGCTACCGACGAAGAATTATGGTCAGCCTTGTGCATATCTGGTGTCTGAGGATTGGAATGGTTTTTAACGTGGGAGAATTCCCACATCCTTTCCGATTTTCAGGCATTTGTTTGGACAGGCATGTATTTTATAGAAATTTTACCTTTAAAAGTAATTTCCCCCCCCCCCCCCCCATGATATTATTACTGTCTTCTATACACTAGGCACTATCTCCCCCTTCCCCGCGTGCGAAAATGGGTGCCCCGCTGTCGGCGAAAAAAAGGGGTGAAAAAACTGAATTTCAGGTGTTAGGTGACATTGAATATGATCATCACTAGGGAGTGTACTCCTGTGCTTGATGGTTAAAGGGAAGAGCGGCATCCTCACTCTCCATTTTCAATCTTCTTATTGGTCTCCTGATGTTATGGCGTCAATTCATTGCCTAATGGGGATAAGCATTTCTGTGGACAGGTAAGGGTATCATAAAACTACCCTTTTCAGTACTAAAATTCTTTTTCTTTTTGGAATTGTTTGTTTTTATTATACCCATTATTTTGTTATATTGTATTATGGTTGTTTGTGATTTATAAAGACTTTTATAAAGATTTCTAAAAATAAAAAGATTACAATCCATAAAGGCAAAGACAAAAACAAAAACAAAAAAAAAATCAACGCTCACCAGTATTGATTTACAGACCAATTGGCCACAGACTGACAAGCTGAGATGCCGGGAAAATTCATTGGCGCAGGTTTGGCAGGCCCCAGAATGCCCATCAAGGGAAGCAACCCCGTCTGGTCACAAACTCTCGGAGTGATCGTCTGTTGAGTTGTTGCTAAGTATAGCCTCCACAAAACTTAATCTGCATTGAAGTACAGTTCTAGTCACAACAAAACCTCACAGGCTGTATGTATATCTTTAAAATAATGTTAATATTCATTTTTGTATATTTATATTTTCAGGACATGTCAAATCATCTAACCTTTTCTTCCCACAAAAAGCCAGGCTGCCACCGGATATCATAAAGAAGTTGTTCGGGGCTGTGCGGGGTGGAAGACCAGAAAAAAAAGGATTAGTGGAACCAAATCATAAAATCTCAGGATGCTTACGCTTGGGAAACAAACACCGAAAAATAAAAGGAAGGGAGAAATTTTTTTAAAAAGGGGGAAAAAGAAGGTTTGGTGGCGAATTTCTGTTGGGAAAAGGAAAAAAACAAACCTGCTTTTCTTAAAACTGGAAACAAAAAAAAACACTTTCAAATCTTGAATGCCATCAGATTCTCATTACACTCCACATCTTCATTCCTCTCCTGCCCCTCTCACCAATATCTGGCCAGGGAATTGATTGAAAGGGAAAACTCGAAATAGAGGGGACCGTCCGGGGCATGCCCACCCCCCCCCCCCCCCCCCCCCCCCCGGAAATTTGTTTTTTTTTTTCAAGATCAAAATTTCCTGTGCAATCAGGGCGTTCCTGGACATGTTCATTCGTTTATGGGATTTAGATCGATAAAATTAAAATGAAGTAAATGAGCATTTTTTTTTTAAAACAACACACATAAAAAAATTTGCACACAAAATGTTTTTATTCAGTTCTATTGAGTTTATCGCAGTGACTACAAAGATGCTTCTTTGAGCGGAGATGGTCTGTCAGTGTTGAAACACCACGACTGGCGTAAGATACGTTCTTGTTGCAGACAATTCACACGTGCGCTCCACTGATATTTATCTTGACGTAACACAATGCGCGTTCCAAGGCGCTCCTACTTTTACTACATCTCGATTTTCCACCTCCACAACTACAAATCTCCACTCCCATTTCCATTTATTTGGGCACGTGTCTTCGAACGGTTCGCCGAATTTTACCTCACGACCAAGCATGCCAATGTTGAAAACTCGCCGTTCAAAGTTTTGCGCATTGGCTCAGGAAAGTCACGACAATCACAAATTTGGGCTGCCCGCGCAGACCAGTTACTTAGCTGCTGTTTTCTGGCGATTCGCCGGTTAACTCGAGGCAGGCTGTTCGCAGCACGCAAAACACAGTACGCTAGCCCTTCCGCAATAGTCTCGATCGTCCATACCCAAAACTTCTGCGGAGACCGAGAAACAGAGAACGAGATAACGCTCTGCGTTTGTTTTTTTTTATATCTTGTACTAGGCCAGCGACCACGACTAGTTCAGCAACAGCTAAATCCGGTGCTTTATATATTTTGTACCCCAGACTTTTTTATTTCGCGGAGCAATTTCGTTTTCGCGGGAAAGCAAATTTTACTGCGCGGAAATCAGCGTTTTCGCTGACAATTCCATGGCTGGCAATATGAATCCTCCTTCCCCCCATCAATCCCTATGTACGACATGACAGTACTTATGAGGTTTGTATGTCAAAAATAGCAAAAGGCAGCAGGGATAAATGTCTACCAAACTACTTTACACATAGGACAGTTTTGTATCACTGGCTTCATCTATATCGTCACACGTTACCTATAGGGTTCAAACGTGCACAAGAGGAATTAAATACCACAAAGTCTGTATGACTTGCCTTTAATAGTACAGTGCTTCCCCTCTTTTTTATGTGATGCTACATAAACAACGCTGAGGGAAAAGCACATGTACAAATGAGGAAGTTTTACACGAAAAAGAGAAAATTTTGACTTTAATTGTGGTTAAATGAAATAAGGTCTGCAAACTTCCTTTGTAGTCGCTGAGTTCGTGCAGCATTTAAAGTCAGAGCAAAAGTACTGTGATAGCATCAACCTACACTGAATCAAAGTTAGTGGCTGACCACTTTAAGTTGACTCATTCTTGACTTTTTGCATGCAGTGTCTTTCTCTGTCTATGGAACAGTTTAAAATCTAGCCGGTTTAGAGTAAAGAACAACTTGCACACAAGATCATTCAGTCATCTTCTTGGTCATGTGCATTCCAACGCTAAGACAACCGCAGAAGTTCTACAGACCACATCCTCTCAACATAATAATTGCTTCAAAGTCAACTGCAAAATGTGAAAAGCAAAACATGTGATTTCATTTGTGTGAATTTTCTGCTGTCCAAGTAATACATAGTAATACCATGCAGTAGGATGGGGAGAGGTGGAGAATGAGGTGAAAACTCTACCATCATGTTTCTGTCTGACCACCTTTTCGTGGCGTGGTTTATCCTCATTGTCACTTTAACACCATGTAGGGTTCAAACAGCGCCACTGTCGATTAATTCTAGAATCATAGCTAAAAGCAAGATCCTAACTTACGGTCCACTACAGATTTTTGATGTTCTCAAAGCTTAAAACTGGCCCTGATAAGAATGAATGTTCATACAGCCATTCAGGTAAATGTTAATAAATGTTGGTGCGGTTAATTTTGAGTGCTAAATAACAATGACTTTGCGAATTTAGACTTTATGGGCGATGGTGCTCAATCGAAACAGATTCTCAGGAAAGGGTCCTGCTCAACCATCGCATCAGTGTTTTGTTTAAACATGGAAGTTTATTTTCAAAAACTCATTTATTTTTTGCTGTTGCTCGTGGTCTCCGGCTACTGCATTTTATTGATTTGGTTTTCACTGTTTAGTGCCAAGTTCATTATTTACGATAAAATTGGCAACAATGAAAATGGACGCATTACTGGCTTACTGATTTGATGCGAATTTTTATATTCTAACTTTCCTGTTGATATAATAGGTTTGTGAAAATAAACAATTTTTCCTTCATTTGATTCATATGTTTTGTTTAATATTTCTTTGTTTTTGCTCTTGTTTTCCAATCTGGCAGTTCTGTGATGGGAGCTGATATGTTGCAGACAAGATTCATACTTAAAATTCTCTTTTTTTCTTCTTCTGGTTTCGTCCACTTGCCTTTAAAGAAGTCTGATACAACTTCTCTTATCTGTGCTTGGAGCAATTAAAAAAAAATTTTATTCTAATGTAAGGACATGATTTATTTACGTATTCATCTTATCACTTACTTTGGATTACATAGAAAAAGGGTTTTATTTGCAGAACAATGTCATTGTTACCCACCAATTTTGACTTTGAAGTGTTCATGTTGCTTTACTTTGTCTGAATAGTTTAATTATTACCAGATTTGAGCAATCATGCTAAAAAATAAAAATAAAAAAATACAGAGAAGCAAAGCACACAACAACAAAAAATTTAAGAGTGAAACCTGAAGCTAGATGTCAAAATTAAAAAAAAAAATTTTTTTTAATCCAGTTCTCAATGAAAATCTGAGCGGCTCAATTTGGGCCAAGAGGGGTGAAGTTCCTTGGTAAAATGCGGGTTGAAAAGAAAAGAAAAAAAAAAACAGAGAAAGAAAGGGGGGGGGGGGGGGGGTCCATCAACTGGCATATTTTTAATGGATAAGTGGAAACAAAAAAAAAACAAAAAAAAACAATGAAGGATATCAAACTGAATACACAATTATTTCATTGAATCTTACAGACCAATAGTATATATAAATAAAAATGCATGGTGGATGTAATTGAAACACAGATTTGGTAATTGGGTATATGAACTGCTAGAGTTCATAAATTGACCTGGAAAAGTTTAAATACATAAAACCAGGGAAAAAATCTCAATCTAGAAATATACCTTAAAATATTGAGAACAGTACAGACAATTGAAAAAAAATCAAATTGATGCAAATCAATTGCAAGGGATACTCAACAAGTCTGTGGAATCCGAAAAACTACAGGTCACCTTAAAAAGTAAGACTGTATTGTAAATCAAAATGGACAGTGACCCCTAAGTTCTGACACAAAACATCATACCAAATGGACTCGCCAATCTTAAAACAAGCATGGAACATAAAGCATGGATCAAACCCTAGCAGTGACTACATGAACATGGAAAAATGCGATTTTTGTGCAGTAATGTACCATGATTTATTTGCATGAGAAATCTTAATAGCAATGTGTGGATTGTTTTAAAGCAGCAGTGTCTAATAAAGAAAAGTTTAAAGGTGGTTCCATGAATTCCATGCTGGTATATAAAAAAAATTTTTTAAACTCTTGGAAAATGACAACCATTAATGACAACCATGTGGGGGCCCAATCAGCAATCATTATACCATAAAATCATCCAGATAGGGCAGCTTATCAAGGATAACTCCTAGATGATTTTTCTGGTGCTGCTGGACATACTAGGCATCTTGTAAGGAAGCATTACTCATATTTTGCACACACACTGCTAAGTCAGGAAGCGCTGTACTGTTCGGGTCACCCACAATCTCTCAAAAGAGCAAAAGAGGGCAAGAGCAACACAGTGCATGCATATGCTACACAGATTCAACAGTGGCAGATCAAACCTTGAGTAGGATTTGGTAACAGAAGATGAAAGCTGGATTTTACAAATGTGATGTGGAAACAGCTATAATCTACCGTTTGGCTGTTTGCACACAAAAATCTACACGTAAACTTAAATGCACAAGCAAACAGTTTGGGACACAAATAGTTACTTCTTTCTTTTCAAAGACTGTTCAGTGGGCAATAATACCACTTGCGAAAGAGAAAACAAATCAACTGTGATCAGTATGTGAATCAGTGCTTGTTTAAAGTGATGGAAGCTGGTGCAGACAGTACCCTCTCACTGGAACCAGGGTTCATTGCTGCACAATGCTAGTGCTCACACTTCAGGTCAAACTCAAGTTTCTGGATG
>CM031604.1:87972144-87992361 GCA_018398815.1 Conus ventricosus
CCAGGGGTACAGGCTCACTCCTACCAGTACGCTTGGCCAACAGCATCTGCACCTCTCAGGCCTAGAAGCAGTGTGAAAAAAACAGCCTATCTCCAAGTATTGATGCCCCGCCAGCAAAGCCTAAGGGATCACTGGACCACGCAAACCCTCCGACCACAAGGTCGCAACCCCCCGGAGGGCCCTTATTTCAAAGCCATTTACAATCTCACAATAGGTTAACAAAGCCGCGTCTGTCTAATTAGGAGACTAAGTAATGTTAGTTCTCTTTTTCTGTCAAACCATCCTGTAGATGCAAAATGACAAGCACCTGACCACCCACAGCATGTTTCGATCACTGATCTATGCACTCACTGAATGTCACTTACTGGGTCAGGAACAAAGGTTGTGGCTTAGCTGATGCACTGTGTGGACAAAAAGTGTCAAGATATGGCAAGAAAGGAGACAGGCAGATGAAAAAAAAATGTAACAGAAGGAGAATGGGAAAAGAGAACATTTCCAACTGTAAAACTGTTACAAACGCAGCTGCATCGCTTACTGAACCTGGCATGGTGGTTCAAAAAATGTTCTTCTTCAGTGTCTGATACGTAACTCTAACCAGCTGTCAATTCCATCCCAGAGCTTTAGCAGTCAGCTCAAGGTAAGGAGTTAAAACAGAACAAGAGAACAGCTGGTTTCCACCTTTAAGAAATCAAATGACGTCAAATGAAAGACAAGACCATAAGTGCTCTACTTCATCTTACATCCTAATCAGGGAGGTACTGCAACCACAGCTTACTTTGATACAGTCACATTTTTCAAGTAAACATATCCTAATTTATTATCTACATCTGGCCTTTTCACAAGCATTAGGCTATCATTATCGTAAAGTGATCAAATGTCTGTTTTTTCTTCTCTCCAATTACCAGCTCATCTTCATTAATATAAGCATCAAGTAATCCCTCAAATCAAACCAACAAGCTTGTAGATGAGAAAGATGACAGGCAGCTGACCACACACAGCGGCTGTCTGTTTCTGATCATTGATGTATGCACCGTAATGTCACTGTCTGGGTCAGTAACGGACCCTACAGCCGCTTAATTAGTGCATATATCTCTCCTTAAAAGCCAAGGGGTATATGAGCAATTCTATCTTCAAATGTGCAATACTAAATATGAGCAAAAAATGCGAAAAAATGGGAGTATGGGCTGGAGAGTAGGGATGTGTGTGTGTGTGTGTGTGTGTGTGTGTGTGTGTGTGTGTGTGTGTGGTGTGTGTGTGTGTGTGTGTGTGTGTGCGTGTGCGTGTGTGTATGCTCTGTCTTTATGTGTGTGTGCGTGCGTGTGCACGTTCGTCCGTTTTGTGTGTGCGTGTGCACATGCATGCTTGCACGCATACGCTTGTCTAATGTGCGTGTGTGTGTGTGTGTGTGTGTGTGTGTGGTGTGTGTGGTGTGTGTGTGTGTGTGTGTGTGTGTGTGTGTGTGTGTTTGTTGTATGCAAGCATATATATGTAAAGCTTAATTTCAATATAATGGGGCGTATTCACATATGAAAAGTGAGAAAGCTAAGAGGTACACCTTGGCAAATTCATTTGGGCAGAGAGAGTGAATGAAGGCTATCCCCTCATACCAGTTTACATCAACATGCAAGCATTCTGAGGGTTCAAGGAGTGGCTCTTTTCATCCATATCAGATCTATCCAGTGTCAATATCATTATGCAATTTATCACTCGGGTGACCTCGGCCACCCCCCCCTTCAATCATTTTGCATCCAAAAACCAAAAATTTATCTTGGGAATTAAAAACCAAACTTTTTACAGCAGTGATTGTTTTTCTGACCCCTTTTGTTGCACCCTATGTCACTGAAGGAAACGGAAGAATTTCCCCAAGCCGGGCCCCCCCCTTTAAAGGGATCGTGCAACCCCCCCGGAAAAACCCTTTACACACCTTTCTTTACTCAGGGGTGGGACCCCCATAAAAGGAAAAAAAAAAAGGCAATTAGGGCGGGGGGCCCGGGGGCCCCCCCCCCCCCAAAAAATTTTTTGGGTTTCCCACCCTTTTAATTCTGTGCCCCTCTGGGCATTTTTTAGGGCGGAAATTTTAAAAATTTTTAAAAGGGCAAACCCCAAAATTGTTGGGGTTGTTTTTAATTTTTTTTTTCAAAATTTAAAAAGAAAAGAGGCAAAGGAAAAAAGTTTAAAAAAACAGTAAACAAATGGGGGGAACGTTTGCCCTGAAAAACCAACCTGGGGGGGGCTTTTTTTTCAAGGGTGGCGAGCCTTTTAAACTTAAAGTCAGACAAAAAACCCAAAAAGCCCCAATTAAAAAGGGGGGAAAACAAGGGGAGGCCAAAAATGCCGTCCTTTCCCAAAAATTTCTTGGCACAGTTTGGATTTAAAAGGGGGGGGGGGGGGGGGGGGGGGGGGGAGTTCGAAAATGGAGAAACTGGGAACATGAAAATTTAAAAAAAATGTATTACGTATAAAATCTCTTTACAGCTGCACAAAGGGAAACCCGCCTCCCCTTTTTAAGGGGAGATTAAATTTTTATTTAAAAAAAAAAAATATATCGGGGTTCCCCTTTTGCCGTAGTGAAAAAGTTTTATATTGTTTTAAAATATTTTTTTTAAAAGTTCCCCGTTTTTTCCCTCTTCAAAAAAGCCCCCTCCGCCAAAAACTTTTCCCAAATCAATTTTTATGGACAGTTCAGTTTTTGGCCTGTGTTGTTTTTCCCCACTATTAGAATTTTTGTTTTATGTTTTTTGTTTTGACGTTTTTCAAGTTTAAAAGGCTGTGCCGTCTTGAATAAAAGTACTCTGGGTTTAGGTTTTCTTTGGGAGCAACGTTACCCAATTGTTTACCCTTTTTTTTTTTTTTTTCCCTTTTAACCCCCAAATAAAAAAAAATCAAAATATAATTCTTACTATTTTCCAAATTGGGCCAAGTGTAGATGAGAGGAGTCCTTTTAAAATAATGGACAAAAATTTAACATGTGTCCGTCCCCCGTGTGGGCTGGGCTTTTTTGCATTAATTTTTTCCGCTGATCAGAGCCCGTTTGTGCTTTTTTGCTTTTAATGTGAACCCCCCCTTTTCCCCGGGGAAAAAGTAAAAAAAAAAATTTACATCGGGACAGATTTCAGTAAGCAAAAGGCCCCGGGATTAAGTTTTGGGTATGAACTGGCCCATCACATCATCATCATCCCCTTAAATTTTCCCTCCCGTCCACTTCCAAATTTTTCTTCAAAGAACTGTCGCAGGAAAAAATTTTCCGGGTGGAAAAAGCGTCCCTTCGAATGTCGCCCCCTTTAAAGGGAGCAAAAGGAGAAAGTTACCAAATTTTCTGCGAATCCCAAACCCTTTTGAACGCACCCAAGTTTTGTGGATAAATGACCCCGTGTTTTTTGAAGGGCAAGAATTTAGAATCACAGTCGTTCCCCGGGAAAAGGCCCCGCTGTTCGCGGAACGAACAAGGACAACCCCGGAACGCGGGTCCGCGGAAAAAACCCACCCCGTTATATAGAAGGTGCTGTGCCCATCCCCCCCTGGCTTTGGAAATTTTAAAAAATGAAGGAATCCCAATTTAAATATTTAATTTTAAAATTTAAACGTGTTCCAAGTGAATTAACTGCGGGAATTGAAAACTAGGTGAGGGGGGGGGGGGGGGGGGGGCGGGGCCCCCGATAAAGAATTCCCTTGGGGAAGCAAGAAAACTATTTTTCAATTAAAAAGTGAACGAAGTGCTGATTTTAATGGGTTTCCTTGAAAAAAGGGGGCGAAAAAGGGGGGGGGGGGGGGGGGGGGGGGGGGTCCGATAAAGAAAACTAAACCCCCGGAAAAAATTGACACGAAACACAAAACCCCTTTTAAATTTTATATGTCTCTTGCCCTTTTTCCTGTCCCCTGCGACACACATGACAAACATGGGAAATTTAGGCATGGGGAAAAGCCCGGGGTGCAGGAGGCTGTGGCCTGTGGGGACAGGGTTTGGGTCAGGTGACAGGAGGCCGCAGCCCTTCTTGAAAAGGGGCGGAAAACCCCGGCCCCCAGGGGGCGGTGCCGTGGCTCCAATTTTGAAGGACCGTTAGGTGAAGTTTTTCCTTGTTTTATCCCCCGGGGGTCCCCCCGGGGCAAATGGGCTGCGAAGGAACCCTTTGACCTCAATAATTATAGATTAAAATTTCAATAACAAAACCCCCTAAAACCTTTGAACAAATTCACCAAAAAAGTAGAAAAAAAATCAGGTTCCCTAAACCAAAATGGACGAGAAATAAAGTTAGTTTTAACTTTGTCTGAAAAAAATTTTTTTTCCAAAAAAAATGGGATTACAATCCCGGAAACCCGCTGTTTCTTTCCCCAAAAATATTGAACTGAATTAAAGTATGCGTAAAAATATTTTCAAAATTGGGAAAATGCCCAAAAATTTTCATGAAAGGGAACACAAATTTTTCATATAAGGGTTGGGCAGACAAAAACATCAACCCCTGAACACATACATCGTGCAAAAAAAAAAAAAATTGGCACTCCCCAACGCCATGTATTTTATTACCAAAAAAATTAAAGAGATTTCAAAAAAACATTTAAAAAACTTAAATTTAAAAGAGGGAAAAAGTGGAAAAAAAAATTTTTGAGAAAATTGTTTCCTAGAGAAACATGGGTTTGTCTGGAGGCCCCCAAAAAAAAAAGCAAAACCCATAAAATGTTTCACATGGAGAAAAAAATTTCAAAGCAAGTCCTGTCAAAATTTAAGGGCTTTCAAAACGTCCCAAAAGATGCCACACCTTTGCGGGAAAAGGTTTTTGTGTTTACCCAAAGCTAAGGACCCAACAAAATGCCAAAACCCCCCAGACAAACCAAAAACAGGCCAAAACCTTTTTTTAAATTTTTTTCACCCAATTGCCGAGATATAAAATTGAAAAAAAAAATTTTTTATAGATTTTACGGGAAATACAGCAACCTTTTTCTTTCAAAAAAGGCAATTATGAAAACCCTTTATTAAAAAACTAAACCCCAAAAATTTTTTAAAAAAGTCGACTGGGTTTTTTTTTGAAGGGGCCCCCTGTCCCGGGGGGAAATGAACCCTCTCTTGCCCCGATCGTCAAATGAACGTTTTCTTGCACCCCAATTTTTTTCCTTCATAATTTGGGTTATATTTCCCCCTTTTTTTAAGAAATTTTAAGGGAAACCTATAAAATATGTTAAAAGGGGTTGGGTTTTTCTCTCATTGAGATTTTTGGGAAAATATGAAGGGGGTTTTTGTTTTTAACATTTTCTATATAACATGTTTTTACCCGGGAAAAAAGTATCACACCACACCAACACACATACACACCACATATTTTATATAATATATTATATATATCCTTTTTTATATATATTATGTTTTGTTTTTGGGATTTCATTAAAAGTGTTTTCATATGAAGATGAAAGCACTATGTTTTTGTTGGATTGTTCAAAATTTTCTTTAAATGTCCTGCGAGTATTTGTTGTTAGGCCCAAAAATCGTTTGCAAATGGCATCTGGGCTGGTCCAAATCCTCTTTTTTTGATCCCGCTCTTTTTTTTCTTATGTTTGACTCATGTAGTAGAGCCCTGAGGGAAACGGGGGGCCAAACCCCTTTAAAACCCCCAGGCGACAGACAGAAAATTTCACCCCTTGGGCGTTTGGGAACCCAGCTCCCAAAAATGAATTTTGGTCAGCCTTGTGCCAAATTCCCGGGTCCCAGGGGGTTTGGGTGGTTTTTAACGTGAGAATTCCCCCCATTTCCCTTTTGGGTATTTAGGCATTTGTTTGGACAGGGGATGTATTTTTAAAAAATTTTCCCAATTTTAAAAGTAAATTTTTTGATATACTTACCTGTCTAAAAAAACTAGGGGTTTTTCCCCCCCTTTCCCCCCGGGGCGAAAAAAAAGGGGGCCCCCCTTCCGAAAAAAGGGGGTTTTAAAAAAAAATTCAGGCTGTTAAGGGGGGAATTTAATATGTTCACTAAGGGGGGGTTTCCTTCCTTTTGGTTGATGGGTTAAAAAGGGAGCGGCTTTCCCCACTCTCCATTTTTAAACTTTTTTTTTTGGGCCCCCTGATGTTTTTGGCGTCCTTTTTATGCCAAAAGGGGATAAAGGGATTTTGTGGCCCGGTAAAGGGGATCATAAAACTACTTTTTTGTACTAAAATTTTTTTTCTTTTTGGATTGTTTGTTTTTATTATACCAATTTTTATTTGGTTTTTTTTTTGTTTATGTTTGTATGTGATTTAAAAAAGACTTATTAAGATTTCTAAAAAAAAAGATTACCTCCCAAAAGGGAAAAACAAAAAAAAAAAAAAAACAAAAAAATCAACGCCAAAAGTATGATTTACAGACCCCTGGCAAGCCTGACAAGTGGAGTGCCGGGAAGTCAATGGGCAGGTTTTTGGGAGGCCCCCGAATGGGCCCTCAAGGGGGCCAACCCCCTTTTGTTTATCCAAAAAACTCACGGCAGTGATTGTCTGTAGAGTTGTTTTCGTAAGCTCCACAAACTTCATCGGGAATGGGGAAGGCCCAGTTTAGTACAAAAAACCCCCAAAAGGCTTTTGTATTTTCATAAATTTTTGTTAAAATTCCCCCCTTTTTGTATATTTTTTATTTTCGGACCCATGGGCAAAACCCCCTTTTCTTCCCACAAAAAAACCTGGCCCGCCCCCAAAAATTAAAAAAGTTTGGGGGGTGGGGGTGGAAGGAACGAAAAAAAAAAATTGGGAAACCCCCAAAAAAAAATCTTCAGGATTGGGTTACTTTGGGGGAAAAAAACCCAAAAAAAAAAGGGGGAAAAAAATTTCTTTTAAAAAAAAGGGGGGGAAAAAAAAAGGTTTTGGGGCGAATTTCTTTTGGGAAAAGGGAAAAAAAAACCTGTTTTCTTAAAAAGAAACCCAAAAAAACATTTAACTTGAAAGATCCCATTCTCCCTAATTCAAATTTTTTCAATCCTTCCCCGTCCACCAAAAAACAGGGTGGGGTTGATGAAGGGAAAAATCTGAAACTAGGGGGGTCCGGGGGGAGCCCCCGGGAAAATTTTTTTTTTAAAATTTAAAAATTGTGCAAAATTGGGTAACTGTTATTTTAAGGATTAAGAACGTTTAAAAAAAAAAGAAGTTAAAATTTGATTTAAAAAAACAAACAAAAACCCCTTTTCAACCCAAAGTTTTTTTTCAGTTTTAAAGGTTTTTTTCTCGCTGGTACAAAGATGCTTCTTTTAGGGAGAAGGGGCAGTAGTGTTGAAAAACCCGAGGGTAAGATAAATCTTTTTTTTTGCCTAAAGTTTCAGGCCCCCCCTGATTTTTTTGCGGAAAACGCGTTCCCCAAAGGGGTCCTTCTTTACTCTCTCCGATTTCCCCCTCCCAAACTTCAAATATCCACTCCCCTTTCCCCATTTATTTGGGATTGTCTTCGAACGGACGGGCCCAATTCCCACGACCAAGGGGTGCCCTGTTGAAAAAATCGCCTGTTCAAAATTTGCGCTTTCGCAGAAAGTCACGACATTCACAAATTTGGGCTGCCCGCGAGAGTTAATAGCTGCTGTTGCTGGCGATTCGGGTAACTGAGGCAGGCGTTCGCAGCACGCAAACACAGTACGCTACGCCTTCCGCAATAGTCTCGATCGTCCATACCCAAACTTCTGCAAGAACGAGAACAGAGAACGAGATAACGCTCTCGCGTTAGTATAACTTGGTCTAGGCCAGCCGAGACTAGTTCAGCAACAGCTAAAACCGGTGCTTTATATATTTTGTACCCCAGATTTTTATTTCGCGGATGCAATTTCGTTTTTGCGGAAAGCAAATTTTACTGCCGCGGAAATCAGCGTTTTCGCTGACAATTCCATGGCTGCAATATGAATCCTCCTCCCCCCATCAATCCCTATGTACGACATGACAGTACTTATGAGTTTGTAAGTCAAAATAGCAAAGGCAGCAGGGAATAAATGTCTCCCAACCACTTTACACATATGACAGTTTGTGTAGCACTGGCTTATCCTATATCGTCACACGTACCATAGGGTTCAAACAGTGCACAAGAGGAATAAAATACCACCAAGTCTGTCTGACTTGCTTTAATAGTACAGTGCTCACACTCTTTTTTCTGTGATGCACATAACAACGCTGAGGGAAAAAGCACATGCTACAAATGAGGAAGTTTTACCACGAAAAAGAGAAAATTATGAATTAATTGTGTAAAATGAAAAGGACTGCAAACATCTTTAGTAGTCGCTGAGTTGTGCGCATTTAAAGTCAGAGAAATTACTGTGATCGCATCAACCATACACTGAATCAAATTTAGTGGCTGACCACTTTACGTGACTCATACATGACTTTTGCATGCAGTGTCTTTCTCTGTCTATGGAACAGTTTAAAATCTAGCAGTTTAGAGTAAAGAAGCAACTTGCACACAAGATCATCATCATCAATCTTGGTCATGTGCATCCAACGCTAAGCAACCGCAGAAGTTCTACAGAACACATCCTCTCAACTATAATAATTGCTTCAAAGTCAACTGCAAAATGTGAAAAGCAAAACATGTGATTTCATTTGTTGTGAATTTTCAGTGTCCAAGTAATACATATTAATACCATGCATGTAGGAAGGGCAGAGGTGGAGAATGAGGTGAAACACTCATTATCCATCATGTTTCTGTCTGACCACTTATTGTGGCGCTGGTTTATCCTACATTGTCACATTAACACCATGTAGGTTCAAACAGCCACTGTCGATAATTAGAATCAGCTAAAAGCAAGATCAAACATACGTCACTACAGATTTTTGATATTCTCAAAGCCTTAAAACTGGCCCTGATAAGAATGAAATGTTCAACTGCACATTTCAGGTAAATGTTAATAAATGTTTGTGCTGTAATTTTGAGTGATAAATAACAATGACTTGCTGAATTTAGACTTTATGGGCGATGGTGCTCAATCGAAACAGATTCACAGAAAGGGTCTGCTCAACCATCGCATCAGATGTTCTTGTTTAAAACAAGGAAAGTTTATTTCAAAAATCATTTATATTTTGCTGTTGCTGTGGTTCCGGCTACTGCATTTTACTGATTTGGTTTTCACTGTTAGGGTGCAAAGTTCATTCATTTACGAAAAAATTGGCAACAATGAAATGGAAGCATTACTGGCTTACTGATTGAGCGCATTAATATTCTAACTTTGATGTTTGATTAATAGTTTGTGCAATAACCTGTTTCCTTTCATTTTGATCTTCATAAATTTTTTGTTTAATTATTTCTTTGCATTTTGCTTTTGGTTTTCAAATCTGCAGTCTGAGAGCTGAATATGTGCAGACATGATTCATACTTAAAATCTCTATTTTCTTCTTCTTTTTTGTCCAACTTGCTTAAAAAAGTCTGATACACTTCTATATCTGAGCTTGGACGCAATTAAAAAACAACTTTTATTTACTGTAAGGAACATTATTTATTGACGTATTTCATATTATCACTACTTTGTTACATAGAAAATGGTGTTTTATTTGCAGAACAATGCATTGTTACCCACCAATTTTGACTTTGAAGTGTTCATGTTTGCTTTACTTTGTCTGATAGTTTAATTATTACCAGATTTGAGCATCATGCTAAAAAATAAAATAAAAAAATACAGAGAAGCAAAGCACACAACAAACAAAAATTTAAAGAGTGAAACCTGAAGCTAGGTGTCAAATTAAAAAAAATTTTTTTTTTTAAATCCAGTTCTCAATGAAAATCTGAGCGGCTCAAATTTGGGCCACAAGAGTGGTGTAGTTCCTTCGGTAAAATGCGGGGTTGATAAGAAAAAGAAAAAAAAACAGCGAAGAAAGGGGGGGGGGGGGGTCCATCAACTGGCATTATTTTTAATGGATAAGTGGAAACAACAAAAAAACAAAAAAAAACAATTAGGATATCAAAATGGATTACACAATTATTTCATTGGAATCTTACAGACCAATTAGTATATATAATAAAAATGATGGTGGATTGTAATTGAAACACAGATTTGGTTATTGGGTATCTGATGCTAGCGTTCATAATTGACCTGGAATGTTTAAATACATCAAACCAGAAAAAAACCTTAACGGGGAAAAATGTCAATTAGAAATATACCTTAATATATTGAGAACAGTACAGACAATTGAACAAAAAAATCCATTTGATGCAAATCATTGCACGGGATATCAAACAGTCTGTGGAATCCGAAAAAATACAGGGTCACCTTAAAAAGTAAGACTGTATTGTAAATCAAAATGGACAGTGACCCTAAGTTCTGACACAAAAACAACCATACCAAATGGACTCGGCCAATTCTTAAAACAGCATGGAACATAAAGGCATGGATCAAACCCTAGCGTGATACATGAACATGGAAAACATGCGATTTTTGTGCAGTAATGTACATGATTAATTTGCATGAGCAATCTTATTAGCAATGTGTGGATTGTTTTTAAGCTAGCAGTGTCTATAAAGAAAAGTTTAAAGGTGGGTTCATGGAATTCCATGGGTTGGTATATAAAAAAAAATTTTTTAAACTCTTGGAAACTGACAACATTAATGACAACATGTGGGGGGCCAATCCAATATTATACATAAAATCATCCGATAGGGCAGCTTATCAAGGATTAATCCTAGTTGATTTTTTTGGTGTGTGTGGACATAATGCATCTTGTAACGGAAAGCATTACTCATATTTTGCACACACACTGCTAAGCGGAAGCGCTGGTACTGTTCGGGTCACCCCAATCTCTCACAAGAGCAAAATGAGAGGCAAGAGAACACAGTGCATGCATATGCTACACCGATTCAACAGTGGCAGATCAAACCTTGAGTAGGATTTGGTAACAGAAGATGAAAGCTGATTTTCAAATGTGGATGTGGAAACAGCTATATAATCTACGTTTGGCTGTTTGCAACAACAATCTACACGTAAACTTAACATGCACAAGCAAACAGTTGGGACACAAATCGTTAATTCTTCTTTCAAAGACTGTTCAGTGGGCAATAATATCACTGCGAAAGAGGAAAACAAATCAACTGTGATCGGTATGGATCCAGTGCTTGTTTAAAGTGATGAAGCTGGTGCAGACAGTACCCTCTCACTGGAACCGGGTTCCATTGTGCTCAATGCTGTGCTCGCACTTCTTCAGAACGTCAATACTCAAGTTTCTGGATGAAAACACAGTACAACTGGTCACCCATTCCCTTATTATATGACCTGGCCCATGCAATGGTTCACTTCTTTTAACAAAGCAAACTGAGATGCAGAGAATGTTTCAAGGGTTTTTACAACATACCAAACGTAAACCCTGACAGGAATCACGACTAAATAGTTTGAGAGAATGGTTAAGAGGCATCCAAACCGAAGGGATGATTTACTGAAAAGGTGATTAACTTTTCTTCCGATGCTATCGAAACACCTGGGAGGCATTCCACAGACATGTTGAGTGTCCCTGCTACTTAGGCCTATAAAGAAAATGATTCCCATACACAGCTTTCTATCAATTTGAAATATGGAAGATTTCTGAACAGAAGAAACTACTGTTTTTCGTTTGCATACTGAGCTTTGATAATGAAACACTATTAACACAACTATTTCAGATGAGTTTGAAAACAGTTTTCTCCTTTTTTTCCCCACCACACAATGTAAATGGTTTAATAACTTAACAAAACATTAGCATCAGTTTCATTCTATGTTATCTGGACGGGTATTTGTTAAGTTGTGAATTCTGAGAACTACAGACAGTAAAAATCACTCACCACAATCAAGACGTATTCCATGAGCGGTAATGACTGCCTGTCATGTGTTGCTTTAGATCTGTCATCAGAATTTTTTCATTAAAACTTGTGATCGCTACAATGTCCACATACAGGAACACAAATCACTGTCTATTCTAGTATCACACACACAAAAAATGCAGTCAATCTTCAGTTTGAGGAAATAAAAAACTGAATTAATTTCCTCTGAATGACAAATTACTTTAACTGTTCTGTCTCTTCAGGTTCCTGCAGCTTCAAGAACAAAATTCAAGGAGTTTCAAATTTCAACAGATTTTCTTTTAATTCAAGGCTAAAACACATGCGTAAATATATACGCTCCATACCTGTTTTCTGACCTTTTGTCGACTGGATCAGCTGTTACTTCACACAGCAGGAAAGCAGGAAGTTCTATTGTATTAACTTGGAAAGTCTCATACGCAAAGGAAGTGCTAAAAGTCTGACAAATCACTGCTCACACTCACAGCAAATTGCTCCACTGCTAATGTCTGGAAGTCGCGCCAATTACATGTCTAGCAAAATGGTTCACTGATGAAGTTGGAAACACACTTCAAACTGCTGTTAAAAAGTTTTACAGTGTGCACGTGCAAAGAATTTAGATTTCATACATCTGTCTTTCAACAGAACGAGTCCTCTGTGGCTGAAAGAGCTGGTACTGGATTCAATATATGGACACACAGGATCACGATTTTAATGGCAACACACATTCGCGTTTGACGCTGCCGCTGCCCATATTGTTTGTTAAAAGAGACTGCGAGAGTGTATCGCTTGGCCGAAGATTGACTCGACACAAAACTAAACGCCAACGTTGCTAAAAAGATATGCTCGCAACAATGTTGCTTTTTTCTTCGCTGTGGCTTACAGGGCCACTCACGCCCACTGCATGCACACTGAAACTTTTTTTTGCATACAGTGGTACTATAGCAGGCATATTTGCTTTGCTTTGTCCTCTCTCACCAGTCAGAAAACTAAGGTTTATCCAACACAGACGGTGAAAGCACATCCACCCCCCCCCCCCCCCCCCCCCCCCCCCCCCCCCCCCCCCCCCCCCCCCCCCCCCCCCCCCAAATCACCCTCCCTTTGGGCTTTTCGAACTTCATTCACGACCAGCAGTCACAAAGAATGGTAACAAACCGGAAAGTGCTTATTCTTCGTGTATGTGTAGAGTTTAAAAAACTGTCGAAGTAACAATCATCTCCCTTGGTTAACTAGCAGGCGACAATGCAGGATCACGACGATGTAAAATTTGCTTTTTAAATCATTTTCATCAACCATGAACGCACAAAATTCAAACTGCTATTTCTTTTTTTGTTGCCACATTAAGATTTTTTGAGCCGATGGCTTGATTTTTAAAGTGTTTTCAAGGAGATTTGGTCAACAGAATGGGGAGTTAGTCATTATTACGCCCAGTTTGGCTAGTATACTTACCATGTCAGACCATAGCATTCAAGGGCAGTTAGTTAGCTCTGATAGGCGAATTTGTGTGGCTAATGCAGTAACAAGACTATCACATGAGCCCACCTACTTCCGCCAGGGAAGAAGCGGTTGTAAATTCCTGTTCCTCATTCAACGAGCCTATGCACACGGTAATCCTGAGAAACCATAGAGCTAGCGGGAAGTTAGGGAGGAGTGGGCATTTGAGTCTGACATGGTAAGTATACTAGCCCAAAACAGGAGTATAATACAAACTCCATTTTGGCGTATATACTTTACCATCAGGTCAGACAAATGGTCTGCTAGGGTAAAGCTGTAGCCCAGATACTACCTGTCACAGTAGGGAGACTTGGAGAGGGGATTGGCGCCACCAAGGATTAACCTAAAGCCCACAGAAAAGGCATGAGAGATACAAACCATAGCCAGGAACATACCGGATCGGCCGGGGCCCGGGTACACACGACGCGCTTCCACTGACAAGCACCAGGTGGAGTGGAAACGTCAGCTACTGGGCAAAGACATCATACAAGCTGTCCAATGAGAAATTCCCATTGGAACTGGAAATGTTCGTACACTCATCAGTGCGGCAAAGTAAAAGAAATAGGCTCGAGTGAGACGTTACCCCATGGGACAGTGTTGGGTATGTCGGAAGTAAGATGGACAGGCTTGGAGAAAGCAATCACTGAGGAAGGACACAAGATGTGGTTACAGTGGCTAAGGAGTCACTAATGGAAAAAGGCGTAGCTTTCATAGTACGCAAAGAAATCATGGATGATCTTGCGCTGCAACCTGTTACGCAGAATCATCAGCATCGTGCGTCAGCCAAACCAAATAACATCAACTTCAGACCAGGTGTATTCTTCCAAATTCCAGCCACGAAGACAGGCGGTGGAAGAAATTCTACGAGAAAGTAGAAGCCCCATCAGAAAAGCCCAAGATGGACATCATATAGTTCAGGGGGACTTCAACGCCATAGCGGCCGATGCCTACAAAGACTGGGCTGGAACCGTGGGGTTCAATACGGGACAGGGGAAAAACTAACGAACTGGGGGACTTCGCCTTTGGAGTTTGCTGCACCAACGGCTCACCATTGCTCCAACACCCTTTACCCCCCCAAAACTGTCAAGAAGAACAAACCTGGCATTCGCCCGAACCGAACGAATGACTCACAACCAGATCGGACTTTGTCCTCAATCCGCGGGCCTTCAAATCAAGCATATAAAGCAAAGACGAGGACATACCCGGAGTGATATAGGCGCGGCCCAGATCTGTGTGCTCACAATGAAGATAAATTGAGAAAAAGTTACCAAGCTGCGCAGCACGCTTCAAGTTTGACCGGAGAAGTTAAAGACCGAGATCGAAGAGGCATTCAGGCCACCGCGCGGGGGCGGTTCGCGGCACTCAACCTCCTGGACAGTGACATCAAACGACCTCCAAACCGCTTCAATGAGGCCAGTCTGCGAAACTGCAGAGGAGGCTACTTGGGGCCAGCGGAAGAAACACCCAAGCAGGATCTCAAACGCCTCCTTGGTCTGTGACAAAGAAGATCACTGGAAGATACGAAAAAATTCCAGCCCTGAACAAGCCGCCACAGTATCGAAAAACAACAACCTTGTAACGAAGGAAAATGATTGACAGCAAAGACAATGGATCAATAATCAGTGCGAGAACATCGAGTTAGGTATGGAAAGGAAAAACAGCAAACTGCCTTCACCACATGAACCCCCTCACCAAGACGCAGCAAAAAAAGATCGTCAGTCATGAGGTTCTCAGGGCGAGCTGCTGAAGAAAAGCTCGCTGTTTTGAAACAGATGGACACAGTACTGCCAGAAATTTTACAACTCCTATACCAGCCAGACGACAGTCTGTTTGAAGGGGACTCAACACCATCAAGGGAATCTCACACTACCAGGGAAAGAGAGAAGAAGTGGAGAAATCCATCGGCAGCCTTCCGGCAGGGAAATCACTGGAGCAGACATATTCCAGACAGAGCTGCTCAAACATGGAGGGAAGGAATTGGTTCCACTCTCGTAACATCGATTGTCAGACGAATATGGGGAGACAAACAGTGGCCCACCGAATGGACTCAATCACTCATCATCCCCCTGCCAAAAAGGGAAATTACGCCAATGCCAGAAATTACAGAACACTAAGTCTCATTAGCCACACAGAAAATCAGGTCAGAGTCATCTTGAATTCGACTGAAGAAAGAGGCGGAGACGAACAACAGGCGGAAGAACAAGCTGGATTCCGGGCAGGCAGAAGCACAGTAGAACAAGATCTTCACTGCTGGATACTGATGGAGAAAACATCTGCAACAACAGAAGAGACTGTTACCACCAACTTCATTGACTTTAGGAAAGCGTTTGACAGGGTGTGGCACAAGGGGTCTGTTGGCAGAGTGCTCAGAAATTTTGGCTAGAGGAGGGTCTCGTCCAAACCATCCAGGGCTGTATAACACCGCAAGCAGCGCAGTCCTCCTCAACAACCAGATTGGGGACTCTTCAAAGACACAGTTGGAGTCCGTCAAGGTGCCTGCTCTCTCCCGTTACTGTTCAATCTTTTCTGGAAAACATCATGCGTGAAACCTCCATGACTTCCACTCCACTATCCATTGGAAGAAGAACCATCAGTAATTGAGGTTCGCAGATGACATCGACCTGATGGGAGGCAGCAACGAAAGAACTACAAGACCTGACAAAGAGATGGAAGAAAGGGCAGGTGCATATGGATGGAAGTGAGTCACAGAAAAAGCAAATCCTGGTCAACAGCACAACAACACCATGCTGAATCTACATGACCGGACACCGCTTGAAGAAGTGGGCGCTTTTTCAAATACTTGGCGCCACTCTCACCAAGAGGTCTCGCTCTACAACAGAAATCAAGACCAGACTAGCGATCGCAACAGCACGCAATGGCAAGCTAAACAAGATCTGGAAGAGCAGGAAGATCAGCTTTCTACAAGGGATGAAAGCTGTACAGGGTCCGGGTGCTGTCATCTGCTGTATGCCTGCGAAAGCTGGACCATGACCGCAGAGACCACCAAGAGAATCCAGACGTTTGAAACTAAATGCTTCAGGCGCTTGCTCGGGATCTCTTGGCAAGACCGGAAGACAAACGACCTTGTGAGGAGACAAATTAACATCACTTGCAGGCCCCAAGAACCCCTCTTGGCAACAGTCAGAAGAGGAAGCTGTCGTGGTTCGGGCATGTCATACGCCACAATTCACTGCCCAAAACAGTCATCAGGGCACGCTGGAAGGTGGCAGACGAAGGGGACGACAAGCCAAATGCTGGATGGACACATCAAAGAATGGACAGGATGGATGTCCCTACGCTGATGCGACAGGCAGAGGACAGGGCCGGATGGCGGTGCCTGGCTTCGAGAGTGTCTCTCATCTCTCCTCTACGCCCATCATGGGCAAGGGAATGATGATGATGATGATGACTTTACCATGTCAGACCATAGCAGATTTAAAGGAATTGGAGGAGGGCTTAGTGCCCTAATGGTTTCTTGGGTTGCAGTGTAAATAGATATGGCTGTGTTAGCCGCAAAAGAAATCCCTAGAACCATCAGCCCTGGTCATGCGGATATCCCTTAATAAAAGTTTATGAGGATTTTCCGATGCCAGTAGGCTGCCTCCAGGAGATGGCGCCAGGGGACAGAGTGCTGGACGCTGCGGAAGTGGCCAGATGCTCTGACCTCATTGGCCCGGGGAGATAAGACGGGGAGATCCTTATATGCCTGGGCATAGGAGATCTGACCGTCTTGGAAAGCCACTAGAGACAGTGCCAGCCGAGATGTCCTTACATGGGGGGGGGGGGGGGGGGGGGGGTGTTGACAGAAAATGAGATGTCTCTGGGAGGAGCGCCCTGGGGTGCAAGCGTTCCAGTAGTAAGGTCAAATGGAAGGGTGGCGATAGGCTCGAAAGGGTTTTCTCAGAGCGTCAAGGACAATGGAGAGGTCCCAAAGGGGATGCGCCTAGGGGACTGAGAGACTCACGTAAAGCCTCCCCTAGAAATCTCTCTGAGAAGGAGTCATTCTCAAGGAGGGTTCCACGAGTTGGCGGATAGTGGTACAGATGGCTGACCTATAGCCCCGAATGGGGCTGGCCGAGAGCCTTAACGAAGAAGAGAGGTGAGATAGGAAGATGCCTATCTGGGTATTGGAAGGGCGATGATGGAGAACAGAGTTGTCTGAGCACCAGGAGACCCATCTCTCCCATCGGTAATCATAGAGAGGCTCAGTGCTGGCTCTGCGCGAGGCCGTCGCTAATCCCGTAGGTCTTGCGAGGCCCCTGCCCCAGTGAGTATGTGTGGGGACGGACTGGGATCTGTCCGTTTGTGAGGGAGGGGCAGATGCTCGCAACTGGGCTGGCATAGCAGCTATGCGTGCAGGTGGAGCATCTGTGGGTAGGAGTGGGGGCGACCGAGCGAGGCTGTCTGAGCATGTCCCAACGAGTGCTCAACTGGAGAGGGGGAACATGGGGGAGGGACTTGAGGTCGGGAAAAACCAGGACTGGGTCGGCCACCACAGGGTGACGAGGATGAGCGGGGGTCTTTCCAGTCTCGCCTTCCTGATCACCTTGTAAAAGGGTCGAGAATGGAGGGAAGGCGTATGCTATGAGGCCCGACCAGGGAAGGGAGAGTGACACGGGCCTGAACCACTGTTCCACACCGAGCTGAGGGTTAGCAAGCTGAGGGTCCATTCCGAGTGAAGGTGGGACTTGGATCGAATGAGGGAGTCTGCCAGGATATTGCAGGTCCCCACTATGTGTCTCACGCGGAGGGGGGATTCCCACGCGTGGCACCAGCAGAGGAGGGCCTCTGTTCGGAGGGGAGAGGCTGAGGGGCGAGCCCCCCCCCCCCCACCCCACCCCGCACCCCCCTGTTGACATAACAAGGCACCGAAGTGTTAACTGTGAGCAGGAGAACAAGTCGGTACAAGACCTGGGGTTGGAAGCGGAAGAGGGCAAGCCTGACCGCTTCCAATTCCAGGACGTTGATGTGGAGACGGGCAGTCTGTTGCGTCCCACACACCCGAGGTATGAAGGTTCTCCAAGTGGGCGCCCAGCCCGAGTTGGAGGGGTCTGTGTACAGTTCCAGGGGTTGGGTTTGGGAGGGAGATGGGACCCTGGGGGTCAGAGTGGCAGGGTCGAGCCACTCTTCCGTAGCCCATTGGAACCATGGGAATGGAGATGATCCCAGTGGTCAGAGGACTGAGACCATCGACGACAGAACTCCCTTTGGAGTTGGCGCTTGGGGACCCGGCCTAGGGGGATGAGGGACGAGAGGGGCTCCATCATCCCCAGGTGGGAGGTAAGGGTTCTGGCCGGGGTGTGGGTGGATAGGCGGAGGCGGGAGGGGGCGGAAGATGAGGTCAACAATGAGGGTTGACCTCTCTTGGGTCGGGGAGACCATCATGGAGTGTGTCAAAACTCATGCCCAGAAAGGAGAACTGCTAGCTGGGGTTGAGTTTGCACTTGCTGGGGTTGGTGACAAACCCCAGTTTGGAACAGAGGCGCAGAAGATGGTTGGTGTGGGATTAACACCAGGCCCAGGAGGGAGCCAGGACGAGCCAGTCGTCCAGGTACACCAGGAGGCGAAAGTCCTGTCTGGCCAGGGAGGCCATCTCCTTGACCACCTTTGTGAATAGGAAGGGTGCCAGGGAGAGGCCAAAGGGGGAGCGCCTTGAACTGGAACACTCAATCCAGCCAGTCGAACGTAGGTATCGTCTGTGGGATGGGTGTCTGAGAATCTGAAAGTAAGTGTCCTTCAGATCTATCGAGGATTGCTCAATCCTGGTGGTGGATGGAGTCTCTGATCTGAGTCGGAGTGTCCATTTTGAACTAGGTGGCCCTGAGGAAATTGTTGAGGGGAGAGAGGTTGAGGATGGGCCTCCATCCCTGATGGTTAGGGGATGACAAAGAGGTTGGAGTAGAACCCGGGTTAGGATGGGGGATCTTCGTGATGGCCCCTTTTGGAGTTCTGTGACTTCCTGGCGAAGAGCCTCCTCTGCCTGGCCCAGGGAGGGGTCGCTGGGAGAGGGAGAATCATCAGAGAAGGTGTTCGTGGGCCCAAGGCAGGCAGAGCCCCTCTGTAGGACCGCTACTATAATCCATGGGCTGAGGGCCATACGTCTCCACTGGTGGGCATGTCGGGATAAGCTGCCCGCCAGAGGGGCCGAAGGGCGGGATGGAGGGGAGGCGAGTGGGAAGGATAGAGAGGTAGCGGTCTGAGAGGTAGGTGAGTCCCCGTCACCTCCGGGGGCGTCCCTGCTGGCCGAAATGAAAATTCTGCTGGGGAAGTTTCTTCTTCGGTCGAAAGGGGGTTTTAGAGCGCTTGGCGGCGCCGAGCGGTGCGGGATGGGACCTGCTTGGGATAGGGCTGAGGTCTGGTAGGGGAGTGGAGGAGCGAAGGTGGGGCTTGGAGGGCGAGGCTGATGAGGGGGGCCTGGCCGCTTATGAGGCTGCCTGCTTACGCTCTTCAACTGAATGAGCGATGAAGGCAGCCGAATAGTCGCCGAAGAGCGACTGCTCCTGACCAGAATGCACCGCAAGGCCGCCTTAAGCGCGGGTCGAGATTAGCCCGTGACAGTATTGGCATCTCTGCAGGCCAGTAAGCAATTGTAGTGGCTCCTGGCTGTGCTGTCCGCCCCAGCTGAAGGTGATGCGACATCCTGTTGACTAGGAGTCGCATCAAGGGGTCGCTGAACAAGCGAGATTCAGTCTCAGGGTGTGTCTCAGAATTCTGAACGTCGGAGGACACGGAGACCGAGTCGTCCTCCTCCGGCCAGATACTCCTCCACCCGCTGCAAGAGCATGTCAAAAGGACATGTCCAACAGCGTTTTGCTGGATCCCCGATCTGGCTATGCGGTCCCACTCCACCAGGTTCTTGCTAGAGATGTGGCGGAAGTGGGAGGGGCCAGATGGGGATCAACAAGCAGTCGGCCGGGGGAAATGGCAATTTCCCTGGTCACCGGATTGTCCTTGGAGAATAGGAGGAGGTGATGGGGGGGGCCTAGGGGGTCCAGGGC
>CM031604.1:88010035-88048850 GCA_018398815.1 Conus ventricosus
GTAAGTTTCCCGGGGTTCAAGACCTCGCCAAAGCCTTTAGTAGGTTGCCCGGTTGCTAAAACGACAAACCGAGGGCGTTGAAAATTGGCGTAGGAGGCTTGAAATTTGCATTCGAGCCAACGGAGAAATACTTCGAGGGATGTAAAAGTTTCAAGTTGCTGAGATGAGAGGTACGTTTTTTAAGGGGGTGGTGACATCTTAAATTGAACAACCCTCGTACAAGGCATTGTATGCTGACCTCTGTTCCAAATTCCCATCCTATCAAAAAGTTTTCACTGACGGTTCCAAGTCTGAGGATGGAGTGGCCTGTGCAGCCTACTGCCCTGGGGCTCCTTCTCAGATACTGTTGGAACATATCCATTCCGATGCTTCTGTCTATTCTGCTGAACTTACTGCTCTGGTACTGGCTTTGAAGATAATCTCACATTCTTCAAAGAGGGACTTTCTGGTTCTGTCGGATTCGCTGTCAGCTTTGGAAGCCATAGCTGGCCGCAACCTTCAGCATCCAGAACTTTTGCATTTCTTTGAACTTTTTAGCAAGTTGAAAGCGGACGGTTACCACATTTACTCTTGCTTGGGTTCCTGGTCATGTTGGCATCGGCGGGAAGGAAATGGTTGATCGTTTAGCCAAGAACGCCACAAAGAGAAACTGTCCAACATTTATATCCCTGTTCAGATGTGAAACCCAAAATTAACGATTATGTGAGAGACCTCTGGCAGAGGATTGGACCACACAGACGAGTAACAAACTCTTTCAGATCCGTCCAAACCTTAAGGACTTCCTCCCATCCACGTCGGGAGGTCGTAAAGAGGAAACGGTTCTGTGCCGGCTGCACACCGGCCATTCGTATTTTACCCATGCTTACCTTTAAAGAGTGAAGAAGCTCCGTGGTGCATTCCATGTCATGCGCCACTCACAATGAAACATGTTTCTTTTAGAGTGTTGGGATTTGCACGATGTGAGACACAAACATTTTACAGCGGAGTCCATGAAGATCCTGTTCAGGGATGTCCCGCCTGATGTGATCCTTGAGTTTTTGAGAGAGATTAACATTTTTCATCTGATTTAAGATTTTACGGAAGAAAGATTTTTAATAAAGTTTCTGGTGCGTTTGTAGACGATGTCATTTAATGTGATGTATGAAAGTGTTTTTTTTTTTTTTTTTTTTTTTTTTAAATGACTGGTGAGTTGATTTTAACGTGGTGACAGCCCTGATGTGGCCCTTTGCGGTCGGCTGGGCTATAAGCAACATTATCTTATCTTATCTTAAATTTTGAAGTGGTGGTGATTGTGTTAAAAGGTAATAGATGTAGATATTGAGAATCATTTATGCTGTTTTCCTGACAGGTTAACATTCCTGGTTTGTTCGGTGGGCTTCACCTCCCCATGCTGTTTGATGAGAAAAACAGCCCTTCCATCTGATGCTGCAGAAGTTTGTCTCCTGTGGCGGGCAGTCCGCCCTCTTCCAGTGAGTTCATGGTTTAGGTGGTAGTCACTGCTGTGTTTCCTTGCTCATCATGATTGTCAGTCCTTCAGCCTTCTGCTGCTTTCAAGAACATTCATAAGAGGTTTTGAAGGATAGGAGATGAGTGTGTGGTGTGTTGTGTGTGTGTTGTGTGTGTGTGTGTGTGTGTGTGTGTGTGTGTGTGTGCGTGTGCTCACTTTCAGATCATGTAATACTGTTAGTTCATGTATGCATGTATGGAAGTGTCTTTTTCTTTCATACTGTACATTACACGTGAGTGAGGAGTCAAGCAATCTGAATCTTTATTTCAGATAATAAGAAATATGTTATGTCCACTGTCATTCTTTAAAATTCTCTGACAGAAATTATTAAGCTGAGGCACTCTTTTGTTTGATGCAGTGTCTTTTGATTATTCCAGTGTTCAGCAGTCTTTGGTAGAACTTTGATGTTTGGTTCAAGCAATATTGATGGGTGTATAAAAACCATAAAGTTACAGAGATCATTTGTATTAAATTACATGTGTTTTGAAAGTTTTTTGTTGGTTTTTTTGCATCATAAACGGTACAATGTCAGTCTTTTATCATATGTTAACACCTGCACATATGAACCAGTTATTGTAACATATCATGTAGAAGATTGATGTGGAAAATTCAGATTGTTTCAAGACACATCATACAGTACGTTCGTTGATCTTGTTACCTCCACTTCTCTCTCTTCCCTCTATCAGACCTGCCAACCATTACGCATTTCGCGTAATTTATTACGCCCAAGTGATAATTCTTACGCCCTTACGCATTTAGCCTAAAAATTACGCATTGAAAGTTTTCAACAACAACAAACAAAAAAGGACGAAAAAATCAGCTTGTGTACAGACACTCACGGCGCCGTGCGTATAACCAGTAATCTTCAAGAAGCGTTTCCGGTCATGCGCAGTTCGTTTCACCATCTTTACCATTCAGCGAAGTTGGCGTCTTTTTGAAGTTTTAGCTACGAAAATGTCGAAACGTGGAGTAGAAAGTTTTGGACAAGATGCGAAAAGAAAAAGCTTGGTCAAAAGTTCCGAAAAGAATACTTGGAAAAGTTCCCTGCATACGACCTTCGGCTAAAGGTGTAAATTGTGCACGGTGTACCACTTGCGAGTCGGACTTCACAATTTCCCATGGCGGGATGGTGGATGTGAGTGTCACCTTGAGTCGCGCAATCACATCGATTCCTCTAACGCGCCAATTCTTCCAGCATCGCACAGTTTTTTCAGACTGTAGACACCTCAAAAGAGGATGAAATGAGGAAAGGGTGATTTGGGCTGAAGCATTGGTGGCCGGATTTTTCGTCGAGCACAACATCGCTCTTAGCGCAGCTGAGCATGCATCCCAGCTTTTTAAGAAGCGTTCTCAGATTCGGAGATCGCCAAACAGTTGAAGAGCGGTCGAACAAAGACAACACACATTGTAAGGACCCTTCTCATGGAAGCTAAACTGCTGCTGCATCTCGACTGCAGAATGGACCGTTTGTGTTGGAGACTGATGGAAGTCAGGAAGGTGGGGGACAAATTCTTTCCTGGCGTGGTGCGATACTTAAAAAATGACACAGTCGCCACAGAGCCGATAGCCAACCTCACATGCACGAATCAGCAACAGCGGAGAACATTTTTTTGGTTATATATTTTCTTAATTTCATGTTCCCAGTTTCTCCATCTTCGAACTCTCCCCCCCTCACCCCGTCCCTCCCCACCCCCTCCTTAAGTCCAAATCTTTGCCAAGTCATTACATCAAGACAGTTGAGTTGTTGGCCTGCGCTTGTTTTTTCCCCCCACTATTAGATTGTTCGTCTATGTATTTGTCTGACCTTATTCAAGTTTAAAAGGCTGTGCCAGTCTTGAATAAAAGTTACTTTGTGTTTAGGTTTCCTTATGGGAGCAAATGTTACCCCACTTGTTTACTGTTTATTGTTTACGTTCCTGCCTCATTTCATTTCCAATTTTTTAGGTCGTTTCTGGCGCCGGTGCACTATCAAGCCTTGGTGTGCCATGCCATGATGGTTTAGGGGATTTGTGTGTGTTTCCAGTGTATTCTACATTTTCATAATTTGTAAAGATTTCTTGTTGCACTTAAAAGAAAAGCTTGGTTTTGAAGAAAAGTAAAGTTCACAAAAATTGTACGAACAATTTCATCGCATCGTGTTTGTTTGAAAAAGGTAAATGTCGCGCTTGATTACTCTTAGTCTCAGAAATTACACATTTCTGCCTCACTGAGCTTCAATTCTTACTCATTGGTCTCTTAGGGGGTTGGCAGGTCTGCTCTATTATTATCATTGATCTAAGGAAGGAAAGGATTATTAATAAAATGATGACAGTAAGCTGGTTGACTGGCGTTGGTCAGCATTCACTGTTTGAACAGGTCTGTTAGCAAAAAGATTTTTTTTGAGAATGTAGGTACTTGACTGATGATGAATGTCGGCAACGGACGGCCTGTATGTATGTGTGGTGTGCACCTGTGTTTTTGTTGTGTGCAGGGCATTTTTTTGGCCTTGTCAATGGATGGAAAAGTGCCTTTAGAAGATGGTCTGGAACATCCTGACCTTCCAGGTAAGTTTCTTCCCTCAAATCATAAAGCAAGGTAAAGGAAGGGTTCAGGTGGTAATAGGAAAACAAATCAGGTGGTAATAGGAAAACAAGCAAGTGCTTGCTGTCTTATTTGTTGTAGTTAGTGGTTCTGAAGATGAGCGATCTCTCCTTGATAGAGTTGTCTGTCTCCTTTATTTTTAGTTCTGCAGATGAGCAGTGGCTCTTTCTTGATAGATATGTCTGTCAATAGACTTGTTTGTCTCCTTAATTGGTAGTTCTGAAGATGAGGAATGTCTCTTTTTTGTGTGTGATAGATTTGTCCGTCTGTTTTTATACATGGATCACAGCTGCCAACTGTTACGGGAAAACCGGGACATATCGTTTTTTTAAAAATTTGTACCTATTTTCGTTGTTTGCTGGAAAAATTCCGGTTTACGAGTTTTCAACAACAAAAAAAAAAAAAAAGCCCAAAATTAAATAAAACCGTTTGGCAACTGGTCCGACTGAACAGAAATCGTAAACTCGGAAGTCAGCATGAAAGGGGCATAACTAGGCCCATTCCGCGCATGCGCATAGCTGCTGTTCAAATAGTCAACATGGCGTCTTCAAGTGGTAGCACGGAGAAAACCACAAAACCTAAACGATTCAGCGGTATCTGCCAGCTTATAAAGACAAGTTTCCATGGGTCACTTCTTGCCTTCAAAGGGTGAAAAGTTTGCTTTCTGCACCATGTGTCGATGTCCGGTGAATATTTCACATGGGGGAAGAAATGATCTGGCCGATCACGAGAAGACCACGAAGCACAAAAAAAACAACGAAGCTGAGGAATCGGCAGCCGTAAAAAAAAACATGATGGTGGCAAAGGCCATCTTCATGGCTCTTGCTATGAGCAAAAGTTCAGCCAGGAGTTTCTAAAGAAGGCCAAGTCCTCGACTGCACAAATAGTGAAAAAAAAAACCCTAGATCTTTGAACACAGGCTGTCAACTCAGGGTGTGGGAGTAGTGGTTGGATCATGACGACTGGGAGTGGTGGGGAGTAGCTTGATGGAGCCTTAGAACTGGGGTGGGGGGCGATGGTAATTAAATGGAGCTGGAGGACTGGGGATGAAGTTGTTTGAGCAAGATTGTGGGGTACAGTTGATGAAACATAACTGTGTTGTGTTGTTAATGAAAGATGACTGTGGGGTGTAGTTGATGAAAGATGACTGTGGGGTATAGTTGATGAAACATGACTGTGGGGTATAGTTGATGAAACATGACTGTGGGGTATAGTTGATGGATCCTAAGTCCTATGGGTGTAGTTGTGAGATCATAAGGGCAGTAGCGTGAAGTTGATGGAACTTGAACTGAAGAATGTGGGTGTAGCTGATGGAAGCCCAGGACTGCGAGTGCTGTTGATTGGGAGGGCAGAGCATATTTTATGTTCATCCTACATCAATATGAAAAATAAAAAACCTGTTTGGGTAAGTCTATTTTGTGTGTTTTGTATATTAATCTATAGAAAAAAAATATGGTGGCTATCTACATAAGAGGCTTTTTTTACACAAAATATTGCATTGTATGCAACATACTAATATGCATGCATTGATATGGTTTAATAATAGGCTTGCTTTTGATTAGTTTTCCTATCAGGAGATGAAAAATATGCCTGTCAGAGTGTAAAAAAGGCTTCAGCTTCAGGGGGCTGCGCCCCCTGACCCCCGCTGATCAGGAGGGGGGCCAGCCCCCCTCCCGAACCCACCCCCCGTGAGGTGTTACTCTTTTTGACTCTGGGAGGCTGGCAGCTATGCATGGATGCACATACCCTTTTGTTCTGATGTTGAGGGAGGAGGAGTGCTCTCCGTCTGTTTTTATACATGGATGCACATACCCTTTTGTTCTGATGTTGAGGGAGGGAGGAGTGTCCCCCCATTTTTCGAGGGGGGGGGGGGGGGGGGGGGGGGGGGGGGGGCTGCCCCCTTTTCAAAAATCCAAGATTAAGCTCTGAGGTGTTATGGGTCTGGAAAATGGAAAACAGCTAGCAATCAGTGGGTTTTTTTATTTTGTTTGAACAAAATGAAAGGATTGGGTTCAGAAATGAGAAAAAAAGGGAGATTATCTGTGCCCTGTTCCCAAAAAAGGAATTAAAAAAAATAATGGCCCCCGGACTGAATTTGAAAAGGTGGTTATTCCACTTTGCCATCCAATCCACTTGACTGTTTAAGGGAAAATTTTATTGGTGGTCTTGCGTTGATATTGATTTTCAATTGTTTATAAGGGGAAAAAAAAATCTTTTACATATTTTATTATTTTTTAAAACCATGCCCAGCTGTCACCCCAATGAAATTTTTGTACATCCCTTTTTGGTAAGGGCCTGATTTCATTAAAAAAAAAAAAAATCATGCACCCAACCTTTTGAAAGTTTTTTCTCTAGGGAAAAATCCCTATATTTAAACAGAAACGAAAAGGGGGTATCCCCTTTACTTCAGAGTCCCTTTGTGGGAAAAAATAAAAAGAACAGTAAATGTTTTTGTGGGTTTTGGGGAGCTAAACATATGAATTACAAGCTTTTTTTCCAGAGGGTTTCGGGGGATTTCCCTGATCCCGGGTGATGCTCGTGAGAAGATGGTGAATCCCAAAAACAGTGTTTGGGTCCCCCCACTCGTCCCCCAAAAACCCCAAAGGGCCCCCTTGCCAGCCTGCCCACTTAAACCCCCACCCCAAACCTAAATACCCGAAAAAGGGTGGTTTTTTTTTTCCCTTTTTTTTTTTTTTTTTTTTTTTTTTTTTTTTTTTTTTAAGGTGTTTTTGGGTTTCCTTTCTTTTCATGTAGGGCATGTGTGTTGGGGGGATGAAGTTTTGGAAGGAGAAATTTGAAGGGGAAGGGGCTTGAAGGGGGAAAGAGAATGTGAGAGGGGCTTTGTATATTCCATCGGGGATAAAACTCCTCCGCCGTCTCCCCCGGTTATTTTTTCGCATCTCCCCGAAAGAAAAAGTCTCCGCCGAAAAATTATTCGAAATGATGCTCAGAAACGTTTTTCAATTTGGTTCCCAAGGAATTTTTCTCTGGGGGTAATTTTCTAAAAGGCGAAAGTCTCATTCTTTTTCCCCTTCCAGAAATAAATTTTCCATCAGGGGCTCGATTCACAGTGGAGTTTTCCGCCAGTGAGTGCAAACAAAAGGGAAAAAAAAAGAAAGAAGTATGTGAACCCCCAAAAAGGGGCCCGAGTGGCAGCAAGGCTTTGTGTGCCCGCGGGTTCCCCGGATTTTAATAAGAAAAATGACAAAGAGGGCAAATTTTGAAGTGTTTGGGACCTTCCCAAAAACGTGTTTTCCCTTTGGGTAGTCGTGGCTTTTTTTGGCAATAGAGATTCACACGGGGCCCCCCGTCACCAACAAAAAAATTTTGTCCCGTTTCCCACACCATTACAGATTTTTTCCCAGATCTTTGGGGTTCCCCAACAATTCGTTTAATTTCCAAAGATAGTTTGCTCCAAATCTAAGTACTTCCCCCGTAGAGTCTTCAAAGCAAGGGAAAAACGTCAAAGTGAAAAAAAGAATATAAAAAAAACAAATAAATAAAAATTTAAATGAGGGTCACAACAGTATTGTGTAACTTTTTCCCCTTTCCCCCTGGTATAATGCAAAGTTTGCTACATTTGTTAGGGCTGCTAACGCCCCCCTAGGAAACCCTTTTAACGCCCACCCCCCCCACCCCTATATATTTCCCTTTAAAACTCCCCCCCCCCAAACCCCCCACCCCCCACCCCCCAAAAACCACACTTTCCCCACAACTTCGCCCCCCCCCCCCCCCCACCTCACACACAAAACAAAACCCCCCCCCCCCCCCCCCCCCCCCACACACAAAACCACATTTTCAAGGGGGGGGGATAGATTATTTTGAAAGGGGGAAAGGGGGGGGGGGGGGGGGTTTTCGGGTTGTGACTTTCATTTTGGTTTTTAAAGTCATTTGTTCTTTTATGTTTTTTTTTGGGTTTTGTGTTCCTGACAAGGGTCAAAGGGCCCAAAACCCTTCATTTTTTTTTTTAAAAGGATTTAAAACCCTGAATAAAGTAATCATTTTTCATTTTGGGGTGTTTTTTTGGGAAGTCCAGCAGCCCGTTTTCAAAATTTGGAATTTATTTTATTTTTGTTTTCCCCCACTCTGATTTACTTTTTCTACGGGCCCTTATTCTTTATGCCTAAAAGAAACTTTTTTGTCAAATTTTTTTTTGCTAGAGTTTGAGGATTCATCATACTAAATTTTTGTTTCAATTGACATTTTTTTTTTTCCCACTTCGTCCCCAGTCTTCATGGTTTTAAAAAGCTGTTCTATAGAATGATTTTGTTTAAAAACAAAAAAGTGATTTCAAAAGTTTTTTATGCCAAAATTTAATAAAAAAAATATGTTTTCGGCTTCAGGGGCGCCCCCCCTGAACCCCCCCAGGCTTTTCCCCATGTCCCCCGGGGGGGCCCATGGTAAACCCCCCAGATCTCCGCCAATCCCCTCTTTTTTTTTTTTAAAACCCCTTTTTTTCACCCAATGCTACATGCATTGTGTTGAGGGATAGCCTTCATTGCTGTTTTTTTTGATCGGGACTTTTTCATATTTTGTGCCTTTTGGGGGACTTTTTACAGTTATTTAAACCCACTAACCCTCTTTGCATTTTTTTTCCCCCTATCTGGCCACTCTGTTTTTTCCCCCCTGGTTTTTCTTTAAAGGCCCTAAAAATTTGCCGAAACATGGCATTATTTTCCCTACACACTCAAAACCCTTTTTTTAAGCAAGGGTTTGGGCCAAAATAAAGGGGACCCCGGGAAAAAGGTTTTAATGAAAATTTTGGCAGTAGAAAAGGGGTTGGGAAACGTTTCGTTAAACACAGATTTGGGTGGAAAATTTGACCAATTCCTTTTGTTTTCCCCCCAAAAAAGAAAAATACTAGGAGCAGTTTTTTTTTTGGAAAAAAGAAAATGCAAGGGGGTTTAAAAAAAAGCATAGTACAAATGCAGAGTTTCTTAGTGCCAGGGGCAAGCAAAAAATTTTTAATAATCTGTCCCTTTTTATTTTTTTTTCCCAAAAAATGGGCCCCTTTTGGTTATAAAAAAAAGCTGCCCAAGTTAAAGTAACTTATACTTTTTTAAAGTCAAAAGGGGTATTAAAAATACTGCTTCAAGGGGCATGAACCTGAAAGATGAATTTGTGAAATTTTTTGTGCATAGGCCCAGACCTTTTAGCCCTCACATTTTGCGTAGAATTTTTACCTTTTTTGCCCCCAAATACGCAAATACGCATTTGGAACCTCGCTCGCATTTCAAAATTTTTCCCCGGGTTCCGCATTTTGGAACTGAAGCATTTTGGGTGTTGCCGTTTTTTGAAAAACCTTAGCGCCATACAACACCCTGAAGTTTGCCTTCAGCTGGATCCCCGCCCCCCCTTGTTATTTTTACTTTTTTCCCCTTTACTCCCCCAATAATTTTAGGGGGCAGGTTAAAAAAAGGGTTTCGCTGAACGGTTACGGTGGTTTTCATTTTCGTTTTCAAAAATGGTTTGACAATAACGTCGAACCCCCCAAGCTAAAATTCCCCTTCCGATTTTTTTCCCCCAAAAAGAAGAAAAAAGGGTTCCCGGTTCAAACCTTTCTGTCTTCTTACCCTTTCAACGCAAACCCGTCCCTTGTTTTTTCCAAAAAGGGGGGAAAGCATTATGCCATTGCACATTGGGCGGGAAAAGATTTCTGATCAAACTTTGCCGGCTGTTTGACTGCCGGCTATCGAAAACCCAAACTAAAAGGACTTTAAAGGGTAAAGCAGGAAAGCATCATTTTTCTGGCTATTTTTTTGCAAAGCCTTCACCTTCGAGCGGGAATCTAGTCTAAATTCAAGATTTTATGAGAGGAGAAGCCATTTTGTCCCCATCTCGTGGTACAGAAAAATTGCCGCGCCCTGTGTGAAAAGATCGTTGGGGGGGCGGTAAAGGGCCCCATTTGTCGAACTCCCCTATCCCCAAAAGGGAGTCACTTTTTTTCTAAAAAAAGCCTGTCCAAAACAGTTCCCCCGTTTTAAACCAAGCAAACCGTGCCCAGCAGCTGCCCGCAAGGACAGAATCATGAAATTTGGAAAGGGCCCCTTGGGGGAAAGTGGAATAGGGCATTCAAGGACGGGCCGGGTGTGGGGGGCATTGTAACCATCCCTCATAGCATGCCCACTGTGAGCGCATCTTCCCCTGTGTGAGGAAAAACCGCAAGACCAGGAGCCACTTGGCAGACGGGGAAACCTGGAGAGCCCCTGGTCCCCAAGCAGGGGCCCCAGGGGCCTCAAGATGCTTTTTGAGGAGACATAAATACAGGGGGATCTTGCTGCACTGAAGAGTGTACAGCAAGAAACTAAACCCAGAAAACTACCTGTGAAATGTGAAAATAGGGGAAAATAATTGTGGTTTGAAAATTAACCCAAAACCCTGGTTAAGTGACAATATGTAAAAGGAGGACATGAATGGTAGTGTTAAAATGAATCAAAAGAAAATTCAATCAATGTTGGAAAATCAAACAGCTAACGGGTGGCTTATTTTATTTCTTTTTGCCCCAACGGCGTAAAAAACACACACACACCACACACCCATGTTTTAAAACGCAATCACACACACCCCAAAACACACCCAAAACAACACAGACACACACCCCCACAAAACACACAACACACACACCTTATTAGCATTTTTATTTAGATTAATGTGCATGTTAATTTTTTTTTAAAATAGAAATACTATCTTTGTTGCGAAAAAGTAAAAATAAAAACATTTGACATGGCTGATTTACACTTTTTGGTCATCTAAACTAAAATTTGGTTCAAAAAGGGGGGTAAACGGGCTTTTTATGGGGCATGGGTAGTTCCCATTTGGGCCCTTTGTTGGGGCGTTCCTTTTTTTGAGAAATGAAACCTGTGATAATTCTTGCCACAAATGTGGCTCTGATGCAAAAAATTCCCCAATTAAAACACACTGGTTTTCCCGGCCAGTGAAATCACAAAAAGGGAAAAAAATTTACCGGACACACTGATTTTCCTGTCCCCAAAATTACAATTACAACTGGGGAGCAGTGCATCCCCCCAAAAGGGCTTTGTTTTTTTCCCCCATGATCAATTTTTAAAAACAAAAATTTTCCCGGGAAATGCATCACGAAAAAAGGGGTTTCCCGTCTTACCCCGCCCATGTTTGAATTTTAAAAACGAAAATTTTCTGCTTTGGTTTTAGAACGTTCTGAACAAATAACACTTCCATTTGAGAATCTTCCAAATAAAAACCAAAAAGAGTCGACAAATAGCCCGGGGCTATCCAGTCTTTGATTGGACCATAAGTCCCGTTCGCTAAGGGGGAAAAGCAGGGAAAACCCCCGGGTGGGAAATTTTGGTTTTTTCAGAATCAAAATCCGAAAATTCAGCTTTTGGTTGTGGGTGTTTAACCCAGCAAAATGGAACAAAAGTTGAACATCTATAAATAGACCTTTGGAAAATTTTAAAGGGCTTTTTCGGGGACGTCCCAAAGTGTTCCTCACAGGGACAAGAAGGGCCCAGTTCTAAAAAATTTTCCGTCTTTGGGTTCCATCAGGTTTTCCGATAAACATTGTATGGCGATTAAAATTTTTGGTTACATCAAAAAATTATTTCAGCATTGAAGGAAATGGCTCGTTTAGAGGAAATTCTGTGATGATTTTTAAAAAGGGGAACCCATCCCCAAATAAACTTTCGCTGTTAAAATCCTGATGGGTGTAAGTCCTCACTTTTAAACTTATGTTAATTTTTTAAAAAAATGTTTTCTAATGTATTTTATCTTTTTTTAAAAACACCTTTTTCTCATGTATTTCTACCCCTTTTCTGTGCATTTTTGTGTGTGACCCAGCGAGAGGCATGCTCGTGTGGGTAGGGTGGTTTTTTTCACTACATTTTCAAAGCAGTTAAAAATTGGTGACCCCCAAATTTTTTTTTGGTGCCCCCCTTTAAAAATTTTTGAAAGTGTTTTTTTTTCGTACCAAGTCTGCCCCCCCTCTTTTTTTAGGAAATAATTATCACTGGTAGCATTCCAGGGTTACCCAAAAAAAACCCAAAAATCAAAAAAATTTTATAAGAAAAATTACAGAAAGGGGATTTTTTGGGTTGAATTATTTGTGTCGTTGTAAAAAGGCCCTCCCTTCCTTTGCTGTTTGAATTTGTGGAACAAAAAAGCCATAAACGGTTTTTGGGCCTTTTCGCCTTTGGGGAAGCAGGCGGCCATCCTGTCCATTTTTCATCCGTGGAGAGGGCTCATAAAGGGGTTCAGCCCAGTGCCCTTTCCCTTGGGTTTTTTTTGGCTTGTAAAACTTCGGGTTCTGTGAAATTTGGGAAATGTTTTTTTGAAAAAAAGGAAATAAAAAGTTTTGGATGGGGGAAAACGGGGAAAACTTAAATTTGACGTTTTTAAAAAATTAAACCTAATTTATTAAATAAAATTTAAATTTAAATTAAAAAAATTTTAATAAAATTAGCTGTTTTTAATTTAACTGTGACCCCTGCATGTTGGGGGGTTTTCATGTTGGAACAAGTCTTTACCATGGTGGATTGCCCCCAGGCCATGACCCCTTCATACACCCTTACGGAAATTTTGTGATTATCCATATAGAAAAGGAAAGGCCAGTATGTGCGCCCCGGGGAAACTGCACCTGTTTTATGCTGTGACAGGTAAAGGGTTTTTACTGGGAAAAACATTAACAAAGTTTTGCGCCCTGATAGCTTTTCTTTAGAAGAATCCCATTAGTCAAAAAGTCTGAAAACCAAATGAAAGCCAAAAAGGGGGGCCCCCCAAAAGTTCTGTTTTTTTATTTGAGAGAAAAATTTTCCCGCCCGAAATTTTTAAATCTTACTGTTTCCCGTTTTGTCGGGATTGCTTCCCCTATTTGGGAAATGTTGCTTCCCAAAAAATTTTTCAAATTTGGGCCCCAAAATCTTTCGGTTTTCTGAGTGAAAATTGTTTTTTTTGGTGTATGTGATTTTTTCAGTGTTTTTCGTGCCCCCCCAAAGAAAAAGTATATTGTGCGGGTTATGTGTCAAAAGAAGTGACTATTTTTCCTACCCCAATTTTCGCTGTTTTCCCTGAAACTGAATTGCCCCAAATTTAAATTTGACCTTTGGGGTTTGAGGAAATGATGGATACAGTTTGTTTTTGGGGGGGGGGGCAGCCAGTAACTTAGAATCCCTATATTTTTTGGTGTTCTTGCAAAAAGCACTGTCCTGTTTGGGTTAAAGGACGCCCTGTTGGGAAGTCCCATTGGTGCTATATCAAGGCCGATTGGTCTTTTGTATTGGGTTTTTTAAATCTTGTCTGTTCCTTCTTTTGCTGATTTTTCCCTTTGGGTTTTTTGATTGAAAAAAGTAATTTGCGGGACTCCTGTTGTCAGGTCATCATGATAAAACAGTGTTTTTCAGCATGCCCGGGATTAGTTGGGCAGGAAAAGACGCCTTTTTAAAAAACTGGTTGAGGGTTTTAAAGGCCCTTTTAAAGGGAAATTTTGTGATGTAGGCCATGATATAGACAAGCTTATGTCCGTATGTCCCGCTCCGAGAATGCACCTTTTTTATGCTGGACGGGGGTAAAGGGTTTAAGGTGCTCCAAAACAAAGATTTATTGTCTGAAAAGTTTTTGTAAAAAATACCATTAGCCCAAAAAGGTCTGCCCACCCAATGTATGCAATTTTACGGGCCCAACCAAGTTCTGTTTCTTTGGTTGAAAGAAATAATTTCAGAAAAAAATTTTTTTTAATAAAATTGCTTTTCCCCAAAAACCCCCGGGATTGTTTCCCCCTGCTTTTGAGGGACGCAGCCCAACTTGGGCAAAAATTGGGATTTAAAAGAATGTTGGGGGTTTGTTTTTCCCCCACTTGAAACTTTTTATGTAAATCAGAAAGGGATAAGTTTTCCCCAGTTGCTAGAAATGCACTTTTTGGGTTTGGGGAAAGGGGGGGAAATATTTGGGTTTTTTGGCCGAGTGTTTTGGGTCTGCTGTGCTTGCTATCCACAAGGGGAAAAACGGACTTTCCCCCCCAAAGGGTTTTAGTGCATTCGGGGAAAATGTTTGGGGAAAAGGGGGGGAGCAAGGGAGGGGGTTTGAAAAATGCGATCACATCAGATAGGGATGAAATTGAAGCCTGGCCTTTTTTGGGGAAAAGGGGGTTTGCAGTCCAATCACAATTAGTACATGTCCCAAACATGACAAGAAATAATTGTTTGCTTTCTTCTTCTTTTTTCTTCCAAAATACTGGTTCACTAAAAAAAGATTGGGTCACCAGGGGCCCATTTTTAAAAATTAAAAAAAAAATAAAAAAAAAAAAACAGTGCGACTCAAAATTTTGGCCCGGGGAGAAATTTTTGAAACAAGGGTCCACTCAAATTAAAGGAAAGAAAAAAAGCAAGGGCCCCAAATTCGGGCCCCGGGAAAAGAAAAATTTTTCGGGGAAAGAAAAAATAGAAAATGGAAATATGCAGATCAAAAAAAACTGTCGAATAAATTTGTCTCTTGAATGAGACCGCACCCTGGCAATCTTAAATGGCCCCCGGCCCGTGAGTTCCCAGCCGAACAGAACGGGATAAAAAAAAAGGTAAGTGGCTGTCAAAAATTTGATCCCGGAAATGGTATAAATTGCCCCCAAACCCTGGTGCTACTTTTATTCAAAAACTAGTTGTTTCCTTTGGGAATACAATTACTTTAGCTCTCCCTTTTTAAAAAAAGGTTAATTTTAAATAAAACCCTTTCCTCTTCAAAGGGGTTTCCATTCAAAATTTCCCTCATGTTTTTCCTTTTTCCCCCCTTTTCTCTTATGTGGTTCCCTGTTACGAACCGTTGCCCTTTTTAAATTTTAAAGGGTTATAAAATGCCCTTTTTGGGTTTGGTAAGGACCCCAAAAACTGAGAAACCATTTTCCCAATTTACTGGTCAAACCAGTTTTGTAGCATCTTTTTAACCCCTTTTGGGGGCGTCATTAAATTTTTCCTGTGTAAGAAAGTAAGATGTTATTTGCTTTTTTACAACTAAATTGTAATGTTTTTTCCCATTTGAGACAATATCTAAAATTTCACCCTAAATATTTTGAGCATTATTTTTTCTTTAAGAAAGAAATTATGGATAAAAAAATTGATCAAATTTAGTGAGCTTTTGGGTTAAATAAAACCAACATTTGGGGCACTTTTGAGGAGGGAAATTTTCCCAAATTTTCCAATTCTTTCCCCCCTTTTGTTAAAGCTTTTAGATTTCTTGTAAAATTGGGGTTTTCATTCTTGCTTCTGATTTTTTCTATATACTAAACGGTCATCTGCAAAAACCCTTTATAGTAGTTCCAGTTTCCTGACCCCAAACCCCCATTTTTTTCATTTTTTTTTTTGTAACACAGGGGGACCAAAAAATCTGAAGTCCGTTTTTTTAACAGTAGTGCTATCATGTTTAGTTCAGCAATTCGTACTTGAAGAAAGGGTTTCAGTTACTAAAAAACGGGTTGTTTTTTTTTTTTTTACTACCCTCACCCCCTTAGAAACCCTTTAAATTTTTTTAACCCCCCTTAAAAGATTTCGCTTTTCCCTTTTTATGTAGAAAAATTTTGTTTTTTGGAATCCATGGGAAATTTTTTTTTTTTTAAACTATCCCAATAGCAATTTTTCATATTTTACCCCCTTTGGACACATTTTTTAATTTTTCACTGCCCTCAAAACAATTTGTATTTCATTTCCCTTCAGATTTGTTTTGATTTTTTCCCCCCCAAAGAAATAAAATTTGGTTTTATTTATTCCACGAAGGAGAGCAGGGTTGTGGCGGGTAATTTTTTTTTGGTTTTAAAGTTATTCTGTAGTTAAAGGGGGAAAAGGGGAAATTTTCCCTATGTGTCCATTTTTTTGGGAAAACGCCCCCCCAAAGAAAAAAGGGGGGGACGCAAGAAACAGCAAAACCCTGGGCCTTCAGATGGGCCCTCCCCCTTTCACGCGCATGGTGACAGGCGGACATTGGAATCCGAATAAAACCAGCAACAATGCAGCAGGTCTGTTTGCCATGAATAGAGAATATTGAAAATGTAAAAGGGTTGCGTAAAAAAAGGGGGAAAAAAAAAATGGATACATTGTGCTTTTTTTTGAATTTTTGCTTGGGTTGTTTGAGGCCCACTGTCAAAAAGGGGGGAATGTTATACTTTCCCCTTCCCTCCAGATTCACTCTAAAATTTTTTTTTTCTACAATTTTTTAAAAAGGCTTTATGCTTTTTCATTTAACGTCAGTTTCCGTTTCCATGGTATTGTCAAAAAAAAAAAGAGAAAAAGGGTTTAGGGTTTTTCACCGCACTTAAAAGGGCAAAACGGGAGGGTTTCTTTTTCCCCGCATGTTAGGGGCGGGTGTTGCAGATTACTTAAAAAAAATTAGGGAAAAAAGAAGGCAAAAAGGTTACCCCAACATTTTCCTTTGTGCTGAGAAGGGGCCCAAAAAAATTCACCAACAAAATTGGGTCCTGGTTTGTTGTTTTCTCACAAAATTTTTCTTTGTTTTTGTAATTTGTTTTTTTTTCAAATATTTTGGTTTTTGTAGAGGTAGGAAAGAAAGGGTTTTGGGTGAACAGAAAAATTTTTTTTGGACAGTCCTTTTTTTTGTATAAAGAAAAAAAGTACTTCTGTAAAAATGAAAAAATTAACTTATCCAAAACGTTCTGTTTATTTCCCTGAAAGTGTATTCTACTTCGATGGCCATGGGAAAATTTTAATCATTTTAAAATTTTCTCTCTTAAAATTTGGGGAAAAAAAACATGTAGAAAACTAAAAGCAGGGTTTTTAGACAGAAAAAGAAATGGCAAAAACAAACTGGGGATGATCTTAAATGGGAATGTTGGGTTTTTTTTAAAAATTTAAAGAATTTTATAGAATGGTGAAATTGCTGGTATTCTAAGGGGTAAAAAAATGCATGAAATGGTGGCAGGTTTTAAAGTGAAGTGGCTGCAAAGGGCCCCAGGTTTGGGTTTATATTTTTACTAAGTCAACCATAGCATTCCACGGCAGTTATTGGCTCTGTGGCCGAAAATTTTTTTTTGGCTAATGCCGTTTAAAAAACCCTCACGGGATTTCCCCAAAACTTCCCCCAGGGGGAAGAAACCGGCGGGAAAATTCCTGTTTCCCCATTAAACCTCGGCCCCCCTGCCTAACAAGGACAAAGGTTTTTTTTTTCTCTGTCCCCGCCTTAACTTCTGTTTTTTGTAGAGATTGCTTGTGGCTTTCCTTTTTACTTGGGTCTGTTGTGGCTTTACGTTTTTTTTGACCATGGGTTTCCCTTGCCCCGTGAGGCTTTGGATTTGGGAAATTTTTTTCATTTTTTTAAAAGTGTTGGGAAACGGGGTCACAACTTTTTTTAACCCCCCTTGTTCTCCCTTCGTCCCTTTCCCCGCCCCGGGGTTTTTGGGAAAGCGTCACCCTTGTTGTAAGCGTCAGCCACTCTCTCGTTATTTTCTTCCCCCAATTTTCCAAAACCCATTTCCCTCGATCTGGGGCAAATTGGGTTTTTTCCCAAAAAGCCATCTCGGGCAAATTCCAAAATCGAGCGCCTGGCTTTTTGGCTGTGTCAGACCAAATTGACCCTAGGCCAAACACCAAGGGGTACATCAAAAGTGGTTTATGCTTGCAAAAGTTTTGTGGGGATTGTTTCAAATCGTGACAAATCCTAGAAAAAAATTATCAGTCCCCAAACCCCCAAGTCGGGAGTGGGTGCCCCTGTGGCGGGTAATCAAAAACGGGCCCCCAAAGTAATGTTCTCCCCCCCAGTGATGCATTGTGCCCCTAGTGTTTTAAATTTTTCGGCGTTCGGATGAAACCCCGGGTCTTTTACCAGGGTACGACAAACAAAACAAATTCACATCGACGGGTCGTTTTTCGGCCCTTTGTCGAGCCTCCTTTTTTATTCTCGCCAAAATTTTTCCCCCCGGGCCAACCCCCCCGGGTCGTTTCCCCGGTCTTCTTTCCCCTTCACTGCTATGGAGGGTTTTTCCCCCTTATTTTTTTCTCCCTTTTTCCTTTTCATCACTTCCCTGATGGCCCCTTGGGGGGATCGCTCGCTAAATTCGGGCGATCGGGGGTTTTTAAACCCCCATGCTTTCCCAAATTTGGATGGGGAAATGTTTTAAGAAAAAAGAGGGGAGAAGAAGAGTTAAACCCTTTTTAAACCCCCCCCGTCCATATTTAAGCCAATAACAACATTTTTATCCCAAAGTTCCCTTACGGGGGTTCCCCCCTTTCGGCCCCCCGTAATCCTTCGTGCGGGCTGTCGGGTTTTACTCTCGGGGCCAATTTTTCTCTTTCGATGGAAACCCAAACCCCTCACCGGTCCCAAACGAAAACCCCCCATCCCTTTGGTTTTTCCAAATACGATCCTTTCCTCCATATTGCCCCACCGCATGGGGGGCCCATTTTTGATCGAAAATTTCTTGCCCTTTCGGGGGTTTCCCCCGGCCCCAATAAATTTTTACCCCATATGGCACTCTTTTATCCTTTAATTTCAAAGGGAATCGATTTACCTTCGATTTTCTTGATCTGCCTTTTGGGGCACAAAGGGGTTATACCTTAAATTTTTCCCAGGTGATTGAGGGGTTTTTCATTCTTTACTACCCCTGGGGGCACATTGGTTTTGTACCTCCCTTTCATTAAATTTCGGTACACCAAAGGTATTTTATCTTGCGCCCCCGTGGCGTCACTCTCCCCGGGGATCGATCCCTTCCGGTCAATCGATCCCCATATTGGGGTTGTGCCACGACGGTTTGGGGTCCGCCCTAGGCCCCGGGGCCCCATTCACCCTTTTGGGGGGCGGTACCCGGGTTCCCCCCGGGGTAATTTCCTGTAACCTTTTTTATCATTATTACAGGGAGAGGAAGGGGGGTTTTTACGATTCTTGATCTTTCCAAAAATGTCACACTTTTGTTTCCCCCCTTAGTAAAAATTTTTCGTTTCCCCCTTTTTCATTTTCTCCGGTAGATAGGGGCTCTTAAAAGATCTCTTGATCTACCAAAGTGTGTACATTTATTACTACCCCCCTTTTTCCCTTACTACTGGTAGTTTTGGGGGTCTGACGATTCTTGATTCCCCAAAGTTTTGCACATTTAAAATTTCCACCCCATGTATCATTTTTACAATGTAGATCGGAGTCTCCTGGGGGGAAATTTGGGGGGAATAATTTTTCCCCAAACGCGATCCCTCGGTACTCTCGCGATTTTGTGCATTTTTTGCACAGCCTTTCCCCCTTTTTTTTCCCTCGGACTTTGGGTTTTTTCTCGCGAGTTGTGGGGCATGCCATTTCTGGCACTGTCTCCCTGCTCTTTGGGGGCCCGCTTAAGAACTATGCCCCGCATACCTGCTCCCGGGATTTCTTGCCCCCCCTTTGTTTTTTTTTCCCCGGCTGTTTAGAGCAAGGGACTTAGTTTTGAGTCGCAGGGGGAGTTTACAGTGCAGAGACCAAGTTGGAAGCAGGTGAGGAAAAGGAAAGTTTTTTTGCAGGCCCCTCCCCCCCCACCCGAAAACCGCCTGTATTCGGGGGCCCAAAGGAAAGGCCCCTTTTCATAGTGGTCTGGCGCCAAAGCTTTTGGCAAGGTTGGCGGCCCTTAAAAAGGGGCTGTAGGTTTGTTAAAAAGTTAAATTTTCCCTGAAAAAATGTAATATATCTGGGCCCCATTGAGATGATGAATTGGCGAAAATTCCCCAAAAATTCTTTTAATACCAAAAATCGACTGGGTTTATTTTCTTTTTGGAAAAAAAATAAAATGCCCCATTTAAAAGGGTTTGTACCAAGTGGTCAGGCAAAAATTTGAACAATGACAACAAACACAATAATTTTTGCAAAAATGACGTCCTCCCCTTTTTTGGGGGTTAAATTTTCCCCTAGTTTTAAGTAAATACCCAAGTTTGTTTCCTGCCCCCTGGGTCCCGACTACAGCCCAACAAAAAAAATTGGATTAAAATGTGTTAAAACCTTGTTTGTTTGGGCCCCTTTTAATAAAATGGGCTCAATAAGGACGGAAATGTAAAGTGTGTTTTCCCCGATTTCACATCGCCCGGGCGTTTGGCCCCCATTTTCCCCCCCTCGTCGGGCGTGTTTCCCCCCCATTTTGTCTTCTGGCCCGGGCCCCACCCTTTTGTACGGGTCTGCCTAGACGGGGTTTTGTGCTCAATACCTTTCTAGTAACAATTCCACTTTTGTGCTAAAAAAATTTTGTTCCCAGTACAAATTTTTTAAAACTATACGCTGATTTACGATTTATATTAAAATTTTCAGCATTCTCGCTGTTGGGGGCGTGTAGGGGGGGTTGGTTTTTCTGCGATTTCTGACTCCTTTTCACTAAAACCCCACGGCCCATCGAGATTAATTTACTTCTTCTCGATCGGAAAACCTTTTTTTCTCCCTTTTTTTGTGGGTGTCCCGGGGTTTTCTTTGCCACCTTTTCCCAAAAGGGAAGGACACCGTCGGGTCGGCCACTTCACCCACCAGAAATCGCTCCCTTCCCGGAAAAACCCCCCGGGGCGATTGAACCAGAGAAACCGTTCTCTTTGGGAAAAACGTACGGTCATGGGAGGGGGGAGATTTCTTTTCCGGGGGAGGGGGCGGTGACCATTCCCCCTCTTAAACCCTCCGGGCACACGATCGCTGCGCCCAAGGGTACTAGGTAAGGGCCCGAACATTTCTAAATGTCTCTCTTTTGACCCCCCCCAGAAAGTTAAGGGGAAAGGGTGCCCCCCAAAGGGGTGAAACCCAAGTCAAATTTCTCACTGAAAATTTTCCCTCCCCCCCCCCTCCATTGGCCCGGGTTGCCCCCTAAACCCCCCCCCGACGCGCGTGAGACTTTGTCCCATCATGCGTGTCTGCCCCCCCCTCGGCCCCCGGGGGAAACCCTTTCCCAGCCGCGGGCCAGCACGGGCGCGGGTTTTGGGATGGGGGTTTAAACCCCCCGCCACTCGCCCTTGGGTGGGCCCCTTTCCTTTCCCCCCGAATTGTTTCGTGGAACCCCAGCGCTCTCCCCCCGGGCAACAGGTTTCAGCCAAAAACCCGTGCTCGGGGGAGCGCCCTTTACTTTTCCCGGGGCGTATTATGCTACCCCCCCGGGGACGACCTGGCGGGGGTCCTTAAAACTGGGGGCGTGGTTAAGCCGCGCCAAGACCCCCGGGCGGTTAAAGAAAAAAGGGCCGTCGGGCCAAAACCCATCGCCCCCCCAAAAAAAAATTCCCCTTGGGGGACAGGACGTTGGGCCTTTGGGGGTCGGGCCCTTAAACGGCCCCCCCCCTTGGGGAACGTCCCGGGCCCTTCTTTGGGGGGAGGTCAAACCCGCGGGACAAGGGTAAAACCCGGCCCCTTTTTTCTGGGGGAAAAAGGGAAAACCGGTGCCCCAGGCCCGCCCAAAACCCCAATATGCGGGGAGGGGGGTTTAAAAAAACCCCCGCGTCCCCCCAAAAAACCACTAAGGCCCTCCCAGGCCCCCACCAAGGGACGTGTATGTGGCAGCGCACGTCCCCGGGCGGGTCGACAGGCCACGGCCCCTTTGATAAAACCCCCCCCCCCCCCCCCCCCGGTGTTTTAGGTTAACCCCGGGGCCCCGGGGAACTGCCCAACCCCCGGGGCCCCCAAAAGCCCCGCCTACCCCCCGGGGGCCCGGGGGTCTATGCCCCCCACAGAGACCGTGGGTTAATTCCCAAAAACGCAAAACACCAGCTCCACGGTTTAAAGTGGCACCCCCGCCCCATTTCCCCCTGGGGCGGGCCTGGTCTCCCCCCCTCGGGCGTTTTAACCCGGCAGGGCGGGGTCCCCCCAAACCAAAACCCGGCCCCCGATATAGAGCCACGAGGGGCCCGCCCCCCGCAATTCCCCCCCTTTTCCCAGCAAAGGGGGGGACCCACACGACCCCCGAAGTTCCTGACGAAATTCCCCCCAAACCCCGCCAGGAACAAAAACCAACCTGAGGTGAAAAAAAGAGGAAGAATACCCTTGCCCCATTGTACGATGTGCTCACCCTGGAACGGGGCCCCCCTGACCTTTGGTTTTTTTTGAGGGAGCCCCCCCCCTTGACCAAAGTCCCCCTTTTTTTCACTGTTTTCCCCCGAGCCCCCCCCCTGCCCCCGCGATCTAAAAAACCCCGGTTTATGCCCCCAGTCCCCCACCTCCATCTGGGAAAGGGCCCGGGAACTCGCCCCGGGGTGCGCAAGCCGGGGAGGGCGGCGCCGTCCCAGTGTCAGGGAAACCCCGGCCCGAGACACACCCGGAAGGGACCCTCTTTGTTTTTGGGACCCCATTTTTTGGACACCTGGGAACCCGGGGTCCCCCGCCCTCACCCTTTTAGCGGGGGCGGAAGCGCAACCCGGGGGGCCAAAATTTTTTAATGCCCGTTGGTACTAGGTAGCCTGCTGGAAAGGTTTTTTTTCGCTCCCTGGCGCTTAAGGGACGCCCCCCAAGCGCCCCAATAACCCCCCTTTGGGGCCGGGAAAACGAAACAACCTACCAGAATTTTCGGGGCGGGGCCCAAAGACAAGTCCCCCCAAAATTGGGGGGGGAGTCGCCCAGGGAAAAAATCCTCCTTATACCCCCTCTCAAAAAGACGACCCACTTTTTCGCCCGGCAAAAACCCGGGGTTTTCAGAAAATCGGGGGAAACGGTCGTTTCTTAACACTGGAAAAAATTTTTCGTAATGGGGGTTTGAAAAACGGCCCCCGCGTAGCAGAGAACTCGCCTTGAAGTATTGGGTTTTCCCCAAAGGTTTTTCCCAGGTTTTTTTAGTCTCTTTTGCCCTGAAGACCCAAAACTTCCCTCCCCCATTTTTCCCCCTGGTTCTCAGGCAAAACGGGGGATGTCAGGAAAATGTGCGTTTTTAGGACTTGGGGTCAAGGTTAAACAATACCTTGTTAGGATCCCCAAAAAATTTTGTTCATGTTCTTTTGTGGAAAGATCGCCCCATTTGCCATCTATGGGCTCACAAACCAAAACACTTATGCTGGGCTAAAAGGCCCCAAAAAAAAAGCGCCCCAAGGACCGTTCTTAAAAAACCCCCTGTTCGTTTTTTCCTGTCTTTAAAAGGGCGGGGTAGGAAAGTGGCACTATTCAACCTTACCCCTCCCCCCCCATCTGGGCGCCCCTTTTTAGAACCCTTTATACCCGGGAGTGCGGGACTCACGTGAGCGACGGGCAAAGGGTCCCCCCCCCCGCTTTCCCAACCCCCCGGTCTCGCAAACCCATTTTTCTCCCGCCCGCGGTAGCCTTCCCCCCTTTCCCCTGCTTCCAACTCCAATCCCCGCAAACCCATTTTTCTTTCCGCCCCGGACAACACCCTTTGGTTTCCTTGTTGTGTCCCAAAAACAAAACCCAAAAAAGGGGGGGGGGGGGGGGGGGCTCCTTCCCCCCGCCCTCTCCCCCCGAATAGGGCCCCTCCCACTGTTGCCGTGGGGAAAATTTCCCCCCCCCGCGCGCACACAAAGCGGGGTTCCCCCTCACTGAGGAAGGGAAAACCCCAGGGCTAACCCTCAGCCCCGGGAGAACAGTGTTCAGGCCCCGAGTTTGTTACCCTCCCCCGGTTCGCCCCATAACATAAAGCCCTTTTCCCCCCATTCGCAGTCCCCCCGGGTGACCCTTTTTCCCAAGGGGGGAGATGGCCTTCGGCTCGTCCCCTTTTTTCCCCCATTGGGCCCCCCAATTTTAGATAAGGTTTCCCATCTTCCTATCTTCTTCGTTAGGTCTCAGCGGGTCCATTCGGGGCTATGGGAAACCCCTGCCCCAGGGCTTTCCCCCCGTCCTAAACGATTGCTTCCAAGATGGGAAACGGCCTTCGGGCCCCGGCTTAAGGGTTCCCCCTCTTATATCCCCGGGCCCCTGAGGGGGGAGGGCGCTGGCCCCCTTGCCCCGGGGTTCGCCCCTTGTCCCCCTTTTCACCCAAAATCCTTTAGGGGACCCCCCGGGGTGGAAAATCCCCTTTATAAGCCTTTTTTTAGGGGTGTCCCCCAGACAAGGGGTATGGTCTAGGGACTTCTTTTCGGGTAACCGCCCTTCTTTTCCCCTGCTAACCCCAAGAACCCTTTGGCACTTTGCCCTCCCCCGATTCCTTTTAATTTGCCCATGGTTTACATGGTAAAAATATATGACCCCAAAAAGGGGAGTTTGGTTTTAATTTTTTATAAAATTTAAAAAATTTTTTTTAAATTTTAAAAAAAATAAAATATTTTTTTATTTTTTAAAAAAAAAAAATTTAAAATTTTTTAAAAATTTAAATAAAATTTTATTTAAAATTAAAAAAATTTGAAAAATATAAAAATTAATTTATTTAAATTTTAATAAAATTAAAAAATAATTTTAAAAAAATTTTTTTAAAAAAATTAAAAAAATTTTTATTTAAAAAAATGGGGTTTATAAAAAAAAATTTTTAAAAATATTAAAAAAAATAATAATTTTTTAAAAAATATAAAATAAAAATTTAAATTAAAATTATTTTTTTTTATATTGTAAAAATTAAAAAAAAAAATTTTTTTTAATTTTAAAAAAAATAAAATTTAAAATTAATGGAAAATTTTTATTTAAAATTTTTAAATATTTTTAAAATTTTTATGTTTAAAATAATTAAAAAATTACCTTTTAAAATTTTTTAAAAAAATTAAAAATTATAATAAATTTTAAAAAATTTAAAATTAAATTTAAAATTTTTTAAAAATTTTTTAAAAAAATTAAATTTTTAAAAAATTTTTTAAAACGGATTAATTAAAATTTTTGGAAAAAAAAAAAATATAATTTATTTTAAAATTTTTTTTAAAAATTAAAAATTTTAGGAAAAATTTTAAAAAAAAATAAATTAAATAAAATTAATTTATTAAAAATTTTTATTTTTAATTAAAAATTATTTTGGTAAAATTTTTTAAAATTTAAAAAAAAATTAACAATAAAATAATTTAAATTTTTAAAAAAAAAAAAAAAATAATTATATTTTAAAAAATTAAAAAATGAATTTAAAACTTTGATTAATTTAAAATTTTTGATTTTTCCAAAAATTTTAATTTTTAATTTTTTTTTAAAATTTTAATGTAAAAAATTAAAAAAAAAATTTAAATTTTTGATTTTTAATTTTTTTTTAAAAAATTTTTTTTAAAAAAAAAAAATTTTTTTTTTTTTAAATTTAAAAATTTTTTTTTTTAACAATAAAAAAATTTTTAAAATTATAATTTTTTTAAAACCTTTTTTTTAAAAAAAATTTAAAAATTTTAAAAAACAAATTTTAAAAACCCCCCTGGGTTTTCCCTGGGTTTTTTAGTCATTTCGATGAAGAATACCCTTGTTGCGTATTTTTCTGCGGGTTATTTGGCTGGCCCCGTTGGGTGAGGAACAGGGGTTTTTCCCTTTTCTTCCCCTGGGGAAATGTCCCTCATTGGGCCTTTTTAAACCCTTGCCAACAAAAATTGGGTTTTTTTAAAAGGGGGGTTTAATTGGGGGTTTTTTATTTTGACAAAAGATCAGGAAAAAAGGGGTTCTTTTAATATTTTTTTGGTAAAATTATTTCTGTCAACTTCCCGAAAGGGCTGGGTTCCAAGGGGCAACCTGAACCAAAAGCCAAAAAAACAACATTGGGCAACCCTTCCCCCCCCCCCCCCCCCCCCCCCACCCCCCCCCCCAAACCCCCCCCCCCCCAAAACCCCCCCCCCCCCAAACCCCCTTTTTCTTTTGGTTTGGGCTTTTCTTCCCCCCGTTAAAATCACCCTTTTTTAAACAAATTCAAATGGCCCCTCCCCCTTTTCCCATATAAAGGCCCAAAAACTTAATATTAAAAAATTTTAGGTTGGGTAATAATCAAATTAAACCAAATTGGTAACGTCCTTTCCCCTGGAAAAGAAAGAGGGGAAAGAAAGACAGGAAAAACAGGACAAAAAGGAAATCCCTTTTGGGGGGGGAATTCTGGTTGGATGAATTCACGAAGGGAAAAAAAGATAAAGGTTTTAACGATTTTTTTCCTTTATGGCTTTCCCCCCCTCCCAAAAAAAAATTGGTCGTTTTAAAAGCTGATTTTTGGGTTGGAATTAGTTTAATTAAAATTTTTTTAAATAAATTTTTTTAAAAAAAAGTTCGGTTTTAAATAAAAAACAAAAAACAAAACCGGGGTTTGGGAAATTTTTTGAAAGGCAACTAGGTTTTTAAAAATCTGAGGGATTTTCACTAAAAATTTTTAAACCCTTCACCCTTTCCCTTTTTGGGTTTTTTTTTTTAAGAAAGTTTTAATCAAAAGGGGGGTTTTGGGTTGCAAAAAGGGTTTTTTTGTTCTTTGTTTTTTTTTTTAAAGAAAATTTTTGCAAGGTTTTAATTTATAGCAAAAAGCTTTAAGTTTGTAATTTAAGAATTCGCGTTCCCCCTGTTGATGTTTTATTCAAAGTTTTAAATTTTTTAGGGAAAAGGGGGGAAATTTTTTTCTACTATTTGGGGGGATTAATTTGTGAGGGGAGTTTTTAGGCCATTGCCGTTTTTGGGAAAGTGGTCAAAACTTTTACCCTTTTCAAAAAACCTTTTTGTTTTTTTGGGGCAATTAAATTTTTTTCAAGGAAGGTTGTTTTGGGGAAAAAATAAAATTTTTAATTTTTTAAAAATCAAAAAATTTAAAATTCCCAATAAAAAACTTTTATTTTTAGAAATCAAAAGGGGAATGAAAATTTTTTAAGGGAATATCCCTTATTAAATTTTCCCCCCCCCCCCTTTCTTCCCTTTGGTTTTTTTCCTTTTAAATTTTTTTGGATTCCCCGTGTCCCCCCTTTAATAATTCAGAGTGAAAAAAAAAAAGGCGTGAGTTCCACAGCTTACAGAACGGGATAAAAGAATGTAAGTGGCTGTCAATATTGATGCGGTATGGTTACATTGACCGCATTGGTGCTACTTTATCAATACTAGTTGTTCCATTGGAATATCATTACTTTAGCTCTGCCTTTGAAAAAGGTTAAGTTTAATAAAGCTCTTCTCTTTCTAAGGGTTTCCATTCTAATTTCCTCATGTTCTTCCTAGTATTCCCCTTTTCTCTGATGTGGTTCCCTGTTACGAACCGTTGCTGCTCTCTTCTGATCTTTCAAGGTTATCAATGTCCTTTAGGATGGTAAGGATCCCAAACTGAGCAACCATATTCCAGTATGGTCTAACCAGTGTTTTGTAGCAGTCGTCTTTAACTTTGGGGGCAGTCATTGATATTCCTGTGTAAGAAGCTAAGATGTTATTTGCTTTCTTACATACTAAATTGTAATGTTCTTTCCATTTGAGACGACTATCTATAATCACGCCTAAATATTTTGCAGCATTAGTTTCTTTAAGAATAGTATTATGGATAGATAATCTGATCTAATTAGTGAGCGTTTGTTACATATACGCAACACTTGGCACTTTTGAGGATGAAATTTCCATTTTCCAAGTTCTTTCCCACTCTTGTAAAGCGTGTAGATCTTCTTGTAGAATGCGTGTATCATTCTTGCTTCTGATTGTTCTATATACTAAACTGTCATCTGCAAAAAGCCTTTATAGTAGTTCCAGCTATCCTGACACCTACCTCATGTTTTACAGTTTTTTTGTAGAACACAGTAGACCAGAAATCTGAAGTCCGATTTTTACAGTAGTGCTATCATGTTTAGTTCAGCAATTCGTGACTTGAAGAAATGGTACAGTTACTGAAAACTGGTTGTTGTTTTTTTTTATATCTCACTCCTTAGTATACGTTTGATGTTTTAATCCCCTTAGAATAGATTTCGCTATTCCACTTTATGTAGAATAATTTTGTTATTTGATATCCATAGAATTTTTTTATTTCACTATCCCAATAGCAACTTTTTCATATTTTACTCCTCTTTGGACACATCTTTATATTTCACTGCCCTCAGAACAACGTTTGTATTTCAGTCCTCTTCAGATTTGTTTTGATATTCCACTCCAAGATAATGAATTGTTATATTTCACTTCCACAGAAGGAGAGCATGTTGTCGTCAGGTAATGTTTTGTTGTTAAAGTTATTCTGTAGTTCAAGCGGAGTGGATTTCCCTATGTGTCCATTTCTTTAGGAACAGCTGGCCAAGAAAAGGAAGAGGAGACGACAAGTACAGCAGAGCTGGGCCTTCAGATGGGTCTGCCCATCACGACGCACTGGTGACAGGCGGACATTGGAATCCGAAGTCAACCAGCAACATATGCAGCAGGTCTGTTTGCCATGAGATAGAGAAGTATGTGTAATGTGAAAGGTTGCGTGAAAAAAAGGAAAAAAATGGATACATTGTGCTTTTCTTGAATATTGCTTAGGTTGTTGTGAGATCATCTGTCAGTAGGTGGAATGTTATACTTTACCTTCCTCCAGATTCACTCTACAATTTTTTTTTTCTACAATTTTTTAAGAAAGGCTTTATGCAGATCATTTAACGTCATGTTTCTCGATCTCATGGTATTGTCAAAAAGAGAGAGAAAGGTATGGTTTCAGCCAGCACTTACAAGTGGCTAAACAGGATGTTTCTTGTTCCCTGCATGTTAGGGGCAGTGTTGCAGATCTACTTAAATAAATTACGGAAAAAGAAGAGCTAAAAGGTTACACAATCATGTTCCTTGTGCTGAGAACGGGACAAAACTAATTCACCAACATAAATTGGCGTCCTGGTGTGTTGTTTTCTCACATAATTTTTCTTTGATTTTGTAATTTGTTTTTACAATATTTTGGTTTTTGTAGAGGTAGGATGAGTAGGATTTAGGGTGAACAGAAATCTTATTTTGGACAGTCTTTATTGTATAAAGAACGATGTACATTCTGTAAAATGCAAATAAATTAACTTCATCAATCGTTCTGTTTATTTCCCTGAAAGTGTATTCTACTTCGATGTCCATGGAAATTGTAATCATATATTATGCTCTCTTAAAATTTGGAGAAAACATGTAGAAACTGATAAAAGCAGTTGAGAGCAGAAAAAGAAATGGCACAACATCTGTGTAGTGATCTTAAATGTAATGTTGGTTTTTAAGAATTTAAAGACATGTTGATAGACTGGTGAAAGCTGCTGGATATTCTAATGTGTAACATGCATGAAGTGGTGGTCAGGTTAATGTGAAGTGGCTGCATGGGCCTCATGTGTTTGGCGTCATATACTTTACTAGTCAGACCATAGCATTCCACGGCAGTTAGTTGGCTCTGCATGGCCGAGATTTTTTGTGGCTAATGCAGTAATAAGACCGTCACGTGACGTCCACACTACTTCCGCCAGGGAAGAAACCGGCGTAAACTTCCTGTTCCTCATTAAACCTCGGCCTCCTGCCTAACAAGGACAGGTTTTTTTTGCTCTGTCTCGCCTTACTTCTGTTTTTTGTAGAGATTGCTTGTGTGCTTGCCTTCTTTACTTGCTCTGTTGTGGCTTACGTTCGACCATGGGTACCATTGCCGCGTGAGGCTTATGGATGGCATTTTATTTCATTTTATTCACGCTGTAGGCGGACGGCTCACAACTTCTCTTCACCCCATTGTTCTCCATTCGTCCCTTACTCGCCGGGTTTGGGAACGCGTCACCCTTGTAGTAACGCGTCAGCCACTCTCTCGTTATTTTCTTCCCATTTCCACCGATTTCCATCGATCTCGGCGCATTGTTTATTCCCAATAGCCATCTCGGTCATTCACATCGACGCGCCTTGGCTTAGGCTGTGTCAGACCAATTGACATAGGCCAGAACACCAAGGCTACATCAAAATGTTGTTATGCTCTGCATAGTTATGTGGGGATTGTCTTCAGTCGTGACAAGCTCCTAGCATAACATTATCAGTCTCCCAAATCCCCCGAAGTCGGAGTGTGGCTGCCCATGTGGCGGGTAATCAAAAACGGTCACACACGTAATGTTCTCATCCCCAGTGATGCATTTGTGCCATAGTGTTCAAATACTTCGGCTGTTCGGATGATCCCTGGGTCTTTTAGCCAGGGTACGACAACAACAACAACATTCACATCGACGATCGATCTTCGTCGGTCGCTCGAGCCTCCATCTTTATTCTCGCCATTTCGGCCAACCCCTGCGTGGTCGTCCTCGGTCTTCGTACCGCTTCACTGCTATGGAGGTTTTCCTCCTCTATTATTTTCTCCTTCTTTTCCTTGCATCACTTCTCCTGATCGTCTTCGTCGATCGCTCGTCTAGTACGGTCGATCGGGTTTGTACCCACAGTGCTACCATCAAATTAGGATGGCGGACATGTTTTAAGAAAGAAGAGGAGGAAGAAGAAGAGTTCACCTTTCAATCTCCCGTCGATCATTTAAGCCAATAAACAACATTTGTTATCCTAACGTTCCCTCTACGGAGTCTCCTTTCGGCCCCTCGTAATACCTTCAGTGCGTCTGTCGATTTACTCTCGCGCCATTGCTTCTCTTTCGATGGACCAAACCCTCACCGGTCAATCGACCGCCATCTTGGATTTTCCACTACGATCGGCTTCTCCTCCATATTGCCTCACCATGGTGCCCATTTTCGATCGCACATGCTTGCCGGTACGGGGATTTCCCCAGGCCACATCTATTGTACCCTATATGGCACTCTATTATCCTTACTACAGGTAGATCGAGTGACTTACGATCTCTTGATCTGCCTACTGGTGCACAAGTGCGTTAGTACCTAATTTATCACAGGTAGATTGAGGGTCTTTACGATCTCTTCATCTACCAACTGGTGCACATTGATTAGTACCTCCTTTGCATTATTACAGGTACACCAGAGGTATTTACTCTTGCGCGCCAGTGCGCGTCACTCTCGGCGATCGATCCCTTCCGGTCAATCGATCCGCCATATTGGATTGTGCCACGACGGTTTGGCGTGTCCGCATATTGCCTGGCCGCATTCACCTTGTGTGGCGGTACCCGGCTTCCCGGGCGTAATTTCCTGTACCTTCTTTATCATTATTACAGGTAGAGAGAGTGTCTTACGATCTCTTGATCTACCAACATGTGCACACTTATTAGTACCCCATTAGTAACATTTATCTGTTCCCCATTTATCATTACTCCTGGTAGATCAGGTGTCTCTACGATCTCTTGATCTACCAACGTGTGTACATTTATTACTACCCCCATTTATCATTACTACTGGTAGATTGGGTGTCTCGACGATCTCTTGATCTACCAACGTGTGCACATTTATTACTACCCCATGTATCATTATTACAATGTAGATCGAGAGTCTCCTGGTGGGATTGGATTGAATAATTTCTCTCCTTTCGCGATCGTCGGTACTCTCGCGATTTTGTGCATTTTTCGCACAGCTCTCCCTTTTCTTTCCCTCGCGACTTTGTTTACTTCTCGCGAGTTGTGGTCAGTGCCATTTCTGGCACTGTCTCCGTGCTCTGTGCCCAGCTGTACGCAACTATGTCCTCGACATACCTGCTCGGTATTTCTCTGCACACGCCCTTTGTTTATTTTCCACGGCTGTTCAGAGCAAGTACTTAGTTTTGAGTCGCAGGGGAGTTTACAGCTGCAGAGACCAAGCTGTGAATGCAGGTGAGGAAAGGAATGTTTTCTGCAGGCCGCTCCCCACCAGCCAGCTAACCGCACTGTATTCGGCCAACTGAATGTCATCTGTGCATAGCTGGTCTGGCAGCAATGCGTTCGGCAAGGTTGGCGGCCATTACAAATGGGGCTGTAGGTTTGATAATTAGTTATTGTCATGAAAAATGTAATATATCTGCACTATTGAGATGACTGAATTGGCGAATTCCCAACAATTCTTTTAATACCAAACTCGACTGGGTTTATTTTCTTGTAGATAAACATAGATGCCGCATGAAAGCTTGTACGCAAGTGGTCAGGCAATATTAGAACAATGACAACAAACACAATATTGTGCAAAAATGACGTCTCACTTTCTGGGAAGTTAATTTTCCATAGTTAAGTAGTACACAAGTTTGATACATGCCTCTGCTCAGACTACAGCAACAAAAATATTGGATTACAAATGTGTAAAGCCTTGTTTGTTTGCCCTTTCACTAAGTGTCTCAATAAGGACGGAAATGTAAAGCTGTGTTTCCACGATCGTACACTCGCCGGTCGTCGGCCGCCATTTTCTCCCTCGTCGGTCGTGTTTCCCACCATTTTGTCTTCTGGCCGGCCCGTACTTGTACTGGGTCTGCCTAGACGGTTTAGTGCTCAATACCTTCGTACTAGTACACAATATCCACTTTAGTGCTAGAAATTTTGTCTAGTACAAGTTCGTAATACTATACGCTGATCACGATTGATATCTAACATTACTCAGCATTCTCGCTGTTGTGGCGTGTACGGGTAGTTCGAGTTTTTCTGTCGATTTCTCGACTCCTTTACACTACACCACACGGCCGATCGAGATTAATTTACTTCTTCTCGATCGACCATTTTGTCTCCTCTTTGTGATCGTGTGCTCCGGGTTTGCTCTGCCACCATTGCCCAACATGGTGAAGGACACCGTCGGGTCGAGCCACTTCACCACTCAGAAGTCGCTCACATTCCCGGAGAACCGCGGGTCGATTCCGATCCAGAGCAATCCGTTCTCATGGAAGAACGTACGGTCATGGTAGCTGGAGATGACTTTTCCGGGAGGGGACGCGTGACCATTCCTCCTCTACCCGCCCGGACACACGATCGCTGCGTCCGAAGGCTACTAAGGTAAGCGGCCGACATTTCTAAATGTCTCTCTTTTGACCTGCCCAGAAAGTCTAAGGGCAAGGCTGCCCTCAAAGGGCTGATCCAAGTCAAATCTTCTCACTGAAATTCTCCCTCCCCCCGTCTCCATTGGCCGGCTTGCCTCTAGCCTCCCGACGCGCAGTGAGACTTCTGTCTATCATGCTGTGTCATGCGACCCTCGGCCCCTGGGGAACCTTGCCGAGCCGCGGACCAGCACGGGCGACGGGTCTGGGATGGAATCACCACCCGCCACTCGCCTTGATGAGCCACGTTTCACTTTTCCCCCCGAACTTGATACGTGGACTCACAGCGCTCTGCCCCACCGGGCACAGGTGCAGCCACACCTGTGCTCGAGGAGCGCCATGACTCCGGAAGCAGTATTATGCTCACCCCGTCGCACGACCTCGGCGGTGTCCATAATCTGGGCGCGTGGTTAAGCCGCGCCAAGAGCCCGGTCGTGTCCATGCACAAGGGCCGTCGACCAACCCCGATCGACCGCCACATATTCCCCTAGGGGTACAGGACGTTGGGCCATGGGGAGTCGACTTAATCGGCTTCCCACTTGGGCAACGTCCACGGTCCGTTCTTCTGGGGGGAGGATCAACCAGCGGGACAAGGGTAACCTGACTTTTTCTCTGGGGAAGGAACACGGTGCGCAGCCAGCCCAATCCACACATATGCGGGTAGGAGGCTCAACTACCGCGTCCTCCAACCACCACTAAGGCCCTCCCAGGCCACACCAAGGACGTGTATGTGGCAGCGCACGTCCCTGGGCGGGTACGACAGGCCACGGCCCCTCGATACCCCCCCCCCCCCCTCCCCCTGGTGTTTCAGGTTACCCGGGTCCTCGGGGACATCGTGCCCATACCCAGGGCCGCCACAGCCCGCCTACCTCCCCGGGGACCGGTGGCTCTATGCCCCCGACAGAGACCAGTGGCTTAATTCCAACACGCAACACGACCAGCTCCACGGTTGAATGTGGCACCAGCCTCATCCACCTGGGTCGACCTCGGTCTCCCACCTCGGGCGCTGTCGATCGGCAGGACGGGCTCCCCCAACCTAGCTGGCCGCCGATCATAGAGCCACGAGGGACCCGCCTCGCATTCCCCACTACCAGCTAGGGCGGGACCCACACGCACCCCTGAAGTTGCCTCCTGACGAAGATTCCACCCAACCCTGCCAGGAACAAGACCACCTGAGGCTGAAGATGAGGAAGAACTACCTTCTCCTCATTGTACGATGTGCTCACCCTGGAACGGTGCTCCCTGACCTGGTTGTGAGGGAGCCCCACCTCTGACAATGTCCTTTCTTTCACTGTTATCACCGAGCCGCCCCCTGCCCAGCGATCTAAACCCAGGATCATCGCCCCACAGTCCTCACCTCCATCTGGGAAGGTCCGGCAACTCGCACCAGGGGTGCGCAAGCCGGAGGAGGACGGCGCAGTCCCAGTGTCATCGGACCCTGGCTCCGAGACACACCAGGAGACGGACTCTCTCTTGTTCAGCGACCCATTTATGCGACACCTGGTCAACAGGATCTCGCATCACCTTTCAGCTGCGGCGGACAGCGCAACCAGGAGCCACTTTAACTGCCTGTTGGTAGCTAGAGTAGCCGTGCTGGCACGGTCCTCTCGCTCCCTGGCGCTTAAGGCACTGCCGCCAAGCGCCCTAATATCCCCTCTAGGCCGAAAGCGAAACAATCCTACCAGAATATTTCGGTTCGGCCAGCAGACACAGTCCCTAAGATGACTGGGGGAGGTCGCCCATGGGAAACTCCATCCTTATACTCCCATCTCAACAGACGCTACTACTTCTCGCCTGGCAAGACCGGGGTTACAGAAAATCTGGGAAGCGGTCGTACTTAACACTGAAATATGTTCGTAATGGGTTCTGACAAACGGCCCTAGCGTAGCAGACGACACTCGCCTTGAAGTATTGATTTTCCAAGGTCTCGTCCTAGTTTTGTATAGTCTCGTTTCGCGTGAAGACGCGATACTTACATCCACCATTTTCCCGTCGGTGCTCAGGCAATCGACATGGTCAGGAAAGTGTGCGTTTCAGGATCTTGGGGTCAAGGTAAGCATACTCGTTGTTAGGATCCCCAAAACATTATGTTCTATGTTCTGTGTGCGAAAGATCGCCTCATTTGCCATTATGGGCTCACAAACCACACACTTATGCTGACTATGGCCACAAAAAAAAGCGCATGGCTCAGTTCTTAAATACACGCTCGTTCGTGTTCCTGTCTTTACAAGCGGACGGGTAGGAAGAGTGGCACTAGTTCAACCTCTACACTCCCCCTCCATCTCGGGCTGTCCCCTTTGAGAACCCTCATACCTCGGGAGTGCGCGACTCACAGTGAGCGACGGGCAGGCTCCCCTCCCCCGCTTCCAACCCAGGTCTCGCACCGACTTGTTCTCCGCCCGCGGTAGCCTCTCCTCCTTTCCCCTGCTTCCAACTCCAAGTCTCGCACCGACTTGTTCTCCTGCCCACGGACAACACTTCGGTGCCTTGTTGTGTCAACAACAACCAAAAAAAGGGGGTGGGGGAAGGGGGCTCGCTCCCTCAGCCTCTCCCCCCGAATAGAGGCCCCTCTCCACTGTTGCCGTGCGGGAATTCACCCTCTGCGCGACACACATAGCGGGTTCCTCCTCACTGAGTGAAGGGACCTCAGCAGGCTAACCCTCAGCCCAGTGGAGAACAGTGTTCAGGCCCAGAGTCGCTCACCCTCCTGGTCTGGCCTCATAACATACGCCTTCCCTCCATTCGCAGTCCCCACAGGGTGAGCCCTTTTCCAAGGGAGAGATGGCCTTCTGGCTCGTCTCTTTTCCTCCATCTGGCCTTCAATTTTCAGATAGGTAGTTCCTATCTCTCCTATCTTCTTCGTTAGGCTCTCAGCTGCTCCATTCGGGGCTACTGGGAACCCGTGCCCCAGGCGCTCCTCCCAGTCCTATCTAGATGCTTCCAAGATGGGCAGATCGGCCTACGCCCTGGCGTATAAGGATCTCCCCGTCTTATCCCTGGGCCCATGAGGGCAGGGCGCTGGCCACTTGCACAGCGATTCAGCGCTCTGTCCTCTTGCACCACATCCTTGAGCAGCCCACTGGCATCCGGAAAATCCCTTCATAAGCCTTTATTTTAGGGGTGTCCGCATGACCAGGCTGATGGTCTAGGGACTTCTTTTGCGGCTAACGCAGCCATATCTATTCCTCTGCTAACCCCAAGAACCATTAGGGCACTAAGCCCTCCTCCGATTCCTTTGAATTCTGCTATGGTCTGACATGGTAAAGTATATGACGCCAAAATGGGGAGTTTGTATTATACTCCCTGTTTGGCTAGTATACTTACCATGTCAGCTCTAATGCCCACCCTAACTTCCCCGCTAGCGCTATGGTTCTCGGGGTTACCTTGCGCTATAGGCCTCGTTGAATGAGGAACAGGAAGTTTACACCGGTTTCTTCCCTGGGAAGTAGTGTGGACGTACGTGTGGTCTTATTACTGCAATTAGCCACAAAAAAATCTCGGCCTGCAGAGCCAACTAACTGCCGTGGAATGTTATGGTCTGACATGGTAAGTATACTAGCCAAACAGGGAGTATAATACAAACTCCCCATTTTTGTGCATAACAGAGTGTATACTGTGTGCACAGCTGATGGACATGGGCTTCTCCAGGGCGCCATGCCATCGACGCATTGTGAACACAACAACATTGGAACAAGCTACGGACTACATTCTGTCACCACCCCACCAGCCCTGGTGAAAGTGACGCCTCAAGGTAAGGCTCCAGCTCTGAGAAGACTTCATTTTTTTGGTATCAGTTGTGTAAAGTGTGAAAAATTCGTCTTTGCTTAACCCCTATGTAAGGGATACACTAAACGCATTAATCATTGCAACTGGCAGGACTCTTGGTCTGATATAAAGAGTCAAACACTGATATTCACAAATGTTTTTTTACTGCTTGGGTACTACTATTCAAATAAGAAGCACAAATTGTGTAAGCTGTCTGTGTCACTGGAACCATTAGATTCAGTAAGATTTTGATGTAAAGTTACCAGATTTCATGTGAAAATCAGTTTAACAACGGCAAATGCAAAGTTTTGGTGAGCAATTCTAGTCGCAGTATCAGCATGAATTCACAGAAGTGTTTGGAAAAAATAACAGATAATGAAGTTTTTAGCGATTTTGTTCCAATTCCAATATAGGAATAAATGATGTCCCTCCTCCAAAAAAATAATTGGAAATCGACATCAAAGATTGCTGACTTGATCCAATTGTGACCTCAGTTGCAAAATTCAAAGTTGTTGATTGAAAGTACATTGATTTGAAAATAGAATGCAGACCAATAAAGACTAATAATATAAAAAACACACACACACACACACACAAGAGGGTCAGATTATAGTTTTAGAATGGACATTACAGTAGAAGTTTGATAACAGTGTCTGCAGTTAGTTCTGACAAATTTGAATCCATTGGCAGGCTACTTAATCCTTTTGGTTTTCACAGTGATTGCCTAGTGAGATTGTGAACTTACAAGTGTTTAGTCAAATATGGGTGATATTCTGGTTAGAGGAGAGAGAGAGATTTTGTTTTGTTGCATTTGATTTCTGTTTTTCAGCACAGAAAAAAGTGGTTAGTGTGCAAGAGTTTTATTCATAGACACATGAAAATGACTTAATGTGTGAATAGTCTAAGAATTTACAAGCGCTCCCATGTCTGCTCCCATGTTATATGTCATTCTTTCATTATTGATAGAGGAGATGTTAGCTGTGATTGCTGTGAATTTTCTCTGCAGGTGTTGGGGATGGACGTGGACATGTCCGATGAGGAGCAGTTGATGAGGGCCATTGCTCTGTCTCTGGGGAAAGTGTCGTCATTGTCTATGACCAGGTGCAGAGATCAGACATATTGTTTTGTTGCTGGCTAATTGGATGTTTATTGATCATGAAAGTGTGTTCATATTTGGGACTATGTTGTACGTGGAAGGAATCATTTACTGTCTCATCATTCACTGTTATTGACCTGCTAAGGTACAATGGGCAACCTGTCAACATTATTGCCAAAGAGAACTCATGCATTGGATTCATTCCTCTCCCCCCCCCCCCCCCCCCCCCCCCCCCCCCCCCCCCCCTCACCCCCCCCCACCACCCCCCCCCCCCCCCCCCCCCCCCCCCCACCCTCTCTTCTCTCTCTCATCTGTCGTCTTGCTCTCTCTGTACTACATGCCCTTTTTATGCATTCTCACTGTGTCCCCTCCCTTTCACTAATGCATGCACGTGCACATACACATACTTAATATATACACAAGTTTTGTGGTGAGCTCGTGAATAATCCATATTTACTTTTCCAAATAGGCTGACCGTCTCACATCGGAGAAGAAGAGGATGGAGGAAGAGCAGGAGAAACAGGAGAAGGAAGATCCCTTGGACAAGTCTGTGTTGGATGACTTCACTGAGGGAATGTGGAATGGTAACGAAAGTCTTTGCTGTTTGCTCTCTCTCTCCACAGTCACTCTGTGTCGTTTTCATTAAGATGATTTGTGGTCTTGTGGCAATATAGTGCAGTAATTTTTTTAATATTTTTTTAGTAAAGTTGGTCTTTAATAAAAACTAAGGTAAGTTACTAATTGTCGCGGGTGTTGTGAAATTATTTATGCAGATATTGTGAGTTCATGAAGGGATCTTAAATCTTGAAATTATCGTATCATTCACCTTTTCTTTTTTTTTTTTTTTTAGAAAGTTTTAATCAGTGTTAGTGTGCAAATCTGCACTCTTTTGTCTATGTTTTTAAATTTTATTAAACATGCAAGTGTTTTAGTGCCAAGACAAAGTTTGTAATTATGAGTTCTCTGTGGCTGTTGAGTGATATATTGAATGGTGAGGAAGTTTTGAGGCACAAGAAAGCTGCAACATGGACTATTTGTCGATTAGTTTAGTGAGCTGGTTGTAGTTTTTTGATGGCTTGATATGCAGATGGGAGACGTGGTAACAAACTGTTGCACATTTGCACCTTACTTGCCTTTGAGAGTGGACATAATTACAGGTGCACAATAAATTTGTTTGTAGCTGCTATTTGAAATTTCATGATCAGTGAACTTTTTATGAAAAAAATAATGAAACTTAGTGTATTAAATTT
>CM031604.1:88048950-88070682 GCA_018398815.1 Conus ventricosus
TTACACCAATCATGTTCCTTGTGCTGAGAACAGGACAAAACTAATTCACCAACATAAATTGGCGTCCTGGTGGTGTTGTTTTCTCACATAATTTTTCTTTGATTTTGTAATTTGTTTTTACAAATATTTTGGTTTTTGTAGAGGTAGGATGAGTAGGATTTAGGGTGAACAGAAATCTTATTTTGGACAGTCTTTATTGTATAAAGAACGATGTACATTCTGTTAAATGCAAATTGAAATTAACTTCATCAATCGTTCTGTTTATTTCCCTGAAAGTGTATTCTACTTCGATGTCCATGGAAATTGTAATCATATATTATGCTCTCTTAAAATTTGAGAAGACATGTAGAAACTGATAAAAGCAGTTGAGAGCAGAAAAAGAAATGGCACAACAATCTGTGTAGTGATCTCAAATGTAATGTTGGTTTTTAAGAATTTAAAGACATGTTGATAGACTGGTCAAAGCTGCTGGATATTCTAATGTGTAACCATGCATGAAGTGGTGGTCAGGTTAATGTGAAGTGGCTGCATGGGCCTCATGTGTTTGGCGTCATATACTTTACCATGTCAGACCATAGCATTCCACGGCAGTTAGTTGGCTCTGCAGGCCGAGATTTTTTGTGGCTAATGCAGTAATAAGACCATCACGTGACGTCCACACTACTTCCGCCAGGGAAGAAACCGGTGTAAACTTCCTGTTCCTCATTCAACCTCGGCCTCCTGCCTAACAAGGACAGGTTTTTGCTCTGTCTCGCCTATACTTCTGTTATTTTGTAGAGATTGCTTGTGTGCTTGCCTTCTTTACTTGCTCTGTTGTGGCTTACGTTCGACCATGGGTACCACTGCCGCGTGAGGCTTATGGATGGCACTTTATTTCATTTTATTCACGCTCTAGGCGTGACGGCTCACAACTTCTCTTCACCCTATTGTTCTCCATTCGTCCCTTACTCGCCGGGTTTGGGAACGCGTCACCCTTGTAGCAACGCGTCAGCCACTCTCTCGTTATTTTCTTCCCCATTTCCACCGATTTCCATCGATCTCGGCGCGTTGTTTATTCCCAATAGCCATCTCGGTCATTCACATCGACGATCGATCTTCGTCGGTCGCTCGAGCCTCCATCTTTATTCTCGCCATTTCGGCCGACCCCTGCATGGTCGTCCTCGGTCTTCGTACCGCTTCACTGCTATGGAGGTTTTCCTCCTCTATTATTTTCTCCTTCTTTTCCTTGCATCACTTCTCCTGATCGTCTTGTCGATCGCTTCGTCAGCGGCGATCGGTTTGTACCCCAGTGCTACATAAAAATTAGGTTTGGCGACGATTGTTTAAGGGAAAGAAGAGGAGGAGAAGAAGAGTTCCCTTCAACTCCCGTCGATCATTTAAACCCAATAACAAACATTTGTTATCTAACGTTCCCTCTACGGAGTCTCCTTTCGGCCCCTCGTATAATAGTGCGTCTGTCGATTTTTCTTCGCGCCATTGCTTCTCTTTCGATGACCAATCCCTCACCGGTCAATCGACCCGCCATCTTGGATTTTCCATTTCGATCGGCTTCCCTCCATTTGCCTCCCGCTTTGGTGCCCATTTTCATCGACAGCTTGCCGGTACGGGGATTTTCCCAGGCCACATCTATTTGTACCCATATGCATTTATTATCCTTACACAGTAGACCCGAGTGACTTAACGATCTCTTGATCTCCCTATGGTGCACAAGGCGGTACCTAAATTTATCACAGGAGATTGAGGGTTTTTACGATTCTTCCATCTACCAGGGTGCAAATTGATTATACCTCCATTGCATTATTACAGGTACACCAGAGGTATTTTACTCTTGCGGCCAGTGGCGTCACTCTCGCGATCGTCCCTTCCCGGTCAAATCGATCCGCCATTTTGATTGTGCACGACGGTTGGCGTGTCCGCCCATATTGCCTGGCCGCATTTCACTTGTGTGGGTACCCGCTTCCCGGCGGAATTTCCGTTACCTTCTTTATCATTTTTACAGGTAGAGAGAGTGTCTTACGATCTCTTGATTCTACCAACATGTGCCACTTTTTAAAGTACCCTTTAGAAAATTTTCTGTTCCCCATTTTCTTTACTCTGGTAGATCAGGTGTCTTCAAATTCTTGATTTTACCAACGGTGTAATTTATTACTACCCCCTTTAATCATTTACTACTGGTAGATGGGTGTCTCGACGATCTCTTGATTACAAGTGTGCACATTTTTACTTCCCTGTATCTTTTTAACATGTAGATCGAGAGTTCTGGTGGGATTGGATTTAATTTTTTCTCTCCTTTCGCGATCTTTGGTACTCTCGCGATTTTGTGCTTTTGCAAGCTCTCCTTTTTTTTCCCTCGCGACTTTGTTTACATTCTCGGAGTTGGGGTCAGTGCCTTTCGGGCACTGTCTCCGGGTGCCTGTTGCCCACTTAACGAAACTATTCCTGACATCTGTGGGTTAATTTCTCTGCACACGCCCTTTGTATTTTCCCGGTGTTCAGAGCAAGTTACTTGGTTTTGAGTCCCCAAGGGGGACAGCTGCAGAGACCAAGCTGGGAATGCAGGTGGGGAAAGGAGGTTTTCTGCGGCCGCTCCCCACCAGCCAGCTAACCCGCACTGTATTCGGCCAATGAATGCCCATCTTTGCATAGCGGGTCGGCAGCAATGCTTCGGCAAGTGAGCGGCCATTACAAATGGGGCTTGTAGGTTTGAAAATTATATGTCATGAAAATGAAATATACTGCACTATTGAGATGTTTTAAATTTGTCCGAAATTCCCAACAATTCTTTTAATTCCAAACTGACTGGTTTATTTTCTTGAGTTTAACATGATGCCGAAATGAAAGCTTGTACGCAAGTGGTCAGGCAATTTTTAACAAGGGACAACAACACAATATTGTGCAAAAAATGACGTCTAACCTTTCTGGAAGTTATTTTCCATAGTTAAGTAGTACACAAGTTTGTACATGCCTCTGCTCAACTACGCAACAAATATTTGGTTTACAAATGTGTAAGCCTTGTTTGTTTGCCCTTTCATAAGTGCCCTCAATTGGACGGAAATGTAAGCTGTGTTTCCACGATCGTACACTCGCCGGTCGTCGGCCGCCATTTCTCCCTCGTCGGTCGTGTTTCCCACCTTTTTGTCTTCTGGCCGGCCCGTACTTCTAGGGGTCTGCCTTAGACGGTTTAGTGCTCATACCTTCGTACAGTACACAATATCCACTTTAGTGCTAGAAATTTTGTCCTAGTACAAGTTCGTAATACATACGCTGATCACGATTGATATCTAACATTACTCAGCATTCTCGCTGTTGGTGGCGTGTACGGGTAGTTCGATTTTTCTGTCGATTTTCGACTCCTTTACACACCCCACACGGCCGATCGAGATTAATTTTACTTTTTCTCGATCGACCATTTTGTCTCCTCTTTGTGATCGTGTGCTCCGGGTTTGCTCTGCCACCATTCCCCAAAACATGGTGAAGGACACCGTCGGGTCGAGCCACTTCACCACTCAGAAGTCGCTCACATTCCGGAAAACCCCGGGGGTCGATTCGACCCGAGCAATCCGTTCTCATGGAAGAACGTACGGTCAGGGTAGCTGGAGATGACTTTTCCGCGGGGGGGACGGGGTGACCATTCCTCCTCTACCCGTCCGGACACACATCGCTGCGTCCGAAGGCTACTAGGTAAGCGGCCCGACATTTCTAAATGTCTCTCTTTTGACCTGCCCAGAAAGTCTAAGGGCAAGGCTCCCCTCAAAGGGCTGATCCAAGTCAAATCTTCTCACTGAAATTCTCCCTCCCCCCGTCTCCTTTTGGCCGGCTTGCCCTCTAGCCTCCCGGCGCAGTGAGATCTGTCTATCATGCTGTGTCATGGGGACCCTCGGCCCTGGGGAACCTTGCCGAGCCGCGGACCAGCACGGGCGACGGGTCTGGGATGGAATCACCACCCGCCACTCGCCTTGATGAGCCACGTTTCACTTTTCCCCCCGAACTTGATACGTGGACTCACAGCGCTCTGCCCACCGGGCACAGGTGCAGCCAACACCTGTGCTCGAGGAGCGCCATGACTCCGGAAGCAGTATTATGCTCACCCCGTCGCCGACCTCGGCGGTGTCCATAATTCTGGGCGCGTGGTTAAGCCGCGCCAAGAGCCCGGTCGTGTCCATGCCAAGGGCCGTCGACCAACCCCGAATCGAACCCCCCCCATATTCCCCTAGGGTACAGGACGTTGGGCATGGGGAGTCGACTTAAACGGCTTCCCACTTGGGCAACGTCCCGGTCCCGTTCTTCTGGGGGAGGATCAACCAGCGGACAAGGGTAACCTGACTTTTTCCTCTGGGGAAGGAACACGGTGCCGCAGCAGCCCAATCCCACACATATGCGGGTAGGAGGCTCACTACCGCGTCCTCCCAACCACCACTAAGGCCCTCCCCGGGCCCACACCAAGGACGTGTATAGTGGCAGCGCACGTCCCTGGGCGGGTACGACAGGCCACGGCCCCTCCATTACCCCCCCCCCCCCCCCTCCCCCGGGTTTCGGTTACCCCGGTCCTCGGGGACATCGTGGCCCCTACCCCAGGGCCGCCACAGCCCGCCTACCTCCCCGGGGACCGGTGCTCATGCCCCGACAGAGACCCCTGGCTATTCCAACAACGCAACCGACCAGCTCCCCGGTTGAATTGTGCCCAGCCCATCCACCTGGTCGACCTCGGTCTCCACCTCGGGCGCTGTCCGATCGGGAGACGGCTCCCCAACCTAGCCCGGCCGCGATCATAGGCCAAGAAGGGACCCGCCCTCGCATTCCCCCACTACCCGCTAGGGCGGGACCCACACGACCCTGAAAGTTTTCCTCCTGACGAAGATTCCACCCAACCCCGCCAGGAAACAAACCCTGAGGTGAAGATGGAAAAAACTCCCTTCCCCCCATTGTACGAAGTGCTCCCCCGGACGGTGCTCCGAACCCGGTGTGAGGGGGGCCCCACCCTCTGACAATGCCTTTTTTCACGTTATCCCCCGAGCGCCCCTGCCGCGATTAATCCAGGTCTCGCCCACAGTCCCTCACCTCCATCTGGGAAGGTCCGGCAACTCGCACAGGGGGCGCAAGCCGGAGGAACGGCGCCCTCCGTGTCATCGGACCTGGCTCCCGGAAACAACCCCGGAGACGACTCTCTCTTGGTCAGCGACCCATTTATGCGACACCTGGTCAAACAGGATCTCCATCACCTTTCCGCTGCGGGGGACAGCGCAACCAAAGGGCCAAATTTAACTGCTGTTGGTAGTAGAGTTGCCGTGCGGGCACGTCCTCTCGCTCCTGGCTTAAGCACTGCCCCAAGCGCCCTAATATCCCTCTAGGCCGAAAGCGAAAACAAACCACCAGATATTCGGTTTGGCCAGCAGACACAGTCCCTAAAATGACTGGGGGGAGTCGCCCATGGGAAACTCCAAACCTTTTTACTTCCATCTCAAGACGCACTATTCTCGCCTTTTGGCCCCAAGACCGGGGTTACAGAAAATTGGGAAGCGGTCGTACTTAACACTGAATATGTTCGTATGGTTCGACAACGGCCTAGCGTAGCAGAACGACCCCCCTTGAGTATTGTTTTCCCAAGGTCTGTCCTAGTTTGTATAGGTTCCCCCGTTTCGCGTGAAGACGCGTTACTTAAATCCCTTTTCCCGTCGGTGCTCAGGCAATCGACAGTTCAGAAGTGTGCGTTTCAGGATCTTGGGTCAAAGGGAAACATACTCGTTTTGGATCCCAAAACATATTTCTAGTCTGTGTGCGAAAGGGGCCTCATTTGCCCCCTATTTGGCTCACAAACCACAACTTTACTGATATGGCCAAAAAAAAGCGCATGCTCAGTATCTTAATACACGCTCGTTCGTGTTCCTGTCTTACAAGCGGGCGGGTAGGAAGAGTGGCCTGTTCAACCTCTACACTTTCCCCTCCATCTCGGGCTGTCCCCTTTTGAACCCTCTACCTCGGGAGTGCGCGCTCCAGTGAGGACGGGCAGGCTCCCCTCCCCCCTTCCAACCCCAGGTCTCGCACGATTGTTTCCTGCCGCGGTAGCCTCTCCCTCCTTCCCCTGCTTCCAACTCCAAATCTCGCACGACTTGTTCTCCTGCCCACGGACCACCCCTTCGTGCTTGTTGGGTCAACCCAAAACCCCAAAAAAGGGGGTGGGGAAGGGGGCTCGTCCCTCAGCCTCTCCCCCCGAATAGAGGCCCCTCCCACTGTTTCCGTCGGGGAAATTTACCCTCTCGCGACACACCATCGGGGTTCCTCCTCACTGAGTGAAGGGACCCTCAGAAAGGGTAACCCCCAGCCAGTGGTGAACAGTGGTTTTTAGGCCCGAGTCGCCACCATCCTGGTCTGGCCCATAACATTTGCCTTCCCTCCATTCCGCAGTCCCCACAGGGTGAGCCCTTTTCCAAGGGGTTTATTGCCTTTGGGCTGTTCTTTTCCTCCATATGGCCTTCCAATTTCGATTAGGTAGTTCCTTTTCTCTCCTATTCTTCGTTAGGCTTCAGTGCTCCATCGGGGCTACTGGGAACCCGTGCCCCAGGCGCTATCTCCTCCATCCCTATCTAGATGCTTCCCGATGGGCAGATTCCGGCCCACGCCCTGGCGTATAAGGATCTCCCCGTTATCTCCCTGGGCCCATGAGGGCAGGGCGCTGGCCACTTGCACAGCGATTCAGCGCTCTGTCCTCTTGCACCACATCCTTGAGGCAGCCCACTGGCATCCGGAAAATCCCTTCATAAGCCTTTATTTTAGGGGTGTCCGCATGACCAGGGCTGATGGTTCTAGGGACTTCTTTTGCGGCTAACGCAGCCATATCTATTCCTCTGCTAACCCCAAGAACCATTAGGGCACTAAGCCCTCCTCCGATTCCTTTGAATTCTGCTATGGTCTGACATGGTAAAGTATATGACGCCAAAATGGGGAGTTTGTATTATACTCCCTGTTTGGCTAGTATACTTACCATGTCAGACTCTAATGCCCACCCTACCTTCCCCGCTAGCGCTATGGTTCTCGGGTTACCTTGCGCATAGGCCTCGTTGAATGAGGAACAGGAAGTTTACACCGGTTTCTTCCCTGGCGGAAGTAGTGTGGACGTCACGTGATGGTCTTATTACTGCATTAGCCACAAAAAATCTCGGCCTGCAGAGCCAACTAACTGCCGTGGAATGTTATGGTCTGACATGGTAAGTATACTAGCCAAACAGGGAGTATAATACAAACTCCCCATTTTTGTGCATAAAGAGTGTATACTGTGTGCACAGCTGATGGACATGGGCTTCTCCAGGGCGCATGCCATCGACGCATTGCTGAACACAACAACATTGGAACAAGCTACGGACTACATTCTGTCCCACCCTCCACCAGCCCTGGTTGAAAGTGACGCCTCAAGGGTAAGGCTCCAGCTCTGAGAAGCTTCATTTATTTGGTATCAGTTGTGAAAGTGTGAAAAATTCGTCTTTGCTTAACCCCTATGTAAAGGGATACACTAAACGCATTTAATCATTGCAACTGGCAGGACTCTTGGTCTGATATAAAGAGCTCAAACACTGATATTTCACAAATGTTTACTGCTTGGGTACTACTATTCAAATAAGAAGCACAAATTGTGTAAGCTGTCTGTGTCACTGGAACCATTAGATTCAGTAAGATTTTGATGTAAAGTTACCCAGATTTCATGTGAAAAATCAGTTTAACAAACGGCAAATGCCAAAGTTTTGGTGAGCAATTCAGTCGCAGTATCAGCATGAATTCACAGAAGTGTTTGGAAAAATAACAGATAATGAAGTTTTAGCGATTTTGTTCCAATTCCAATATAGGAATAAATGATGTCCCCTCCTCCCAAAAAAATAATTGGAAATCGACATCAAAGATGCTGACTTGATCCAATTGATGACCTCAGTTGCAAATTCAAAGTTGTTGATGAAAGTACATTGATTTGAAAATAGAAGTGCAGACCAATAAAGACTAATAAATTAAAAAACACACACACACACACACACAAGAGGGTCAAGATTATAGTTTTAGACTGGACATTACAGGTAGAAGTTTGATAACAGTGTCTGCAGTTAGTTCTGACAAATTTGAATCCATTGGCAGGCTACTTAATCCTTTCTGGTTTTCACAGTGATGCCTAGCTGAGATTGGTGAACTTGACACAGTGTTTAGTCAAATATGGGTGATATTCTGGGTTAGAGAGAGAGAGAGAGATTTTGTTTTGTTGCATTTGATTTCTGTTTTTTCAGCACAGAAAAAAGTGGTTAGTGTGCAAGAGTTTTATTCATAGACACATGAAATGACTTAATGTGTGAATAGTCTAAGAATTACAAGCGCTCCCATGTCTGCTCCCATGTTATATGTCATGTCATTTCATTTGATAGAGGAGATGTTAGCTGTGATTGCTGTGAATTTTCTCTCTGCAGGTGTTGGGGATGGACGTGGACCTGTCCGATGAGGAGCAGATGATGAGGGCCATTGCTCTGTCTCTGGGGGAAAGTGTCGTCATGTCTACTGACCAGGTGCAGAGATCAGACATATTGTTTTGTTGCTGGCTAATTGGATGTTTTTGATCAGTGAACGTGTGTTCATATTTGGGACTATGTTGTACGTGGAAGGAAATCATTTACTGTCCTCATCATTCACTGTTATTGACCTGCTAAGGTACAATGGGCAACCTGTCAACATTATTGCCAAAGAGAACTCATGCATTGGATCTCATTCCTTCCCCCCCCCCCCCCCCCCCCCCCCCTCCCCTCTCTCCGTCCCTCCCCCCCCTCCCCGCCCTTTTTTCACCTGCCATCTCACCTCGTGTCCCCCTCCCCTCACAGCACTCCGCACTGCACATACACATCTTATTATCCACATCTTAGCTGCTCTCTGATATTTTTCAGTATTTCTTCATTTAAGCACTTAATATATCACATTTTAGTGTGAGCTGATATCCTATTTCTTTCCAATCAGGAGACCAGTCATCGGAGAAGAAAGGAGGAGGAAGAGCAGGAGAAACAGGAGAAGGAAGATCCCTTGGACAAGTCTGTGTTGGATGACTTCACTGAGGGAATGCTGGATGGTAAGAGAACTTTGCTGGTATGGCTCTCTCTCTCCACAGTCACTCCTGTGTCGTTTTCATTAAGCTGATTTGTGGTCCTTGTTGGCAATATAGTGCCAGTAATTTTTTTAATATTTTTTTTAGTAAAGTTGGTCTTTATATAAAAACTAAGGTAAGTTACTAATTGTCGCATGGGTGTTGTGAAATTTATTTATGCAGATATTGTGAGTTCATGAAGGGATCTAAAATCTGAAATATCGTATCATTCACCTTTTTTTTTTTTTTTTTTTTAGAAAGTTTTAATCAGTGTTAGTGTGCCAAATCCTGCACCTCTATCTTGTCTATGTTTTTAAATTATTACTTCAAGCCATGCAAGTGTTTATCAGTAGCACAAGACATAAGTTTGTAATTATGAGTCTCTCCTGTGGTCCTGTTGAGTGATATATTGAATGAGTGAGGAAGTTTTGAGGCACAAAGAAAGCTGCAACATGGACTATTTGTGACTTAAGTTTAGTGAGCTGGTTGTAGTTTTTTGATGGCTTGATATGCAGATAGGGAGAACGTGGTAACAAAACTGTCTGCACATTTGCACCTTACCTTGCCTTTGAGAGTGCACAATAATTAACACAGAGGCTTGTTCTGACAACAAATAAATTTGAATTTGATAAAATCAAATCAAATGAAACTTCCAAGTAAATATCTTATAATTTGATGAAAATCAAATCGAATGAAACTTTAAGTGAATATCTTATAATTTGATGAAAATAAAATGAAATGAAACTTCCAAGTGAATATCTAATAATTTGATGATAATGCAGATAGTCTCATGGACTGATTCAGATGTGAAAAAAAAAACTGAGCAGAAAAAAATCTAGGTAATGTGGTGATTTCATACAGTGTCTGTGATGCTCTCCAGGCTGCTTGAATCTGCTGGACATGGTGCCAGAGACTGTGTACCGTGTGTGTGACCTGCTGACCGTGGTCACCCAGCGCAACGGAAGTCAGTGGAGAGACAAGACACTGGCTACCATTGTGGAGGAGGTGTGTTCATGGAACGCTTGATTCAGTGCTATCATCTTTCTTCAGAGGGTAGAAACTGCAGATTGCTATTTAAGGCACTGACATTTCTTTTCTTCTAGAAATTCTTTTGTTTTTTTTTTTTTTTGCTTTTGTTCACCTGATGGTGCAGTGGGTTTTTTGTGTGTATGTATATGCTACTGTATTTTTTTTTTTTTTAATCTTTATTCATAACTTCCTCGACAGCAAATTTCCCTGGCTGGTTATTCTGGGTCCTTCATACACATCCATTCCCAAATTCATTCTGTCGCAGCTTCAGCACCGACATTTGCAGGGAGTCATCAGTATCCGGCTGTGAGGTAATTAACTGAGAGGACACTGCATTGAAGCTGATTCACTTTGATGGTGATCAGTGGTGCAGCTGACATGGAGGGGAGATTGAAACTGATGTTGCTTCAAGAGTATGGCATAGAGAGCAAACAGAATCTCACTTTTTTTTTTAAAGGGTGGTGGTGGGGGTGTGTGTGTTTTTAATGACTTTGGGGATGTGAAAAACTTTTTATTTGATTTTTTGGCGAGACTACATACTGGGCTGTATTAAACGCGTTTTGCAAAGTAAGATTGTCAGCAGGTTTTGAAGTAAGCCCCCTCAGTTTTGGGAAGGAAATTAAGAAAAGCTCTGGGAAAATTGTTCTCTAAAAGGGTAAATTTTGATTTGGGGGTTCCAGTTTTCCCTGTTTGGTTCATAAAGCCGGGTTGTGGGTGGAGCTGGCTGTGCTAAAAAAATGTGTAAAAAATTTTCGAGGGGACTTGACTTCCAACTGTAGGTTGAAATGCTAACCACTGCCCAGGGTAACGGAACATTGGTTTGTTCTGAAGCGTCTTTTGTTTTCCGGGAAAAACAACAAATTAAAGAAAGCAAATATATTTATCAAAGGATCTTTTGGTGCTGAGTAGAAACCTCGACTTTTGATGCGGCCAAGGGTTTTTTTTTTTCTTGAAATTTTAAACTTTTGATTTTTTTTTTTTTTTTCTTTTAAACCCCTGCGGTCTGGTCTAGGTAATGTCAGTTTTTTTTGGGGGTTTTGGTTTAAAGGTCGGTCTGTGCTGTGAGACATGCTGAGCATCACCTCAAGGGGGGTGGCTCAGCGGTAAAGATGGGGCCCAGAAACTCACCTCTTGGGATCCGCCCTGAGTTTGGTTCCTTTTTCACTCTCGTTTTCCTTGAGGAAATTGGCTGCCCCCACATTTTCAAGTAAACTTTGCTTCTTATTTTGTTACACATGAATTTTGCACTGGTATTTTTTAAATATTTACATTTTTCTTAAGAACTTCAGATTTTTGGTTGCAGTTGATATTGATATTTGTTGTCTTCACAAAAGATGTTTTTGCTTGTAAATTTTTTTAAAAGAAAGCATTTTGGGCCCACGGCTTTGAAAATGTTCCCCCAACCCCCCCCCTGCCCCCCCTGTTTTTTCGGGTTTCTTTGGTAAATTTGTTTGCTCTGGAAATCTGGCCTCTTTTTGCTGTCGTTGACTTCCCTTTTGACCCTTTTTGTTTAGTTGTTTGTAAGCCTCACTGTCCCCTTTTCTCCCTTTTTAAAAAAACCTCTCTTGATTTTTCATGGAAAAGTGTTAAAAAACTATAAATGGTAACTCATTGTAGTTGGGTTGGTTGTGATAGGACACCCAATGAAATGGGATTGTATTTCAATTTTCTGCTGGCTGTTAACTAAAAGGGCTTTTTTAAGATGGTGTGGTGTATTATCAAGTTAGACTGTCAGTTTTTGTTCATTTACGTCTTAGCTCTGTATTGTCAGTGGCCTCAGGTTGCTCAGCCTTCTAAAGAAATATGAATGCATTGATGAGTTTGGGGCCCCCTTTAAAGGAAAAACTGCTTCGACACTTGTCCCCTGTTTGGGTCTTACTGTTCCATGTAGAAAATAGCATTCACGGCGTTAGTTGCTTGCCGGCCGAAAGTTTTTTGTGTGGCTAATGCAGGTAAGACGTCACGTGGTGCCCAACCCATTCCCCCTCGGAAAAAAGCCGTGTCAGTCTCCCATAGTTTTTCTCTCTGGTGCCCGCCCAAGAGATAAGTCTTGTGTCTGTCTCGCCTTCTCTTTGCCGTTGTGTTTCTTTTTTTTTTTGGGTATTTTTTTTCCCCTTTCCCCTTTTTTTTCGGGGGGGTTTTTTGGGTTTTTGCTTTTTTCATTTTTTTTCCAACCGTCTTGTTTTTTTCCCTTTTTATGCAACCCCCTTTCCCGCCTTTTCGATTTTCGAAATCGGAACTCCCTCGCCGGTTTCCCCCCTTTCCCCCGGGCCCCCTCCATCGGGTTCCCCTCCTAAGGGCCCCTTTCCGTTTTCCAAGGGGGGGCCCCTTCCCCCCCTATTTAACCGAACCCCCGGTAACCGGGGGGACTCACAACACCCTGGCAGACTCTCTCGCCGACCCAAGCTGTCCTCCAACCCGGTGGGACCTCGCGGCTTCCCCTTTCGACCGTGTGGGAACATTGGTTCAGCCAATGATCGACCTTTTCCCACCGGTTCAAAATTTTGCCAGTGTTGCCTCCCCGGTCCCGGACCCCAGGCTTACGCCATCGCGCCCTGTCTTCCCTGGCCCGGCTATAGCTTAGCCTTCCCCCCCCTTCCCTTTTCCTCCACAAAGTGTCAGGAAGGCGGACTCGGGACCGGTATTTCATAGCCCCTGGTGGCCCACTCGTCCTGGTTCCCGGCCCTCAAGTCCCCCCTCGTACCCCCTCTCCAGTAAACACCAGGTGGGCATGCTCGGGCAACCCGTTCGGGGTCCCTCACGCCATTCCCCAGATTCTTCACCTCCACCCCGGTTCTGTGTCACCCCGGTTTGCGAACTCCTCCCCCTCCGAAGGGGCAGGCCCCGTTCCCGTCCAATCCCCTCCATCCCCGGGGGCCTCTAGGAAACTCCGGACCTGCCATGTCCCTCGCGAGCTAGACGAGTCCCTTTAAAATTGGGGGGACGAAAATGGGTTCGGTGCAAAGACTTTTCTGTCACCCAATGCCCCCAACATCAATGGGAAAATTTTCCCTGTCCCCCCTTAACCTCTTTTGCTGCCCCCCGGGGCTAAGGTCGGCCTCTGCACGCCATCGCCAAAAAGGGGCGGACCTTCCTTTGGAAAAATTTTCCTTCTCAGGAATCTCCAGAGGGGCTTCTTTTTCGTGGGCAAAAACCCCCTAGAGTTTTCCCCTTTGGGACCTTTCACTTTTTCTTGCGTCCTCAATAAACCCCCTTTACCCCTTTGGCCTCCATTCCCTTCGACCTTCTGTCTGTGAAGCTACCTTTCTCTCGCCCCGCTTCCGCCAGCGGGAGGCGGACCATGCCTTAGCGGGGCCCCAGAAAATTTTCCCTTCCAAGAGACGGCTTCTCTCTTAAGTTCCCCCCCGAGTTTGCTAAAAACCAGGAAACCCCGGCGTCCCCCCCCTTACCTCGTCATCCCCCCGCTGGCGGTCCCTTGGGGGGGGACACCTTTCGGAATACCCCTTTCCCCCTCCGATGTCAACCCCTACTGGGAACCCCCGCGCCCCGGCGCTTTCGCAAAGCGTCTTTTTTTTCCATCAACCCCGAAACACGAAAGAATTAGTGGCACTGTTCTAGGGGCTTAAAAGAGGGAGAACTCCCATTCCCAGGTCCGAGGACCTCCCCGTCTTGTCCCCCGGGCCCCATGAGGTCAGGCGCTGGCCACTTCGGCAGCTTCGCACTCTGTTCCATGCGCCCCTCCTGGGGCGTTTGGCGTTCGGAGATCCCTTCTAAAATTTTTTTTGGGGACACCCGCATGCCCGGGTGTGGTTTAATGGGATACCTTTTGTGGGGTTTAATGCTCCATATGGGTAACCCGGGAAACCCCCTAGGGCACTCGCCCTTCCTTTTACTATGATTCTGCTTTTGTCTGACATGGTAGTATATGCGCCAAAAATGGGGTTTGATTTTACTCTGTTTGGTAGTTACTTACCATGTCGACTTAATGCCCCCGCACTGCCTTCCCCATGCGGAAAGGGTTCTGGGTTACCTTGCGCGCGGCCTCGTTGAAAGGTATGGGAGACTGCATGGTTTTTCCCGACGGGCCCTGGGGGGGGGTTGCGCCTTGTCGTTTTTCGGAGGGTTTGCGGGGTCCATTTCCCCTTAGGCTTTGCTGGGGGGGGATCTTTCTTGGAGATAGGCTTTTTTTTTTCCATGTTTCTGGGCCCCTGAGAGGTGCAGATGCTTTTTGGGCCTAAGGAAACGTGGTAAGGGGTTGATCCCCCTGGTGGGCTTCCCATGTCGTAGGTAAGGGTGGGTTCCTGCTAAGGAAACCCGCCTTTCCCCTTTTTCTTGTTTTCTGCCCCCCTTTTTTGGCCCCTTTTCATCTTGTCTCCCCTTCAAGTTTTTTTTCCACACTCCTTTTCTCTCTGTGGTCCCTTTAAAGACCCGCGGTTTTTCCCGTGCGGTGCGCCTGGTGGGGGGGAAATGAGTCGGTGATTGAGGGGCCCGGCTCAAACACATCATTTTTGGCTAGGCCTCTCCTTGACGGGGGTACATTTTGGGCCCCGGGTGTCTAATCGGTCCCTTTTTGGGGGTTTGGGGTAAAAGTTGGGCGTTCCCCAGTGGCCAAAAAAACCCCCTGCAGTGCCGTCTCTGTTGGGAGTTGGTGATCAGGGGGGATGGGTGGTTGTTTGTTTGTCGTATGTCTCCCCCGAACCCTGGAAGGGGTCGGGAATTGGTTTTTGGGCCTGGCCCTTATTTGGCTCCAAGGTGGGTGGGAAAGGGAGGGATGAATTAAAAAAAATTAAATTTGACTTCTTCAAAAAACTACCCCCCAAAAGGAAGAGGAAGGCAGCCCCCCTTTTCGGGGGAATTTGAAAAACATGATTCTGACATGGGGTAAGACAGGGGACGGGGTTTCTGGGTTTCCTGGTCGTGGTGGAAGGGACAAGCAAAAAAAGGACCCTTTCAGCTCTGAGCCCTTTTGCTGTCCAAAGGGTTTTATGGTATGCAGGTGAACCGGTCCTAAAAAAGGGTTTAGGATGGTTGTTTCTTGTTTAATGTCGATCAAGAAAAAAAATCTGAAAGTGTTGAAAGCTAAAAAATAGTGGATAGGGAGTCGGGTGAACCCCCCTAAACAGTTAAAATTAACCAAAGGGGTGATTCGCTGCAGAGATTAGGGGTGTTCAGAGGAGAAAAAAAACGGAACTGGGTCCCAGGGTTTTGACGGGGTGGCAGGGGGACGTCAAGAAGTGCAGAGGGTGGCCAAAACACCCCTTTTGCTTCTGCAACCCCGTGGCCTCGGTCATCAAAGTGGCTACCCGATTGTCCGGGTTCAGTTTTTGTTCCGTCCCCCCTTTAGGTGCTTCCGATCCCGGGGAAGGGTTTTGGGCCTGTTGAGACGTTGTTCTGGGGAGGAGGTGTGTGGTTTTGCTGCAAGGCAACCCATGATGGGCCGTGTAAAAATCCGGCCATTGTGCAAAACGCGGGTGGTACCTCCCTCTCTTCCGGAATTGTCCCCTGTGGTTTTAGGAATCTGAATAAAAAAGGGTTTTAAAACAGAAAAGAAGATTCCTTTTTTGAAGCCCCCAAAAGGTTGTGGGCAGTCCCTCGCCGACCTTTTATTGCTTCGGCGTAAGAAAGTTCCAACAGTTCCAAATCGGTCGGGGTTTCTGTCGACTGATAACTTTTCGTTTTCGAAGGGCATTGAAAGGAAAAACTGTCGCTTGGTGGAACAGGTCCACCCCCTCTATCCCAAAGTGGTGCCCTGGTGGAGGGCCCAAAAAACCGCCCCCTCAGACTGCCAGCAGTCTACAACATTTCTGCTGGGCGATTAAAAACCAGCACCCCGACCCCGAAATCCTTGTCCAGGCCCCTGCGGGCAAGGGGTTCAAACCAGTGGGAGTTTGGGGGAGATAAGGAAAGAAAAAACCCCCACGTCTCCAAAACCCCGACCTACTTACTGTTGGAAGTCTGCAGCAGGGCTGCAGTGCCAGTGAAATTAAGCAACAAAATTTTCGCTTTGCGGCGATGTTTAGGGGGAGATGACCCGATCTTTTTCCTTTTGCCCTCTGCCCATGGATAATACAAAACCATTGGAATACCGTGGTCAAATCAACTTGGGAGCTGGCTTCTGGTCAATTATGAAAACCCTTTTGTCGTGGGTCTTCAAGGGAAACCCAAAATTTAAAGCCGAAAAACCTTTATCTTTCGGCTTTAATTTCTTTCAAAAAATGAAAACCCTTTCCCGTTGGGGCTGTCGGGCGGTGTTGCCCTTTCCCTTTACAAAACTTTGTTTTATAGTCTGTCGCTCTGTTACCCCCTTCAGGTGTAGCTGCGAGAGTCATCTCCCAAGACGTCACAATTGTTTTCTTATTACCCATTGTTGGTTGTGTCAGGCCTTGTCGTTGTTAGGGGAATTTCCCCGCCTTTTTGCTGTTGGGTGCTTTAACGGGCACAACCCTCTTTGGGGTAGTTCCGGGTTTCATGAGGTTCCATTGGGGGGGTGTTTTCGGATTTGGGTTTGTGTTTTTGACGGCGGTCGACTTATCCCTTCTTCCACGGTCACTTTCGTGTTTTAGATTTTGGTTTGTGCCCCTGCTGGCTGGCTGGAGTGGGGCTGTCCTGACGTCGCACGGAAGTGACCTTTCCCGTCTTTAAAAACGTAATAACTGAAAAACGTCTTGTCTTCAGCATTTAAATTATAAAAGCAAACTGGGACTTTGCAGCACGTTTTAAGGAGTTCCGGACACTTTTTTTTTCAAAAGTTGAAAAAGCTGTTGAACTAAATTGTTTGGGGTAGGCTGTATTCCAGTGCTTCCATTAAAATTAAAACCAAAAAACACCCCGGTTCGTTTCAAATGCCAAAAAAAAATTTCCAAGTTAGAAAAACGGGCTCGGTCGGTATACCCGACCCTTTGGGTCCCCCGTGAGCCCATCAGAAACTCCCTGCTAAATCAAGACACACTTTTAAAATAGTAAACGTCGGTCCTGGAAGCTTTGCTCCCGGTTGAAATCAAAAATTCCAAGAAAAAAGTGTGGGTTTTTAAGAAATCAAAGGGGAAAAACCCTGTCCCACTGTGAACCATCTCAAGTTTTCGGATTCTTTTTAACAGAGAAAAAGAGTTTTTTATCTGCCTGCTTCAAACCATTGAAAAAAATTCCCCTTTCTAATTTAAAAAGTCACTTTTGTCAAAAACAAAGCCCTAAAAGAAAAATACCCTGCAACTTTTCATCCGACAACTGGAAGATACATCTTCCCTTTCCATTAAAAGGTGAATCTGCCTTCTCTCTTGCAGCGATTCTCTCCGGTATGATGACTTCATTATTTAATATTGAAAATCTTCCGCAAGAAGGTCTGAACTTTCCCGTTTACGGTTTACAAACCCCGTGGGATACAGGGTTTCTTTCCCCCCTCTTGGCGGGAAAAAACCCTCATTATTCCCTCCCAAAATGGAAAAGTCTTTTTAATCCATTAAACGTCCATAGTTTGACCAGTGTTTTGTAAATTTTGGAAAAAAAAGGTCAATGCAGGCTCATGTGGAAACTCGAAACGATGGCCTTTTGGCGAAAGCGGTGGTTTCCGCAAAAATCGTTTTGTTAAATTGCCCCTTTGATTCGTTGGAATTCCTTAGGAAAGCTTTTTTTTTTAAAAAAAAAAGCATGCGTGGCAAATTTTTTTCGACTTGGGAAGGCCTTTCGTACCCCCTGGAAGTGGGGAACTTCATGATCTCCCGATCTGGGTTTTCGAGGGCATCTTCCCCTTTTTTTCAAAAATTTTTGGGAGAACGACAGTTTCAGGGCCGGGTTGGACCACTTCTCTGTGTCCACAAGCGGAGTTTGGGGGTTCCCCCGGGGGCTACTGTCTCCCCCCTCTTTTGTATTAAATTTAACAAAAATTTTTGAAAACAGTTCGCGGGTTCAGTGCTATTGTTTGTGGGATTTTGCTGTCTACGCAACTGGAAACCGTACCGGTGTCCGCGCGGCTCCAGCTTTGCGTAGATAAAACCATGATGGGCGGAGGAAAACGGTTTCCCTTTTCTTTAACAAAGAGCAAGTTTCCTTCCCTAATTTTCCCTCAGTTTTTTCCGTCCCGAACTTAAGTTGGGAAATTTCCCATTCCCGTGTTAAAGGGCCCAAATTTCTGGGAGTTTTTTTTTGACCAGAAATTAATTTTTTTCAGCCCTATTAAAAAACCTCAAAATGCTTGCCGAAAGCATGAATATTTGGGGTCGTAGCGAAAACCGCTGGGGCGTGATAAAAAACTTTGTTGCACCTCACGAGCCCCGGTCCGTTCAAAACTGGCTCGGTTGTGCTTCTAGGCTCCCCAAGATTTTATCTTACCTCAAACTCTTGGCCTCTCCCCATCAGGGCTTCGTCTCTGTCTTGGAGCGTTTCCCCCCACCCTGTGTACGCCTGTCGCGGGGCGGGCGAACCCCTTTATTGTCCCAACCCCAGGCTGAACTGTCTTTAAATTATTTTTTCGATGTTTCAGAACCCCAGAATCTGCCATGTGTGTCTTTGACCCCCGTTCCAAAGTAGTTTTAAAACAACCCTAAAATTTTTCCCGCCGTTTGGTTTGTTGCAGCCTACGTGGGAATGCAGGTCTAAAAATGGGAGTAGGTTTTCCGATTTTTTTAATTTCCGGATACCTCCGTGGCCCCTTTTTCACACCCGAGTTTTTTTTCGATTTGCAGCTTTTGCAAAGGTTACCGCTCTCGGCGTACAAGGATTGTATGCTGACTCTGTTGAAATTCCATCCTATCAAAAAGTTTCATGAGGTTCCCGTTGGGATGGAGTGGCCTGTGCCTACTGCCTGGGGCTCCTTTTCAGATACTGTTGGAACTATCCCTTCCTTTTCTTTGTTTTCTATGAACTTATGTCTGGTTGGCTTTTAAGTTTAATCTCACATTCTTTTTAAAAAGGGGGTTTTGGTTCTGTCGGATTCGCTTCAGCTTTGGAAGCCATGCTGGCCGCAACCTTCGCATCCAGAACTTTTGCATTTCTTTGAATTTTTTTTGCAAGTTTAAAGGGAAGTTCAAATTTTCTCTTGCTTGGGTTCCCGGTCAGTTGGCATTGGCGGGGGAAAGAAATGGTTGATCGTTTTCCAAAAAACCCACAAGAGAGAAATGTCCCCATTTTTTCCCCCGTTCAGATGTGAAACCCCAAAATTAAGATTTTGTGGAGACTTGGCAGGGGTTGGAAAACACAGCGGGGAACAAATCCTTCAGATCCGTCCCAACCCTTAAGGATTCCTCCCATCCCGTCGGGAGGTGTTAAAAGAGGAAAAGGTTCTTGCCGGCTGCACACCCGGGCCCTTTATATTTTACCATGCTACCTTTTTTTGAGTGAAGAGGGTCCGTGGTGCATTCCATGTCATGCGCCACTCACTGAACTGTTCTTTGAGTGTTGGGACTTGCACGATGTGAGACCAAACATTTTGCGGAGTCCATGAAAATCCTGTTCAGGGGGTCCCGCCCGATTGACCCTTTAGTTTTTTAGAGGTTAACATTTTTCATCGATTTTTTTTATTTTCGGGAAGAAAGTTTTTAACAAAATTTTTGGGCGTTTGTGCGATGTATTTAAAGAGTTTTTGAAAGTGGTTTTTTTTTTTTTTTTTTTTTTTTTTTTTTTATGACTGGTGAGTTGATTTTAACGTGGTGACAGCCCTGATATGGCCCTTTGCGGTCGGCTGGGCTATAAGCAACATTATCTTATCTTATCTTATCTTCCGACGGCGGAAGTGGGTTGGGCACCACGTGACTGTCTTATCACTGCATTAGCCACACAAAACTTCGGCCTGGCAGAGCAGACTAACTGCCGTGAATGCTATTGTCTGACATGGTAAGTTATACTAGCCAAACAGGGAGTATAATACAAACTCCCCATATTTGTGGCTTGGTGGGTGACAGGACATGAACGTGCCCTGTGCGGAGGCCATCCAGAAGGGCAGTCTGCTGCAGCTGCTGGTCACTGTGCTGCAGTCCACACACCAGACCCTGGCCCTCACCCCCGCATCCTCCACCCCCAAGTAAGTCCTCCCTTGTGTGTAGAGTTACCAGTATTCTTACTGTTCAACAGTTTGTTGATTTTGATTTGTTCATGGCTCAATGTGTTGAACTTGGTGTTGCTAGGCATCAGTTGTTAAAGAAAATGTAAAAAAAAAAAAAATATGAGGGAAAAAAAGAGAAAAAGAACAACAAAACAACAGCAAAAAACCAGTGCAGTGGAGGCATAGGTTTAGAACATTGTGACGTTTGTCTTACGTGCAGGTGGATGGCTCCTCTGCTCTTGCTGTTGGACCTGTTTGAGAAAATTGCTGTGATATCACAACGCAAGGCACAGGCAACTGTCCTTAGGGTGAGTCTTGCCCCTATCTTTTATGTATTGTGTTCACAGCAGATTGGATTTAAACTGTGAATATGTGGTAATTGTTCCATGGTAAAGTTTCTTGTGACTGAATATACTCTTTGGCATCATATATTGTACCATGTCTAAATCTTACAAGTTTTTGCCTGCTGGCTAACACTTTTTAGCCAGATTTTGATGCTGATGCAGTACTAGGATGCTGCACAAAATTGTCTTTGCTTTCAGGTTAATTAACCCTCTTCAGTATGCACTTACCTGAGCTTAGTTACGCCGAAAACCATCGGCAAGATAAGTAACTCTGTAATTTGAATATGGTTACCCAATTTAAAAATTGATTTAAAAGAGAGGAAAGGAAAAAATGAAATAAAAATAATTTTAAAAATTCCTACAAATATATATGTTGCTATATCATAAGTTTGAAGAATGTCACATGAGCCATTTACTCGGGGAAAAAAAATGTTCTTCAGAACTTTCTTCCGAATCATTGTTTATCATATCTGGAACCTCATCCCAGTCGAAATCTAGGTCACTGTAAGCTTCATCACCCAGCACTTTCACAAAGTCTTATGCCATAAATCCTACAAATCACAATATCTTCATCACTAAATCTCATTATAGAACGGCAGAAATCAAGGTTAGCCATGGTGAAAAACAGCATTTCGACCGCAAAGCTTTAAAAATTCATAACTTGAGAACGACGGCACGTATCGACTCGCGTTTTTTTTTGCAAACGGAAGTGAATGGCTACAGGAAGAAGGAAGTCACTTTCTCACGAGACTTTTCTACGAGAAACATGGCGGCGCTCATTGTTGCCATGTGTTTTACCGGGTGCGGGCAGGCCTCTCAGCCTTTTGGCTGTGTGATGTCCGGTTGGGCGCTAGCGGGCGCGTGGTTGTCAAGAGAGTTAAGCATGGAGCCATATCAGCTTCCTTTCAATGTTGACTTGCTTTGGACTTTTTTTGGTTTGTAATTTGTAACAGATGGTTATTTGTTTCTTCATTTAGTGGCTGATTGCCAGACCCAACTGTTGCAGTACTGTCTGTTCTGAACAGATCATATTCTTATCTTTGACATGATTTGATGAACTTTTTCTCTTTTTTTTTTTTTTTGTATACTGATTATGAAATTTACCTGTTTGCTTTATCAAGCCAAGGGCATTGTGGGGAACTGAGAGAATTAATCTTCAGTTCCACTCCATCCTCAATTTTTGTGGTTCCTTTCCAGCTGTAAGAGAGTATCGGATTTTGAGGAAGGTTTGTACGCTCCATGAAAACTCCTTGAATTCTTACAGT
>CM031604.1:88088953-88091453 GCA_018398815.1 Conus ventricosus
CGGTGATTCATAGCCGGTACTCTTGCTGAAGATTTCCAGGGAAAACGAAGAAAATCTATTTGATCCAGTAATTCATAGACGATACTGTCTTGCTGAATATTTCCAGGGAAAATAAGAAAACCTATTTGATCCAGTAGTTTATAGCTGGTCCTGTCTTGCTAAATATAAGCTTACAGGTGGAACATAAGCTTACAGGTGAAATATAACCTTACAAGTGAAATTAAGTTACAGGTGAAATATAAGCATACAGTGAAATATATGCTTACAGGTGAAATATAAGCTTACAGGTGAAATATAAACTTAAAGGTGAAATATAACCTTACAGGTGAAATATAAGCTTACAAGTGAAAAAAGGAAAACTTTGATCCGGTGATTCATTGCTGGTGCTCTCTTACAAAATATTTTCAGGGAAAATAAGAACACCTATTTGATCCAGTTATTCATAGCCCGTACTCTTGCGAAATATTTTCAGGGAAAATGAAGAAAACCTATTTGGTCCAGTGACTTTTTGGAGCGGATTCTCCTTTGCTGATGTCACTATTTCAATCTTATGAGAAACAGCACGAAGCTGGTGGAGTGCTGATGCTGAAACTGAATTTGAAAGAATGGCTGCTAACAGACGTTTGAACATGAAAATAAATATTGGACCACTGGATCACCAAACGCATAAGCATAGACCAGGAGGAAAATAATCAGTGATACTCATCCAGTTAGTCTTCTCTGGGAGTACAAGGCGGGGGGAGGGCCTGGTGTGTATGTGCAGGGGGGGGGGGGGGGGGGGGGGGGGGGGGGGGGGGGGGGGGGGGGGGGGGGGGGGGGGGGGGGGGGGGGGGCAAACCAACAGCTAAACTAAATGAGCACTGAAAAGGTGGGAAGAAAGGGAGACGGGCGGTTGGGAAGGGTTGGGGGAGGGGGAGGTAACAAGTCCTCAATCACAATTTAAAGAAAAAAGAGACTGACTACGAATCTAAAGTTCAAAGGTGACAGGGTGACGGTGGTGCGGCATGGGGTAATGGTGGAGAGTGGTGTAAGTGGTGAGAAGAAAACTGTTTGAAGGTGGGAGGAACCGAAATCGTATGACCCGTATCATAAAGCACACACAGCTACACACATTTATCTCGCTGCAAAAAGTTCAAGTACAATTTCGCCTTGTACCGCTGGGATAGAGCGTAGCTCAGTGTGTTCACTTTGAACCGATTCCACCTTGATTTCCGTGTGACGTCAGTGATCGAACGCTTCGCTGATGATATGCAACGATGTATTTAGACATAACGAGCTGATGAAATTTATTCATGTACTTGTTTTCAGATTAGCTAGCGTAATGAATATTCGGAATGACATCAGGGTATCATTGAGAAAAGCAAACAAACAAACAACAACAACTGCAGTTAGATCACTTAGGTAAATACGTGGGTGGCATTTTTTCAACTTCTAAGAATATTTCTGATTCAATTCATATGCGTGTGGTTTTTTTCTTTTTCTTTCTTTTTTTTTTTTTTTTTTTTTTTTTTTAATTCGCTTTTGTGTTAATTTGTATGCTGATTTCTTTCCCTACAAGATTTGGCTGTTCAAGTTGCCCAAACTAATCATTTTAATGGTACTGCGCGTGCTCGACCTAGACGGGTCTTACATTTTAGAAATTTGCTTGAAAATCGATTACTAAATCGCTGTCAAGAATAATCTGTTTTGATTAATCTTCTTTGACATAACATCAAATAATATTGCAACATCAAAAATAATATTGCAGTGAGTCATCAGCGTCTGAGTTCAAATTAGTTAGATGGATTGTTTGTGTCTCAACATTTGTTTCACATAATTTATTCAAATAGAAATTTTCTATATTTATTGAATAATGAAACTCGACTATATTTTCAGTTCAGGAAATACTTCCTGATTCTGCTTGTTCAAGTGCGGACTATGGATTTCCCTTCTCCTGGTAGGAAAGTGTATTTCGGAAGGAAAAACAAGCAAATATCGTTGATCTGGTAATTACTTATTAATCTATTTGTACAATCTTAGTCTCTCTTGCTGTGATTCCTTTTATAGTAAAGGGAAAGTGCAGAGTAATGATAATGAATGCTCTTTTAGATCCAGTCACTTGCATAGGATATCACTTTTACCAGCTAGATATTTTTCAATTAATTCAATTTCTCTTTTCTCTACTGTGCCGAATGAACCTACTAGATTTCAAATTACTGTGATTTCATCAACAGCGATCAATAAATCTTGCGAAAGTCTTCATTTTAAACGGTTGCCGAATATCAATACACACGCTAATTTACGTTATGAAATATCGGCTTCGACGCAGGACCGAATAGGATGTTATTTTTATTCTTGGTTTGTAATAAAGACATATATTTATCATAGATATAATATCAACAAATATGTTCTTGTGTTTAGATTAACATAATACATGGGGATCAAGCATTCATATCTGCAGTGCTAGATGAATTCTACCTAACAGTATGTGCTTAGGGTGTGAATGGGTATAAGAATGCAA
>CM031604.1:88098953-88186453 GCA_018398815.1 Conus ventricosus
AGCTGCCAGGACCAAACATATTGATGGATTAAACCTTTCTCTGGCTTCCTCGGGCTTTCGACTTTCGTTTGACTTCTTGTTCTAGAAATCATGCTCCCATGCACGTAAGGGGAAACCAGGCACCCTAGCACAGAGCCAGACACAACGGAAACACGAACTAGTGTTTTACATGTGGGGAACTATGTTAGGAATGCATAACACGTGTACATGAACTCATGTGGGTAGGGCCGAGCTTTCTCAAACGATGATAATTCAATTGAACTGCTGTGACAGTTTATGCCATGCCACCTTCACATTAAAAACAAATGAAACAACAATCTCTTTTTACCGTTGCATTGATCTTTCCTCATTGGGCTGAAACAAATCTAGCCGTGACCTTCGTTTGATTGGACGGAGGCCCAATCTTCAGAGACAATCGGACATGCGTAGGAACCGGAAGTGGAAAGCAAGTGTCGGACAAAAAAAGACTTCTGTCAAAAAAATGAGATTCGCCACATTCTTCCTGCTTTTCAACTTCGTATGAAAATTGAATGAGCCTGACAATGCGGAGTTGGAAGCAGATAATTCAATAATTTCAGGTCTATTCACAAGTTGATAGGTGGGTTCATGATCTTATAGCGTTTCCTGCTTGTTCGTTGCGACCTGTTCAGATTCGAAAACAAGACGGGAAAGACAAAATCGTAACGAGCAGGAAAATCATTAACACGAACAGAATGCATGGTTCATTCATCCGTGATAAGATTAAGCAGAAGAAATATTTGTCAGCCTTTTTTGACAGGCCGATATAGCTAAAGACAATTATGAGGGTCGCAGTCTCACTGTGTCTGTCCAAGTATTGTTATGTTGAAAGATGACTGCAATGAATTAATATAATCCATAGCATATGATATAGACATACTAAGCCTTTCGGCAGTTCTTCTCCTTCATTTATTTGGGTTTCCCCCGTCTTACTGTAAGTAGAAGCAATTCAAATTCAGTGACGGAGGAGCTCTAGCAAGAAGCAGCATGATGAAGTGGCAAACTTACTTATAAATTATAGATGGAAGCAATATTTTCTACGAGATTGGAAGCAATATTTTCTACAGTGTCAATACAGTCTTTTTTTTTTTATGTGTGTGTGTGTGTTGAGCTAGTCTGCTGTTACAACAGTGCTAGGTGTTATCATCCACTGTTACCATAGTGCTAGGTATTGTATAAAGAGAACATGAATATTGATAAGACTTAATCTTATTAATTAGTGAAGAAAATTTAATTAACAAGAAATGCGCACAAATATGAGATTTAATAGAATGTTTTTATTTAGTTCCCTTTTAATGGGACAAACCTGCTGAGGTTTTTTGTGAGAAAAGTAGTACCAGTATCTTGGTATATAATGTAAAAAAATTTTATTTATCATATCATGGCTCCTTCAGTCCTTGGTTTTTAAATTCTGGACTTCGTTGTTCCAGCAGTGATTCTTGTAATTTGGACCAGTCCATTGATTTGCTTGTAAGCTTAAATACTAAGCTTTATGTACAAGAAAACTTAAATACAACACAAAACACACAACAAACACACAACAACAAAATCACCAAACACAACGCACGCAACACAGAGGCTAGAAAAAACCACCCATACTTTGTTTTTACTGTGACAATAAATTTCGCGGAACAAGTGGAAATGCTCTCTCCAGTTGCCATGGAACCAATATTAATAGTGTCATTAAAGGATGGCTAGTTAAGTAAGCTTCAGAAAAATTGCCCATTACCACTTCACACTTCTTTGCACCATTGTTGGACCCTTCTCCATAGTCCCCCTCCATTCTCGATGGATATTTATTACATAGATAGCAGAACTCTAAAAGATGTTTATACATAAAACATGTTGTAGCATGTGTGTCAGTGTGTTTAAGCAGGTTGTGGTATTCTGTAAACTATTCGGAAATCATTGTATTTTACCATGAAATTTATAAAGTATGACAGACCAAAAGCATGGATGCGGTTTGAGCAGTTCAGGAGGTTTGAATTCATATCAGAATTGAAGTTTATTGGTCAGTCTGTACAAAGTCGGTAGTTTTTCACTCTGAATCCATTTGATATATCATGTAGCTTGAAAGTTGCTGTTGACACACGATCAAAAACTAATAATACAATTTGAATTAAAATCTGCAGTGGGTAGAGAGCATAATGTCCCTTAAGCTGTTACTTGTTTATGGACCGGGCAAGTATTCACAACCAAGGCAGGTGGTTTCTAAAATGCTTTGACAGTGTGTGTCTGCACGCAACCAAAGCAGGTGGTTTCTAGTAGTAGTTGTAGTAAAAATGCTATGACAGTGTATGTCTGCATGGAGTTACAACTTGCTGTGAAGGTTGTACTGAATCTAGCAGTCCATGGAAAATTATGCACAGAGGCTGTTTTGATTTGTTTTATAGAATAAGGAAAAAAAAAATCGTATGTTGGTTCTAGTCATGGCAACCAGTATCTGCTCAGAGGGACAGTTTCTTCAACTGTTCTTATTTTTAAAAAAAAGAAAAAGGAAACCCTGTAATATCTGAGGTAGCCATTAATTTTCTAATTCTATATGCTAAACTATATTCAGAGAGGCCTACACGAGTTTTTAATTTTCTAATTCTACATAATATTGCTAAACTATGTTCAGAGAGGCCCACACGTAAGATCTTGACTGCTGCAGATATTGGCGCTGACTTGGAATTTAGTTGATTGATAGTTCTTATATTCCATTACTGGAAACATGGCACTAGAAAATTTTCGAAAACAAATCGTTTGTAAACAGTTTACTCCTTCATTGATTGCAGTCAAGAGGGCACTGAGCAATTCCAGTGTCCCACGAGTGATATTCTTAAAACAGAACAAGAAAACCCCACCTCCCTCCAGATCTTGTGCTCTCACCTCACTGCAGTAATTGACTACAACCAGCTCCCCCTCCCTCTCCCTCTCCGGAACTCTGACACCTCCCTCTCCTTCTTCCCTGTTTGTGTTGCCCCCAACCCCACCCCATCCCACCCATCAGCCTATTTCCACCTGCCGACTGAACAAACATGGTGCTGAAGAAGAAAACTGGCTAATTTGGCAGCAGAGGTCGAGGGAGAATGAAAACAGGGTTCCAGCACAGAATGTCGTCAGCCTGCTGTACACTGCAGTTCTAAACAGGATTACAATTAACGCACAACATCTGTGTGTAGGCTCAGACCCCAATCTGGCTTCATCCGCGAAGTACCTGCTGGGTTCTCTTCTCTGTGGAGGTGTGTAGTCTTTGAAGCCCCTTTTTTTCTTCTTTCTCTTGCATAGATTTGTCATTTATGTGGGAAAGAGGCTTGAAGGAGAGGTGGGAAATGGATAAATGGTGTGTCTGTTAATGATGTGTCTGTTAATTAAAGACAGGAATTAGTTCAGACTGCTTTGTATGTCATGCTGACATATATACTGTACAGTGTGTAGCTTTATAATTCTGTTTTAAAACGAAAACTGAAAAAAAAAAAGGGTGGTGGGGGGGGGGGGGGGGGGGGGGTGGAGTTGGGGAGGGGGAGTCATTATAAACATTTGAGCCTTGATTGTTTGCAGAAGTGATACAGAAATTAGATTTTTTTGCAACTTTTTATTTCTTCCTTGTATTTGTATAGATATTATTTTTTAATTTAACAATAGAAAAATTACTCTCAAATCGAAAGAAAAAGGAGAAGAAACTTCAGACATGCTGGTCAGTATTTACTTGCTGCCATACCTCAGATATATCACGGAGGTAGCAGCTACTTAAGATCAGGTGCGTTAGTAAATGTTTCTGGAGCCCTTAGTCTGAATGCCTACCCTGGTGTTGTTGGCTGGGGTATAAACGATGTGCCTTAACTGGGTGTAGCTGTGCTTCAGGCTGCCTGTGGACAGGGGTCAGGTACCAAGCAGTTGGTGCATAGAGCCATATAAAGCATAATGCTGTGAATAGGTGTCTGTTTAATATGAACAGATGTTGCACATTCTTTATACATTCATCAAATGAGCTTGGTGGCCCTCTCTCTCACTCTCTCTCTCTCTCTGCTCTCTCTCTCTCTTTCTTCTCTCTCTCTCTCTCTCTTGGGTCTCTTCACCAGTTGTGTCTCACTTGTCTTTGCCCGTCTGCCCCTCACAGAGGCTGTCCGTCTTTAACACTCTTTAAGACTTTTTCTGTCTGTCTGCCCCTCAGTCTCAGACTTTTCTCTCTTCTCTCTCTCTCTCTCTCTCTCTCTCTCTCTCTCTCTCTCTCTCTCTCTCTCTCTCTCTCTCTCTGTCTTGTCTCTCTCTCTGTCCCCTTCAATTTCTCTCTTAACCACTGTCTCTCCCCACCTGTTTCTCATCCCATCTTTCTCTCTCTCTCTGTGTCTGCCCCCTCCCCCTCCCCCCTCTCTGTCTTTGTGTCTATAGATAGCATTTAAACTCAGAATAGAAACACATATTACCAGACCTCACATCCCACTAAACAGCTGTTATTAGCTGGACGTGTGTTGTTGACTCACAGCTGACTCACATTGACTCACAGGACATGAACACACCACCGCTGAATGTCCCAGTAAAGCAGCAGATGCACCCTTAAGCAGGAACTCGACAAGTTGTTAATTCAGTGCACTGGTACCGACTTGTTTCACGTAGCTTCAGCCAGGGGAAAAGCAAACACCTGCAGTTCTTTAGTTGCTGTGCCCAGCACTCACCTGCAAGACTGCTGGAACAAAGCACAACTCTTGTTCAACTAAGCATGGGCAGGATCATACGACAGATCTGACTGAACACCATCATTACTTATTTGAGTTGTATGTTGTTTGGGTGTAGGACTGATTCTGATAGCGCAAGTCCTGATGGGACTGGTGATTGTGTTGTTACCAAACCCAGTCAGCTTGCTGACTGGTTGGTTAAGGAGAAGCATCCTTTAAGAGGAAGTGTTGTTGGAGAGATTAGGTTGTGGTGCGTGCGGACAAAAGAAATATTCCCCCGTCATTTCTATCCCTAGCATTATTTTTACATTTTACAAATGGTTACAATACATGCAGCCATAATACAAAACAGGTTATTTCTCCTTTTGTGTGATAGAAGATAGAATTTCCCACCCTCGCTGCCATACAACTGTCTTTTCTTTCTCCTTCCTTCCTTATTCTTTTCTTCACCTGTCTTTCTCTCTGAAGTCTTTCTTTTTGTCTGTCCCTTGCTTTCTCAGGAAAGGTTATACAACCTTTTTTACAGGACAATTTCTGTGATGTGAAAGTCTTTCAACAATCATCATTTGGGCTTTTAAGGGAATGGTTTTCGTTCCCTCAGATGTGTTTGAGATTTCCTATATTACTTGAAATGCTGTGTGTATCGTTGCAAAATCAGTTTTAGCACCCTACTAAGTAATACAAGTATGAAACATTTTTCCACCCTCTTCCCTCCCCTGCCTCCTCCCTCCCCACCTTTTCCTCCTCCCCTCCCCCTTCCCTCCCAGTTAGGAGGAGGTGTGGTGGAAGGTCACATCTCCTGCATTGTCTTCCTTGCCATTAACCCTTTCCCTGCCACAGTATAAGAGCTTTTCTGTATTGCTGAGTGCCAGGGCCAAATTGCAGTAGGTTCACTCATCTGTTCACTACTCATTCATTTATTGAGATATCTCTTAGATTTTTTGCATGTTTTTTTCTTATACCCTGTGCTGTGATGTAGTATCATAATACTTTGATTTTGCTGGTCATTAGTATGATAAAAATGAATATAATCTGAATGATAAGTACCCTGCAGTAGACACGGTTACGGGCGTACAAGATTGTGAAAACGACCCCGTAACAGACACGGGGCAAGCAGGGAAGAGGTTAAGACTCTTTGTTTAATCTGTGAAGACTATAAATATATCTGCAAGCAGTATTGATATTTCACTTCCAACAAGCTTGACAAAGTGAAGTTCGTATGCAGTTTGAAAATGTTTTTATGTTCATGATGGCTGAAACATCACTTTTAAACAGTAAAAGCCATGGGAAAGTAGTTGAAAACTGGACTTTGTCCTTAAGTGTGGTTAAAAATTCCTTGAAATGTAATAAGAAATTTGTCATGGCATAACACAAGAAAAAAAAAAGGGGGGGGGTGACATTTTAGGATTGCCACTGGAAATATTCTGTTTAATATCATTGTCAAATATTAATCTTGGTTTGTTTAACCTTTGGCTTGCTGAAAAATTGTTTTAATATTCAAACAGTCCCAAATGGGACACTTAAGTTCAATTTCACAGTGCTTAGAAATACACTTGGATGTGTAAAAAGTGATAGAATTGAAATTTTGACTTCTTGAACTGTGTGAGCCTTTAAAAGCAATAACCAATCTACTGGCGAATATGCCCTCAATATAGAACTAAGTTGAAGCACTGCTTACAAGGTAGCTGTAGGTATACACAAGGTAAAGTTCAACATTCACTCGAGACTAAAGCCAAAACATTGGCAGTAGACTTTCTCAGTGTGATCTGACATAGTCACGTTGACTGATACACTGTTTTCAGTTCAGTTTGTCATCTTATTTTGTGTTAATATTTTTCTGTACATGTTTGCTTCCTTTCATTCTGTTCTACAAACAGTTGTTGATTTATAGAAAAGGATACCGCCAGCTGTGTTTGATGTGAAACATTGCACTATGTTGGATTTCTCAGCCATACACATCCGCAGTCACTGAATCAAGTTTAGTGTTCATTTTGTGTCACTGCAGGTCAGTGATTGTTCATGTGCACACAGTCAGTACATAGATCACATACATTTTAGTGTAGTATGTCCAAACTGTTTGCATTTGGCTGTTTAATCAGGCATGCAGTGCATGTATCATCAGAAATGCTTCACTTATTTTCTTAAAAAGTTAAATCGGCATCTGACAAATTTTGATTAACAGATGTAGACATTGGTGTCAGAGATACTGTGCTGTGTGACGTTACCAGCTGCAATGCATAACGTTGAAGAGGTTTTGTGTAATATGGAATTCACAAGAGGAAGAAATGGTGATTAGAATGATTAAAAAAAAAAAAAAAAAAAAAAAAAAAGTTAACGGTCAAAAAAGTTAACGGTCAGCAGTAATTTGTGTCAAAACCAAGCAAGAATTGTAAGGTCAGAATGCAAAATAATTTTAAGACCGAAGTTAAAACATGTATTCACACAGTGAAATAACGTATCCATGGATTATTTTTTATGAGTTTTTGTATAATGAGGTGCTGCTGAAAGTGTTCTGTGGCTGAAAAATATGTGAGAGCATACGGTATTAAATTCTGCTTCTCTGTTTATGGAGTATATTTCGTCAGCAGTATTACCTGGTTTCACCTGGTCCATGACTCATCTTTTTGGATTTCTTCCATCTTCCCACCTCCCTGTTGTAAAAATGTGTTGATTATGCTACTGTCATTCAAACAGTTCCCTTCCTCTGTGTGTGTGTGTGTGTGTGTGTGTGTGTGTGTGTGTGTGTGTGTGTGTGTGTTGAAAATGTATACAACACACTGATTTCAGTGGCTACAGAACATTTCAAGTACTAGCAGTAAGAGTAATGTTGAACAATGAAAGAGGACAAGTTGCAAAGTTTGTATTAACTAAAAAAGGTGTTGTTTGGGATACCAAAGATCATGAGTACTTTATTGTAGGCTGCTTAGTCTAATATCACCATTGTTGTGAACAGACGTTAAATTAAATCAATCAATCATCATTTGTAGGCTGATGAATGTAGCCATTGTGATGAAATGTGGTTGAAAAATCCTTAATTGTAAACTCTACTTAAGCCTTTCGCTCCCGACCGTGGATATAGCTGCGGTTCATGATTGTGAGTTATCTCTCCTGTCAACATGAGACATATAATAATTATATTCTCCATTCATTTTCCTTCAAGAAAATGTATACTTTTTGTATACTTTAGAGCAATACTTGAATTTTTGTGATTGCTTTTGTAAGGTTGGTGTTTTTTCCCCAAAAAATTATAAACAGTTCTGGGAGTCAAAGGGTTAAAAATTATTTCCTTTGTGTACAAGATGAAGGCAATTAGAAGTATAATGTATATAACTGGAGGAATTTTCAGCTTATCGGCAGTGAAAACAATCAGTTTTAATGAAAGTTGGTTGTACATGTGATCAAATGGGTCCTTCTTTACACTTCTCAGTTATATTGAGAGTGGACTTCGGTGAAGTGACAGCCCTGATTGCCCTTTGTGGTCAGCTGGGCTCTAAGTAATGGGAGTTAAATTGAATCTCCATTATTTAGAGAGCTGACAGTATTCAAGACTTTTAAGAAGTAGTAGAACATGAAATGTGCATAATGTTTTAGTATTGATAAGTCTTATCATGACAAGGCAAATTTTAACTTCACAGTAGGGGTTAAGAGTGTGTTATTTGGCTGTGTATTTTAATTCTTATCAGGACAAGGCGAATTTTTTCATCTTCACGATAGGGGTTAAGACTTTGTTATTTGGCTGTGTATTGTTATTCTTATCATGACAAGGCGAATTTCATCTTAACAGCAGGGGTTAAGAGCGTGTTATTTGGCTGTATATTGTGTGATTCTTATCATGACAAAGCAAATTTCATCTTCACAATGGGGGTTAAGAGCGTGTTATTTGGCTGTGTGCAAGTTAAGACCATCCCCCTTGGTGATTCAGAATACACCGGATACACTAGGTAGGAAAACGCCAGGAGGAGGATTTTGCGTGGCAGTGCCTGGTGGTGCTTCCTAGTATATGCAGGATGGAGGTCTGACGACATGCCTTTCCTGTACTTCGCCAGCAGGAAGTGCTGGTCTGGATGAGGAGAGATGTTGTCCCTACATCATTACTACATACTGGGGACCGAGGTTTGAAATGGGTTCATGACATAGACCAGCATAGCCTGGTGTTGAGGACCAGCATAGCCTCGTGTTTGAGGAAGGGTGCCCCTCTTTTGGCTGCCTCATTTTCTTCAGTGCGATTAGTCATTCTGTCCATCTCTCCATCCGCCTTTGTCATGATGTTGGCTGCTTGGGCGGACAGGCAAACCTTCCCTGAAAGACCTAAAGATCCTTGCCTGAGAATCGATGTGTGTGTGTGTATATGTGTGTGTGTGTGTGTGTGTGTGTGTGTGTGTGTGTGTGTGTGTGTGTGTGTGTGTGTGGACATATAAAATCAAGTTTTTCAACCTGCCAAAATAAATGAAGGCAGGATTTTATTGAACATTTGTGTTTTCAGATCTAAGGTAAAATGCGGTGTATATCAATTTATGATCAAAACCAGGAGCATCTTCCCGGAGAAGGTTTGATCTTTTGTTAGAACTTAGTTCTGTTGTCAAGTTTGATTCTGTCGGCATGCACACATGATAACTTATTTTATTTAGTTGTTTGTATTGTTAATACAGGACAGGTTTAAAATTTGAATGCATAGACACCTGAAACAAGCTTGCTTTTAAACTGAACAGTTTAAAAATGGAAACTTGCCATTTGTTGGTATTGAACAAAAATCCTGTTAGCCATAACGAACAAATAGAAAAAAAAAGTTGAAGTGGGAGGCACCTAAATATAAGGAATCATGCACAGCTTAATTCATTGTTGCCCTTTCCAGAAATTAGCTTTGTTACAAAGAGAAGAATTCATAGTTTCATATGGTCTGATAGATGAAGATTATTCTACAGAAACAGCTTTTCTTGTCTTGGTCTGTCTGATATTACACTTAGCCACGGACTGCTGTTGAAACTCTGCATGTATTCAAACGTGCAACATAAGCTTACTTTCCTATGCCTGCATATAGAGCCCTTCCCCTCCCCCCTCACCTAGCTCCTCTCTCACTCTTCTTTTCTGTCTTTCATTCTCTTCTCTCTCCGCCTCTCTCTGTCTTTGTCTCTCTTCTCTCCCTACCTCCCTCTCTCAGTCTCTCTCATTCTTTCTGTCTTTCCCTCTCTCTGTTTGTCTTTGTTTATATTAGTCTTTCTCTTCCGTCTCCCTCTCACACACAAAGAAGATCACATACACAGTGCACATGCACATGCACACACACACACACACACACACACACACACACACACACACACACACACACACACACACAACAGAGTCATCTATAGATCGGCATGTACATTGAAATACAACACACGCACACACGTCACATCTCACCAGATTTAGTCTCCCAAGCACCATCACTGACAGGTTGCTCTGTCATTGGTCCAGTTTTCCCAGTCCGACTGTAATGAACTCTGAACTAACCAGGATGCAGTCCACACACTGGTACTCATCTTGACAGCCTATGTCATGTGGTTATTCGTAGTATGGATTTCGTGAAGGTTTTTTGAAAGAAAGATTGTGAGAAGTGAAAGATGAGGAAAACAGTTCAGCCCCACTTCTATAGTCATCGACTGGCCAGTTTGTGATAGGTGTTGTTTAAACTGTCCAGTTACCTGATGCTGTTTCTGTGATCAGGATCAGGACTTTTACATTGCTGGAACCTTCCTAGTTTATAAACAGCAACGGAAAAAAAAAAGAGAGAGCAGCCCTCTTCAGTGATGTAACCCCAGAGAGATTTTTACAAGTACCAAGTTACCGCTTCGCTTTGTTCTGCATTGTTTGCTGCTGAATTCCCCAAATGATCTATCCCACATCGAGGCAGTTGGTTTGAAATGCTGGGTATTGTGGCAGACCTGTTTTGAATTAAACAGTCTGCCATGGTGTGGTGGGCTGCGGCAAGCAGCAGACCTCTTCTTTCCCTTTCCCCTGTCATGGGGTAACCGGGGAGAGGTGGGCTCAGACCTGCAGCCAGGGAGTTGAGAATAAGCAGCGCTTTTATTTACCGCAGAATGGATGTGTTTGGAACCTGTGGCTGCTTTTTATTCCAGACAGAATACCTGAACAAGCTGGGATTTGTTTATGTGTCTTAATGCACCAGGCGTTCACTTCAGAGGACTAGGCAGGTGGAAATGTGATTCTTGCTGGGCAGGACTGTGTGAAAGTTTGGTGCGTTGTTTATCACTCTGGAAACGTGGGGCTGGAATGTGTGAGACCTAATGTGACATTTCTGCAGACGTTGGTATTGATCCTAAAAGGATCCTTTTAGAATGTGGAGCTTGAACTACTTGAAGCAAACATAGTCATGCCGAGTCTTCTGCCTGTGTATTGGATTAATCTCATCTGTCACCGGCTTCGGAGAAGTACTGAATGATCAGAGATGTGATTTTTCAGCAGACTTACCCTGTGACTGTTTTAGTAAAGAGGATGTGTGCTGCAACCGTTTCATATTGATGCTTTTCCAGATAATCAATGAATAGAGAGACCAGTTGGAATTAGCTGACTCAGTGACAAGACTGTGCTTACTCAGATTCAGTGTTTGAAGATTTTTTTTGGGGGAAAAGCTGAAAACGTGGTGTTGACAATGAGCTTACGACGGAAGGGACAAAGGAGGGGTAGCATCTTCCAGTCTGTGTTGGTTGGTGCTGCCTTTGTGTTCTTTTATTATTTTCTTGATTGATCATATGTTTCTGATTAGGTTTTGTTTTTATTGGAGGTTCAGACTGATAGTAGTTGATATGATTAATTGAAGGGTGTGTGTGTAATCATGTGTATATTGGAGGCTGATATGATTAATTGAAGGGTGTGTGTGTAATCATGTGTATATTGGAGGCATGAACACAGACTGGCGGAGAATCACATGGTAAGGTTGAAAGGAAATAGTTCATCTGGAAGAAAGCACACTGTTTCCTAGTGCGTATTTGAATAAGTGTCATTTGTTTTTAATTGTTAAGAATAACATACATTGGTGCGCACACACATACACACGCACGCACACACGCAAGCACGCATGCACACACACACACACACACACACACACACACACACACACACACACACACACACACACACACACACACACACATGATCACAGACCAAACGTTCAAAAGGTGAATACATGCAGGGTTTTTTAAATTTTTGTTTTAAAAAGAAATGAATGTGGTGTTCAAAGTTCTTACAGGGCACAAAATGTCATAATAGAGCTTAGTAAGAGCTTCTGCCATTCCCACGTTTCTTCATAATAGAAGATGAAAAGGAGCACATAAAATTATTTATTTATAAAAAGAAAAAAAGAAACATTGTTAAAACATGTATGTGAATGTTATGGGAACCTCTATTTTCAGATGAATGAAGGTCGAAAATCACAGATTGTTCTGTTGGATGAACGCCGCCTAGATTTCTTAATACAGGTAAGGACATTTTAAAAACAGAAAAATTGTACTTGGGGGGAGGGGGGGGACAAAACATTTTTACACACACATAGGCACGTGTGTGTGTGCAAACACACACACACACGCACGCACACACACACACACACGCGCACACACACACACACACACACGCACACGCACGCACACACACACACACACACACACACACACACACACACACACACACACACACACACACACACACTCTCTCTCTCTCTCTCTCTCTCTCTCTCTCTCTCTCTCTCTCTCTCTCTCTCTCCTCACACACACACACACACACACACACACACACACACAACACACAACACACACACACACACAACACACACATCACACACACACACACACACACACACACACACATACAAGGCATGGATTCCTTTTCTCTGTATGAAACTTTCAAAGAGTGCTTTTTTTCTTGCATATATCAAGCACACGTTCATTTCAGTTGCCTTTTTTTTTTTAATCCTGTTTACCCCTTATTATTTTGTTAAAGTGTTTTTTAGTCTTCGTTGCTAGACAGAAGCAAAAATGTTGCATTTCTAATTGTGTTGGTGTGCGTATGCTTCTGTGTACGTGTGTGTGTGTGTACACTTGCATGCGCGCGCGCGCGTGTGTGTGTGTTTTGTATGTTTGTTTTCGTAAATGATGTGCCCAGTAACAAACTTAAATTCACTGTGTACAGAAGCAAGATTGTTTTCAGTGGGGGGGGTTAAGGGAGAGATGTGTGTCTGTGTGGGTATGCACAGTGCTTTAGATGTTTATGAGTGTGTCTGCATATGTTTACATACATTTCTCAGTGGGTTACTCAAATGTTTTGCCTTATGTTTGGAAGGCTGTGATTTCTGGCTTCGAAAGTGTAAGTCCTGCTTCTGATAATTGAATCATGGTAACTTCTCTTGAAATTCTTTGCAGTGTATTATAAATTATCATGTATGTGTGCAAAAATATCGGTGAAACTGAAAGAGGATATGAATTGAAGATTATAATGTCTGCTGCCTTCACACACACACACACACACACACACACACACACACACACACACACACACACACATGCACAGGCGGCACACACACCACACACACACACACATCACAGGGCGCACACACACCACACTTGCAAACTTGCAAGATCTACTTTCGAATCATTCTCTGCTGATCGAAATTGCTGAATACTTAATACATAGTCCGATTGGAGTTTTTATTTAGATACTTTTGAGCTAACTCATTTTGTTTAAGATAGTGAAGGATTTTTGCTTTCTTGCTATATGTTTGGGTTTTTTTTTCCCCACTAATTGTTGTATTTAAGATTGTTGATTTGTTTATTGTTCAGTTTAGACACATATACAGATACATACACTTACACACTCACATACAAAGGCCTACATTCATGCTTACACAACACATAGGCTTATTCATTTAACCATTCAGTCAGTCAGTCACTCTCTTCTTTCATTCACGTCTAATATCACTCAAAGTGAACAGACGTTAAACAGAAGTACGAACGAACGAACACACACACACACACACACACACACACACACACACACACACACACACACACACACACACACACACAGAGTTTCAAAGGTATGTTCAGAAAAAAAAGAAGAAGAAAAAAATACAGTGCTGCCAACAAGCAGATGAATATACACACACTGTTTCTGCCTCAGATAATGATTAATGTGCTACAGCAAATTTGAGTAGGATCCATTTATTTCATTGTTAACCAGCCTTTTCTCTGTTCTACCCCACCACCTGCTCCCCTCCCTTCCTCTCTCTCTCTCTCTCTCTCTCTCTCTCTCTCTCTCTCTCTCTCTCTCTCTTCTCTCTCTCTCTGTCTCTCTCTTTCTCTCTCTCTCTCTCTCTCTCTCTCAGTTTTTTTCATTTCTCCCCGTCACCCGTCCTTCAGTCTGTCTTTCTCCCTGCTACCCTACCCCCACCACCCCCACGCCCTCTGTCTCCTGCTCTGTCCATACACACACTTTCTCCCTCTCTCTCTATCTTTTTCCAACATTCTTGCATTTACCAACAGGCTCCCGTATATAGAGTGTGAACTTTGTTAGAAGTTGGTAGAAAATAAAAATTTGTTTTGTGTATTGATAGACACTGAAAACAAGACTGCTGCGTTACTGAAAATGAATGAAGTTGTGTGTTGATAACTGGTTTCTTTTTCTTTTCTTTTTTTTTCAGCCCAAACTATTTGCAAGTGATTTACTTGATCTGGTGGCCTCTCACTTCAAGTTGAAGGAGAAACAGTATTTGGTTTGGCCTTCATTGATGAGTCGTAAGTGATTTGTTGTCATGTTGCTCACAGTTTGCAGTAGTTGTGTGTCACGGTGTTGTAGTTGATGGTGAAAGCTGCTTGTTCCTACTAGCAGGTGGACAGAAAAGATAGACACAAACGAATAGGTAACCTTAAGCTACATGTAGTGGGCTGCAGCTCTCAGGCCATTTTTACTGGGAGCTTTTTTATTCAACATTTCATGCATTTTTGTGTGTGGTTTTTTTTTTTATATGTCTGGGCTGACATTTCAGGGAAACGTGGATGCCAGGTGTAGTTGTGTGCTCATGACCCACTAAAACACAGGTGCAGCGTACAGGGTCTTAAGCAGGAATGGTGTGATCTGCTACACGTCTGTTTATGCACGCCCTGAGTAGGATGAAGCACCAAGTTACTTACTTACTTAGGCCCATAGCTCAAGGGTGAGCATAGGCCATCGACAGCACTCCGCCATCGCACTCAGTTCTGGGCTGCTTGCTAAATGCCTGTCCACCGATTTGGCACGTGCTTTAAATAGGCTTTGGAAGTATGAGTAATCCTCGCTCTTTGACTATTGGACATGGGAGAGGTTGGAAACCTACACACTCAGACCGTCAGGATGGTAGTCTTGTATGCTGACTCGCATGGCTAAGACAACCTTTTTCATGAAAATTTTGTAACAGTAGTGACATCATGAGGTGTATGTTGCCGTGACCATGTCCAGTTGTTTGTTTTCTAAACAATTGTTTTGGTCAAAGAAATTGCACTGTGATATGATATTGTTACAAATAATAGTAATTTTGTCTTTGATGGGGAAACGATTTGCACACATTAGGCATTTATATATGTTTTTAAGAGAGAGAGAGATAGAGAGAGAGAGAGAAGGGGTAGTTTGGGTGTGCTGGCATTGAAGCAGAATTAAGAACAAAAGAGGCATTGAAGCAGAATTTAAGAACAAAAGAGGTTATTGAACACATATACTGCACATCGTCAGCATTCAGCTCATAACTTCCAAGTAAACTTTATAGCTGTGACAAGAAAGAGCAGTTTAAATTTACCAAACTATGACAGGTTTTTCAACAAATACTACAAGGTAAAATATGGAATATCAGGACTTGATTAATCTTGCATTTGTCCTTTTGTTCTCTTTGTCACTTTATGCTGCCATTTTGTACTGATTTTTTAGAAATAAAATTCCTTCCCTTTCCATGTGACTGTGTCATACAAGGTGCGTTCACAATGCAAGCAGTACAGATAAATCAATTTTGGCTCCTAGCTGGACTGTGTTTGTACACAGAAATCGGGTTCCATGTTGATTGTGAATGCAGCTCAAAATATTGATTTATTAATGTGCATATTGGTCGATACACAGGTCACAGCATGCGTTACGACTGGATGGGCTGAAATGTAATATTGATTGCTTACTGTCCCAGGCATATATTATTACACACTGTGTGCCCGTGAACACATTTCAAGCAAAATGTATACATCATTGAGTGTGTTTGGCAGGAAACAATACTCCCATGCATTAAGGCTCCATTAGTGCATCACAGATTGTGACATGCAGTTTAAATGAGTAGCAATTATAGAAAGAATGTAGAAGAAAGCAGATATCATGAAGCTAGTTTATGAACCTGAAGTAAATTAATCAGTAGTTAAGGTTAATTTGTTGAAGAAAAGAAACAGGTTTTAAATCAGACGGGAAAATGGATGATGTTTCAAATAGTAGGATTACCACATCTTTCAGTCTGATGTGCTTTATTTGTGGATGAAGGAACTTCGTTCAAAAGAATTGGGGAGGGAGGGGGGTTGCACTGTATGTTTTTGTTTGTTTATCATCCCAAAAATTTGAATTAATAAAGCCATGGTTCTGTGGTTAGCATCACAGAGTTGAGGGCTGGGGGGTTGTGGGTTCGATTCCCACCAGAGACATATATGTGTAGGATTTGGGCTCAGCCAGCTCCAACCCAGAATTGAGTGTGCTATGGGCTCAAATGGGAAGGCTGGAACCTCACAATCCAAGTACATCCAGGGATGCATGTCTTAAGAGTAGTGCTCAGATCTCCACACCAGCTTGCCAGGTATCTGACTGCATATATCAAGGAGGATGACACTGGGATGTAATGTGAAGGGAAGTAAGGAGTACAGCCCTGCCCCTCTCATGATGTGTCTGATCAGAACGGCAGAAGGGAATCTCTAGCATCATCTTCTTCATCTTTATTCTCATTCATCATCAGCAGAGAAATTGTCGCAAATCCTGTGGCCAGTCATGCCCTGCAAATCATCATCTTCTTCATCTTTATTCTCCTTCATGATCAAAAAAGAAAGTGTCTCAAATTCTGTGGCCTTTCATGCCCTGCAAATCATCTTTATCTTTACTCTCATTCATCATTATCAAAAGAGACACTGTCTGAAGTCCTGCAGCCTTTCATGCCCTGCTCTTGTGGTGACTAGAGATCTATGATAATGGTTAGTTTGTCAAGGTTGGCGGAATGAGCGATTCATGGGGACTGTCTTTGGATGGTTGTGGTGGTGCCGTATGGAGGACAATGGACTTGCTCACTTTGGTTCTGCAACCAAGCGGTTTTTGCCTGCATACCTGTTGGACTAGAAAAGGCACCACATAACACCACTGAATTAAGTGATGTCAGCAGTGCAGTGTCTCCTCTGGTAGGTTGTGTCATGGTGTCTTGATGTCGATTGCCCCTGTGTGGACTGCTTGGGCTGAGGCTGTACCAACACAAACCTGGATGTGGCTGGGTTTAGGGGAGTTGGAACGAGCTGTGTGGGAACAATGCTTTTGGGGGACATGGAGCATGAGTCCCCACAAGTTTATAACATTTTGTGAGCATTGGTCAATGCAAATCAAACCAAACATATTTATGGAGAAACCGTTGAAATACAGCAGTAGTGATAAAAGAACATTCAAAAAGATGTTTGTAACTTCACCAAGAGTGATTAAGGAAAAGGGTGAATCTAATAGCGTAATATGTGTGTGTGTGTGTTGTGTGTGTGTGTGTGCGCGTGCGCTCACACTTGTGTGGTGTGACTAGGTTCCAAGCAGTTTTGGTATTACCCTATAGATGTGTGTTTCTTCATCAGGAACTAAAAAGTCATAATTGATAGATGTCTGATCGGCTGCTGATTGTTCTCCTGGCTTCCTTCTATCCCCTTTTATTCTGGTGATTAGAACCAGGTCGCTGAGCAAGCAGAATAGTCGGACTTTGATTTAAAACAAGAAAACAAGAAGGGCTCTATTTTTCCTAGGATAAGACAGTCATACCCCCACAACTGCAAAGAAAAGCTGCTTATGGCACCAACATACCAAGTGAAAATCAGACACAAAGCACACAGAACAAACGAGGAGACATCTCTTTTTTCCTGTGTGTTTTGTATGGAGGCAGGCAAACTGCAGTAAGCAGCATTCATTTGGAGTCTGGGGCATGCAGTACTACTCATCATGGGAGCCTGTGCCCATCTCATTTTCTTTCATTCACTGCTTACTTTTCCCTGCCTCATTTCATATTTTCAGATTTCCTTTTTAGTCTGCTGTCATTTTTATCTTTGTTGGAAAATTTTACTGTCCGTGTCAGTGGCTGCCTTTAGTTAGTTTTTGTGCTTGTCAAATAGTAGTTTGGGATCTTTAATATATATATGTAGAGGTTGTTGAAAATGTGTGTGTGTGTGTGTGTGTAAATGTCAAACACTTGCCGTTATAATTCCTTTTGAAATTCATTTTCATGTTTCAGTGTTAGTTTGTTTTTCTGTTTCTCTCTGCTTTTAGATATTTTCCATATTTAAAGAAGAGACTGATTTTCATTTGGATGTTTCTCTCTGCTTTTAGATATTTTCCATATTTAAAGAAGAGACTGATTTTCATTTGGATGTTTCTCTGCTTTTAGATATTTTCCATATTTAAAGAAGAGACTGATTTTCATTTGGATGTTTCTCTCTGCTTTTAGATATTTTCCATATTTAAAGAAGAGACTGATTTTCATTTGGATGTTTCTCTCTGCTTTTAGATATTTTCCATATTTAAAGAAGAGACTGATTTTCATTTGGATGTTTCTCTCTGCTTTTAGATATTTTCCATATTTAAAGAAGAGACTGATTTTCATTTGGATGTTTCTGTCTGCAGAATTGTTCCATAATGTATTCTGCCTTTAGAAATTTTTTCTTCCATTTCCGTGCATTGATTATCCTTAAAACGAATGTCTGTCCCCCATGTATTAGCCTGCTGTCTTCCTTTTCCCAGTTCTGTCCTGCATGTCTTGCTTCTGCATATTTTTGTATGGAGAAGTGTGGGCGGCACTAACTCTGATGTTCTTTCCCGCGTTTGGACAGACTACACTACCACTGGCTGCAGGGAGAGAAGCGCGTGCTGGACCATGACTTCCTCAGGAAAACGGGGCTGCTCATTCTGCACTTCTCCATCAGGTCAGTGCCGGTCACTGTCCCCGTCCAGTCGCCCCCCTCCCTCCCTGACCCCATGGCCAGGGTTCTCCGCTGGTCAGCTGACATGAGTCATTCTGTGCTTTCTGTCCTGAGCAGCGGTGTGGTACACTTACCTACTTCCTTGCCTTGCTCCCATGGTGAAATAAGTAGACGCCTGTAACTCCAAACAGATGCTGCTTACGACACTGGATCACCTAGCAGAAGTGACACCACAGAGCACACAGAACAAAGAAAGAGACATCTCCTGTCTCTCCCTGCAGCCAGTGGTAGATGATGTCTCATTTTAGTTTGTTCTGTGTGCTCTGTGTTATCATGTCTGCAAGGCGATTCGGTGTCCTAACCCTCCGGGGGGTTGCGACCTTGTCGTGGTCGGAGGGCTTGCGTGGTCCCGTGATCCCTTAGGCTTTGCTGGCGGGGACATCAATACTCGAAGATAGGCTGGTTTTTTAAAACTGCTTCTAGGCCTGAGAGGTGCAGATGCTGTTTGGCCTAAGCATAACGTGGTAAGGAGTTGATGCCCCTGGTAGGGCTTCCCATGTCAGATAGGCTAAGGGTGAGGATCCTGACTAAGAGTAACCCGCCTTTCTCCTTTTCTTGTTTCTCGCCTCCCTTATTTGGCCCTTTTCTATCTTCGTCTCCCCTTCATGTCTTCTTTTTCACACTCCTTTTCTCTCTGTGGTCTCCTTAAGATCCGCCGTGTTTGCCGTGCGGTGCGACCTGTGTCGGAGGGGAATGAGGTCCTGGTGATTGAGAGGGCCAGTGCTTGAGGAGGCCTGTGCTCTCAACACATCACTTTGGCTCGGACCTCTCCTAGACAGGGAGTACACTTTGGCCCGGGTGTACTAATCGGCTCCCCTTCTTGGGGCTGGGTCAAGACAAGCAGTTCCCCTGCTGGCCATGTGAACCCCTGCAGTGCTCAGCTCTCTGTCCCCGGGAGTTGAGCATGATCAGGGGGATAGGGTTAGTTGATTCTGTTTGTCGTATGTCTCTCCGAAGCCTGGAAGGGGTCAAGACATTGGTTTCTTGGCCCTGGCCCCTTAGTTGGACTCCAAGGTGGGTGGGTAAGGGAGGGATGAAATATAATAAAATAAACATGGCTTTATCAAAAAACAACCCCCTCAAAAGGAAGAGGAAGGCGGCATCCCCTATTTCAGGGGAACGTTATTCTGACAGCGATTCTGACACGGAGGTACGACAGAGAACAGGTTTCTGGGCTTCCTGGCTCGTGGTGGAAGGGACGGAGCAGGAAAGACCCCTTTCAGCTCTGAGCCCTTTTGCTATTCAAAAGGCTTTCAAGGCTTAGCAGGTGACCCTCAGTCCGTCAAAAGGTTGAGGAATGGATCGTTTCTAGTTCAATGTCGATCAAGAAAACAATCTGAACAGCTGTTGAGGGCAACAAAATTAGTGGATAGGGAATCAGGTGACTCCCCATAAACAGTTAAATTCATCCAAAGGTGTGATTCGCTGCAGAGATCTAATGGGTGTCTCAGAGGCAGAAATAAAAACGGAACTGGCGTCCCAGGGTGTGACGGAGGTGCGCAGGGTGACAGTCAAGAAAGGTGCAGAGAGAGTGGCCACCAACACCCTCTTTCTGACCTTCTGCAACCCTGTGTTGCCTCCGTCATCAAGGTTGGCTACCTGAACGTCCGCGTTCAGCTGTATGTCCCGTCCCCGTTGAGATGCTTCAGGTGCCAGAGGTTTGGACATGTCAGAGACCGCTGTTCTGGGCAGGAGGTGTGCGGTGTGTGCTGCAAGGCAACCCATGATGGGCCGTGCAAAGATCCGGCACATTGTGCTAACTGCGGTGGCGATCATCCCTCCTCTTCACGAAACTGCCCTCTTTGGATACAGGAATCCACTATCCAACGAATTAAAACTGAAAAGAAGATCTCCTTTTTTGAAGCCCGCAAGCAGGTTGTGGGCAGTCAGACGCCCACAGCATCTTCATATGCTTCGGCCGTAAAGACGACTCCCACTCGGTCAGTCTGCTGTCAGACTGATGAATTTATTTTTTCCAAAACACTGCAAGGAAGAACTGTCAACTCTGGTGGAAGCAGGTCCACCACCTCCCAACCCACAGTGAATGCCCCTGGTGGAGGCAAAAAATCCGCCACCCCTCAGACTGCCCAGCAGTCTACAACATCTGCTGCTGGGCAGATTAAAAAGCCAGCAGTCCCGCCTCGAACTCCTCTGTCCAATGCCCGTGCGGGCAAGGGAGTTCAACCCAGTGTGGAGATGGTGGAGTTGAGGAAAAAACCTCCACCATCTCCCAAATCCAGACCTCCACTATCTCCAAACTTCAGGCCTTTGTCACCTGCGGGCAAGTCTGCCAGCAGGTCCAAAGACCAACACAGTCCCGTGAAACTAAAAAATAAGTTCACTCCATTGGCCGCAGATGCTGATGAGGAGATGACCTGATCTCTCTCCTTTTCGCCTCTGCACCATGGATAGTACAATATTACATTGGAATATCCGTGGACTAAATTCCAACTTTGAGGAGCTGCAGCTTCTGTGTCAGTCTATAAAACCTTCCGTCGTGGCTCTTCAGGAAACCCAAATTCAAAGCCAGAAGACCTTTACTCTTTCTGGCTTTAATATTCTTTCAAACCCTGCACAACCATGCACGTTGGGACTGTCGGGCGTGTTGCCCTTCTCCTGCACAAAACTTTGTTATATAGCCCTGTCACTTTGTCTACCTCCCTTCAGGCTGTAGCTGCGAGAGTCACTCTCCACAAGACTGTGACAATCTGTTCCCTTATCTTCCACCTTCTGTCCCGGTTTGTCGTCAGGACCTTGTCAGTCTGATAAGAGAACTTCCTCGACCTTTTTTGCTGTTGGGTGACTTTAACGGTCACAATCCTCTTTGGGGTAGTGTCAGTTCGTCATCCAGAGGTCTGCTAATTGAGGATGTCCTTTCGGATTTAGATTTGTGTTGTCTGAACGACGGATCTGCAACTTACCTCCACTCTTCCACAGGTTCACTTTCGTGTTTAGATTTGTCGGTTTGTGACCCCTCGCTGGTCCTGGACTATGAGTGGTCTGTCCATAACGATCTGCACGGAAGTGACCATTTCCCTGTCTTACTACAACCCGTCATAACTGAACACGTCTCTGTCTCTCAGCATTTAAATTATAAGAAAGCAAACTGGGATCTATTTGCAGCCACTGTTTCTAAGGAGTTCCGGGACACTGATTTTTTTCAGAGTCCTGACCCAGCTGAATCACTGACTAACACTATGATTAAATGTGCTAAGGCCTGTATTCCAGTGTCTTCCGATAAACTTCAAATGCCAAAAACACCCTGGTTCGATTCAGAATGCCAACAAATTTCCAAAGTTAGAAAACGGGCTCAGCGTCAGGTATACCAACGATCTTCGGGTCCCAACGCTCGAGCCCATCAGAAACTCCGTGCTAAATCAAGACACACTTTTAAAATCAGTAAACGTCGGTCCTGGAGAAGCTTCTGCTCCAGGCTGACATCAAAAACTTCCAAGAAAAAAGTGTGGAACATCATTAAGAAAATCAAAGGGAAGAACACCTGTCCCACTGTGAACCATCTCAAGTTTTCGGATTCTTTAATAACAGAGAAGAAAGCAGTTGCTAATCTGCTTGCTTCAAACCATTGAAAAGAATTCCTCCTCTTCTAATAAATCAGCCACTTTTGTCAAAAACAAAGCCCTAAAAGAAAAATCACCCTGCAACTTTTCATCCGACAACACGGAAGACTACAATCTTCCCTTCACGTTAAACGAGCTGAAATCTGCCTTACTTTCTTGCAGCGATTCCTCTCCAGGTATAGATGACATTCATTATCAACTATTGAAACATCTTCCGCAAGAAGGTCTGAACATCCTGTTACAGGTATACAACCATGTGTGGACTACAGGTTGCTTTCCACCCTCTTGGAGGAAAGCCCTCATTATTCCCATCCCCAAACCTGGAAAAGATCTTTCTAATCCATCTAATTACCGTCCCATAGCTTTGACCAGCTGTGTCTGTAAATTGATGGAAAAAATGGTCAATGCTAGGCTCATGTGGAAACTCGAAACCCATGGCCTTTTGGCGAAAGAACAGTGTGGTTTCCGCAAACATCGGAGTACAGTTGACCATTTGATTCGTCTGGAATCTACACTTAGGAACGCCTTTCTGAACAAACAGCATGCAGTGGCAATTTTCTTTGACTTGGAGAAGGCCTACGATACTACCTGGAAGTCGGGGATACTTCATGATCTCCACGATCTGGGTTTTCGAGGTCATCTTCCGCTTTTTATTCAAAATTTTTTGGCAGAACGACAGTTTCAGGTCCGGTTGGCACCACTCTCTCTGATGTCCACGAGCAGGAGTTGGGTGTTCCACAGGGGAGCATACTATCTCCTGCCCTCTTTAGTATTAAGATCAACAACATTGTTCAATCAGTTCAGCAGGGTTCAGATTGCTCATTGTTTGTGGATGATTTTGCTGTCTACGCAACTGGAAGCCTGTACCCGAGTGTCCAGCGCAGGCTCCAGCTTTGCGTAGATAAAATCCATCGGTGGGCGGATGAAAACGGTTTCACCTTTTCTGCTACAAAAACCCAGTGTATTCACTTCCATAATTTCCGTCAGTTTTTTCCAGATCCAGAACTTCAAGTAGGGAAATCTCCCATTCCAGCTGTTAAAGAGGCCAAATTTCTGGAGTCATTTTTGACCAAAAACTTAACTTTCTCAGCCATATTAAAAACCTCAAAACTGCTTGCCAAAAGGCACTGAATATTCTGCGGGTTGTAGCACACACCGACTGGGCGCTGATAAGAAAACTTTGTTGCACCTCTACAGAGCCCTGGTCCGTTCCAAACTGGACTACGGTTGTGCTGTGTACGGCTCCGCAAGATCATCTTACCTCAAACTCTTGGACCCTATCCACCATCAAGGGCTTCGTCTCTGTCTTGGTGCGTTCCGCACCACCCCTGTGTACAGCCTGTACGCAGAGGCAGGTGAACCTTCCCTGTCCAACCGCAGGCTGAAACTGTCTTTGAATTATTACATCCGACTGTTCTCAGAACCGCAGAATCCTGCCTATGACTGTGTTTTTGACCCTCCGTTCCAAAGTAAAATAACCTGAAATGTATTCCGCCGTTTGGGCTTCGTATGCAGCCTCACGTGCGGAATGCAGTATAGACCTGGGAGTAGTTTCCGATTTTTCCAAGTTTCCGGATCAACCTCCGTGGACCTTTTTCACACCAGAGATTCGTTCGATCTTGCAGCTTTCCGTAAGGAGTCTACCAGCTTTCTGGCGTACAAGGCTTTGTATGCTGAGCTCTGTTCCAAATTCCCATCCTATCAAAAAGTTTTCACTGACGGTTCCAAGTCTGAGGATGGAGTGGCCTGTGCAGCCTACTGCCCTGGGGCTCCTTCTCAGATATTGTTGGAACATATACATTCAGATGCTTCTGTCTATTCTGCTGAACTTACTGCTCTAGTACTGGCTTTGAAGATAATCTCCCATTCTTCGAAGAGGGACTTTCTGGTTCTGTCGGATTCGCTGTCAGCTTTGGAGGCCATAGCTGGCCGCAACCTTCAGCATCCAGAACTTTTACTTTTTTTTTTAACTTTTTAGCAAGTTGAAGGCGGACGGTTACAACATTACTCTTGCTTGGGTTCCTGGCCATGTTGGCATCGGCGGGAACGAAATGGTTGATCGTTTAGCCAAGAACGCCACAGAGAGAAACTGTCCAACACTTATATCCCCTGCTCAGATGTGAAACCCAAAATTAACGATTATGTGAGAGACCTCTGGCAGGAGGATTGGAACACACAGACGAATAACAAACTCTTTCAGATCCGTCCAAACCTTAAGGCTTCCTCCCATCTACGTCGGGTGGTCGTAAAGAGGAAACGGTTCTGTGCCGGCTGCACACCGGCCATTCGTATTTTACCCATTCTTACCTTTTAAAGAGTGAAGAAGCACCGTGGTGCATTCCATGTCATGCGCCACTCACAATGAAACATGTTCTTTTAGAGTGTTGGGACTTGCACGATGTGAGACACAAACATTTACGGCGGAGTCCATGAAGATCCTGTCAGGATGTCCCGCCTGACGTGATCTTGAGTTTTTGAGAGAGATTAACATTTTTCATCTGATTTAAGATTTTACGGCAGAAGATTTTTAACAAAGTTTCTGGTGCGTTGTAGACGATGTCATTTAACGAGATGTGTGAAAGTTGGTTTTTTTTTTTTTATGACTGGTGAGTTGATTTTAACGTGGTGACAGCCCTGATGTGGCCCTTTGCGGTCGGCTGGGCTATAAGCAACATTATCCTATCCTACCCGGTGTCCTAAGCAGCGTTTGTTTGGAGTTATGGGCATCACATTTATTTCATCATGGGAGCAAGAGTTACCATACTTGCTTGTTTCCTGCGGATGTCAGATTGTCTGTTTGTAAATGTCTGTCCGTGGGCCTATTTTTCTGAGTTGAAAAAAAATTTGGACAATGTTTATAATTACAATACAAAATTCAGTGTGTGTGTGTGTGTGTGGTGTGTGTGTGTGTGTGTGTGTGTGTGGGGTGTGTGTGTCTGTGAGTGTGTGTGTGTGTGTGTGAGTGAGTGAGTGAGTGTGTGTGGTGTGTGTGTGTGTGTGTGTGTGTGTGTGTGTGTGTGTGTGTGAGTGTGTGTGTATGTGTGTGTGTGAGTATGTGTGTGTGTGTGTGTGTGTGTGTGTGTGTGTGTGTGTGTGTGTGTGTGTGTGTTACTGTGTGCTGATGACCCATTCTTCCCACTAGTCCTTGGACAACAAATGGCTCCTCCTAAACAAACAAATGAACAAGAAGGCATATGCAAAGTAACAAAACCTGTGCATTTCCCAGTGCACATTGACATTTTGCAAGTACAATTTCATCTCGGTTCTTAGTTAAAGGTAAATTAAGGTGTTCACACTAGTTCATGAGAGTAATTATAACTCTGCATTACCAGCTTAAAATGATGGTCGTAAACAAAACAACAGTTATGTATTGGAGAATGATTTGATACCACTGAAACCTCTAAATCAAGAAGAAATTGATTGCCTGTAATGGAATTCAAAGAAGTAAGTTATGCTCTAAGCAGCAAACAAAAATTTTCTTATTATTAAAAAAAAAAAAAAGAATATTAAGGCTTTGATGATGGACAAACACAGATCACCTGTCATAAAGTGTACTGAACAAATAGTTGCAATGTACCTACAGATTCTACGGTGATGAAAGGTGTTGAACTTTTACTGGTTAGGGATTGATGGTGTTTGTTATCCCTCCATGTCTGCCGCAGATTCTATGTGGACACCATTGGCTTGCTGCGAGACATCCAGACAGTGGAGCTGTTCTACTTCAATGCCAGGCAGGCCATTTTTAAGGTGAGGGGCACTTCGCCTACCATTGACCGAACAAGCTGATCTCTACAAATCCAGAGACACCGTTTGAAGATCAGGCAACTCGCATAACCCAGGCTTTCGAAAAATTAAAAGAATGAAAAATGTGTAGTATGTCATTTGTGTCATGTGTAGGATGACAGAGAAAAGCTGGAGGGTATTCAAGAGAGGGTGGAGCTCCACTGCACACACACACAAAAAGTTTTCTTACCAGGGAAGTAACAGTAGATATGAGAGCTAAAAGAGTTACTTCCCATGTACTTTTGTGTGTAATGAGACGAGGAAAATAAGATGTTCTTTAAAACGTTTTAATGTTCTTTGAAATGATATTACTTCATTAATAGCTATCTGATTGTAGGTGGTAACTTCACAGTGTTCGTGATCAGTGGAAATGTAATAGTCATGCTGAACGGATCCGATAATCCACCTTTTGACCAGATCCACTCAAACGATCCACATTAAAATAAAAAAAAATTCTTTAATTTTTTTTTTTGCACCATCTGTGAAGATTCTTTTCTTTGAAAAAAAAAGCAACAGTGACATCATCATGATTCACATTCAGTCAGAAGAAGAGCTGTCATATTTATGTACACACAAACACACACACAAACACAAATAATATAACCAGAACTAAAGCACATGCAAAAAAAAAAAAAAATTGCTGAGGAGAGGAGTAAGACTAAGAGATAGAGGAAGAGAATTGAAGAGAGAGAGAGAGGGAGAAAAGGAAGCGAAGAGAGGAAAGGGGGAAGGAGAGGGAAAGTGAACAACAGAGGAGGAAACAAGGGATGCTGCTGTAACAAATTAGCATGAACACAACAGTCTAACAAATTAGCATGAACACAACAGTCTAACAATTAGCAGAACACAACAGTCTAACAATTGCATGAACAACAGTCTAACAATTAGCATGACAAACAGTTAACAAATTAGCATGAACACAACAGTCTAACAAATTAGCATGAACAAACAGTCTAACAATTCTGAACACAGTCAAGATAGAGGAAGTAACAAATCAGCAAAATGGTAAGTGAAGAACAAGTGATTAGACTTAAGTTCTTAGATGTATGTATTAACTATGTTATTAGTACGCTATAGACAGTAGCTCATTTACCAAGTTGAAAGGAAGCAATCATCAAAAAGTGTCTAATTTACTATCACATTTCATATACCTTTCTGTTCTGCATCTATCTTTAGTATTATAAGACATTGGCAGTGTGTACTTTCTTCCATTACAATTTGCAGATGTATGTGCTTTGCGTAAGTACTATCAAGTTAAGACTCTGTCGGTTACAGTTTTTCCTCAACCCCAAATATTACAAGAAGCTCTGTCAACTGGAAATTCGCACAATGAACACAGTTTTGAGATCAGCATTAATGGATTTATCCCATGGCCACATTCCATCCTTCTACCTAGTTTTTTTTTTTTTTTCCAATCGGTTCCATAGTTTTCAAATAATCTTGACGATTCCTGACAGACAATTCAATGCAGAGGCAAGTGAAAACATAACCTCCTCAGCAACATAACCTCCTCAACAGAGTTAACAAACGGACAAATGACTAAGTTTTCAGGGATTAGTTGACGTCAGCTGTTCATCAAATTGACAACAGCAGATAAGGACACAGGTAGCAACACAACAAAATGAAAATGAAACAGAAGGATCTGACTGAAGTCATCTCAGCACCGTTGATTCAGGTGTAGTACCTTCATAAACTTCAGTGGTCCAGCAAGGTCAGCAGTGATGGAATTGCAGGCACAGGTAACAATGTTTTGTAAGTTGACGACAAAATCTTCATCAAAGCGAAAAGATGTTGTAAGAATGATTCGCGATAACTCCCTGAATTTATGTGAACAAAAGTCGCACGAGATCCTGAAAAGTGCAGTTTCCTGGGCTCTGCCCAGTGAGAAGTTACAGTGCAAAACTACATCTGTTCTAATGATGTCATGTTACAAACCGTGTGTGTAGGTGCATGTGTGTCTGCTGGTGTGCTAGTGTGTGTATGTGTGTTGTGTGTGTGCGTGCATGCATGTATATGAGCGTGGGTGCTCACTTGTGTGTATGTGTATACATAACCGTGCCCTGACCCCCATTCCTGAATTCTGTTCTGCAGGACACTATCTATAAAGGAACATCTATTTTCAAATGTGTGAATGTATAAAATTGGGTTGATCACCGTTTTTGTTTGTGTTCCACATATCTTTCGTTTTTCTTTTTCAGTGTCTTTTTTTTTCTTCTTTTTTTATTTTTTTTACAAGACTGCCACAAAGAAATACTGACTTTTCTGACACCCAGTGGCCCTGGCAACACACTCATTTACAGCCAGTTTTATTGTTACCACAGGGTCATCTGGAGTGTGACAGCGAAACGGTGTTTGAGCTGGCAGCCCACGTCCTGCAGGCCAGCAAAGGGGACTTCAGCAGGTGAGCAGTGAGAGCTGAGTGAAAGAGAGAAGGTTGTGGGCATATTGCAGTAATTTGTAAAATTTTAATCGTGCGCCACATTTCATCAGATTTTGTTATGTTGGTGCTTAAAAGCAGTGCAAAGTTGTAGACGGAGTGAAATGATTCTCGGCAAACACAAAAAAAGGTTGTACTTCATCCACACTGTTTTAAACTCGTCATTTGTTCATTGTGATGACCAGCCAACCAGTCATCCATCATGACCGAAATAGAAGGGGAGGGGGGTGTGCTTGGGGGGATGAAATAAGGAGTGGATGATTGCTTGTGATCTTGACTGTCTGACTGCTGATGTTCTTTCAGCAATGAGGAAGCGAAAGAGGACATCAAGAAACTGCCGATAATTCCAACCAGAACCTTGAAGGAACACCCCTCTATATCATACTGGTAAGATGTTTTACCTTGAAGGAACACCCCTCTATATCATACTGGTAAGATGTTTTACAGTATGGGGTATTACTTATAAAATTACAGTTGGTTGAAATAAGGAACCTGTATTTTAAAACCTTTTTTTTCTTTTTAATGACATGATGATAATGCTTTAGAATCACAAAGTGATGGAATGGGCTGTTAAACCACAAGGAACCATAGTGTGGAATGTGTGTATAAACGTTTGCTAAACATCATCACTTTTCTTTTTGAAGGCATTGGTATAAAAAGAAAATTGTTGATAAATTCTCATGCTTGATTTACGTCTTGAGTACGTAGTTGTGACAGTAAATAATCAAGACAAGTGTTTTTATTTGCAACTAGTATATTGTTTGAAGGTACTATGGCCTAACATCCCATTTTTGGCAGTAAGGAGAGTACTGACCTTGTTTTTCTTGCTTTGTTTGCTGCAGCTGTACATATGCAACAAATAGCACTGCTTTAGCTTCCCTGATCACACAGCACAGTACTATTGTGGATTTTTTCCCCCATGCAGCCATTTGAAAAAGAAAGGGGGGGGGGGGAAGAAGGGGGATGACTAGGGGTTAAGGGTTAGATGGTTAAGGGTCGGTGCCTATGTACATACTTGCATGCACACTCATGCACATTCACACTTGAATATATGCTTGAAAAGATGGACACAGAAAACACACACGTTTGTTTGCAGGCGTGCGCACACACACACATACACACACACACAGACGCACACACACACACACACACACACACACACACACACACACACACACACACACACACACACAAAAGTGATGTGCTGTCTCACAGTCACAAGCGCATACCTAAACACACATACTATCATAAAAATACAACTCTATGTGTTGACACTGATGCACTCGCTTGTCTTGACAAGATATGATGGATGGTACCAGTCTACTTGGTGGGCTGATTAATCTAGTATGTGAATCCAGATTAGCTCCCTTGCTCTCCCAATTTGATTTTATTAGATCCTGATACTATGGTAATGTTCCATGCCGAGTAGTTAGTTGTAAGGAACTTGTTTGGACAGGTAAGGCTGAGAAAAAGCACCTGTCTGAGTTTGTGTGTGTTTTTGGATACAAATATGTGTAAAATATTGAAAGCTCTGTGTAGTACCTCAGCGAGTGATGACTGTTACAGTGAGGACAAAGTGATTGGCTACTACAAAAAGCTGCCAGGAACATCCAGAGGTTCTGGCTATTGTCAAGTAAGAAACTCTTCTTTTCACCTGACTTTGGTCAGTCAGTGAATGCATGTTACACAGATGCATATGTGTCATGCATGCCCAAGCACAAACATCCAAGCATGCACACTCAGATACACACACACACACACACACGCACAAACACACACACACACACACACACACACAACACAACACACACACACACACACCACACACACATACTTACACACACATATACACTCTTTCTCCAGACCAGTAGGAAAAAGTTTGTTTTATTTTCTCTTGGCAATAAGTGAATTACAGCCTCATTACACAACTGTTGAAATAGATTGACTTGCTCATGTTTTATTTGAATCTGTATTTCTGGTTTTACTTACTTGCTTCCAAATGGACAGATACTGTCTCGTCTTTTTTTTTTTTTTTTGGTTGTAAATATTTGCGTTTTTATTGCCATAGTATTCAGTCTAATTAATGGATTTGTGAATTAATGTTATAATACATTTTCTGTTGCTTTCAGTCTTCTTATTTTATTGTGATACTTTTATTTTCATTTCAGCTACATGACAATTGTAGAGAAGCTGCCAACATACGGAATCCACTATTATGAAGTGAAAGGTAAATTTTTCTTTCCTTCTTTTCTTCATGGCTTACGTTTTATTATTCCTGTCTTTCTGTTTAGCAGAACTGGATAAAGGGGACGAAGATCCTGCTTTTTGTGTGTGTGGTGTGTGTGGGGGGGGGGGGGGGGGGGGGGATCAGAAGTACTGTAGGTTTTAAGAAGAAAACTGGTAAAGAATAGTATGGTTGCAGAATCTTTTTGTGGTGAGTGAAAATCCATTTGTAGCTTCTGTATCTTGAGAGAGGGTGTATCTTTTTTGTGTTTTTAGAGAGAGATTATTTATCTGTGAAGAAAGTCTCATTCTCCTCCCCACCCCCCTCTTCCCCACTCCCACAAAAGAAACTGTGGAACAAACAGAAGGAATATACAGAAAAAGTAAGAGAGAAAGAAACAGGGAAAACAACCAACAAACAACTAAGAGCAGAGGCAGACTACAAAGCATGCAGTGCGGTACACACAAGAAACAAGACTTACAGTATTGTAGATCGACAACGGAGAAAAAGAACTCTACCTGTATTTCTTGTTACAAAAGCATTCGTTCAGTAACGATCGGTGCCTGATGTTTGTTCCATGGCTTGTGCTGTGTGTGTGTGTATGCACAGGACAAAAAGGAGATACCCTGGTGGCTGGGCATCAGTCCCAAAGGAATCGCTGTGTACGACAAGAATGACAAGACCACACCTCGCAAGGTTGGTGCAGTTTTGTGCCTGTTAGATGGCTGCAGTGATGGGAGATGCTTGTTGTTTACACATACATTACTGAGACTCTCTGAGATGTTGATCCAATGTTGGGTATGATATACGGAGCGCTGGTGGTGTTTGTGAGTTCTTCGATACTGGTGTCTGTTTGTCTGTTAGCAGTCATTTTTGTTTGAGAGGCAAAGGTCATCGGTTCTTATCTGTTTACACAGGAGTGGAAGTAGGTTAATGATTTGCTGGTCTTTGTGTCTCCTAGTCTGCTGGCTATGTTGGTGATTAAGCGGCTGTGGTATACCTTGAGCTGAAATGAATTCAATCCATTGGACTATGTGTGTCACTGTGTCTTTGCATCTGTCACTGTGTCTGCATATCGTCATCATCGTAGTCTGAAGGAACTGAAATCAAACATTCATTTAGAAACTAATCTCTCTCTATCTCTCTCTCTCTGTATATGTGTGTGTGTATGTATATATCTATCTATATATATTATATATACACACATATATGTGAGTGTATATATATATATATATATATATATATATATACACACACACAATCATGGACACAGTGTGTGTGTGTTGTGTGTGTGTGTGTGTTGTGTGTGTGTGTGTGTGTGTGTACTCTGAATATATTCATTTTAAAAGAAAACAACAAGTAGAAAACTTACCAGCATGTATGATAAGAAGATCAAAGTACATGAAAATGGGTTGTTACAAGACATTTTAACAGAACTGATGATGAACATTTGCAGGCCGTAATATTCTCTTCTCTCCTGCTTTCTTCCTCTTTTCCTCAGTGCATAGATAACATTGTGTTAAATGTTTCGATGTTGCAGGTCTTTACCTGGAAAAACCTGGAGAATCTGTATTACAGGGACAAAAAGTTCTCCATCGAAGTGCATGATCCTAAGCGGTAAGTTGTGCTCTTTGTCCTCTTATGACATTGTGGTGTGCGTGTGTGTTTGGAGGGTATGCTGACATGTGCACCGATTTGTTTTTCTTCTTTGAAGTGTTTAGCTGAGTTGAGTGGTTGAGATTTTGTGTGTGTGTGTGGTGTGTGTGTGTGTGTGTGTGTGTGTGTGTGTGTGTGTGTGTGCGTGTGAAATAATTGCGCACATTTGTCTTGAACCCTTGCACTTTGGAAAATCTTTCTTTTCTTTTTTTTTCACGGTTTTATGGTGTCTAGAAATCACAGCAGACTTGTTTGACTGTGTTGGTCTTTGATGATTTTGTCCTAAGCTATTTATTCTCGTGGTCAAAGTCTGGTGCAGAAAGTGTTGTGAAATTATCTCTCTTTCTGTGTCAGTCATTCAGTAATAGAAAGATAGTTCAACTTTGAAGGGTTTTTTTTTTTTTTTTTTTTTTTTTTTTTGGGGGGGGGGGGGGGGGGGGTAAAGGGAGCAGTCTTCTTTTTCTTACTGTCTTTTATTTTGTGATGCTCTGATTGGAAAGTATACAACATCCATTGGCAAAAATATGAATTTACATTCTTTTCACATTCTTTGGACTTAACAGGGTTGTAAATGGAATGTCGTGCTTCTTTGTGTGGTAGATGTAAAAAGAAAGGCATGTATGTATGTGTGTGTGTGTGTGCGTGTGAGAGAGAGAGTACTCTGATCTGAACATTGATCATAAACTTTTATATGTGTGTGTGTATGTGCATGAATCTAAGCATTGATTGTAAACTTAATTCATCGTTTGAAAAATGATTATAGTTTGTTGAATTTGGATTTATATGACTTTATTAAAGTATGTTTGACTTTTTCTGATTTTTGAGATAGTGGGTGTTATCATGAACTGTATTAATGGAGCATTAATATCATGTCTTAATTTCAAAGAGCGTTCTGTCATAATTGAATGTGATGTACAGATAAAACAGATGGTACAGCTTTATCAGAGATTGTGTTGTCATATTTTGGGAACATCTCGTGTCTCTCACACCACTGGGAAGGTTGGATAACCGCTCAGCTTGGCTTGAAATAGATTAAACTGGAGTCGGGGGCTAGCGGTGAAATAATTGGGAATGTGGTTCTGTCAGCCTTCCTGTCTTTTATTTAAACCCAGACATGGCACTTCAAAACTTTTGATCAAAATCATGATATTTATTGTGTTTTGTTTTGTTTTTGTTTTATATTGTCTTTGTATCTCCAGTACCTATTCTACTAAAAAAAAGTCAGGTTTTCCACAAAACATATTGATTCATCAGCTTTTTTCATCATTAAAGATTGTTAACAAACACAAAAGTGTGTTTGTTTGCTGGCGTAGTCCAAAAATCCCAGTGTTTGAGGCATAGTTGGGAGTGAAACTTTGCTACTGCTTTTCCACAGTGTGCTTCATTTCTACATTAGGACAGTTGATTCAGGAAAAGAAAATTGCGTTACAGTTGTTTGAAAACCCAAAGTTAAGGGAAAAAAAGGTATTGCGCAGATTTTGAAAAATATGAAAATTTGTCAATAATTGTAGGCTATTCTTCTAACGTAAAAGTATCAAGTTAAAAGTATTAGAAATCAATTGCAAAAAGAAAAATTAGTATACCTCCCCTGCTTGTCAGAAATTGAGGGGGGGGGGGGGGGGGGGGGGGGATGTATGTTGGCAAGTGATTGAAGGCTCAGATTTGACTCCTTTTTTTGTGAACTGTGATTGGTGCCTGATCATTCTAGTTACAGCAAATCATCTTAAGTTTAAAACAATTTTAATCAAATTTTGAGTGCCATGTCCAGCCTCCACCCAATATACCCTTCTCTTTATGGAGGGCTGAATCAGAAGGTCGTGAAATGAAACATTTTCATGTACTGTTCACCATGACGCTGCTCAGATCATTCCTCATTAGATTTCTCTTCCATCTCCAGTCCTGTCCGTTCCCCTTCACTCCCTCCTGTGCCCTCTTCCAGAAGGAGAAGCAGAGTTTAGCAAGTCTATGCAGGGCACTGGCATTTGGGGAAGGGAGGAGAGGGGAAAGAAAGGGGGGAGGGGGAACATGGTAAATGAGGAGGGATGGGTGGAAAGGTGTGTGTGTTTAATTATGATAACTATTTCGAAGCAAACTGTGCAGGGATTATATACTGTATATTTTCAGGCCATGATTTGAAGTCAGCTAATACTGTAGTAGAGTCCTGGCCCAGTTTTCTTATGTGTCAGGAGGGGAGGAAGAAGGGGAAGAAGTATTTGGAGACTAGAGGGAGAAGTTAGTGGAGACTAGAGGGGGGAGAAGTAGTGGAGACTAGAGGGGAGAAGAGTGGAGACTAGAGGGAAAGAAAGTAGTGGAGACTAGAGGGGAGAAGTAGTGGAGACTAGAGGGAGAATGTAGTGGAGACTAGAGGGGAGAAGTAGTGGAGACTAGAGGGAGAAGTAGGGAAACAAGAACGAAAGATGGTGTAACTTTCATATTTTGCATTAGCTGTGTTTCCTGTTCACAGTTTTGTGTTATATGGCTTCTTCATGTAACAAGACTTGTTCTCTTCTCTCACTGTTTGTCTGTCCTCTTTCTGTGGTGTTTTTTTACAGTGTTATTCAGATATAGGAGCAGGAGCTCAGCTGAACATGTTTGCTGTCATAAGTCAAAGCTTTTTAAGCACACTGTTATACAGAGATTCTTTTCTAGGACAGTTATCTGCCTTGTGTTTTATGTTTTCATTGTCACTGTGTTAGAATCACTTTTTGAATAACTTTGGAACCCAGTAAGTTTTGACAGACCTAGGAATATTGAGTGTCAGGGACTAATGAGATTTTTTTTAGGTATGTGTTTTCATAAATAACAGATCACGTTTCAGTATCCAATGTTTTGTTCTGCTTCTGGGCCATTAAGTGATGGTGAAAGGTATTTCATTGGTTGATATATTCCTGGGGCCCAAATGTCTGGCTGCGCCTCGCATTGCGCTTGCTTGGCCATTTTAGTTTCATGCCTAATGATCTTTTTTTGTTTTGTGTATATATATATATGTATATATATTTATTATATAGAATAGCTGCTAAGTGATAATGTGATGTACGCATGAGCCAACATTATTAATCATGCTTTTTGATAATTTCTTGTTGCTGCCTCATGCTCATGAAGCTGTTGCTCCCCCCCTTCCTCCCCCCCCCCCCCCCCCCCCCCCCCCCCCCCCCCCCCCCCCCCCCCCCCCTCTCCCTCATCCGTTGTGTTGTTCCTGGCGTTCTGGTGATGTACATTGTGTTTCCACCCTGCCCTTGATATTGTCCAGTTAATTTTCCCTTGTTGTTCCGTTCCCTACCCTTCCACCCACATTCCCCTCTCCCGGTAATCCTCACCTCCCGCTCCTCTCTCCCCCTCCTGCCTGACTCACCACTGGTCCATCCTCACTCCTCACTGCCTCATTCACACTTGAACACATCCCTGACCCAAACTCCCTGTGCCATGTTATGTCTCGGGTCTGTTGGAATACACATTGACATGCCCCCACACTCATTTCTCTTACCAGTCTTAGTTCACTATCACTATACTGTCTTCCCCTTAACTTGCTCTGTTGGACTGGTGATAGGGGTTTGTTAATGTCTGTATCCCCATCACCCTTTGATTCGTCCCATCGGCCTCATCTCAGTTTCTGACTATTTCACTTTCAGCCTTTCCCAAATCGTCTTTTCAGTGCCTGCCTCCCATCACTCATCTCATTATAATTTCTTTGTTACGTTTGCTTCAGCGTTGTTCCCATTCATTTTCAGTGCCTCCGTTGATTCTCCCTCTTCCCACCTGCTCACAGCTCCTTTTCCTTGCTGTCACTCCCAACCCTGTTTCCACTTTTCCCTCAGTGCTCAGGTGTGATTTTTCCCTTCTCACCTCCTCGTAACTCCTGTGCATTACTTTCAGTTCCAACCCTGTTCTCACTTATCTTCTCAGTGCTTCTCTTTGAGTGTTCCTCTCCTGGCCTCATCATAACTCATTTCTTTTAATGTCACTTCCAGCCTTTGTTCCACTCATCCTCATTATGTACAACAAAGGATTTTTCACCTTTTTTTTCACAAGTGGAGCTGGCAGTAAATAAAGAGTTCAGAAAGGATGTTTGAACCTCTTTATGTAGCAGTTAATTGGGTGTGAAGCTAGAATCGGATAGAATTCCTGCCTGTGAATTGTTGTGTGATCCGTGCAGCTTTTTTTTTTCCAGTGTTTGGAGTGTGTGTTGCATGACCTGAATGCCTTAGAATTATTTACAGTGGACGAACTTTGTACTAAATAACGAACACAACTTCAGTGACAAAAGCTAATATCCGTCTCTCAGTACAGCTGCTAATTACTGTGTAGTTAATGTGGACAACAATATGAATGTCCTCCATTCAATTCAACACTGTCTTTGAAGTATGCATTTTAGTGCTGTCATCGATTTTTTTTTTTTTTTTACTCAGCTAAAAGCACAGCACTTTGTAAATCATAGAGGTTGTAGAATATCTATTGTGTTTCTTCTTTCTGTTGGATTTTGTTAGCGTAACATGATCAGCAGCAGCTGGAAGAAAATGTTACGTCATTGATTCGTATGGTGCTGTTCGTACGATGAGAGAATACTCGAAGCACTGTTACTATAAGAGCACACTCAGTGGTCAGTATGTTTTAATAAAAGTCATTTAAGGGAAAGAGATAAGCCATCATTAGTTAGGCTTCGGTGTACATATGCATTAATCGGGAATCTGACTGGCTCTATATGGGAAAATACTCAGTAGAAACTTCTTCTTCAGCATTCCCGTATCTGGTAGCGTGTGAACTCGTTTTAACCCTGTTCAGATACTCACACTATACTCGAGAGTATAGTCAGTTCACTCCGACTTAATTGAGTGCAGAAATTTGTGGGAAGAGGGTTTTGGAAAAGATAGATAAAAGATATGTTAGACAGAAAGGACAGTAGACGACAGTACAGCAAAAAAAGGAGACAGAGTTACTCAGAGCAAAGGAAAAGGGGACGTTACTAACATAGAATGTCCAGAAGGAGGGGGAACTATTTGTACAAAAGACCCCCGGTATCCCCACAGGAGACTCAGTAAAAACAATTTCCTGCATTCATATTCATAAGAACTGGTTAGCTTTGGTTTAGTATTGACTTCAGTGGAAAGTTTTGTCTACCCTAGGATTTGCAGGAGAGAATAGCAGTTGAAATGAAACACGATTTGGTTGGCTGTCATAGCATAGTGGTGAATAAAAGATATTTGTAATGGCTGTGTCGTCATTGTTCTAAATTTCCTTCAAAATTTAACAAAAAGAGAAAGGAGCTGCTGGACTGCTTTTAAAATGGCAAGATTATGGGCTGTCGATCCACGTTCACATGTTTGTTACACCAGTGAAAGGCCACTTTCAACTGCGCAGTCTTCTCTTCTCTTGGATTGCTGTCTGCCCTGTCCTGCTCTGTCTTTCATTGTTGTTGTTTTTTTCTGTTCTCTCATCTCTCTCTCTCTCGCTCTCGCTCTATCTATCTATCTGTCTATATCTGTGTGTGTGTGTGTGTGTGTGTGTGTGTGTGTGTGTGTGTGTGTGTGTGTTTACTCCTCTTTCTCTGTCTCTCTCTCTCTTTCTCTCTTTCCCTGCCCTCCCCCCCTCTCTCTCTCTTTATATCTCTGTCTCTTTCTCTCTTTCTGTCTGTCTGTCTCTCTCTTACACACACACACACACACGCACGCACGCACGCACACACACGCACGCACGCACGCACACAACAAACACACACACACACACCCCACACACACACACACACACACACACACAACACACACACACACACACACTCACAGATGCAGGTAACTCGCTCTTATTCATACACATGCACTGACCACATTTAAAACCTGACTGCCTTGGCATCCCATTGTTGCTTAGCATGTCGTGTATCTGTTGTCTTGACAGTACTTTTTGATCTTTTTTTTTCTTGAGAGGAAACAGTGCCATAACTGTCTGATTTGTTGTTTCTGTTTGACCAAAAGGTGATAGTGTCAGTGTTGTGAGAGAAATTGTGAAGCTTAGATGTATTTGAAGACCTTTTTTTTTTAAAATTTAAAAAAGCCTGGCTGAAAATAGTCTTGCGCTTTGGAAGCAGATCTTGGTCACTTAGATTTCATGTAATTTTTTTTTTTTTTTTAATCATCCTCTTGCTGCAGGTTTTTTTATGTTGGATTGGTTTGTGCAGGGCCTGAGGCCTATAAAACCTTTTAAATGCATTTTGGTTTGTTACATTAATCAGCAGTCTGAAGATAGATAGTAGAGACATTGGGCTGACTGCCAGACAAGACAACAATTTGTCTTTGAAAAGCTTTGTATTAGAAAAAACACACACACTCTCAAGACCTACTTGGTACATTTACTAGTAATGTATGGAAATATATACAAATCTATATTGTATTCATCCAAGCTAAGTTCATTAGGTGTTCTGGGGGAAAGGAATGAATTTCGATAACAATAATTGTAGAGCACAAAAAACAAACAAACAGATGTCTTATAGTCACAGAGAACCCATTGTGTTTATCAGATCACAGTTATCACATTTTGAGCTGAGAACACAGTAGTGTGATTGTCTTTATTGTCAAAAATATTGTCCAAAAGAAAAAAAGCTGCACAGGCTTCGGATCTCCCATAAGTTTTCAAGATTTTCCCCTTAATGAAAAAACAACTCCCAAATCCTTTTTTTTTTCGTGTAGAGGAGGGGGAAAAGGGATGAGAGGGTGCACAGGACAGAGGGGGTCATACATTGAAGATTTTACTCTAAAGTTGAAGTGTCATTTTGATATAGCAGCCAACAGCAAAAACAATGCTCTGCAGATGTCAGGAACAACCTGCAGTGGAAGCATGTAGTGAAAGATAGTTTTCTCTGTGAGTTGTGCACCGATCAGTTGAAGCAGTCAGGTGTTTTCTGTTAAAGCCAATCTTCTGCATCTTCTAACCCATGCAATTTGACCCCATCAGGTTGGCAGTGTCATGCGTGTTTTGTTTTTTTCTTCTGTTATTTGTATTCTAATGATGAAACTGGTTTCATCACCCATGAAATATTAAGAATAAGCCCTCTAAATTCAAAAACTAGAGTTGTGGTCAGATCCTCTTTAATGTCCAAAATCACATAAGAAATAGTTCTTAATATTTAGCTACTGCTCTCATTTGGATATTTTCAAATTAATGTTTACTTGCAGTAGCAAAAGAAAATGCATAGATATAGACTATGAGTTGACATTTGCAAGTTCCTAAGTTGAAAATGAAATTTGTTTTTGAAAATCTATGATTTTCTTAAGGCATTAACAGGAAGGAAAATATAAGTAGGAGTTCAACATTGTTAAAAGAATGAAAAAGACACCCCCCCCCCCCCCCCCCCTCCTCCCCCCCCCCCCCCCCCCCCCCCGAAAAAAAAAAGAAAAGAAAAAAAAAAACCACCACCAACAACAAACCCCCTGCACCGTATGTGTTAACTCTCTGTAACTATCTTTCTTCACCCCTTGACCTTTCCTCTTCACTTGTCGGTACTGCCAGCAACGTCCAGCTAAAATCATCTCTCGCCCCCCCCCGCCTCTCTCCTCTCTTCCACCAGATAGCTTCTCCATACTCCAAAAGCAGCATGTTATTCCTAGGGTTGGCTTACATAGCGCTTGGCATGACGCTGGTACTCTGCTGGTATTGTGTATTGGCATTTGTGCCAGACTGTAACATGCATTGACATGACATTCTAGTGTCACCATTAGTGTAAACACCAGTTTTGAACAATGTTTCTTGATGCAGGGTTTGGTTCAGAAGACCATCTTGAGGTGTTTCATCATAAGTTTTTCCTTTTAAGTGTTCGTTTATGGGGACAGTCTTGCTGTTTTCTGTGGTGGTGGTGGTGGTGTTTTGTTTCGTTTTTTGTTTTTTTTCACATCTCAGCCATTTCTTCTTGTTCCCCTTATCTGTTTAAGATTGGGAAGGCAAAGTGAAGATAGTGTAGAATAAATTTATGGTCATGTTTGAAGGAAAGCTCTTTACCCGTGACTCCGTAGTAGCTCTTCCCTAATCATGTGTCTAGCTTGTATTTGACAGAATCTTTGATTGTAATAGCTATTTTCGTGGCAATCTGCGCTACTATTGTTTTTGACAGTTTAAACCATTTACAAATATTTCCTGCTGATTCACTTCCAAGCCATAGTTAATTCTTGCTTTGTGGTCAGCTTGCTGATGTTAATCACGAACGGTCCACACAGTTCTTTTATGTGTGCATTATCAAAGCGCTATTCACTGACAAACCACATTACTTTTTCATGTATGTTTTATCGCAGATGTAGTTTACTGTTTATGAATTATTTTGAGTGGTGTTTTTTAGTTACTGTCTCTTTACATTCATGGCCCTATCATATTAAAGTAAGATCGTTGACTAACCAGTAAGCGAAATCAAAATCAGCTAAACACCTGTCAGTCAACAGACAAAGCAGAAATTTTCATGAAGACTGAAGAGTGAACAAAATGAAAGTATAAAAGTGTGAAAGCCTTGTGTGTGAAGACTGTGTATAACTCAGGAGGTTTCACTTTGTTCAAAAGTGAATGGCTTTGGGGAGAGAACATTTCAGTCTGTGCCACTCCACTGTGTCGGCTAAATTTTCTTCAGCCAGTGTGTCATGACCTTGGGCAAAAACCCTGCTCCAGATCCGTGTTGTCCTTTGAGTGTTCACTTCAGAGGCACCTAGTGTACTGTGGCCTGACTCCGATTTCACTGTTTTTGTTGACAGTTTGCTCACAGTTGCACTTTCTTCTGATGTCTGTTCCTCACAACTCTCTGTGCTCATTTCACCCGACAGTGTAGTTGTGTCTCCACTTCCTACCCTGTTTCAGTTGCCACTTGTGTGCTCTGCACTGTATTTTTCTCTGGATTCTTGTTTGTGTGGGGTTTTTTTTTTACTTTTTGAATCTCTGTGGATCTTTTTACATCTTGCACTGTTAGCTGACGTGCCAGCAGACTAAATCCCCTGTCTTTGCTGTTGCCCCTCTCCTCCACCGGTCTTGTGACCAGCCTGACTGAAAACAGGTGTGTGTCGTGTGACTGCCCCACCCAGCTAGTATTCCTCTCCAACTGCTGGTCCCACCCAGCTAGTATTCCTCTCCAACTGCTGGCCCCACCCAGCTAGTATTCCTCTCCAACTGCTGGCCCCACCCAGCTAGTATTCCTCTCCAACTGCTGGCCCCACCCAGCTAGTATTCCTCTCCAACTGCTGGTCCCACCCAGCTAGTATTCCTCTCCAACTGCTGGCCCCACCCAGCTAGTATTCCTCTCCAACTGCTGGTCCCACCCAGCTAGTATTCCTCTCCAACTGCTGGCCCCACCAGCTAGTATTCCTCTCCAACTGCTGGCCCCAAACCCAGCTAGTATTCCTCTCCAACTGCTGGTCCTATTGGTTGACTGTGTTGAGGTGACTCTTTCAGTAGTCCTCCACTGAAGAGCCTCATGTAAGTTCTTTTTTTTTTCTATTGATATCACACAAATTGTTAAACGCCCTGTGTGATGGTTCCTAATTTCCCCTTCCAGCACATACAGCAGAAGTAAACACCTGCATCCATGCACACACCACACACACACACACACACACACACACACACACACACACACACACACACACACACACACACACTACACACACACACACACAACACACACACACACACACACACACTCTCTCTCTCTCTCTCTCTCTCTCTCTCTCTCTCTCTCTCTCTCTCCTTCTTTCTTTTTCCCGATTTTAACGTGGTGACAGCCCTGATGTGGCCTTTGTGGTCGGCTGGGCTATAAGCAACATTATCTTATCTCTACTCTCTCTCTCTCTCTCTCTCTCTCTCTCTCTCTCTCTCTCTCTCTCTCTCTCTCTCACACACACACACCACACACACACACACACACACACACACACACACACATATATATACACACCACACACACCACACACTCTCTCTCTCTCTGTATTTCACAGTAACATTCATTGGGCAATTTTCCACCCTTGATCCTTTCTCATTTTACCCTCCCCACCCCAATCCTGCTAACACCCAGCACCCCCCATCCCATCCCCAACCCCCATCACTTTTGTTCTCTCCCTGCTCTTCCTCCTCCTCCTCCTCCTCCTCAAATCCTCCCTCCTCTTCCCCTTTGGCCACTCACCTACCCTAGTGCCCCACCCTACCCGTTTGGGCCCCTCTCCCCTACCCCCAAACCTCCCTTCTCTCCTAAGAGACAGTGAGCTGCGAGGGAACCGAGCGTTGACTGTAGCCTGTGTGCTTTGTGCTGTTCCCATGCAGTATCGTGCACACACTGAGCAGCTTCAACCTGTATGAAGATGCCATTCGCGAGCCCCTTGAGCATTTTGACGACCTCTCTGATGCAATCACAGACCCCACCACTCAGTAAGTACCACCCTTGCCAGCCTGTACCTCCAGATGTGTCTGCAGCCTCCACCTGGGGGCTCGCTGTGTATGTGACTTGTGTGACAAAAGACTGAAGGTTGTCTTCGTCCTGTCAGGAGTGGTAGGCATGGTAACGGAGGGGCGGGGCTGTAGAGGAGTCCTCTGCCTCTGATGCTGCTTCTGGCTGGATCTCTCCTCTGGCGCACCGTCTGTCTGTGGACGCATGCTGTAGATACCTAGGCTCTGCAGTTTTCTTTAGATGCATGATTCTTTTTTTCTTTTCTTTTTTTTTTTTGCCTTTATTTGTGCATATATGCATGTTTATTTCTGAGGGAGGATTGTTCAAGATAGATACTAATACATTCGGTTACGATACCAAGCTCCAGCAGACCAAACACAGGATGCGCGGAACGTTATTATTATTATTATACATCATAGCGGTGAAGAACTGTAAGGGAGACAACTCCAGCAATTGTATGTAAAATTAACAGATCATTCCAAACCCCCAATGAATCAGAAATTATTAATTTTTTAGCAACAAAGTGTCACATCTTTCAAAATAAACAATGCATTATAACCAAATTAAAGTTTTGAATGAAACAGCAACTTAACAATCACAGCATTAATGAAACACCCACACACACACACACACACACACACACAACACACACACACACACACACACACACACACACACACACACTCACTTACAAACACCACCCAAGCACCTACACACTAAGCCTGCATACACAGGAATAGAACCAAAATATTGGGTGCATGATCACAGTTTCTTTTTGCTTCCCCCATGTTATTCAATTTTACATTAACTTATTGACTGCTGGAGAGTTCTTGCCCTTTGATATTCAGTATGCCAGAGCAGAAGGCGAATTTCTGTTCGATCCTCTGGCTGTGAGAACAGCTGACAGTAGACAAAAAAAGAGCTCTTTTGCAGGCTTGTAGGTGTTGGCCTTCAGTGAATCGCCAGAAATACTTTCAAATGGCTGAAACAGTTGCTGCCCAGTCGACCTGTAGGCCAAAGGTGTCACTAACAAATCAGCACAGTCTGTGGATTTATCACATATGTAAGCAAAGGCACAAATCACATTCACTGGATTTGGGTTTATGACATTGTAGATTGCACAGCTGTAGGCATTGGTGCCAACATTGTAGTGTTCAGCGACTGGTGTCCCTTGCCAGTTTCTCGGCATTGTGCAGCATATAAGCCTGTCCACCCCCTCCTATTTTTTTTTTTTTTTTTTTGGATGTTAATATTTTGCCAAACCTACATGGACATTTTGGTTGAGTACTGAAGAATGCTGCCGAAACCAAAAAGACGCATTCTGTTCATACCTGGCCAATCTTCTCTCTCTCTCTCTCTCTCTCTCTCTCTTCTCTCTCTCTCCTCTCTCTCTCTCTCTCTCTCCTCTCTCTCTCTCTCTCTCTCTCTGTCTGTCTGTCTCTCTCTCTCTCTCTCTCTCTCTCTCTCTCTCTCTCTCTTTGGAGGAAAGGATTGGAAACAGAATAAACTGAAATGCAGTGTTTAATAAAGTATAAGTTCTGTAAGTCAGACTCACCCCACCCCCACTACCCCTTGCCCCACGTAATCTGCTTTCATCAATTTTGAAGATGAGCTTGCCTCCGCCACCCTCTGCCTCACCCATCCCTGCCTTTACAAAACTTTGGAAGATGAGATACCCCCCTCCCCTTTCCTTCCTTCTTTATGCACGCACGCACACACACACACACACACACACACACACACACACACTAAAATAAATGTTTGGACATTCCAGATAAGGGCCTAGAAATGCTGAAAATGACCAAAGGAGTTGTGAGACTTTAGACCAGATGGCGCAACATGAACATTTGTGGCTACATTTCTGTATCTGCCAAGTTGTCCAAACTGAAACAAAACTGAGACATGAATTATGATGATTCTCTGTTTTGCATCAAACGGTTCCCATGATTGAAGGAAAAATGTGTGTCACCCCTCCATGTGGATTCACGTGGATGTCTGCATTTTAGTCCCGCATTTCTCACATCAGTTCACCGTAAACATCCATTGACCATGCTAAGAAACTGTTAGTAAACTCGGTTCACCTGAAAATCCGTTACAACCGCCCATTTTGCATATGCAGGTTTTAAGAGAGCAATGATCAGACAACCATCGGGTCATTGCCAATGGTTGACAGAGACTGACATGAACTGTGGGGATAGTCAATCACCAACAGAATCCAATTGTGTTGCAGTTGAGTTTCATCGGTCATGCATGATTGAAGTAAAGGCAGTCATCTGTCTGGTAAGAGTGTTTGGAGCGCACCGCGCGGCCTTCAGTTGGTTAAACAACTTCATGACAAAAGTGTTCAGCAAAGGTTATGAATCAGCGCACCTGAAAATACCAAAACAAGTGGTTAAAGTCACAGATGAAGCAGTCTGAAAGATTTTTGAAAAATTATGATGCACAGTGCTCTGCAGCACACCCATTGCCCCTGACTCTAAGGAAGGAAGTATGGTACGTGGGGGGTTGCGCCATGCTTTCCTTTGTGCAGCTGCTTTGTCAAAAATTAAAACCAACTGCAACTCTGGTATAAGCCATTTCCGTCTGTTCACAGATCATCTGTTCCCACGGTTTTCTTACCCCAACCTGTTTGGAAATGATGCTTATTACACATTGGTGTGCAGTCCGTCCACAATTGGTTTGCAGTCCGTCTGGCACCAACAAACAACTGAAAAACAACAGCAAGGATGACTCCCTATCCCCACCCCCTCCTCCCCACCCTCACCATTGCCCTTTACAGTCAACACCCATTCCCCCTACCCGAAAACAACCAACCAATCAAACAACCAATTCCTGTCCGTCATGTTGGTCTTCGGTGTACATTCTTGCTTCCTAGTTTGTTAAGGTTACTTTTTATGACAATCTGCCAGTAGTCACGGTTTTGTATTAAATCTGCTGAACAAGTTTTGTTGCCTAAATATCTCTCAGTATCAACAAAGTATGAGCCCCTTTTAGGTGCTGTAAAGTATTTTGGTAGAAGACTTTTGTTTTCTGATGATTCATCATAACCCTCAGAGATGCACTTTTATTTGTGTTTGTAACTTCACTTGATTCTAAGGGGGAAAAAAACACGGGGAAGAAGGGGAAAGATAGCATTGTTTTAGTCTAACCAAAATAACTTTGCAAAACGAAATCAGTGACTGCAGATCTTCAGTGTAGCCAAAAATGAAAATTAAAAGAAAAAGGGGGCGGGGGTGGGGTGGGGGGGGGGGTTGATGTAGTTGGATAGAGATGAAGGTTTTTGAATGAGAACTGTCAGGGTGTTTGGTCACAGACCCATTGTCATCGACATAGTCAACATGGGGGAAATGTTGACAACTCAATCAAACTGAAAGGATACTCAGGAGAATGTAGACCTCTGCCACGGTTGAACGAATCCTGGATCCACTCAGCAGATCTGTACCAACACTTTGTGGGTTTATGCTTGAGCAACGTTCAGTGCATCATTAAAATCAGGTGTCTAACTTTCGCCTCGTCTGGTGGGTGGATGCTGGGTCTGCCGATAGATCCAGATCCACACCCAAATTCACTGGGCTGGTCTTTGGTACTGGTTTCATCTTTCCACCAAGTTTAATTAACATGGCTGTTACAGCAGATCCTGAGGAAAATATAACCCCCCAGACAGGTAAAAACATAACCCTCAGACAGGTAAAAAATAACCCCCAGACAGGTAAAACATAACCTCAGACAGTAAAAATAACCCCCCGACAGGTAAAAACATAACCCTCCAGACAGGTAAAAGCATAAACCCCCTAGACAGGTAAAACATACCCCCCCCCCCCCCCCCGACAGGTAAAAACATAACCCCCTAGACAGGTAAAAACATAACCTTCCAGACAGGTAAAAACATAACCCCCTAGACAGGTAAAAACATAACCCCCCCCCCCCCAGACAGGTAAAAACATAACCCCCCCCCCCCCCAGACAGGTAAAAACATAACCCCCTAGACAGGTAAAAACATAACCTTCCAGACAGGTAAAAACATAACCCCCAGACAGGTAAAAACATAACCCCCAGACAGGTAAAAACATAACCCCCCTAGACAGGTAAAACATAACCCCCCTAGACAGGTAAAAACATAACCCCCCTAGACAGGTAAAAACATAACCTCCAGACAGGTAAAAACATGACCCCCTAGACAGGTAAAAACATAACCCTCCAGACAGGTAAAAACATAACCCTCCAGACAGGTAAAAAACATAACCCTCCAGACAGGTAAAAAACATAACCCTCCAGACAGGTAAAAACATAACCCTCCAGACAGGTAAAAACATAACCCCCCAGACAGGTAAAAACATAACCCTCCAGACAGGTAAAAACATAACCCTCCAGACAAAGGTGAAGATGAAAAATGCATCAGAGAGAAAGTTTAAAAAAAGAAAATGGTGGAAGGGTTTTTTTTAACCAAGGTTCTTTTTATTCTTTGCTTGGGTGTTGTTGTTGTTGTTTTTTAACTTGAGCTGAGATTATTTTCCTGGTCCATGTCAGTTCCACTTTGTGGCCTTTTCCCCTTCGCCCAAACACGTTCACTGAAGAAGGATCTTAAACATTGATGTCTCCAGCTTAGAAATCCTCAACACCACACCAAGAGGTATCAGTCCTTTGTTTTCCATCTGAACTGAAGTAATAAGTTTAAAGTATCAGTGTGTGAGAAATCTGATCTTTTGAATCTGATGTGCCGTGAGGTGATCCTTCCAGTCACCATCAGTCTTAAAAGCTGTCAGGTCTGGTCACAAGAAAATGGTGAAGAACACCTTCACAGAATGTTGATTCATGTCAGGGAGCACAGTGACTTCAGACATGTCATTATAGAGAAAGGCAGTATTTGGGCTCTCTGAAGCACATTTTGTTTAGACCTTTGGAAAATTTGCCAGTTGAAATGTATCTGCTGTGTTTTTGAGTGCGACTTCGAGATAAACAATGACCAAAGGCATCTGAAAAGAACGATTGCGGATGAAATGCATGCACTTTAGTTTGTTCATGTAGGATGTCTGTCTGATTCTTCACAAATAACCTGGTAGAGAGAGCTGAATGCCAGTTTGTCTGTGTATGCGACACGTCCTCGTTCTGTCTGTCAGTCAAAATGGGCATAGATCATCATTTCTCTTCTTGCCCTACGCTGCTCAGTCTGTGTATGTATGTGTTACATCACCTGGGATGCCTGTCCTGGATCTGTGACAGCAGCGGTAATATGTCACATCAGCCTGTCCATCTTCCTCGCTGACACAGCTTGACATCCATGGGAGGGGGGGGGGGGGGGGGGGAGGATAGGCTCAGACACCTGGAAGTTAAATCATCCAGTGACAGTTTTTGTCTGAGTGAGAAGTGTGGTTTTTTTTTTCTTTTTTTTTTTTGGGGGGGGGGGGGGGGGGGGCAGGAAATAGTTTGATGTGCTGTGTTTCAGGAGGTAAGTTTAAAAGAAAGAAAAGAAAAGAAAAAAAAGAGAGGGGGGTGTGAGTAAATGGATTCAGCATAAGACATATTTTGTGTTTATTTTTCAGTTCTAATTTAGACATGTATATTATTTTAACGGGGCAAATTTTATTATTTTTGTCTATTGCGCTTTTTAAAAAAAATTTTTTTTAACAGTAGCTGATACAAGACCAAAATTGTGACTTGATTTATAGAATACAAACCCAAAAGGCTTTTTTCTTTAGTGTAAGTTCACTTAAATGCCTAGGATATATGTTTTTTTTTTTCTATTATTATTATCATTATTCTTATTTTAGCAGATGAATCTCATTATATCTCATCTGTGATTGTGTCTGTCAAGACTGTACTATATTATCACCTTGAGACAGCTTATGACTGTATCTTTAGTATGCTTTTCTCACAAACGGCTAACAAAAGCAGGACATAACTGACTACTAAAACCTGTGAAATATGGAAAACTAGCCATCCGAGTCCAAAACAGTATTGTGCAATATGCCACTCTTTCTGTAGCAAATTCTGCATATGTTGTATATTTCTGTATATATGGAAACCTTATGTGTTCTTTCTCTTGTTGTTATGCTATGTGGCTGTTTAACATCGTGACTCCTGGGTGTTTTTGTTGCATCTGTGCATGTTTTACGCTTTTTCTTTTTTCCACTCTCTTGAGGACAATTTTCTTACTGGTCCTTGGTGTAATGAGTGTGTCATTGTGTGTGTGTGTGTGTGTATATGTGTGTGTGTTTGTGTTGTGTGTGTGTGTGTGTGCGTGCGTGCGCGCGCATGCATGTGCACAAGAGAAAGAGAGAGAGAGTTAGTGAGTGAGTGTATGTGTTTATGCATGTGTGTGTGTAGTTGTGTGTGTATGAGAGAGAGTATATGTGTGTGTGTGTGTGTGTGTGTATGCCCAGATCTGTTCAGTGTGCGTGTGTCTCTGCGTGTGTGTGTGTGTGTCTGCGTGTGTGTGTGTCTGCGTGTGCGCAGAGATGTTTATTGCATAAGCCAGGCATGCAGAGCTAAGAACTTAACAACTACTGTATGATTGCACAGTTAGAAAACAAAAGGCTGGGCTCGCTGGTGCACTGAAACATCGACAGAGAAAGCCAGCCAGCCTTGTCAGTGTCAGAAAAAGTGTTTTGTTTGTCAACATCTGTTCCACAGTAAAACCTGTGGAGAAACTGTGTGTGTGTAGAAACGTGTGTGCTCATACACATGCATGCATATGTGCGTGTGGTGTGTGTGTGTGTGTGTGTGTGTGTGTGTGTGTATCTGTGTGTGTGCTGCCACACGACATGTGTGTGTGTGTATACATACATGTATATTATATTGTGGTTGGGTTTGAATGTGCGAATGAGAGTGAAAGTGTGAGTATGCACTCACAGAGAGTTGAAGCAGACATAACCCTTAATATTCATTCACAACCTTAATTCATAACCCTTAATATAATTGTAGCTTTTTTTTTTCTAATGCTTGAAAAATATAACGCAGAATCATAAATTTAAGAAGTAATGCAACCTAAGTAATCACACACCCTCCCTGACACCCCTCCCCGCACCCCCAAAGTAATTTAAAAGAGGCGGGGGAAGAAAAGCAACAAACAAACATGTAAACAGTCATTGAGGGGGGGGGGGGGGGTGCCTTCGTGTTTCAAGTGACAGGTGACAGGAGTGGATTTTATCATCTGAACAAATGTAATGAAGGAGGCTGCCATCTGTTTTTGTTGATGTGGGGCATGATGGGCAGTTGTGGATTAAATGACCAGTGATGTTTCTCCACTGATGTGTGTGTGTGTGTGTGTGTGTGTGTGTGTGTGTGTGTGTGCGCGTGTGTGTGTGTGTGTTTTATGCTTACATCAGGCAGTTTTGCTGTAACTGAACCCCTTTTCGTCTGATTTCTGCCTGCACGCATGCAGGAATTAACACACTGTTTTCTTTTTTTAAATTTTTTTTCTTTCCCTCAATGAGCAGTTTAGGTAGAACATTTTCTGTCTGACTTCTAACCCACTTCTTAGAGTTGCCTTCATCCCTGTCGTTTGTGTTTTTACTCTCTGCCTTTCCTTGCCTTCTTCCTCTTTCCCTTCACCTCTGTTCTTCTGTCTTCTTGTTCAGATACTTCTCCTCTCTGTGCGTAGTTGTTGCTTCCATCTTGCACGACATCTGTGAACAGGTTTCGCAATCTCCATCTCACCCTGCCTTTTGAATGATAGATAATCAATTGTAAGAATGAAAATATTTTGAGAATTGTTTATCAAGGTAATCGTTGATAATTTATCAGTGAAAATAAGTAAATAACTTTAAAAGGACGGCAGCTTTTCTGTTTGTTAAAAAAAAACTTTTTCAGATGAGTTGCTCGTCTATCATATGTTCCTATCAAATGTTCGTTCCTATGTCAGAACATCTGTCAGTACATCTTTGTATTGATTTGTTTGGTCTGGTAGGGAGGGCATTAGCTTGTATGATTAATTAACAGTAAATCACTTGAGTCATCCCATACACTAGTCAAGGTACTGATCTGTCCACACAGTTTTGTGTATGTACATATGCGGCGGGTTTTGTGTTTTTTTTTGGTCAGAGTGTCGGTGAGTCGTCGCACATTTGGCGCGAGCAGTGTGAACGTTCACGCATGGCTGTCGGGCAGTCCGCAGCTGACCAAGTGCATCTGGTCCATGGCGGTGGCTCAGCATCAGTTCTACCTGGACAAGAAGCAGAACAAGGTGAGCCCTCAAAGGTGTGCCCCACATCTATACTTGCTTAACCCTCTGCTGCTTCCATGTGTGTGTGATGTCGCTGTCCCTGCGCTAAATGCTTGATAACAAATGTTTGGTCCTCATCTTTTTCTTTGTTTTGAAGGGGGGGGGGGGGGGGGGGGAGAGAACCAAAATTGACATCAGTGTTCAAGATGGGAAGGGGACGAGGATGGCTTTATATGGTGTCCTTTGTTCTACCATTTTATGTTTTAGCGAGTTTATGACTAATGTATTTGCTCTCTTTGGCCTGATTTCAAAACCCATGCTGCCCTTTTTATTTTTAGCTACATCCACATCATAACCATAAAAGGCTGAAAAAAGAAATAAAAGGGGAAAAACAGCATTAGCTTGTTGCCATTCCATGTGTTCTATCTGGAGGCTGCCTATCCACTGTTTGGTGCTGCCTTTCATGGCTTTTCCTCGACAATACTCCCATGCTGGTTCTCAGCCAATGGGAGTAGGGCACCATGTACCAAAGCCCCTCTTGCCAGCTGTAGACAGACCTTTTGTCATAGAACCAAGTTTGGTTTGTGTGTATAATGTTGCAACGTTTAGTTTTTCCGCTCGCAGGGAATGCTGACAAGTGCGCGCAGCATGAGCGAGATCGCGGCTGACCTGTGTCGCAGTTCGACCTCCCTCGTTGGCTCTGACATCAGTCGCAACTCCAGCTCTCAGTCGTTGCCCAGTCTGACAGGCTCCAGGTTTGAACGTATGTATACCAGTTCCATCTTCTCTCTCTGAATGCAAGTTTGAGGTTAAAGCGTTTTAAGTTCTGTGTTTCCTGGTTCTATGAATGCAAGTATACTTTGCTTAATATCTCTTGTTTTAGGTTTTAGCAAAGTTTTTTTTATTCCCCTGTTTCTTTAGTTCAGGGTTGAACTTAAAGCATTTTAAATCTTTGATCAGTCTGGTATAAGGATTTAGCATTAAAATGTCAGCCGTTTTTACTCGAACATGTAAGAATGCAGCTTTGGGGGGGGGGGGGGGGGGGGGGGTTATTGCATTACAAAATTTGACAGTCGGTCACCAAAAATGAAAGCCATTTTCATAGAAGAATATGGTATGTTTTTCTGTATACAGGTTACAAGACATAAATATAATTGAATGAAGTGATAAATGAAAGGACAGTATTTTTCTGTCTTTCATTCCCATCTTTTCCCCATGTCCACCGTGGACATATTTTTTCTAAGAAGTCGTAAACGGCAGTGTGTGGTGTTCCTGTGCGTGTGTTGCCTGGTGCCTATGTGTGGGTTGTTTGTGTGGGTCAGTGAACACAGAGACCATCGAAGCGCAGAAGGCCGAGAGGGAGATGTTCCAGGCATTGAAGGCCCGCAAAGAGGCGCTGGAGGAAACCCTGAAGAAGAAGATGGAGGAGCTGAAGATCCTCTGCTTCCAGGAAGGGGTGAGTGCTGAGTCCTTCTACAGCTGGTGCTGCTGTTGTGGTTCACCTCTAGTCGCTGTTGTGGCTGCTGATGTGTCTCACTGTATACCACTCACAGTGAAACATGTTCTTTTAGAGAGCATGATGTGAGACACAAACATTGGACTGCAGACTCCATGAAAACCTTGTTCAGAGCTGTTCCACCTGATGTGATCGAATGTCTGAAAGAGATTAACATTTTTCATCTGATCTAAGATTTTACGGAAGAAAGATTTTTAATGAAGGTTTCGGTTTTGTTTTTAGAAGATATATTTTAAAGGCTTGTGTGATTTTTTTTTTTTTTTCGACTTGTGAGTTGACCTGAATGAAGTGACAGCCCTGATGTGGCCCTTTGCGGTCGGCTGGGCTATAAGCAACATTACTTACTTACTTACTTCATCGCAGTATATCTTTTGGAGGACGACTGCCAGTCCAGTGACATATGTCATCCAGGGGTCAGAGTGAAGGGCTTGTTATTGCACACTGGTGGTTAAATGTTGTGATGATCTAGAACACAGAAGTTGAGGGGGGTTACCACCACAAGTCGTACAAGGTCAAAACAAATATGAAGTTGCCGGATGAGCAAAATGTACACAGCAGAATGTGATTTGTGGAGGGGTTGAGGGGGGGGGGGGGGAGGGGCAATGTTTCATAGCTTAACACTGTTTACCTTCCTGTCTTAAGAAATTTCTTAATTCAACCTGTTGCTATGCTTACCTGTCCAAAGAAATGCACAGAACAATACTATGTTATCAAGATTAAAAAAAAGAGAAGAGAGACAGCGAGAAAAATTGGGAGAACAGGGACTAATTTCTCATCAGTTCCGGAACAGGCCAGGCAGAGTGATCGTCCTGTAGGAGTTTCACAATATTGCGCCATGTTAGAACTAGCTCAGTTTTCGCACTTCATCCCAGCTTAATGGGAGAATGGGAGCGCTTTCTTGTGTTTTGACAGGTAAGTATGTCGTAAAACATTTAGTTGTAAAAGTCCTTTGGCTTCACAAGGGAGTATTGTGCATGTTTATGTCTGTATTTTTTTGTCGCTGAGGAAGGCATTTGCCGAAAATTTCTTGTCTGTTTTGTGTCGTGCATTAAATCGTCGTTACTTCACACTTTGTTTTGTGTGCTCTTCTGCGTTTTTGTCGTGTTTCAGTAACGCCGCAGTTTGTTTCATTTGCCTTTTTTTATACTTAACAGTCAGAACAAATGGCTGAATACCAAAAAGGATGATGGGAGCATGCTCATTTTAAACATTGCAGTCTTCTTATGTATTCACATGAAGCTCAAAAGGCCATGAAGAAAATGTCTCCCTCAGTAATCTGGAGGCAAAACACTTGTGTCCCTGCTCTCCCTTTATGGGTCAAATAGGTCAAAAGCGAACAAAATCAACAAAATTTAAAATGCTTGCAGGATCAGGAAAGGAGAAGACTGATAAAGCAAGTGCTAGAGATGCTAACTAAATAAAAACTCAGGCCCCAAGCCATGAAAGGAAAACAAAAGCTTTGCGCAGGAATACAAGCATTTTCAAAGGCAAACTTACCACAAACAGCCGTTTGCAGGAAGTTGAGGAGTCCATATTGAAACAAAGTCTGAAAATCGCGGAGCCGAAGGAGGCATGTTCCTCCTCCAAGGTAAAAGAGGAAACTAGTTCTAACAGGGCGCAATATAGTGAACTCAGTAGATGCAGTCACTGTGGCTGGCTTGTCTGAAGACTGAGGCCAAGTTGGCCCACCGCTCTCCCAGTTTTGTTCTTCAGAGGTTTCCCGTGCAAAGAGGGGATAAGGCATTCTTTTGGACTGGCAAGTATGGGAGGAATTTTGTGTATCAGTGAATATAAAAAATGGCTCAAAGATAATGTTGTTTTGATATTTGATTTCCCTTCAGTCCTGTGTAGCTGTGTTATGTTTGATGTGTTCAGGAGCTGACAGGCCAGTTGCCAAAAGAAACGCCCCTTGACCCTGGAGAGCGGGTGCCCACTTTCCGCCGTCGTGTGGGAACCTCGTTTGCCATCACCCCGAAATCTGTAGAGATGGAGGATGGGGTGAGTGGTCAGCCATACATGTAGTGACGGTGATTGTTGGGGTTTGAGTGCTTTTGTTGGGTATGGGGCACCAGCCGTCAGTGTAGTCTTAGCACGTTGTTCAGGAGGCAGTAGAACCAGACACAAGATATAGACAGATAAATTAATGTAATGATGGATGGTTTAAGCGAAAAGCAAAGCCTTATTGATGTTATTTTTATCAGTGTTATTATTACTATTGATTTTATTATGTGATTAAGTGTGTATGAAATGTCAACGCCCATTTTGATTTGAGGGTGGCTTAAGGTGTCCCTACTCTGATCACACCCATCCACCTGTATGCAGTCACCCCACACAGTCACACACACACACACACACACACACACACACACACACACACACACACACACACCACACACACACACACATTTTCTCTCTCTCTCACACACACACACACACACACACACACACACACACACACACACACACACACACACTCACTCACTCTCTCTCTCTCTCTCTCTCTCTGTCTCTCTCTCTTCTCTCTCGCTCTCTCTCTCTCTCTTTCTCTGTCATAAACACACACACTCTTACACACACACTTGCTACCAGGGCTAAGTATGTAAGAGAGTTGAAAGTGTTTGAGTGATAGGTGGCAGTTCCTGGTTCTTTTCAGAAGAGAAATTCTCTCTCTTTCTCTGTCATAAACACAAACACACTCGTACACACACACTTGCTACCAGGGCAAACACACTCTTACACACACACTTGCTACCAGGGCTAAGTATGTAAGGGAGATGAAAGTGTTTGAGTGATAGGTGGCAGTTCCTGGTTCTTTTCAGACGAGAAATTCTCTAGCCACCCTGGAAATGGAGTACGAGCTGCAGTGTAAGATCACATCAGCAGCCCACAAACTGGCCCAGGACAAAGTACCAGCAAGTACGTGCGCAAGCAGCGTCGAAACTCCTACAATAAAGCGGCTGCCAAAGTAAGTCTTTTAGTGTGAATTGCAGTGTGTGTGTGTGTGTGTGTGTGTGTGTGTGTGTGTGTGTGTGTGTGTATGTGACTCTGTGTGTGTGTGTGTGTGTGTGTAGCGGATGCTGGTATGTGTGTGTGTGTGTGTGTGTGTGTGTGTGTGTGTGTGTGTAGCAGATACTGGTATGTGTGTGTGTGTGGTGTCTGTGTTGTAGGTGGGAAGGGCTGGGGAGGGGAGGTGACGGGGTTTCAAGTCTGTTGTGTATGTGCTGCATTTCTATGCCTTTGTGGATTATTTGTGTTGCCTCATTAGTCTGTTGTGTCTGTCATGAAAGCAGAAATTGTGAGCAAATTTCATTTGTATTTATGAAGATTGTACATATCCTCTTTAAAGTGATTTAAGAGATCTTTTGTGTTTAAGTTGTGGGGAAGAGAGTTGGTCCATATGCACACACACACACATATCAACACACAAACACATACACACGCTCTCTCTCACTCTCTGTCTCACTCTTTTAGTAATAACAGACCTGTTTACCTTTATGATTCTGCTGAATTTTGTATTTGTGTTTGGAAAAAAAAAGAGGAAAGGGTATGCATCAGCGCTTTGTATTGCAGTACAAGGAAATGTTCCTAAACAGCAACAACAACAACAAAGCATTGGTTGGATGTAGATCCACGTTTTTGCGTAAGTATAGTAACTTCTGTGCTTGTGTGCGACCCCATTTCCATGTCGGTTGACCTTCACCCCAAACCCTAGTCTCAGAAGGGAGGCAATCTTTCCATACCCTTCCCTCCCTTCCACTTCCCGCTCCCAAGGATTGCTACTTTTGCTTTCCAAAGTTTGACAGCAATGCACAACCCAATCTTTAACATCATCACAAAAGTAGTCGTGCTAAAACATTTCGGTATAGTAAAAAAAAAAAAGGCTGTGTTGTTGGAAGAGCAAGTCATGGTAAACACTTGGTCTTCTTCTTCTACGTACACAGGCTGATACTCCTGTGGACACCCCCTGTATAGAAAGGCAAGGATTAATGCCAGCTACCCAACAAAGGGAGTGGAGTTTTGTGTGTACAACCGTTTTTTATCCCGCGGCCATTAAGGCAACTGTACTCCAACTTTGGGGAATGCGCTTCTCAAAATATCGCGTCGCTCTAGATCTGAACAGCCATTCCAATTCAAGTTGCAAAGTGAGGCGACTGCAGGCAGAAATTGAAACAAATCTTAAAAAGTGTTTAAATTACTACGCCAAACAACATAGACAAACAAATCACATGATAAAGCACAATGCGTTTCGACCTGTCAAACCTATCTTGCGCCGAATTTGACAAAAGTAACGGATTGGTCGTTCTTCATTTTCGTTGTCCCGAGTGTCGTTTATCTTGCCTGAAGAAAACCTTAGAGATTGAAATGCGTTGTGTTTTGTCATGTGATTCGTGTGTCCATGTTGTTCGGCGGAGTCATTTTAAACACTTTTTTAAGAGCCATATGTCCCAAGTGCAGAGTATGTTAACCAGTGGTGTGGTGGTGTGGTGACAGCTGAAGGACATGGAGAAGAAGCTGATCGAGGCCAGGCAGCAGAGCTCCAGACCGCAGCCGGACCAGGGGGGCCCTGCAGGTCAGTGGGTGTGACTGTTGCTGGAGGTGGTGACAGTGGCTTTTGTGCTGGCTCTGTTTTCATCTCTGTCTGTTGGTCTGTCTGTCTTTCCTGTCTGTTGGTCTGTCTGTCTTTCCTCCCTCCCCCCTCCCCCTCCTCCCATGCCATCCTCCTGCCTCCTCTCTCTCTGTCTCCTTCTCTGTTTGTCTCTCTCTCTCTGTCTTTCTCTCTCACTCGCTCTCTCTCACACTCTCCTCGCTCTCTCGCTCTCTCTCTGTCTTTCTCTCTCACTCACTCTCTCTCACTCTCTCCTTTTCACTCTCTCTCTCTCACACTCTCTCTCCTTCACGCTCTCTCTCTCTCTCTCTTTCTCTTACTGCTTGTGATTTTTCACTTAAAGATAGTGTAACCAGCTTTCTTTTACCTTTTTCAGCAGTTCATTCCGAGCTTGTCTTTTGCTTCACTTTAGAAGTAGAAGAATAATGTTTGAAATGGGAGGGGAAGGGGTGTGTGAAAAATGGTAACAAAACTTGAGTGTACATGAATATAAGTAATTGGTATATGCTTATTGAGTGGTGGTAGTTTTTACTATTCAATAATTATATATAGTTTGCAACAATCAGCAACAACAGATAGATTGATGACACAAAAGGTTGAATATATAGAGTCTTGAAATACTACAAAGCAAACAAAATGAACAAAATATTCGTGAATTGCAAAGAGAGGGAAGTGTAACTGAGTGTTGACATTTCCAGAGGAATGCGCCATCCAGTCTGAGGAGAGCTCTCATCATCACCATTGGGACAACACAACTGTGAGTAATTCAGTGTCGTCTGCCAGTCCAGTTTGGAGTGTTGTTGAAGTTTGCTGTAATTATAGAATTGAGCAAACTTAATAGGAAGATCAATTAATGTGGATTATTTTGAGGATGACGTTGGTGGCAGTAATTACTGGAAATGCTGTAAGTGAGAAACCCTTCGGTATCTGACCGTGAGTTTTGCTCTTGACTAGTAAGGAAAGTCAGACCTGCGGGCATCAAATCATAGCAAGAATGAGATGCAGGAAGGAAGTGCTGCCACATGTGTCATCCTTGAATGAGTCCAAAGGAACCCTCAGCTTCCAGGTAAAACTTAATTCTGAAAATCATTTGTTGTGAACAACTGGGTTGAATGATAATGACTTGAGATCTTAACAGAGAGGAACATCAGAAAGTTTCAGTCAGATGAACACAATGTGCTTGGAATGATTCATACTGATTGCAAGTCTTTGCTGTTAAATGTATCAATCACACATTGTGCCAAACATTTCTCTTGCATAGCTGCCAACTGTTACGGGAAAACCGGGACATATCGTTTTTTTTAATTTGTCCCTATTTTCGTTGTTTGCTGAAAAAATTCCGGTTTCGAGTTAAAAAAAAAGCCCAAAATTAAATAAAAGAACGTTTGGCAACTGGTCCGACTGAACAGAAATCGTAAACTCGGAAGTCAGCATGAAAGGGGCATAACTAGGCCCAATCCGCGCATGCGCATAGCTGCTGTTCAAATAGTCAACATGGCGTCTTCAAGTGGTAGCACGGAGAGAAAACCACAAAACCTAAACGATTCCAGCGGTATCTGCCAGCTTATAAAGACAAGTTTCCATGGGTCACTTCTTGCCCTTCAAAGGGTGAAAAGTTTGCTTTCTGCACCATGTGTCGATGTCCGGTGAATATTTCACATGGGGGAAGAAAGGATCTGGCCGATCACGAGAAGACCACGAAGCAAAAAAAAAAAAAAACGAAGCTGAGGAATCGGCAGCCGTCAAAAAAAACATGATGGTGGCAAAAGGCCAGTCTTCATGGCTCTTGCTATGAGCAAAAGTTCACCCAGGAGTTTCTAAAGAAGGCCAAGTCCTCGACTGCACAAATAGTGAAAAAAAACCTAGATCTTTGAACACAGGCTGTCAACTCAGCGTGTGGGAGTAGTGGTTGGATCATGACGAGTGGGGAGTAGCTTGATGGAGCCTTAGAACGGGGTGGGGGGCGATGGCAATTAAATGGAGCCGGAGGACTGGGGATGAAGTTGTTTGAGCAAGATTGTGGGGTACAGTTGATGAACATAACTGTGTTGTGTTGTTAATGAAACAAGACTGTGGGGTGTAGTTGATGAAAGATGACTGTGGGGTATAGTTGATGAAACATGACTGTGGGGTATAGTTGATGAAACATGACTGTGGGGTATAGTTGATGAAACATGACTGTGGGGTATTGTTGATGAAACATGACTGTGGGGTATTGTTGATGGATCCTAAGTCCTATGGGGTTGTAGTTGTGAGATCATAAGGGCAGAAGGGTGAAGTTGATGGAACTCGAACTGAAGAATGTGGGTGTAGCTGATGGAAGCCCAGGACTGTGAGTGCTGTTGATTGGGAGGGCAGAGCATCTTTTATGTTCATCCTACATCAATATGGAAGATAAAAAAAGCTGTTTGAGTAAGTCTTATTTTGTGTGTTTTGTATATTAATCTATAGAAAAAAATATGGTGGCTACCTACATAAGAGGCTTTTTTTACACAAAATATTGCATTGTATGCAACATACTAATATGCATGCTTTGATATGGTTTAATAATAGGCTTGCTTTTGATTAGTTTTCCTATCAGGAGATGAAAAATATGCCTGTCAGAGTGTAAAAAAGGCTTCAGCTTCAGGGGGCTGCGTCCCCTGACCCCGCTGATCAGGAGGGGGGCCAGCCCCCTCCCAAAACCCACCCCCCATCAGGTGTTACTCTTTCTGACTCGGGGAGGTTGGCAGCTATGCTCTTGCATTACTGGGGCCACAGGTTTGTTGTCAAGAAATTGTAATGCCATTATTATATTTAACCATCCAACTGCCTATATGAGTTTTTTTTACTTCAGGTTGGCATCCGAGCAGTTTGTTCTTGACGTGCTAGCAGCTCTAGAGTTTTTAGCCAAGAATTGAGAAATGTCTGTAAACTGCAGGTCTAAAACCATCTTAACTCTGCCCCTGACAGTCTGTCCATGACCTGCTTGCTTAGTGACAAGTCTGCATACATGCTGTACACTACAGTGCCAGGTCATATGGGTTGCTTCCCTTTATCAACTGTATGTAACAAAAGCATCAGGTTTCATCATTCTTTTTGCATTTAATGGCCCATGAACACCACTGCGGTCTAGGTACCACTGGATCCTGAACTTGTTTTCAGTGGGTTTTGTGTGTGTTTGTGTGAAAAGCTGTTCGCCTGCCAATCTCGTGTTCTACATCAATGGAGTATCTATCCTATCAGACACATGCAGACTGCAGTATCGCTGTTTCTGACTCAGACCTGGTAAATCAGTGCAGGGCAAGGTTTTCTGTCGGCCAAGCAACCTGTCATAGATTATACTGCCGCCTGTCTTGATTTGCTTTATTTTAGCTTGCTTTTTTTTTTTAAGCTCCCATGTATGTTTCAGGTCGTACCATCTGATCGATCAGCAGCCTTGCCCCTCAGCCCCCTTCCTACCACCACACCACCACCACCACCATCCTTATCAACAGCAACCACAGCAGCAGCACCCCCCATTGTATTCTTCACCCACCCACCAGAACGTGCCCCTCAGTCCTAGTCACAGCAGGTGAGTACTGCTTGTGGCATCGGCAGCACATTGGTGAAACATGGAAGATTGGGAGTTGTTGTTGTTGTTGTTGTCGTCATACTCTGGCTAAAAGACTCTAGGGATCATCTGAACAGCCGAAGTACTTGAACGGTACAAATGCATCAGTTGGGGATGAGAACATTACGTGTGTGACCGTTTTTGATTACCCCGCCATGTGGGCAGCCACACTCCATCTTTGGGGGATTTTGGAGACCGATAATGTTATGCTAGGAGCTTGTCACGGCTGAAGACAGTCCCCGCATAACTGTGCAGAGCATAACAACATTTTGATGTAGCCTTGGTGTTCTAGTCTATGTCAGTTGGCCTGACACAGCCTTAAGCCAAGGCGAAGATTGGGAGTCATTACTGAACATATAGATTGTCTTTCGGATTATCAAAGGGGAAGTCTTTTCGGTGTCTTTTGGAGTATTGAATGGCAAGTCTTTTCGACATTGCTGGTTGATGACCTCATGAAGGAACTATAAGCTTTTGGTATGGAAAAAAGCTGTTATGGTATAATTACATCTGCACGTGCAGATGACGTGGTTTGATATTGATGATTTGTTCGGGATTATTTGGATGAAAGGACAGGCATGCATTAACACCTTTTTAGTTTACATTTATACCTGTTAGTGGTGAGACCTGAGATTGGGACCTTAGCAGAACTGCTGTGACAGGTTAACTGAATATCATTTACTCCCATGAGCAGCATAACCTTTGCAAGGTTAGATGAGGTTAAGTGATTTCTGAAAGAAGAAAACAGCAATGCATGTCCACGTTCTGTGGTTAGAATGAAGACATAATTGCTTTAGCTGTGTTGTGTCACGTGTCGCTAGAAGGTAACGCATCATTTTGGCGTAAATTCAGGATAATTGAGGAAGCAGGTTTTCAGGATTTGGGAATATTAAATACCCAAAAATGGACTTTTGTATGTCCATTAACAATGTTGATTAGTAACACTAGCAATATCCACCACCGTTTGTTCTTCTGCTCGAAGTGAGGACAAGCAACTTTCTCAAACTACACATACCCATTGGAATACTATTTTGAGAAGTAGATTTTCTGTGCTACGAATAGAAGAGTACACAGGTGTGAATGTGGAATTTGACGTTTTAATCAGTGCAGTTTAAGAAGCCTGCTTGTGTAAACATTTACTTGGAATGGGAATGTGAGGGAAAAAAAAAGCAGACATTCAGCTTTTTCAGTCCGGAGCAAAATCACAAACAAGTGAAAATCTGTAACCATTTCATGACTAGTGCACCCCTGCCGCAAATAGCTGTAAGTGGATCATTCAGGACTCCCATGCTGCTGAGAACAAGCCATTCAGCAGAGCTTTCAATGTGAATTGGCATTTTCCCTTCATAGGGTCATAGCTTCAAGTGAACCATTGTTTTCAGAATGCATTGATATAAAGAACAGCAAACAAAGTGTTATTCTATATTCATTTTTACATTTCATCGCATGTTTATATACTCTGTGTTGTCTGTTTTGACCACTCTACATCACCAGACCCATGTGCTTTGATTAGGTGGGTTTAGGAATAAAGACGTTATCATTATCATTGTGATTGTGATAGCACTGCTGTTAGGTATGAACATTTGTCCAGTGTCACTGTTAGCAGGTAGAGCTATTTCATGTGATGAACTTTGAATTAAACTTGCAGCTTAGTGTCCTATGTACCAAAGCCTAAAATAAAATTACTGTCAAAGTCTGAAAAATTTTCCCTCACTTAAAAGTTTTGAAAAATTGCAGTGGACATTGATCAGTAGTAAAACAAAAAATGGGTTCAGTGATTGAAGAGGATGTGCTGTAGAGTTGCAGGAAGGTGACTCACATGATAATATTTTCTGAAGAGATTAATGTTGAAAATTTAGACAGTCAGGTCACATGTTGGCATCTACAGGCCAGTCAGTGCATACAGTATTTACACTACAAGTTGTTGAGGGGTGCCCGAAACAAACAAAGGGATAACATATATGAGAGTTGCTATGTTTTTGTGGTTTGCTTTCTTGTATGGCCATTTTTCACACTGAAAAGTTGCCTTGACACATTTTGTTAACGATTTAAACTAATTCATTTGTTTTTTATCAAGTTGTGTCCAGATGGGTCTGCAGATACTGAGTTTGAGATTTCTTCTAGCCTTGTATCTGTAATTCAAACTTCCTTGAAGAATATTTTGCTTGTGGCTTTTTACTTCCTATGCAGCCTCCCTTTGTGCATTCTGAGTGCAAGTGTTCTCTGTGTCCTCAGCCCTCAGCTGTCATTGCAAAGCTACCAGCCCAGCAACGTGTATGAGAACCCGCACCCAGTACCGTTCCCAGATGTACCCACGCTGTCCTCATCCTCATCTCGCAATACCATGTCGCCCAGCTCGTCCCTCAGCCCAGCCAGTGTGCGCAGCCTGCAGGAAGACGTCAGCGGCAGCAGCAGCGTGGGCTCCTCCTCCAACAACCTCTACAACGTCGCCCTGCAGCAGACTTCCCACTACGAGAGCACCGACATGCTCCAGTCCCCAGCCTCTGCCTCCGACCTGTCGGACCAAGCCCAGCTGCAGCTGCCCTCCAAACATGGCAGCCTGGACCGTGCCTACAAGCGGGGAGACAACACCTACGGAAGCCTGGATCGCAAGCAGCGACGGCAGAGAGAGAGGCAGCACGGTTACAGCGTGGAGCCGCGTGGAGAGAGGGAGGGGAGCAGGGAGAGGGGAGGTACCACCCTCCATCTGGACATCAGGGCCAGCTACATGCCTTCAGGGTTTACGGAGCAGGATTACCCTTCCTCCTCAACCGTCAAGATGGAGCTCCCGGTTTACCATGAGAAATCTCAGTACGGCATCGAGCAGGGAGGCTGGGGAGATGCGTCTTCCTCGCGCAGCCCTAGCGCTGGCTTTGCCCGCGGATACGACAGTTACAGTCCTCGTTTGACAGAGACGGCTCACCCACCTCGTATGGCTTGGGAGGAGGACAGCTGGACAGGGAGCAGGGGAGTGCGGCAGATTCCGGTTCAGCATCAGCAGTACATGCAGCAGGCACCGCCCCAAAGTCCGCAGGCAGGTCAGCCTTACAGCTATAGCGAAGGCATTCCTGTCCAGGTTGTGCATCTGGATTCTCAGTCCACACCAAAGGCCGGCCAGTCTCCCCAACCCATGAGCCCCACACCCCCTCCCCCCGCCCAGAGCACTTTAGTGACGGTGACGCGTTTGCAGCCCCACATGGAGATGAGCAAGCCGTATGAGACCTCCGATTTCTTCAAATATAGTGAGCGCCTTCGCAAGCAGCGCATCATTGAGAACTACCAGCGACAGCTGATTGGAGGGATTCTGGACCGTTCCGGGGCCTCCACCCCCTCCCATTCCTCAGACAGTGACTCCCACTCCATCCACTCCTCCCACTCAGGCTCCTCCCTCTCCCACCCTCTCCGGTTGGCTGCCGCTTCAGCAGCCTATTACGCAGCGACGGGAAGCCCCGCCAGGTCTGTGTCAGATCTGGGCAGTAGCCGAGGAGGACCCACAGGCCTCCCGCCCATGCACCCCCATTACCACAGACAGGACTCGGACCACAGTGTTCGCAGCGAGCAGTCGGCGGCTCATGAGCAGAGTGGGTACGGAGGGCGGGCAGAGCCATGCCGTACGGTGGTGTGGTGTCGTCGTCCTCAGAGTATCAGACAGTGCGTAGTCAGGGGCCTTCCACGCATTTAGTTCAGTCTCAGTCTCACTCGTCGTACCGAGCATCCTTCATGCAGGCGGTGGCCAGCGCCAAACACTCGCACTACCAGCCCCCAACCCCTATGACCTGTCGCCCCGTCACCAGTCAAGCCGAGTTTAAAGGCAACCAGGGCAAATAAGTGTGTGTGCTGCCACGCCAGCATGTGCATTGTGTTGTGTGCCTGTGTGTGCAGCTGCCTGTGTGTGTGTGTGTGTGTGTGTGTGTGTGTGTGTGTGTGTGTGTGTGTGTGTGTGTGTGTGTGCGCTCGTGCGCATGCATGAGCACTTGCTGCAGCAACCTTTTCTGTATTTATATGCGAGGTGTTTATGTGTGAATGAGTGTGCATAATATATATATATATATGTGTGCATGTGCACAGACGGGTGCATTCTTTTACTCTGATAAGTAATGCCATTAGCTTGTTAGACTTTTTTCTTTGATCAAGTGTTGAGTTTTAAGTGCTAGGTTGTGTCTCTAGGTCTTGACTCTTTCCTCTTTTCCATTCGCAAGTGAAGATACTTGTAGAATAAATTGACGGAGGAGATAATATCAACAGATGTATGTTGTGGAGATTATGAGCACATATTCGTTAAGAGCAATACCCTAGGGCATTTTTTTTAATGGTTGAGTAATTGATTGACGTGAATAGAGATTGTCAAGATAGAATAGAAAACGTGAACTGTGGATGTGTTGCATTTGAAACGGTGGTCTCACTTCTGTTGGCACTTGTGAATAACAAAAAGGTGAATAGGTTGCACATTAATCACTCATGAGAGCTTGTTCATTGGTTTGTGTATGAGGGTAAAGTTGGTAAATAATGTATTGTTACCTTTCTTTCAATTTTTTTTAAAGAGAAAATGGCAAAGTGCAGATTGCAATAACCTATCCTTCTTCAAAGTTTAAGAGAAGATAGTTAACTGCAGATTGCAATAAACAATTTAAAAAGAAAGAAAGAAAAAAAAGATGGTCATCGATTAATCCTCCAGCAATAAAACCAGTGGCAGAGTCTTCAGCCACAGCGACTTCAATCAGGCTGTTGTCAGCAGTGTTGCCAAGAATGCGATATAAAGAAAATTTTCAGCAGTTACTCCTAAGATTTTTATCAACATCAAGTTCTTCAAGACAATAATATCGGTAGCTTGATCAAAGGTAAGGTGCAACAAAATGTTTCCTTTGCTACTTTGGCATTGAAGGATCCTTCTGTCACATTTGCATTTGTTGGGGTTTTTTTTAATTTTTTTTATTTTATTGATCATCCTTTCAAGCAGTGAAGACAGTGTCTTGTGCATGATGAAAAGCTGGTATCATTTATTACTTTGAACATAACATACACATCATTCTGGTTTGGACATTTGTGCTGACCGATGACAATTTGATCTCCTTCTCTCTGGCATTCCAGAGAATAGGGTCTGATAGACTGGAACGCAACATTTGATGAATGATCATTATTAATGTCATAATGATGATAAACTGGAAGATGTTTTTGTGTGATTTGCACCACTTTAAGAGACAGCAGTAGTTTTTGATGGGTACGTAACGGAACAGGTTGTTGACTGATGTAAATGGTAGAAAACATTTAAGGCAAATTGAAACAAGCGGTTGACTGATTTAAACAAAATATAGACTTCAACAGTTTGTTGACTGATGTAAATGGTAGAAAACATATAAGGCAAATTGAAACAAGCTGTTGACTGATTTAAACAAAATATAGACTTCAACAGTTTGTTGACTGATGTAAATGGTAGAAAACATATAAGGCAAATTGAAACAAGCTGTTGACTGATTTGAACAAAATATAGACTTCAACAGTTTGTTGACTGATGTAAATGGTAGAAAACATATAAGGCAAATTGAAACAAGCTGTTGACTGATTTGAACAAAAAGACTTCAACAGTTTGTTGACTGAACGCACAATGCAGACTGGAAGAGGTTGATGACTGAGGCACAACACTCATGGCTGAATATGGACCAGGACCTTTTGAAGATGTTTGTTTTAGTTGTAATGCTGTATGTTATGGAGCTCCACCATCGCATGTGACCCAGCTGTAGTCAAACGGATGTCTGGAGGAAATCCTCAGCCCTTCGAGCGCTGCAGATGTTCAGACCTCATGCCTTGATTCTCATTTGGTTCACAAACCTTGATCCAGTATTTTATTCATAGGAGACCTCTTAGGCTGAAGCCAGAAGTCCGGTGTATGAAAAAATCTAGAAATTCAGCCAAATTTTGAGCTGTTCAGTTCAGGCCTGGGAGAAAAATTCCATCCTGTTTTTTTCCATCTTCATGCATTCTTTCCATCATGAAGTGAACCTACCACTGCTCGTAGTCTGTGGTAGCATTATCCCTCATATCGCAAGGAAAAAAGGTCTTAAAGAGACACAGTTGTGCATCTTTTTTTTTTCGTGAAGTTGCCGATTGTTGGCAGACTGCTTCCAACCTTATCCTTTCGATGGGCCACTTTTCCCCTGCGTTTTTGAGGAATTCCTTGCTTATACAGTGGAAAACTGGTTGACTTGAATGATCCCTCTTGGATTAGTTTCCCATGTATTTGAAATACAATTTTTCAATGGCTTGGTCAGTTTTAATAAAAAGTACTAAAGGAAGAAAATATCTTGTGACTGAAATGGTACACTTTGCAATGGGTCTTCAAAGCAGACATATTGCACAGAGGCAAGATGACATCATTGATAGCTGATTCTTTTATAAATATATTCTCATTGTTTGCTCTTTGCGTTACTAAGTGAACAAATCAGTGGGGAGGTGATAACTGAAAAGTGTCATTTGTGAAAATACATTATACTGCTGTTTTGTACATCAGGTTCACAGTAAGTATACTAGACTTTATCTTATCATTTTGAAAATTCAGACTTTGGGTTTATGTCATGAAAGATACATTGCATTTACAAGACGCTTATTCCTGTATGGTGTATCAAGTGTTTACTTACATGTGCTGTCTGAAATAAGCAAAAGGATGGGGGGGGGGGGGGGTTGCTTTTTTTTCATATATTTTGATAAAACATTTTGACACATTTTGTTTCCACTTCTAAAGCAGTTGGAAATATGACAATTGTCATTTTAGTTTGAAATGTCATTATTTCTTTTTAATAGAAGATTTTAAGAAGACGTATGAAAATTTGATCTCATTGTCGAGGTTTTAGTCAGTCAGGGATAATTTTCTTTAAACAGATTATTTATGCTGAGGAAACACAAAATATGTGATCATCTTCAGTCTTACATATTTAGAAAAAAAAAGACTCCTAAGAAATACTTAAATTTTGTGATGGTTTTGCAGCGTCCGTATTCATACTAAACATCTGTGTGTATTTCATGAGATTGGTGCTCCATTTTTTTTTTACTCCTCTCATTGTTTTTTTTTTTAATATAGTTTTAGGTTTAAAAATTATGGTGATGATAACAAGGTTAACTGACTCAGAGAAAAGAAATATTAATAATATGAGAGTAATTCTGTAAGTTAGCAGTGAAATTGTTAACCATCGAACCAGGATGAATCGATTAAGTTGCTTCAAGTTGATGCTGAGACTTAAAAATTGAACTCATCAATCAAAATTGAATTCGTCAATCTTCAGTCTGTGTGCTTACAGTTAATGTTTGTTGTCCCCCACTCACTCACTGTTTCAGACTGAATTCTGGAATAAGTTGTTGATGTCAGTGGAAAGCTTCATGGACGATGCTTTGCACACACTGAATCTGACCAAGCATTGTTGACACTGCCAACATTTCAATCTGACCAAGCATTGCTGAAGTAGCCAGAATGATTCGCTCTCTCCTGGTAATCGGTTTTGGAGCTGACGGTGAAAGCTGGTTGTGGACAGCAAGTGTGGATGTGTTGTGTAATTTGTGACATGGGGAACACCCAGTGAGATGTGTAAAATGGAGCATCAGTGACGCCTGACCCCTCCTTTCTCTCCCCTCTTTCATCCGTACCTCTGTGTGACATTCATCGCCATCTGTTTCATTGTCATTTAATATAAATATATCCCATCTTATTGTCACTGTCATCTGGTCATGTTTGTCTCTGTTTGGTGAGTGAATTTCAATCAGTCTTTGCTCATCTTCACTTCTTATTTCATGGTCATGGTCTTTTTTACTCCCAGATTTTCTTCCCAACTTCCTCTCGTCTGTTCACCCATAAAATGTTTTAATTCCAGGCAAAGATTTAAGCGCGTGTTCACACACACCGCGCGCGCGCACACACACACACACACACACACACACACACACACACACACACACACACACACACACACACTCACTTGGTCACACACACACACTGATAGTCACACACACACACACATGCACACACACACACACACACCGCACCACACACACACACACACACACACACACACACACACACACACACTTCAGATTTATGTTTTTGTGCCTAATTAAGGCATGGAGGATATAAATGAAATGACACTTTACCATGCGTTGCTTTGAAGATGTGCTAGTAATTGGCACAACAGAAAAGTTGAGCGCATAAAAATCCATTATAAATCCCAAGAATTGTGCAAAATGTAAATTGGCTCCACACGCTCTCTCACAAATAGACTGAAAATTCTAATTTAACTGAGATCATGAATGTTTTTGTTATTTGTTGTGTTTGACTTCTTTGTTTGTCATGTTAGTATAGACTGTAGTTTCATCATCTGTCTTAGTTTTACCATTTCAGGTAACTCTAATGTCATATTTTATAGACTATAGTTTCATCATATAAAGTTGTACCATTTCAGGGAATTCTCAAGTCATATTATAGCCTTTAGTTTCATCATCTGCCTTAGTTATACCATTTCAGGATACTCTTTTAATTGTAGTTTCATAAAATCTCTGCTTAGTTATTATCCATTCAGGGAACTGTCATGTCATATTATTTCATTTGTCTTAATTATACCATATCAGGGAACTGTCATGTCATATTATCATATACTGTAGTTTCATCATGTGTCTTGTCGAATCATCATCTGTCTTAGTTACACTATTTCAGAGAACTCTCAGTTTCACTCTAACATATTTTCAGTTAAGCTTGGTAAGAATGTATGTTACAGTGAGGTAAATAGGGGGCAAAGGAAGAGGTCAGACTCATTGAGGTCTTTTCTTCATATCAGTAAATGTTTTCTGTGCCATCAGTGTCACCGTGGATGAATATAAAAGAGACTTCTAGATTGTGCAAAATTATTCAAGCTAAACACTTTATTGTTACTTATTTGTATATTTATTTTTCTTCTCTTAAAATAATGATGGTGATGATGATAATAGTAAACTATTAAATAAGATACACCTCGAAGCTTTTGTTGTAATTCTACATTCGTTTGACAGTGGTGGAGACAGCTGTTGTGAGAGAATTGAAAGAAAATTCTTAAATTCATTGAGGAGACTTTAAAAAAAAAAGTGAATATGCTTAAAAAAGAAAAGGAACAAAAAGTTTTTGTATATACTTTAATGCACAGTTGTAGTGTCCATGTTGTTACTATGAACAGATTCAGTAGTAAGGTGTTCACAACAATATGAAACAACATTACCACAGTATTGATTCATTTTAAGTTAGGGCGGCCTTACCTATGAAAAATGCCGAGAAAAAAAACGTTTGTCTTACAGATGTGTACACTGGGCCTACATCCCTCTGATTGTTAGAGAAAGAAAAATGTGTAAAAAAACAAACAAAATAAATCATGAACAGCTTACCTTGTATATAATATATACACTGCAACAGCTAATGTGGAACATAGTAATATGATGGGCTTGACTCGGTCTACTTTCAGCTTGTGTTTTAGAAATGCTTTCAGAATTGTAATGTGACTTTTTTGTGATCTTTGATTGGTACTGGCAGTTTGTCCAACTCTGAATACAGAAGGTGGTTTGTTTTTTCACTGGAAGGAGCTCAGCCATTTGTTGGTAAGAAAGGGAACCAGACTTTGTAAAGATGAAAACGGTGAACAGCATTCAGGGACAGAGTTAGAAATTTCATATTTGGCCAGATGAAAAAAAATCTCTCATTTCCTTTCCCCATTTTCAGTAATTTTAGGACCTAAATTAGAACGTCTCTCTGAGTCTTCGGCAGTCGGTGACAGAAGGAATCCGCACAAAGTGCAAAGTTGATGCACTGTACCAAAGATGTGGTTTCCAGTTCGAACTGCACACATATCCATCCCACATCATATCAGTCATTCTCTGTTTGTTGGGTTTCTGATCCTCCTTTTCTTTCAAGCAGAGAAGGCTGGTCATGGGCATTGGTTTCCGTGGTTTCAGCAGCATTCTCTACCTCCAGAACAAAATGCCGCAATACGGAGAGCATTGAGGAGACTTGCTTAAAGTAATGTGAATATGAGGGAGAAAGAAAAAAAAAATGAAGAAAATAAATAACAAGGTGGATGTATATATTTAACGCACACATAATTGGGAATGTGCATGTTGTTAACATGTACAGCTTCAGATTGTAGTCAGGTATGGAGGTCCACACACATAGCATTTGAGAGGCTGGTTACCAGGTATCTAATGTGTCCGTCCACTCAAGGTATACCTGACACTTGTCCATACATATCTGAGACTTGTCCACAATGTTGAGGGCAGAGTGTTAAAACATTGAACAAATGTCCTATAGGCTGTATAGATACTTCCTTTCTACTCATTAAAAAAAATGGTGCATGTTTTTTCTCTGATTCAATTATAAATTGAATCATGCAGACAGAATGTTTTTCACTTGAAACCGGGATGATGAAACATTGAATTGCAGATCCGAAGGCTAAGTTGAAAAGCTTTCAGTTGCAAGTCAGTGGAGCAAAGGAATGCGATAAAGTTGTTGAAGTTTTTGGTGAGCATGTGCGTGTGTATTGTGGCAGACTGATCCAGTAGGCATATGCCTGTCTAGGACTTGTTGTAGAAGAACAAGCATGTCTGACAGGTCGAGTGATACTGATAGCATCGCAGTACAGGAATCCATGTCATCATACATGGCTTATGTCTGGGAGCCAGTTTAAAAAGGTTTGGTAATGTCACAGTAACAGTCATTCCTCCTCCTCAGTTGCTGTCATCCATGCTTCAATGTTTGATTACTGTGTGCACCAAGTGCCATACACAAAGGGAGGTGGAAAGTTAGGTGTGAAAATTAGGCATTCAAAGTATGCTGTCGATCCAGATCGAGGTGTGCAGACCAGCCTAACATGTTTACGGTAATATTGGCACAATATTGCTTCATTTTACATCTGTGGGCTGCCTTGCTGATTAAAAACTCTGAGAAAAGAAACGATTCTGTCTCACAGATTTTTACAATTGATCTACACACCTCTGATTGGTAGAGAAAAACACATGTAAAAAGTACTGAATCATATACAGTTTACCATACATAAACACTACTATAGCTGATGTGAAGCACATGACTCGTACAATTTGTTACCATTGATTAGTAAAAGGGGGGGGGGGAGCCAGACTTACTCTAGGCAAAAACTGTGAACAGCAGTCAGGGATACAGTTAAAAATTTGATATTGGGCCAGTTGTTCAGAAGCCTAGAAGTTCTTTAGGCCATTTTCAGTAGTGAGTTGAGACCTTAATCTGGAACATCTCTCTGAATCTTCAGCAGTCAGTGATAGAAGGAATCCATACAAAATACAAAATGCAGAGTTAATGCACCATATCAAAGATTTTGTTTCCAGTTCTGACCCACACACATATCCATCCCACATTTTTTTTTTATCAGTCCTGCCCCACACGATATCCATCCCACATTGTATCAGTCATTTGCTGTTTGTTGGGTGTCTGGCCCTCCTTTTGTCTTGTGCTGAGGCTGGCTGGCCACGAGTGAAGGTTTCGGTGGTTTTCACAGCATTCTCGGCCTCCTGATCCAAATTTCGCTGTTGTCAAAATACAAGCAATGAATGGAAAATATGCACACAGGTGCAGAATGCTGGGAATTTGATGAGGAAAGTCACTTGCCAAATACGGCAGTGTTTGGTGGGATGCGATCCATGAAGTGATTAATCTGAATCCTGTGAACTTGATTCCCGTTCTTGCTCACATCTCTGACAAACCTAAATTTTCCTTGCCGATTTGTGAATGAAATCCTCAGCCCGTGTGCTGACTGGAGAGCAGCTTTTCAGTCATTTGAAAATATTTTCAGTGATTCACTGAGGCTGGAGGTCTCACCTGCTTCATAGAATGATAGAAGTGTCTTACGATTGGTTACAAAAGAAATGCAAAACATTATGCTGATCTATGAAAAATTTGCCTAACATTTATTTCAGGAACAAATGAATAGTGATGGAAAATAAGGGCTTCACTATAATTAGTGAGGGAAAACAAGTACAAACAATTCCTTTGTCATTATGACAATGATTTAGCACCTATTTTTGTCTCTATTTTATTTTGTTTTATTAAGATGGAAGCAGAGAATAAAGAAGATGGTACTGATTTGTTTTTTAATTGAATGGTGAAAAGGAAAAATCTGGGGAAGTTTTCATATTAACTGTTTGTTATAGAAACTAGAAATTTATGTCTTTTGGGTGATCTTTTGACGCTTCAAGTGGCAGAACTATTGAGAAAAATGATGATGAAGACAGTTTGGGTCTTTCATGCAATGCTTTGAAGAAACCATCTAAACGTTTATTCAAACCTGCATTTGTTTCTGGTTTCATCTTACTTCTGTAAGCATAGAATTTTTTTTTACTTAGAATATGTATAGATCTGTCTCACCAGGATGCGTAATGTTTTTACTATTATGTGTAATGTCTCACATTTGCCAGTCATTGTGTGATCTAGTTTAATGACTGTACCATGTTGAATTAATAGCATGCGGTATTATTTGCCTTCAGCGTTCGTACTGAAATGCATTTTTGTTCATCGTCGTCAGCCACTGTGTAAACTGTATCTAATGCCACACTGACGTTAATGCTTTGTGTTCACAGACTGCTTTTCCAATGTGTGCAGTACTTCATTTCGATTCGTCATCTGTCACGCATCAGGCATTTTCGTCTGTGAGCTTTCATGTCATGGTTTATGGTTGCACGCATGCTTATGTCCTTCGATGAATGTGACTTGCGCTCTTCTTGATGTTTGATTTGATGGGTCATTTGTCATCCAGCATTTCTGTTCCACTCCTTCAGTGTGTTGCATGCCAATTATTTGTGTGAGCCACCAAATACCAACCTTTGCATTTGACATGTGGACAGTGACCTGACCTTGTCCATTTGTTGCACCCCATGTTTCCCTTCCATCTTTTAATGCAGCAGGACCCCTCCACCACCTCCCTCCCACAAGCACCTCCACCTCTGCTCTCTGCTGCTCTCCCGACTTCCCATTCCTATCCTTCAAAGATGAAATGCTGTATTTACATGTTTTGTTGTTCTGCTAGTTGTGGCATGTTGAAAATACTATGACATAGAATTTGATCTGCGGCTGGCTGGAACTTTGATCAAATCAATTTCAGCGTATGTATCGGGGGGGGGGGGGGGGGAACCAGTCGTTGATTCCTTTTTTTTTTTTAAACTGTGTGGCTTTTTCATTATTAGTGAATGAAAAAGAGGTGGTTTTAAGCTGGGAGAGTAGACGGTGTAACCTCGCCCTTGCGCCCACTTTATTAGCCCAGTTGATTGATGGTCATGTCTTCCCTTGTTGAAAACTGTGGCTGATGTGGGAGAGTGTGGGTTGATCACTTGATGTGAGTTGTATGGTCAGTTGTACAGCCAGGTGCTCAGGTGTATGGATCCGAGTCATGGACCAGCTTGTAGCAGTGGTGACATCAACCTACAGTGTGTGAAACTAGCATTCTTTTGGATTCCATTGTCGTGCACTGCAGGACTTGGGTGAAATGTGGGAAGATCTCTTGAAATACGTTTTTCTCCCCAGTGAACAGTTGTGGGTTCTGTCACATATTTGATGTTTGTTGTAGATGCTGTCTTGAGACAATAAAGATGACGGTTTGTATGGGGGTCTGCATGAGCATGTGAAAATCACAGGTTTGAGTTACTATGACGGTGATCACATACATGTATGTATTGTGCATTCTCAGTCGCCAGTGTCATTACCTTATGTATATCTCAACTGTCACAGTCTCAGTCAGTGTACTTAAAATGCTTTTTTTTTTTCAAATTTCATAATACAATGGAAGAAAAAACCTCACTGTTATTATCTGTAATTCTTCTAAATGCTGTGCAAACACTGTTTACATGTATACTTCTCCATGGACCTTCTTACGCACGTGTCTGTCAGCATAATCCTCAAAACAAGAACAAAGTGACCATGTGTGGCATTGTCGCTGACAAATGTTGAAGCACTTCATCACCCACATATGAAAACCGTAGTGATAATCGACTCCACAGACCATTGACAGCAGATGTGATGCATGTATGTATGAATGTAGGAGAGGTGGCGAAAAACAAACATGGCTAGGTGTTACATGAAAGAGAATGAATGAAGTTGTGTACTTATATGCTGTTTAACGTAGAGAAAAAGGTTTGGGGGGGGGGGGGGGGGGGGGGGGGGGGGGGGTAGAGGGGGATGTAGAGAACAACGTGCTCAACACATATGAAAAATGAAGGACGACATTTGCAATAAGAGCGATTCTAAAGTGGGCTTTATTTTTGTGAGTGTGAGTGTGTATTTTAAACCAATTGTGTATTTATGGTTTCTGCTGATGGTCATCCCTTGTTTATGTTGTGTGTACAGTCTTGTGTTTGTTTTGTGTGTATGTGGTGTGTGTGTGTGTGTGTGTGTGTGTGTGTGTGTGTGTGGCACATAGTGTGATTTCATGTGTGTTCAAGGCAAACCATGCTGTTGGTAATTCTGTGGCGCCGTGTCGCAGATGCCTCCTTTTCCTGCACCTCATAAGCCTTTTTTTTTTTTTTTGCGCCGCCTTCTCTCGCTCTTTGGACCGCATTTCAAAGGTGATATTATTCCATCAGCTGCCTTTTGTTGGCAATGCCATCTGCACTTTCAACAGTTTTTGTGCTCGCCGCGCCTGCTGTGACCCTGATGATGATGAAACCAATTTGCCTGGATGGAGGTTCTGTATCATGTGTAGTGTCAGCCCGGAGTGTGTTGCTATGTTTGTGTACAGACATCAGTGATTGTTGTGTGAGCACTGTCTCCATGGGCAGGTCTTTCTGCTGTTTTATACTGTGCGTCAGAGGGTAGGACTTTCTGCTTTTTTTATGTCTCCTGTTCTCTCTGTCTTTGATTTCCCTCTATCATATACAGTGCATGTGTGTGTGTGCGTACACACACACACACACACACACACACACACACACACACACACACACACACACACACACACAGGCCCATACATGTTTCTTTAAATCTCTCTCCAGTTCTGTCTCCACACCATCATTATACTTTTCTGTATTTGCTTCACTCTCTCTCTCTCCCTCCTCTCCTCTCTCTCTCTCTCTCTCTCTCTCTCTCTCTCTCTCTCACACACACACAACACACACACACACAACACAAGATGCCCATACATAGTTTCTTTAAATCTCTCTGTCCAGTTCTGCTCCACACCATCATTATACTTTTCTGTATTTGCTTCACTCTCTCTCTCTCCCTCCCTTCTCTCTCTCTCTCTCTCTCATCTCTCTCTCACACACACACACACACACACACACACACACACACACACACAGATGGCCATACATAGTTTCTTTAAATCTCTCTGTCCAGTTCTGCTCCACACCATCATTGTACTTTTCTGTTTTGCTTCACTCTCTCTCTCTCTCCCTCCCTCTCTCTCTCCCTCTCTCTCTCTCTATCAACTGTATCACTCTCCTCTCTCTCTCTCTCTCTCTCTCTCTCTCTCTCTCTCTCACACACACACACACACACACACACACACACACACACACACACACACACAGATGCCCATACATAGTTTCTTTAAATCTCTCTCTCCAGTTCTGCTCCATACCATCATTGTACTTTTCTGTATTTGCTTCTCTCTCTCTCTCTCTCTCCCTCCTCTCTCTCTCTCCTCCTCTCTCTCTCCCTCTCTCTCTCTCTCTCTCAACTGTATCTCTCTCTCTCTCTCTCTCTCTCTTATCTTCTGTATCATCACTCTCTCTCTCTCTCTCACACACACACACACACACGCACATGCACATAATATACACACACATACATCTGATTCGCTGGGTGTATTGTTGTGCATTCTGCAAGGTGTCTTTATCTACTCATGCTCCTACACAGTGAAAGGCACACAATACTAGGCACGGCATACATGCATGCTTGCACACATGCATACATAACACACACACACACATGCATGCACGCCTGCAAACATACACACAAACACTGGCACGTGCACACACAGGCGCTCCCACACACGAACACATGCGCGTGCGCCACACGCCACACACACACACACACACACACACACACACAGAAGCATAGAAGCCCATCTGTTGTGTGTGTTGGAGTTTTTCCACTGAAAGTACGGCAGCAGCCACTGAACGAACCATTCCTGTTTCATTCCAGTCACACAGAGTGCAGTGGTGCTCATGCAAAACTGGTTCATACCTCACAGGAATGGCAGACTTTTGTCTGTCCAGTGTGCTATCAGATTAAATATGAATGTTATTTATTTGTTTTGTTTTTTTATCTTCTCTTTTTTTTCCCCCTCAAGACACTATCATTGAAATCTGGATGGTAATTTTGCAAGTATGAACTTGATAGTATTGGCACGATGGATGCACACTTGGTTTCCTTTATGAAAGTCGGTGGGGAAAGAAAAGGTGCACAAATATATGTTTTTATTCTTGTCCCAATGCATGGACTTTGTCTTTTTTCTTAACGGCGATAAAAGGTTGTAGACAAGGCTCTGTATGTCAGTGGTTGTCTGGGCTATGATTATATTAAATGGACTTCAGAGATTGCAGATTGTCTGAAGGTTTTTGTCATGGGAAATGGCCTAGTAAGAGTAGTCTGACCACCTTTACAACATTTTGAGTTTTAAACCCTGACAAGTATTTTTTCTATTTCCTGTTATCTCTGTTGTGTTCTGTGGTATGCTAGCTTTTGGGTTTGGGTTTTTTTTCCCCCCTCTCATTGCAACACTGTTCTGACCCTTGCCTCTTCCCCCTCTTGGCCCCTTCTACTCTCGATTGAAATTCAGCTTGTTCTAAAGAGAAGGAATAACGTTGTTACAGAAGAATGTTGTTGTTGTTGCAGCCAAAGACACCTCATTTATGACTGAGGTTTGCCATGTGCATGTTCAGAGCACTCTTTTATGATATTGCTTAGCTCCTCTTCATGGATGTTGGAGAGTTATGATAAACACCGTGTGCTGTCGTGTTTGTGAGTTGGTTATTTCCACACAATCCTAATGATTGTTTTCGGAGACTAGATCCATGCTGGATCCTGCTGTATATCCCTTTACTCCCCGATTCCACGCATGAATTTTGGGATCTTAAGCGTGCAACATTTGGCCAAAATATAGGTGAAGGCAGCAGCAAGATCTGTACAAATATTGATCTGGAACACAAAAAAAACCCAAAAACATTCTCCAATCCTTTATTCACTGGATTCTGTGGGGATTCTACTGCCCGATCTTTAAACAGCAGTTTGGTGCACCTGGTTTTTCGGTTAAAGCGGCCGTCATTGCCTCGTTCAAAGGACTAGCTCATGCTGTGGCTCAAGACCAGGATGGAGGTGAGAGGGGTAGGGCAATAACAGACCTGTCCAAACATGGATCCCAGGGCCTGTCAGTTCATTCAGTGTTTCCATAGGAAGCAGTCGCTTTGTCTCTAATCGCCAGTTTCAGACAGAGATCAACGCACCCTGTTCCGTCTAACTGAAAAGTGTTGCTCGAGATCAGTGGGTTTTCTTTTTCATCAGCTGGGGTACCTGCATGTGTTGTGCGAAAGAGTTTGGATTTCTGCTGTGAAAAGAACCTGCATATTTATATGTACAGGTGTATTTGGAGTCACATTTCTCTTTGAATACAGTGTTGGTGGATATTTTCGTTTTGGTCAGTGCTGGTTGTTAGTATGATTTGATTTGTTTGTCGGTTGTCATTTGCAGTCTTGCATGTTAGTAATGTTCATCTCCCTGGATGGGATGTTCCCTGTTAATGAGGTCTCACTCCCACCACCCCCCTCCCCACCCTCCCCCCTCCTCCCCAATGGACCCAGCAGATGTGTGTGCAAGGGTCGCTTGCAAAGAATTAAAGTTAAGAGCGTTTTCGTGACCTGACAGTTCTTGAGCATTTACAGTTTGGAGTGGAAGGATGAAGTGACTGATGTGACATGATGGGATGATGATTTGCTGAGCACAGTTTTTTTTTTTTTTTTTAATTTGCCTGTCAAAATACAGCTATCAAGACCCATGATTGCGTGTCTGTGTGTATATTAGTGTTCATATGCGTGTATGTGTGTGTGTGTGTGTGTGTGTGTGTGTGTGTGTGTGTGTGTGTGTGTGTGTGAGCTGTTACGCATGTTTGTGTGTGTGTTCTTGAATAGTCAAGTATATGCATATTTATGCAAGGACACTTGCGCTATGGACAATTCAGGGTACTTGTGAACAGGGAGATTGAGAAGCAGCATGGATAAAGGCATGGCCCGAAGGGAAATCCTTTGTGTCCATCCCTGTATAAACCAAGGGAGAACAACGTGAGGGAGAGAGGAGAAGAACACCACAAGAGAGAGAGAAGGCAGAGGAGAGAGAGAAGAGAGGAGAGTGAGCAGGACAGATTAGGGTCGAGAGAAACGTGGTCAGGGAGATAGAAGAGACAGCTAGGTCGTAGGGTTAAAGACAGGCTTGCCCCTGTACCCTGTACCTGACACATCCACACAGCAGCAACAGCTGGAGAAACGAACGAACACAAATCAACATTTATTCCAGACGGGCACCGCCTTGTTCATCTTGACTAGAGTCAAATAAGCACACGGACGAACAGTAACAAATACACGTAACCTCGGTTTGACTGGTATGAAAAGAAATCTTAGATGATGCAGGGAAGACAAAGGGGTTCGGGGTGAGGCACATTGTGGTTTTTGAAGGGCAGCTTACGTAGAACAGGACATCATGATCCAAACAGGCGTACAGGCAATACAAAAATGTTAAGAGACCCAGAATATGTTCATGGTGACCCAAGACAAATGAAAAGCACATAGCCCAAAAAATGTCACAGGATCGAGGTGAAGGTTAAAGTTCAGGTGACCCACAATAGGTTATAGCGACTCAAAGTGCGTCGCGTGTGTTAAATCCAAGTGATGATTAACCACAACACATCCTTGATCACTTCACATTCAATCGTACACTGGGTCACGTGACCCATTCTGCGTCACCTGACCTTTAACCTTGATCTGGGACACGATGTTCAATTTTGAATCCTTTGATCTTTCATCAAGGTCTTGCGCCGTGACGTTTTCTGGGTCACCCGACCTTTAACCTCCACCTGGGTAACTGCGGAACAGAGTGAGTCACTTGATTTTAATTTGGGTCTGGGTCGCACTGTTCCAGATTGGTCAGTTGACGTTTCATTTAGGTGAGGATCAGCATGACTCATTCTGGATGAGTTAGCGTTGTTCTTGGTCACCATGACCCAGTCTGGGTCACCATGGTGACCTTAACCCATTAGGGTCATTTGATGTTTATCCCACTCTGGGTCACAATTTCTTCCTACGTCACTTGTCCTTTACTCTAGGCGTTGGTCACAGTGACCTTTAACAGTCAGAGGTCTAGGTCAAGGCGACCCACTTTTGGCCATTCTATTTTTGACATGCATTTGTGCCCCTGGCCCGTTTAAGAATTACCATACTTTTTATTTAACAGATCGCTCAGCTAACTCATTCTACGTCACTTGACATCACTTTGAGTCACTATGACCCAGTCTGGGTCGCCCGAGCATGGGTCAGCCGACCCATCATGATTAACTCAACCTTATGCTTTGATCTGGGGCATGCTGTCCCGCTCAGGGTCACCTATAGCACATCCTGGGTCGCTTGACTTAAAGTAGGTCAGTGTAATGTATTCTGGGTCACTAAACCTTTCACATTACATGACCGGTACTGTGTTGTTGTTGTTGTTGTTGATTTGTTTTAATTGCTGTCCCGTCCTCTGTGCTACCTCGGAGGCACCGCACCCGTGCCACTCATTCCGACCCCCTGTCCACAGCCACAGCCCGGCCCGGCCCGGCCCCGGTGGGTATTGGGTTAATTAACTTGCTTGGACATGGGTCTGCTGACTATGGGTCGGTCACCGGACATTCAGCTTTGATCTGGGTCGCGATGTCAGACTGTGGACTACTTTGGGTTTTGACCATGATCTTGGTCTGCTGACTATTTTGATGTCACACTTGTAGTGTGTGTGTGTGTGTGTGTGTGTGTGCATGCGTGCGTATGCGCGCGCGCACGTGTGTTTGTGTGTTTATGTAATTGGGGCTGGGGGGAGAGCATAGAATTTGTTATTTGTTTCTGTCGGTATGACTCATAGTTATCCAGTTGATTTTCAAAATCAACTCCACCCCCTCACCCCTACCAAAAAAGTTGCTAATGAATAATTCAAATATTAATAAACCTGTTATTAAATAAACGTGTATGTAATTTAATTTTGACTTAAGGTCCATTCATTTCAAACTTCCGATGGCAGCGAACTTATTCATCGAATCCATTGCTTTTTAGGGCATTAAACAGAAACCGATTCTCTTTTACGGGAGCACTTAAAGCACGATTACTAGGCCACTGTCAATTGACCGGAAAAGAAGCAAATACCACCAGTGAAACAAATGGTTTTGTGACCGTCGTTGGAAGTCTACAGGCTGACTTCTGGAGTGTGTCGTTTCAGTATTACCAGTGTGGCGAATGTGCCGTCAGCCTGCATTTGTATGCCAGGCACCGCAAGGAAGATAAGCTGGGGGTCAGAAAGATCGCGATTCAATTGTTTCTTTCAAAGGTCATTTGCATGCGTTCGTGATAAGAATAAAATCTAGGATTTAGTTGTGTAATGTATGTAGTGGACTGGATCAGCATAGACTAGCAGACGGTCAATGGGCCATGTAACTCTCTTTGCCGTGACAACTTACCAAAAGGCTGGTGATGATCGAGAATAAAGCGACACTGTAAGATTAAAACATATAATCCTACACCACATGTCCGTCTAGTTCCCTGCAAGGCGGCATAGCAACGAACACCAAAGGAGAGGTGGCGGCTGTCCTTTGTGAGACACTGATGTGGGAGGTCAGTGTCAGGCAGCGCAGTGAACCTGCAGCCGTATGGGTAACGGGGAGGGTGGGGTGGGGGGGGGGGGGGGTCCAGCCTGTGCCGCCGAGGGATGACTCGAGGAGATGTGGCGCGAATGGCGATGGAGAGCCGCCTGACTACGATGACCGTGGCCTGGGATACCTTGCTTTTGAGCGCAGGGCATGGGGGAACTAACTAATCACCCGCTCGACCTTCTTCTTCTTCTGCGTACACAGGCTGATACTCATGCGGACACTCTCTATATGGACAGGCAAGTATTAATCCCATCTACCCTACAAAGGGAGTGGAGTTTTGTGTGCATGACCGTTTTTTATCCCGCCATTGAGGCAGCCATACTCCACCTTCGAGGAAACCCGCTCGACCACAGTCTTGTTGATCGTAGAAGGGACTCGTGCAGCGCTCCAGCGGCTTTCGTCCTATACCGTCTTTCAGGCGGCCTCACGCAGCACTGGACCATCGCCACCCGAGCATGAAGAAGGCCGCCTGGTGGCCCTGAAGACAGGCCTTTCGAGGGGAAAGGAGGTGAAGAAAACAACGCCCATCGTCGGCCGACCAACACCAGAAAGTGAACCGGAGTTCACCCGCAGCTAGGGCTGAGAGAGCGACAGACTGTGGTACACTGGAGCTATTAGCACAAGAAGGTATTCGAACTGAGGAAGAACTTGAAGAACTTGAACCCACAGGTGACAGAGTGGGGAAAGCACTTTCGCAACAATCAAACGAAATTATGACAGAACATGCTGTTGACACTGAAATACAGACTGAAGGTACTGGTGACACCGAAATTCTCTCAGAAGGTACTGGTGACTTTGAAATTCTGACAGAAGGTACTGGTGACTTTGAAATTCTGACAGAGGGTGCTGATGACACCGACATTATGACAGAGGGTGCTGATGACACTGACATTCTGACAGAACCTCCTTACCAAAAAAATCGCAGGTTTGCAGCTATAAACTACCTCAAGGCTGCCAACAAACAGCAAGTCAATTTTGATGCCAAAGTTAAACACATTACAAAAAACATTTACTGTGGGCATTAAAATTGACAAAGTTGATAGAACCAATACAGATGCCCGTCTCCTCCCGTGCAAAGTACTTCAGGTACACAATAAAGGTAGACAAACGTTCTATACTTTGTTCTCAAAAGATGGGATCTTGAAAACAAAATTTTCCTCCACCGATATAGTTGACATGAGAAACGTGTGTTTTCCTGCGTTAGAAAAAGTTAATTCAGCTAGCCTACAGGAATTGACTATCATTCAGGCCTCAAGAAGAATGGTTCAGTGACAGAAGAGCAGCGCGAGCACACTCACATCCACAGTGTGCACATGCAAGGGCCAATGTACGACTAATAAATGTAAGTGCAAACGAGCCTCACTTGCATGCTCAACCAAATGTCACCCGTCAGAAAAAGGCAGTAATTGCAAAAACAAACACTTATTCAGCAAAGTCAAAGAGAAAATCACGCCGGTAATGATTATAGCACAATTCATGCTGTGTGTGTGTGTGTGGTGTGTGTGTGTGTGTGTGTGCGCGCGCGCGCGTGAGAGAGAGAGAGAGAGAGAGAGAGAGAGAGAGAGAGAGTTCAATTATGATAAGTAATTGTGAGCGTATTGCTATAATGGTGAATAAGTCAGCAAGTTTAAAGTCTTTAGTCTCCCACCATACTTCATTATTTCCTTTTACCTGAAGTGGCCTTTCTCTTCTTGTAGTGTTTGCTATATTGTGAGAGATGCTTCTGTCAAGATCTTTCACCGTTTTCTTTTATTTATTTCTAGTTGTATTTTATCATTTTATCGGAGGTCTATCTGTTACTTGTTAATAACTTACTGTTGGAAACTGCATGGTAAACACAGAGAGAGAGAGAGAGAGAGAGAGAGAGAGAGAGAGAGAGAGAGAGTTGCTCTTATAAGTTGAGCTTGGAAATAACACAATTGGGGTCTCCAATTGACAATTCTACGAGTAGATTCGCCGGTTCTACCAAATCGCCATCTCTACTCCAAGGTCAGTAGATATAGCAATCGCTATTTCTACTGGTACAAATGGCAATCGGCATCTCTACTAGTAGAATTGGCGATTCTACTAGTAGAGATGGCGATCGCCAATTGTACCAGTAGAAATAGCGATCGGCGTCTCTACTAGTAGAATTGCCAATTCTACCAGATTTCCATCTCTACTCTGACATATACATAATCATGGTTACCTCTCAATGTTACATCTGTTCAGAGGAATGCATAGGTCATAACCAATTCTATAAATAAAAAAACAACAACAACTATACGGTAACTCTTGCTCCAATGAATAAACAATAACAAACAAGTACGGTAACTCTTGCTCCCATGCGTAAGCAGTAAATAACAAACAAGTACAGTAACTCTTGCTCCCATGCGTAAACAGTGAATAACAAACAAGTAGGTAACTCTTGCTCCCATGTGTAAACAGGAAATAACAAACAATAGCAATGGGAGCAAGAGTTACCGTACGTTTTTGTGATATACTATTTACTGTTCCCTGCCTCATTTAAGATTCACTTTAAATTTATGAGAGAAAAAAAACAAGATGCAAAGCATATAAAAGTACTCCCAGTTTATCTTGAATACGCGTGAGATATTCCATAAAGAGGAAAAACCGTTTTGGGCCGTTATAACTGATAGTACCGGCTATTCTGGTAAACAGCGGCCATCATCCGTGACCCAGAATGAAAAGACCTACAAATTTTCAGAAAGATCGGCCAAGTACTTTCTAAGATATTCCATAAAGAAGATAAACCGTTATGGGCCGTTATAGCCGTTAGTAACGGATATACTGGTCAAATAAAACATTGGGCTTCATCCGTGACCCATATTGAACATAATTACAAATTTTCAGAAAGACACAAGTACTTTCTGAGTTGTTCCATAAAGAAGAAAAACCGTTATGGGCCGTTATAGCCTTTAGTAACGGCTATAAGGGTAAAATAAAACACCGGGCATCATCCGTGACCCATAATGTACGTATCTACAAATTTTCACAAAGATCGGCCCAGTAGTTTTGTCGGGAGCGACTGGAACACTTTTTGACCACGGACACACACACACACACACCACCACACACACACACACCACACACACACACACATTTCTTTTTTCCATTCAAAATACCCACGTTTATAAGAACGGAGTACAAAAAGACGCCCACAAAAAACAAACAAACAACACGTTGCTGAGAGATATGACGACTGCACAGCGTGTCTTTCCCTACAAAACCCCCATTTGAGGACGTATTTAAAAGGGCCGACGACTGATAACTTACCATCACCATTAAGGGGTAAAAACACATAGACCAGCCTTGGGTTTACCTTTGGTTTCCTGGGGGTGTGTCGGGGGTCACGGGGCCCCCAGACCAGACCTTGGGTTTTTCCCCCCCTCCCTCCGAGGAGTTTGCCCACACCGATTTGTCTCCTTCTTTTCCTTTGACATTGCGTCTTTCTTCGTCACTTGGAATCTGTGTGGGGTGTGTGTGTGTTTGGGGGTGGGGTTGGGTTTTGTGGGGTGTGTGGCGCGCGCGCGTCGTGGTGCGTTGTGGTGTGTTGGTGTGTGGTGGGGGGGGGGTTATTTTGACAATTCAGGTAACTTCCTGACGAAAGTTCATTTTCAAAAAAAACGATAACTGTTCTTGAAACTCCCTTTAGGGAAATTCGAGGAAAACATTCTTAGGTACTATAAAAAAAGAAGAACCAGACAAAAAAAAAATTTATTAAAAGATATTAACGAAATAGAAAAAACTTAGATCTCATTTCTTGATAATTTTCCAAGGAAAAAAAAACCCGGAAAAATAAGAAATAAAAGGCTGAGGAATGCGGGTAAGATCAAGAGCCGGGGGCTAAGGGACGGCGAAAAGACAAGCAGGTATTTTTGTAATTTGGGAAAAACGGAACTTCATTAAATAAAACAATATGCATGAAAAAAAAAAATATGGTGAGACAAATTTGTGACGGGGGGTACCAAAAGAAACACAAGTTTTTTATGAAAGCCTTACAGAAAAGGGGGAAGTCATGATGTTGATTAAGAAAACCAATTTTGATGCTCCGAAACTGAAGAAATAAATAATTTCGGGAAGGGGGAATTACGGGGCTGAGCACATGCGCCGAAAGAAATAAAAAACATAAACCCCCGGAAGGACGGCTTCACTACGAATTTTATAAATTTTTTTTTCGTGACATTGTATTTTCTTGGTCCGTTCATTGAATTTCGTTTCTCACAGACAGTTTCGTTACTCACGCTGGGTATAATTTCTATGAACCAAAAGATAAAAACCCGAAACATTTCAAAAAAACTGGCCCAACCTCTTGCGAAACTCAACAAAAGCTTCTTTTTTTTACCCTGTTCGGGAGCTTTTCCCCTTGATATCTTAATGGGGGGTTCCTGTGGTGCCTGTACCCATCGTCACACAGCGCGCCCCAAGGGGGTCGGCTGCTCAAAGGGCAGGCAAAAGGCTTCTCTGGCCCTTTCCCCACACCCGGGTTTTCTTTTTTTTTTTCCCTTTAAACTAGGCTGCCCGGGAGAAAGGTCCAGACGGTGAGAAAACCCACACCACAGGAAAGTCCGTTACATGGAAAGACTAAAACTTTGGATTCTCCTTGAGGACATAAACCGATGGCAAAGTTTGGTTTGGTCTGTGGCACTGTCTTCGTCTGCCGGGGGGGGGCTGTTGGGGTCGTGGGGGTGCCGGCAGCGGGGGGTGGGGTTCTCGCCTGGGTTTTGCGTAAAGAAATACGGGCGGGACACCCATGGGTTTCTATTTTAAAGCGTTATGACTGCATCCTGTAGCTAATTTACCTCTTTCAGGAAATTAAGTCCCTTAAACTTAAGGGATGCCTGTGCTGCCTGTACCCACGTCAACCACCAGCCCCCAAAGGTGTACAGGACTGCTCTAAAGGCAGGCGAAACGGGCTTCTTGGTCCCCCCCAGCACCTTCGGTTTTCTTTTTCTTCTTCTATATACCAAAAAAAACAAACCGAAACAGTTTCGAAAACTGGCGCCCAACCCTTTGCTGAATACGCCAAACAAATACTTCATCATCCATTGCAATTTGGCTCAACCTATGTTACATAAACAATAAAAAAAAAACCCGGGTTTTTTAAAAGGGAAGATCATGGTAAAATATTCGTCTGCTTTATGAGTGTTTTACTTACAGAAAAACAAAATATCCCGGCCAGAATTTTTACAGTAACTTTGAGAAAGCCTTGGGCTCGGTTATGGCATTTAAATAAAGGTTTTGGTTTTTTTAACTTTTTGGGCCCCCTATAAAAAAAGGGAAAAGGCTTTTATAATGATAAGAACCTGGTTTTTCCCCAATGGGGAAATTCACCCCTTTTTTTAAAAAAGCAGGATCCGCCAGGGATCCCTATCTCCTTTTAAATAATCTTTTGGTTTCTGAAATTTTTTCATTATTAATGCTAAAAATACTAAAATTAAAAGGGTTTAAACTAAATGCAAAGGGAAAATTATGTCGCAGTTTGCGGACCAATGTTTATTTAACGGGAATGAAAAGCTTTCCCGGGAACAGTTTGATCTAGAACAAATTTACATAATGTCGGGTCTAAAGATAAAACACGAAAAAACAAAAATGATTGGATTGCACATAAAACCTTTTCCATAAATATATGAGGGGTAGGAACTTTGTTTGGACCCCGGATTTTTTACCGTACTTGGGATCAAATTTTTTACCAAATTGTAGTATTTAAACTCAATTTGACAATA
>CM031604.1:88191453-88196453 GCA_018398815.1 Conus ventricosus
ACTTGCTTTCTTTGTCATTTTCCTTCATTCTCAGTAATTGATATCGTGTATATTGCGGGTACCACCCCTTCACTATGGGCTATGGCCCTTAATCTGATAAAATATTCGCATTCGCATTCGCATTCTCTCTCTCCAAGCGCATTAACGATGGAAGTGCGAACGGCATTCGTAAAACTCTTCCCACCCCACTCCCTCCGCCTCCCCACTCTCCACCCCCACACCCCCCCCTATCACCACCCTACCTCTGTGATCTAAATTCTCCCCCTCCCCCCCCTTTATGGCCTCAATGAACGGGAAGTAATGCAAGCATTGTTCAAACAAAGTCGTTCACTTCAACTGTCGTCACGGACGACCGGACTAAGTGGCATCTTATTGTTAGAGTCGGTCAGCTGACTAGAGGGACGGGGAGGGGGGTGGGTCCCTAAACCTATCGGAGCGGGGGGGGGGGGGGGGGGGGGGGGGGGGTCCCTAAACCTCCCGGAGCCATCTGCGCATCTCGCTCCAGAGCCGTCCATGTCTTTCGCCGTCTGTACTGCTCCATAGTCCCCATCCAACTCTGCGAGGGAAAAGCTGCACATCCCGTGAGACGTAAGGTTCTGAGGATCTTTTTTTTCTTTCTTTTTTTTCTTCTGTTTTTGAATTGTGCTTTTGATCGAAAATCAACATTTTTCATCTGACCTAAGATTTGACAGAAATTTTCTGATGTGTGTGTGTGTTTTGTGTGGTTTTGTGTGTGTTGTGTGTGTGTGTGTGTGTGTTTTTAAATTTCAGAAGGGTTTGTATTTTAAAGGGTGTGTGAATGAGAGTTCTTCTTCTTCTTCTTTCTTCTTCTTCTTCTTCTTCTTTTTCTTCTTTTTTTCTTCTTTATCATCTCTTTTTTTTCTTCTTCTTTCTTCTGCTTATGAGTTGTTAGTTATTTTTAACAATTTTTTCCGTTTTTAAGGTGAATTTTAAAGGGTCGTGTGAATTAGCCTTTTTTCTCTCTCTCTTCTTCTTCTTCTTTTCTTCTTCTCAATGACGTGTGAGTTGACTTCAACGCGGTGATGCTCTGATATGGATGGCCCTTCGTGGTCGGCTAGCTGTAAGCAACAGGACCTTACCTTCTGGTTGTTGTTTGTCGTTACCCTGGCTAAAAGACTCCAGGGATCATCCAAACAGCCGAAGTACTTGAACACTATGGTAAAAATGCATCTTTTGGGGATGAGAACATTACGTGTGTGACCGTTTTTGATTCCCACCGCCACATGGGCAGCCACACTCCGACTTCGGGGGTTTTCAGAAAATGATAATGTTATGCTAGGAGCTTGTCACAACTGAAGACAATCCCCGCATAACTATGCTGAGCATAACAATTGGTCTGACACAGCCTTAAGCAAGGCAGACCTTCTGGTTGATTTGATGAGATTTCGAACCGTTTGTTACAGGTTAGGTGAGAATGCTTGATGAGTTTGCGTCAGTGATAAGCCTTATAAGCCCACATTTCCCCAAAGATGATTTATCCCATCGTCATCGTCATCTTTATCCACATGCTCCTCCTTGTCCTCATTATCATCGTCATTAGTGTCATCATTATCATCATCATTATCATCATCATTAGTGTTATCATAATTATTTTCAGGCAAACTTCTGGTTCTTGACTTCCTAATCTTAACATAACATCGGAAATTTATCAGCACATTGATCGACGTTGGACAGTAGTAAGTAGATAGTTCGTTGTAGAAGTCTGTTGTAGCAGCCTGTTATATGCAGCCTGTTGTAGCGCCTGTTGAGGCAGCCTGTTGTAGCAGTCGTTGTAGCAGTCTGTTGAGGCAGCCTGTTGAGGTAGCCTGTTGTAGCAGTCTGTTGTAGCAGTCTGTTGTAGCAGTCTGTTGAGGCAGCCTGTTGTAGCGTCTGTTGTAGCAGCCTGTTGAGGCAGCCTGTTGTAGCAGTCTGTTGTAGCAGCCTGTTGAGGCAGCCTGTTGTAGCAGTCTGTTGTAGCAGCCTGTTGAAGCAGCCTGTTGTAGCAGCCTGTTGTAGCAGCCTGTTGAGGCAGCCTGTTGTAGCAGTCTGTTGAGGCAGCCCGTTGTAGCAGCCTGTTGAGGCAGCTGTTGTAGCAGTCTGTTGAGGCAGTCTGTTGTAGCAGCCTGTTGAGGCAGCCTGTTGTAAACAGCCTGTTGTAGCAGCTGTTTGAGGCAGGGCCTGTTGTAGCAGTCTGTTGTAGCAGCCTGTTGAGGCAGCCTGTTGTAGCAGTCTGTTGTAGCAGCCTGTTGAGGCAGCCTGTTGAGGCAGCCTGTTGTAGGGAGCTGTTGAGCAGCTGTTGTAGCAGCCTGTTGTAGCAGCCGTGTTGTAGCAGCCTGTTGAGGCAGCCTGTTGTAGAGCCTGTTGAGGCAGCCTGTTGTATCAGCCTGTTGTAGCAGCCTGTTGTAGCAGCCTGTGTAGCAGCCTTACATTGTACTGCTGGTTGGCACTGCATAGTAACAAGTGTTGAAGCTGGCTGTCGAAACAGCCTACATATCAACATTATCGTTGCTCCAAAGTGTTATCACAACGATTTGGTTAGCTGTGTGCATTGGGATTCTATACGATTTTACATTATATATTTGGATCCATTCTTATTTCCACTGTGGTGTTTTTCTCTACTGTAAAGTTTTCTTCCATGCAACCAATGAATTTATAATTTATTAGCCTATGTTATTATCATTTTCTTAGCAATACTTATCTATTTATTGTTTTACTTATTTATTTATTCGTTTACTTATTTATTCATTTATTTATGTAGTTGCGTCGACTTCGGCTGACAATTAATTCATATGCCTATCATCTTTTTCGTCATTTTTTTCTGTCACAGGGTGTGTTTGGATGGCTGACTTTTTTTTAATCCTCAAGGGATGGGGAGGGGGCGGGGAGGGGGCAGTGTGCCCTTTGTGTATGTAAGGAGGCGGAGTGAGGGCTAAGTACTGACTTGTTCCGGAAAAAAAACTACGGGAAGATAACGACTATCTTTCCATTGCACTGCAAATAGAGTTACCTTTTCTCAGTTCATGCGTCAAGATCATCACGCAATTTGTGTACATCCAAGACGCGTAGATTTTAATCGATCGAGAACAATAAGAAGCGAAGTTGAATTGTTTATCTCTGTGTTTGCATTACAGAAGCAATATTTCACACCCAAATTTTGGCCTTTTTCTTTCTTTGATTGAACCTTTATTCTGATTAACAGGGCAAAATAGACCCGTTCCGGGAAAAAGTTGTAAAAAAAAAAAATAATAAAAATTAAAAAAGGAGGAAAGATAACGCATGTCTTTCTCTTGCAAAGAGAGTTACCTTTTCACAGTTTGTAGGTCAAACAAGCAGATCAACAGAGTCAAATATTTGACTTGAACACACATCAGGATTACGATTGGGCTGTCGACTGTCTGTGTGACAAATGCACCGTTTCACACGTTTATCTTTTTTTAACCTCTCTGACTGAACTGCTAAGCTGACTGATGGAGCAACATTGTTTTGGACACATTCACCAAAGCGACATTTGTCCCATGAAAACGGGCGAGGGAAGTGGTGGTGGTAGTGGTGGTGGTGGTGGTGGAGGGGGGGCGGTCACTTTGCTGAACGCGATCTCTAACTTGGATTACCTTCGGTGCAGGTTTCCGGATATCATATATCAATTATTCATCGATCAATTTTTGCATGAGGTGAAGACACTAGATATCCAGATGTTAGGTTTCTAACAATGGTAGCAGTTAAGGATCCTCTTTATGTTTTGCAGTAGGGGTTAAATGCTGGTGCTGTTCGTTATTAAATAAGGGGACATTATTGTGGTCAGTTGTATCTGGCTTCGTTGTTCGTAAACCAAATATGACTGTGCACACATACAGTGCACACAATATTTTGATAAATTCATCAGATGAAAAACATTACTAAGATATTCCATGATCCTTATCGGAAGAGCAAAGCTGTGAAGATAGACGCACAAAATGCCATGTCGTATTGATGCCTGGGATAGAACTGACGCGCCGTTCAGGTCACTGTATTGTGTATGCGTTCGGCTCTTTTTCACAAAAGTACATTCGTGACGAGTTAGATTGAACACAGTTAACTACTAATAACATTTCATTACCGTATAGCAAGAAGTCTTGAATAAAAACAAGCAAACGACAGCGAGCATTGAAAAGTCCATTAGAGTTAGGCCTTCGTTTCTTGTCAACGAGCATACTATGCGTCTGACTCGGGCACAAGGGAGGTAAGCCGATTTTTGAAACGATAGCCTGGCAGTCCATTACTAATGTGCGCCACGAATTTCTATTCTCTGGGATCATTATTAGTCTTACTAGACCTAGCTCTAGCATGAATAGGTCTAAGAATCATGTAATTACAAATCCAGTATGTTCATGTACAAACTGTTGCATATAGATCCAGCCATTAACTAGGTTTTGTTCCTGTACCTAGTAAGCTAATACCAGCTAGTCGAATACTTGATGATTTTGGACTTATGCGTTTCATCTTGAATTCAAAACGAGAGTATCAACGGGAGACTATTACTCCAACGCGTTGTTTTCAATTCATAAATTATTTAACTTGATTGGAATGTTTAGATAATGCTGAATTTAGCTGGTATTATTAGCCTTCTTTGATGAATTATTAGAATGAACACATCAAACGTTCGGATGTGAATCATCCGTTAATAATTTTTCACAAACTTGTGTAATTGTCATTGTTGTTCTTTGTTTGTTGCACCTGGGCCGGAATAGCTCAGTGGTAGAGCGCCGGACTCGTAATCCAAGGGTTGCGGGTTCGAATCTCCTCCGGGCCGTTTCGGTTACAGGGGGATTTTTCCCTCGGAGTTAACATTGGTTCGGACTCCATTTCCCATACAGTCCTTCGAATGAGACTATAAACTGAGGTTCCGTGTGTGAACGCACGCATAACATCTTGCACACACGTAAAATCCCATCACCAACTTTCGGAAGAGAAGGCCAGTTTGGCTGTTGGTATGGATGACACGTTACACATAGCATGCACCT
>CM031604.1:88201453-88231453 GCA_018398815.1 Conus ventricosus
CTGCCGCCACCAGCAACACCTCCATTGAACCGAAGGGAGACTGAAGGCGTGTCCTCGCTGGCAGTCAGTTCCCCAGGTGTCGGTGAAGCCGCCGTGTCCGACCTGGAGCTGAGTGCCAACCGGGTGTGGGGTGCAGCCCGTGACCAGCCGCTGTCTCCATCCAGAGGGATGTGGAGAGACTGTCCGAGTGGTCAGTAGACATCGAGTGTGTTAAAGGGCTTCAGAGTTCTCCGTCGAGACGACGACGTGTGTCTCCCCTGTTGTGTGGGAGTCCCTGGAAGGACTCCACGAACTGCTTCCGTGGGCGGCTTCTGAACTGTGTGAGGACTGTGTGACTCGGGCCGGACGCGGTCAAGTGCATGAACTGTCTGTGGTGACACTGCTGTGGGTGCCAGCTTGGCCTGCGCAAGAGATTAAAAAAACCCAAACCGTTTGATATGTCAGTATAGTACCTTGTGTTGTTGCGCGCCCTTGATCGTGGGGGCGTGAGTTTATGGACGTGCCTGCTTTTCTTTATTGTGTGACATGTGTTTGTTATGTTTTTGATGGTTCAGGCAGCAAACAGAAAGGAATTGTTGCCTGGCTATCTATGTTCGTGTTGGTGTGGGTGGGTGTAGGGAAAAGTCGTACACGCATCCAAACTTCTTCAGGTGACAGTCAGACAGCAAAACACGCACCACACGCCATCCGTAACAACAGTGTCTGACCATTTAAGGAACAAAACAAATAATCTTCTTTTTTTTTCCCCTTATGTTGTCTTCCGCTGTCTATCATTGATGTTGATACGCGAATCTCTGCTTTTGGCGGTTTTCGACTCTCACGTGTAAACAAGTGAGATTATGTAATCGTATTGTGTCCGTTGAGTGTGTGTGTTGTGTGTGTGTGTGTGTGTGTGTGTGTGTGTGTGTGTGTGTGTGTGTGTTGTGCGTGCGTGCGTACGTGCATGCGTGCGTGAATACGTGCGTGCGTGCGTGTGTATGTGTGCGTGTGTGTGCGCGCTCGTGTGTGTGTGTGCGCGCGCGCGCGCGTGAGCATGTGTGTGTGTGTGTGAATGAGTGAGAGAGAGGAGGGGGGAGGGACAGAAAGGACGCACCCTTCATGTACGAAACAAACACAAAATGAGGTCATGTCTCACTGCAGACACTTGCCACTGTGGATTGAAGTAATGACATGCGAGTGAAAACAAGCAATTAAACTGACTCTTTGTGTTGTCCTCGTGTCATTGTTTTTGGACACATGAATCTGCTCTTTGTTTTCAAACTTTTGTTCTGGTGGTGGTCGAACCGTTTTATGCAAAGAGTGGGATTTTGCAAGTCGCCTGACTTGTGGAAGGGTTTTTTTTCCCCCTGTCTTTTTCTTCATCTTGTGTGTGTGTGTGTGTGTGTGTGTGTGTGTTTTAACAGTATTGGAGAGCGACATGGCCAGTCCAGTGACCGCCCCTGCCGAAATCGTCTACGTGGAGGAGAAAGTGTATCCTTGCTTTGTTGGCGATACATGTATGAGGAGAGAGAGAGGAGAGAGAGAGAGAGAGAGAGAGAGAGAGAGAGAGGAGAGAGAGAGAGACAGAGACAGAGACAGAGAGAGAGAGAGAGAAAATGGTTTATTCAGGTTAGGCCAGAGCCTCTACTGAAAGGGGGGAACTATTTGCAATGGCACTTCAACGACAAAGGAAAAACAGGACACATGAATATAATAATGACAAATTCCAGCATCTTCTGACCATAGAATACAACAGATACAGATGCTTCAATATTAACATTCACATCCTTCAACTGCAGTCGCACGCCTTTTAAATGCCTTATATAGATAGATACATGCATACGTTCTTCAGTATATTTTTGGTACTGTTAGCCATCGGTAAGGCTTCATTGAATGGATACGGATTTGCATCAAATTTTCGTGGACTATATTCTTGCCGAAGAGAGAGAGAGAGAGGAGAGAGAGGAGAGAGAGAGAGAGAGAAGAGAGAGAGAGAGAGAGAGAGAGAGAGAGGGTGGGTGGGAGAGGTCTAGGACTTGCAGGGTGAGAGGAGGAGGGGGATACGGGAGAGAGACGAGGAGAAAGAAGGGTGAGACTTAGCAAGAAATGGTACGACATGTTTTCAAGACTTAATGACAGGCTTTAATTTTTGTCATGTCAAAATCGGCACCGGTCGACATTTTGGAAGAGGGGGGAGGGGGGGGGGGGGGGGGGGGAGGGGGGAGGGGGGAGAAGGGGGGGGGGGCGTGTTTCATGAAGTCATGGGAATGGGGGAGCGGCTTCAAACTTATGTCAAATATTACAAAACAAAACCAGCAACAACAGAACACACCTCTCCACGTAATAAAAAAGAAACAAACAAAAAATAACAACAACAACGAAGAAAACGCCTGTGGACGAACCAGGAGAACTTGAAGGACAAAAGAAAGTGCCGGTGAGAGATGTGGGGTGTGTTCATGGGCGCGTGTTTGTTGTAACAGAGAGACAGACACACAGGGGCTTGCAATCCATCAACGTGCACATGCTTCCAGCATGTCCATTTCACATTCTTCTTCTTTGACCTATACGTCAGACCAGCTTCTAGCGTCAAGACACCGACTGGGTAACGCCCCCCCCCCCCCCCTCCCCCCCCCTCTCTCTCTCTTCTCTCTCTCTCTCTCTCTCTCTCTCTCTCTCTCTCTCTTTCTCTCTCTCTCCAGGGCTGCGTTTCACAGACGCCGGGCGGTGCTAGATTCTCGCGAGTTGCGAAAGCGTTAGTGCTTTTCCGAGGAATCTTTCGGCGAGGTGAGCCAGACACTGACGAGATATGGCTTGCGTATCATCGGAACCGGTTTGCATGTTAGACAACAATGGCGGTACAGTTGTTACAGAGGAGTAATTAATGATCTCAGGCTGTGTTCGGGATGAATGGTATACGACTCTATCACTGTCCGCTGTGGTGTGAACCAACTGTGTACAAGTCCGAGTCCAAAGTTACAGGTCATGGCATCTCTTCTCACGCTTTGGCATGGTTTTATTCTTACCTTTCTGGTCGAACCCAAATTGTCTCTGTCAATGGTTTTTCTTCAAGCTCTGCTGACTTGAATTATGGTGTTCCCCAAGGCTCTGTCCTTGGTCCCATTCTGTTTGTTCTGTATACCCAACCCATCTCTGACATTGTAGCCCATCATGACATTTCACACCACTGCTTCTCTGATGACAATCAAATCTACATTTCTGGTGACATCTCTCTCCTCTCCTCCATCACTGATCGCTCACAGCTCTGCATCTCGGACATGAAGGCATGGATGACTTGCAACAAACTTCAGTTAAACAATGACAAAACTGAACTGATCTTCATTCTCCCAAAACGGCTCATGTCTACAATCTCTGTTCCTTCTTCTGTCCAACTTGGTACCTCTCTCATTCAGACCTCTACCACTGTGCGAAATCTAGGCGTTGTACTTGATCAGACACTCTCTTTTCAAAATCAGATTTCTTCTATCTGCCGTGCTTGCTACTTGGAGCTTCGGCGAATCAGTTCTGTGCGCCACCTTCTGTCTGAAGAAGCCACCAAGACTCTGGTTTCTGCTTTCATTCTTTCAAGACTTGACTACTGTAATTCTCTTCTTGCTGGCTGTCCACAGAATCTTCTTGCAAAATTGCAGAAAGTCCAAAATAATGCTGCTCGCCTTGTCTCGAAATCTCCGAAAACCTCTCATGTTTCTCCTGTGTTTAAATCTTTGCACTGGCTTCCTGTTGAAAAACGCATCAAGTACAAACTTTCTTTGCTCTGTTACAAGGCATTGGATGGCCTCGCTCCATCTTACCTCTCTAAACTTCTGTCGACCTATACTCCTTCCAGACAGCTTCGCTCTTCCTCTGACACTCGCATTCTGCAGATCCCTCGTTTTCGGGCCAGAACACTCGGTGAACGTTCTTTTTCTTTTCAGGCTCCTTCCTGCTGGAACAATCTCCCTTCTGCACTCCGAAACTCAAACAGTCTTTCTTCTTTCAAGTCCTCCCTCAAAACAACTCTCTTCAAAACATAATTTTTCTGCTCCTTCGCTGGTGTGTGGGTGTGTGCGTGTGTGTGTCTGTTTGTGTGTGTGTGTGTGTGTGTGTGTGTGTGTGTGTGTGTGTGTGTGTGTGTGTGTGTGTGTGTGTGTTTGTGTGTGGTGTGTGTGGGGTGTGTGTGTGTGTGTGTGTGTGTGTGTGTGTGTGTGTGTGTGTGTGTGTGTGTTAGGGCTTATTGCTGTAAGCGCTTAGGGCTTTTGTTTAAGATTAAGCGCACTAAATGTTCCTTATTATTATTATTATTATTATTAGGTCATGCCCCAAAAGCTGTGTGTTCACTATTATACTCAAAGCTGCACCAGCTTTTCTCAGAAGATCAGCTAGTACCAAAACATATCCATCGCACAGTCTAGCCCTTTAACCCATATCATACCTGACTCTGAGGCAGGTCTGTTGTTGTTGTTGTTGTTGTTGTCGTTGTTGTTGTCGTTGTTGTTCCCTGGCTAAAAGACTCCAGGGATCATCCAAACAGCCGAAGTACCCGAACACTATGGTACAAATGCATCAGCTGGGGATGAGAACATTAGGTGTGTGACCGTTTCGGATAACCCCGGCACATAGGCAGCCACACTCCGACTTCGGGGAATGAGGCAGGTCGCATGTCCCTTTCTTTCTTTTTTCTATGCAAGCACGATCCACATGACCCTTCATCTTCCAGTCGTCTGCCAGACTTTTTACTCCGAAATCCTAGTGCCCTACCAATGGTGTAGAAACGCAAGGATTCTACAGGTCATGCGGGTTTTTTTGTTTTGTTTTTTTGCTGATATATGCCATTGAACGAATTTACTGACTCCAAATTCTATGATAAAATCATCTTTCTCATATTCTAAAAATGTTTTCACAGAGCCAGGAAGAAAGGTGGCAGAGTGGTTAAGACGTTCGCCTGCCAGTCCAACGTGTGAGAAGTGCGTGGGTTTGAGCCCTGCCTCTCTCGTCCTTTCTTTCCAAGTTTGAATGACAAATCGAACTGAACGTCAGGTCCATCGGATGGGGACTATAAGCGAGTCGGACCCGTGTGCATTCCTGGCCCCCTGCACACGTTAAAGAACCCACGGCAGTTGAAAATCGAAAAGAGCAGGGGGGTTCCCGCTGCCCTGGCAAAATTGATGTAGATTGAAGATAGCCGCCTGGTATTTCTTACCAAGCCACAAAATTGTCACTTACTGTTATCGTGTGCCATCGTTGTACCGGTGGAAATAGAGGACACGTATTAATATCGCATGCATCCTATGTGAGAAACTGGAGGGATCAATGAAAATGAGTGACTGATATTTGAATGGTACGGGAAACGACTGAATGAGCGCCAGTAGGCTGCTCTTCGGCCGGTGTCGTATATAATACTGTCGCCGTGGGAATTGTATCGCAGCGACAGCATTTCACGTGAAATACTGTTGCAGCGACAATATTTGCTGGAAAAAATTGTCGCGCGACAACTTTTCACGAAAAATGTCCTATAGAATATTGTAGCTGTCCATAAAATGCAGTATTTCCCGGGAAATACTGTCGCTGCGACACGATTTTATGAGCGACAGTATTATATACGACACCGGCTCTACCTGGGTAGGCAGCCCGTTGAGTGAGTGAGGTAGTGTGTTTATTGTAAAGCGCTTAGAGCTTGGTCTGTGACCCAGGATAGGCGCTATATAAATTCCCAATATAATAATATTCATCTGTTCACACACACACGCACGCACACACGCACGCACGCACACACGCACGCACGCACACAGAGAGAGAGAGAGATAAGTTCTTGATCTGTAGATGGAAATTGGATTGTTTTAAAACAAAGTATGTCAACAATATACATTGTATATGTGGTCATAGCATATCGACTGATCACATTCTTTTGTGTAACTTAAATGAAAAAACTCATTCCAAATACGTCTGTACAGCCTGTTCAAAATGTTTTCCTGTCAGCTAGTGACACGTATCTTTTCTTTTTGCACTTAGCTAAAAGTCCAATTGGCAAATACTTGTAACAGGTAACAGTCAGTGGTGAGAAGAGACAGAAGAGTTACATGTTTCGGTTTTTTGTTTGTTTGCTTGCTTTTTGTTTTTTAATCTTTGATGAAGTGGATTTTCTACTTTGTGTTATAGCTGTAGATAAGTTACTTCTTTTGACTCGTTGTGTTAACCTTTTTTCCCGGCCCGCCTTTTTTTTATTTTTCGTCTAATATCACGTAATGTGGAAAGACGTAAAACAAAGCAACAACAACAACGTACGCACACACATCGTAAAAAGTTTATGTAAAAGATCCACCAAACATGAACAAACGCATCACAAGACAAAACACGACGCGTTTCGACCTCTTAGGTCTTCTTCAGGCAAGAGAAACAATACTCAGGGATAACGAAAATGCAGAAAGAGCAATCACTTGATTATGGCCAGATGGGCGTTGAATCTTGTGCCGAATTTGACCAGAGAAGTGATTGCTCTTTCCTCATTTTCGTTGTCCTGAATGGTGTTTATCCTGCCTGAAGAAGACCTAAGAGGTCGAAAAACGTCGTGTTTTGCTTTGTGATTTATTGGTTCATGTTTGGTGGATTTATTACAGATATATATATATATATATTTTTTTTTTAAAGATTTGTTCTTACCACTTGAGCTTTGCTGTAACCCCGGACTCCGATCTGTCACTGGGCGGTCTGTCACTGGGCGAGCGATCTGTCACTGGGCGATCTGTCACTGGGCGGTCTGTCACTGGGCGGTCTGTCACTGGGCGATCTGTCACTGGGCGATCTGTCACTGGGCGGTCTGTCACTGGGCGGTTTGACGTTGCCATCATCACGCCTCTCGTACAATGGGCGAAATCAGACGAAACCGGATTCAAGCTCGGGAACCAGATTTGCAGAAAAAGGCCAACTAAACCAGCTTCCTCGCTAGCGAGGTCTCTGTGTTTTGCTTTGAATAAACAGTAAACAAGTGGGGTATGTTTTGCTCCCATAAGGAAACCTAACACAGAGTAACTTTTATTCAAGACTGGCACAGCCTTTTAAACTTGAATAAAGTCGGATAAATACATAGACGAACAATCTAATAGTGGGGGAAAAAACAAGCGCAGGCCAACAACTGAACTGTCTGGCAAAGATTTGGACTTGAGGGGAGGGGAGAGGAGAGTTTGAAGATGGAGAAACTGGGAAAATGAAATTTAAAAAAAAATAAATTAAAAAAAAAAAGTTACAGATATGAAAACTCTTCTCTCGCTGCATAAGGGAACCATCGCAATCCCTTTTGAAGGCAGATATATTTGTATTGCCTGCTCCGAGGCCTTTCGCCCGCTGGATCGGGACTCATCAGGGAGACACGGCTGGTTGTGTCTGCGCTCCCGGCGTCAAATAGAGACACACCACAGTCCATAATACTGTGGTGTTCTCACCACCATGGGTGCAAAAAAGAATCCAATAGCACCCCCAGAGCAGCCAGCGAAGAGTTGTAAATGCAAACAAACGAAAGTGTGGGGAGGAAAAAAAGTTGCTGTAAAACTAAAGACATTATGCAAATAATATAAAATGTAGGGGACAGTCTTTGAGCCTACGCCTGAGGATCCACCCAAAGATACAAGGGAAATCAAAAGACAAACACACAGACGGACAGAAACAAATACAAATAACCTCATTTAATCAAAGCAAAATCGGAAATGAAATGAGGTAGGGAACAGTAAACGATAAACAAGTGGGGTATGTTTTGCTCCCATAAGGAAACCTAACACACATGTAACTTTTATTCAAGACTGGCACAGCCTTTTAAACTTGAATAAAGTCAGACAAATACATAGACGAACAATCTAATAGTGGGGGAAAAACAAGCGCAGGCCAACAACTGAACTGTCTGGCAAAGATTTGGACTTGACGGGAGGGGAGTTTGAAGATGGAGAAACTGAGAAAATGAAAATAAAAAAAAATTTAATTAAAAAAAAAAAAATGTTACAGATATGAAAACTCTTCTCTAGCTGCATAAAGGAACCATCGCAATCCTTTTGAAGGCAGATGTATTTGTATTGCTGCTCCGAGGCCTTTCGCCCGCTGGATCGGGACTCATCAGGGAGACACGGCTGGTTGTGTCTGTGCTCCCGGCGTCAAATAGAGACACACCACAGTCCATAATACTGTGGTGTTCTCACCACCATGGGTGCAAAAAGATCCAATAGCACCCCCAGAGCAGCCAGCGAAGAGTAGTAAATGCAACCAAACGAAAGTGTGGGGAGGAAAAAAAGTTGCTGTAAAACTAAAGACATTATGCAAATAATATAAATGTAGGGGACAGTCTTTGAGCCTACGCCTGAGGATCCACCCAAAGATGCAAGGGAGATCAAAAGACAAACACACAGACGGACAGAAACAAATACAAATAACCTCAATTTAATCAAAGCAAAATCGGAAATGAAATGAGGTAGGGAACAGTAAACGATAAACAAGTGGGGTATGTTTTGCTCCCATAAGGAAACCTAACACAGAGTAACTTTTATTCAAGACTGGCACAGCCTTTTAAACTTGAATAAAGTCAGACAAATACATAGACGAGCAATCTAATAGTGGGGGAAAAACAAGCGCAGGCCAACAACTGAACTGTCTGGCAAAAATTTGGACTTGAGGGGAGGGAGAGGGAGTTTGAAGATGGAGAAACTGGGAAAATGAATTTAAAAAAAATAAATAAATAAATAAATAAATTAAAAAAAATATGTTACAGATATGAAAAACTAGCTGCATAAGGGAACCATCGCAATCCCTTTTGAAGGCAGATATATTTGTATTGCCTGCTCCGAGGCCTTTCGCCCGCTGGATCGGGACTCATCAGGGAGACACGGCTGGTTGTGTCTGCACTCCAGGCGTCAAATAGAGACACACCACTACTCTTCGCTGGCTGCTCTGGGGGTGCTATTGGATTCTTTTTTTGCACCCATTGTGGTGAGAACACCACAGTATTATGGACCGTGGTGTGTCTCTATTTGACGCCGGGAGCGCAGACACAACCAGCCGTGTCTCCCTGATGAGCCCCGATCCAGTGGGCGAAAGGCCTCGGAGCAGGCAATACAAATATATCTGCCTTCAAAAGGGATTGCGATGGTTCCCTTATGCAGCTAGAGAAGATTTTTTCATATCTGTAACATTTTTTTTTTTAATTTTTTTTTTTTTTTTTTTTTTGTTAATTTCATTTTCCCAGTTTCCCATCTTCAAACTCCCCTCTCCCCTCCCCTCAAGTCCAAAATCTTTGCCAGACAGTTCAGATGTTGGCCTGCGCTTGTTTTTCTCCCACTATTAGATTGTTCGTCTATGTATTTGACTGACTTTATTCAAGTTTAAAAGGCTGTGCCAGTCTTGAATAAAAGTTACTCTGTGTTAGGTTTCCTTATGGGAGCAAAACATACCCCGCTTGTTTACTGTTTATCGTTTACTGTTCCCTACCTCATTTCATTTCCGATTTTGCTTTGATTAAATTGAGGTTATTTGTATTTGTTTCTGTCCGTCTGTGTGTTTGTCTTTTGATCTCCCTTGCATCTTTGGGTGGATCCTCAGGCGTAGGCTCAAAGACTGTCCCCTACATTTTATATTATTTGCATAATGTCTTTAGTTTTACAGCAACTTTTTTTCCTCCCCACACTTTCGTTTTGGTTGCATTTACTACTCTTCGCTGGCTGCTCTGGGGGTGCTATTGGATTCTTTTTTGCACCATGGTGGTGAGAACCACAGTATTATGGACTGTGGTGTGTCTCTATTTGACGCCGGGAGCGCAGACACAACCAGCGTGTCTCCTGATGAGTCCCGATCCAGTGGGCGAAAGGCCTCGGAGCAGGCAATACAAATATATCTGCCTTCAAACGGGATTGCGATGGTTCCCTTATGCAGCTAGAGAAGAGTTTTCATATCTGTAACATTTTTTTTTAATTTAATTTTTATTTTTTAAAATTTCATTTTCCCAGTTTCTCCATTTTCAAACTCCCCTCAAGTCCAAATCTTTGCCAGACAGTTCAGTTGTTGGCCTGCGCTTTTTTTCCCCCCCACTATTAGATTGTTTCGTCTCTGTATTTGTCTGACTTTATTCAAGTTTAAAAGGCTGTGCCAGTCTTGAATAAAAGTTACTCTGTGTTAGGTTTCTTTATGGGAGCAAAACATACCCCACTTGTTTACTGTTTATCGTTTACTGTTCTCTACCTCATTTCATATCCGATTTTGTTTCGAATAGTCTCGTCGCCGCCTTTGCCTCTCACAGAAAAATGTCTAGCGTGTCTCGCTGTCAAAAAAATTTGTTTGTGGTTTTTATTTTCCATTACCTCTTTTTTATGTGTTGCTAATGTGCCCTGCTTTTTTCTTTCCGACTCCCCCCGCCTCTTGCACATACACACAGACACCACACACACACACGCTCACCAACTCACTCGCAAACAAAGGCACGCACATACACACACGCACACACACCCAATCACTCACTCACATACAGAGGCACACACACGTGCGCGCAGAGTCTCGACCCTTGTCTCATTCTGCTTCTCAGCAATGCACATAATTACACGGACATTATGCGGAAGCACGCACGTACAGAAACACAGACGTGCTCGCGCGCGCACACACAGAGTTTATGCACGCTCGTAAGCGTTCACAAGATGAAGCACAAATGTACAATGTCGTGATGTATGCACAGCCTGTTGGGTGAAATGGGGTGAAATGTGCGAATGAATGACAGCAGGAATGACCCAGTTGTATTTAGTACACACACCACTTCTGTCCCTTTGTCGGCTGTTGAAGTCCGAGTAAAGAGCGCTGGTGTCGTAAACTGAGGCTGTATTGGTCCGTCACCCCCTTCCCTCTCCCTGTGTATCATCATCAATACTGACATAGCGCCCTATCCTCGGCTAGAGACCAAGCTCTAAGCGCTTTACAATCCACACTCGTTTACACAACGGCTGCCTACCTGGGTAGTGCCGACTGAAGAGCTGCCAGCGGGGGCTTCATTCAGTCGTTTCCCGTGTCATCCAGTCAGTATCGTTCAACATCGTTCACTCGATTTCCTTACTTCCTTCATTCTTTCCATTTGTCACACAGGGTGCATGCTATGTGTAACGTGTCATCCATACTAACGGCCAAACTGGCCGTCTCTTCCGAAAGTTGGTGATGGGATTTTACGTGTGTGCAAGATGTTATGCGTGCGTTCACACACGGAACCTCGGTTTTAGTCTCATTCAAAGGACTATATGGGAAATGGAGTCCGAACCAATGTTAACTCCGAGGGAAAAATCCCCCTGTACCGAAACGGCCTGGCGGAGATTCGAACTCGCAACCCCAGGATCATCAAAATTACGTGTCCGGCGCTGTATATTCTGGTCCCCGGAACCTTCGAACAGTTTCAGTAGACGTTTCATCCCTTCGTTGCCGCACCAACACGGATGTTTTTGCTTCAGTCAAAGGCTTCTGTCTCGCGTGGACGTTTTCTCAGGTCATAGTCATGACAGAACTTCCGCCCTCTCTTCAACATCAGGCCTAATTCCCATGGACATTTTCTCGGTGGGTAGGCAGCCCATACACAGTGTTTGCTACGTCACAAGGCGCACATCGCAACGGACGTGTCATCAGTTCGTAGTCATCCAGGCACTGATGTTTTCGCTTCAGCAATGGGCGTACATCTTGGTGGACGTAATTTTCTTTTCTTTTCTTTTCTTTATTTTTTTTCTTCTTTTTTTTTTCTTTTTTGGTTACCCACGCCGCTCACTCCGACCACCCGTCCACAGCCCGGTCCGTCCCTTCGCAGTCCCGGCACCGGCAATCCACAGGGAGCAGTCAATGTCAAGTCGTCAAGAGGCAACCCACCGGAGGAGACACCGCACTGCTGCCGAGTTACTTCGGTGGTGTTCAGTGGCGCCTGTTCTGATCTAACATACGCAGGACACCACCTGCTAAGCCCCTACTGACGACAGTCATTGCTTAGTCGCGGAGCCGGCGTGAGTGAGCTCTCCCTCCGGAGGGCGCTGGTGGACGTAATGTTAATTCGTAGTCCTCACAACACTTTACGGTTTCGTTTTCAAACATTCTATTTCTTCTTCAACATAAGCATTTGTTATATCACATTGTCAGTCATGATCCATTCACAATGATTTTAAATGTAGTTGTACATGTATTAGTAAGTGAATAGGATTCAGTTGAAGAAGTTCTTTTTTATGTATCAAAGGAAGACCAATCAAGGCAAAAGGGGACAAGGATAAAATAATAACAACATAGTATATCCATAACTTTACATATGTGGAAATTGAAGAAAGAAAGAAAAAGAGAGAAAAGCAAGCCCAGGCATCCCCCCCCCCCCCCCCCCCCACCACACACAGAGTTCTTTATTTCACAGATTTACCGGTATTGGGGCAGAATGGGCAGCCAGAGGAAAGAAGTGCAACAATGTTCATGAATACACTGAAGTAGGTGGTAGAGGACAGGGTGGTAGTCTTCTGATGGTAGTCACCCACCCCACTGACGTTTGGCCGAAATAGTTAATCGAAAGTTCCCAAGGACAGTTAAAGGGCACCACCAACGGAGACCAGGAAATTGTGCATTGATACAATTCAGATCTCTATATGGGTACCATAATTATAGAGGCATATCCTAAGAATGAACAAGCTTACATGTATAGGCATTCAGAAATGTTAGCATATGCATAACACACAGTTGGTCAAGAAATGGACATATTCTGTCATTCTCTTTTAGTCTTACTATCTAGTTCAGATCTATTATGTATCATACACACTCTCGCTCTCTCTTTTCTCTCTCTCTAGAGCTTTCTCTCTCTCTTTCTAGTTCAATCTCTCACTCCCTATCTTAAGTATTGTACCACATCGGTCTTTACACAATCAGTATTTACACTTTGATTTGTAATGAGATTATTGATCATATTGCTGAATTAAGAAAATCTTAACTAAACAAAGGCAGAAACACAAACCATTTTTCATCAAAGTCATGTCTGTTTCCGTTGACAGACGATGCACGTTGCTCAGTCTATGTCTGCTTTTCAGAAGAGGCAGAAAGGCTCTGATATCTGGTTTTACACTTTGTAGTTTGCATTTGTATATATAAAATTTTGCTTGTAGTATTATCAGATATATTACTTGATCATTCTTTACATTTGCTTTTGTTCCAAACATGATCAGTTCTTTATCCAGCAGAAAATTTTAAGCGTGTTGGCATTTGTCTCTTAGCAATAATCGAATTGGGTCCAGAACTGTTGGACAACTTCACAATCATAAAGCATGTGAATTTATCGACTGCTCTTCTTGTTCACAAAAGCTGCACATTGGAGAGTTTATAATATTCGTAGAAATAAATATCTTTGTGTTGGAAGGAGCCTATGTATAAGTCTGATTTGGAACCATCTTAACTGTGAATCAATAGATGTTTTGCAACAGTGAGAGAAATGTGTTCTCAATTTCAATTATCACATACACTGTCCCTTTTTTTTTTTACACAAGTTGGGTCAACATCATGATCATTTAATACATTTTGTACAAAGTTGTTGCCTTTTTTAAAATATAGAACCATGCTTTGTTGTGTATGCATTTATATCTGTTTGTTAATGTTATGTTACGATTTCTACCATAGATCTAAGCGCATTCATGATGCCTGCGTATGTAAGGAAATTAGTTCTTGTATCTGGATACTTGTTACAGAAGTCATATAGTTCGTCAAGTCATCATGATCATTAATTAGTTGCTTAATGAAAAAAAATGCCATGGTCAAACCATTCTTGTAGAAACACAGGTTTTTCTTCCTCTTAGAATATTAGGATTGTAGTGAATACATTCAGACATGAAGTCATCAACTGAATGTAGCAAGACTTTAGAGCTATTTCTTATAATGCTTCAGTACATCCTTCCAGAAAGGATTATCAACTCTTTGTTGTATAGTGTTTGCATATTCAATGCAACATTTTTAACTCTGGTATCATATTACTAGTAAACTCTTTCCAAGTAGATTCCTCCTTCAGTCTTTTCAACCAACTAATTTTCATCGCTGACAAAAAACGATTTCATATTAAGCATTCTTAAACCACCTTTGCTATATTCTTTACACACTATAGACTTTTTTGTTGTTGTTGTTTTACTTTGTTTTTCATTCCAAAGAAAGGTATAAAGCTCTTTTTTCTTAGGAGGTTAGGAAGTTGTCAGGGGGGTCTGGTATATTAATCAAGAGATGCACAATTTTTGAAAATACTAGTGTTTTGATTACTGTTATTTTTCCAAAAGGAGTTAGTTGACTTTTTTCCCCATTTAATTCATCATTCTTTTCATGGCATTGAATTTGTCTTCATAATTAAGTCTAATATAGAGTTGGTATCTGTTGAGAACTTGATTCCTAGAATGTTCCGGGGTCCCAAATGAAGTTTTTGTCTCTCGTGTACTGAATCCAGTTTCTTCTTCGTCCAAGCCATACTACTGGACTTTTATCAGATTTATTTTTAGCCCACACATTTTTGAAAAGCTTAGTTGAGGCCGACACAGCTTCGATGAATGATCTTTATTTCGATCCCGAAATAGAGTAGTATCATCAGCAAACTGAGAAATCAGGGCCTCTCTACCATTGATAGTTAACCCTTTAATATTAGTGTTAGTATGCATCATGATTGACAGAATTCCAGCACAAATGAGATAAAGGGGGAAGGTGAGGCTGGGTCACCTTTGTTGTCTTACTCCTCTTCTTTTGTGGAGAACCAAGAGGATATATGACCATTTGACAACACAACACAAGAGGAAATATTTGTATAACATAAGTGCTTATACCATCTTTCATAATCAGGGCCAAATTTGAAATATCGTACAAACTGTACAAAGGTCCAAGATACACTATCGAACGCTTTCCTCAAAATCAATAGCAAATAATAGACCAGGAATGTTTCTTTTTCTGTGGAAAAACATATATTAATGTGGTCGTAGATTAGGCGAATATTTGCTCCTATTAGCGGCCTGCTTAGGCAGCCTTTTTGGCTTTCATGTTTAATTTTGTGTAAAACACTTTTTAGCCGGTTGGCAATACATGCTGATGCGTATCTTATATGTTACATTTGGAATGGCCATTGGAACGTCCAGTTTTATGAAATCGCTTTGGCTTACCCGTCTTTTCGGATGCCAAGTAATATGCCTTGCGTTGGAGTACAGATAACTGGCCGGTCCTTGAATCCTTCATTAATAGAACGCACAAGAAATTTACCTAAATTCAGAAAAAGAAAAAAAAATATAAAGTCACTACTGTAAAACACTGGAACCTGGGCTGTATGAAATTTTTCAATATTTTAAAAAGTGCGCACACGGGACAATTTCGCTCAGCTGTAGGCTCTGAGCTTCTATCATTGATGGACGTTTTCTCGGTTTTCGTAGTCATCACACCCAATGTTTTGCTTAGTGTAGCTTAGATCATGGCGGATGGTGAATTAATTCGTGTCAGGTCATCACAACACACTGTCCTTGCTTTGGCTTGGTGGATATTCCATTGATTCGCGTGCTTCATCATCCGATTGTTGGTGCCGCATAGCCCCATTGAGTGGAGTCGCCCGATCCGGATATTGGGGTCGGTTCGAATCAACGACCAGCATGCCAGTTTCTCGGTACAGGGGTATTTTCCTCGAGTTAACATTGGTTCGGCTCCACTTTCCCATATAGTCCTTCGAATGAAACAATAAACCGAGCGTTCCGTGTGTGAACGCACGCATAACATCTTGCATACACGTAAAATCCCATCACCCAGCTTTCGGAACGAGAACGGGGCCAGTTGGCCGTTGGTATGGATGACCACGTTGCATCAAGCATGCACCTTCACCCGAAGTTGGAGTATAGCCTGCCATTAATGGTCGGGATAAAAAACGGTCATACACACTAAACTCACGTCCCTAAACCAAGGGGTTTCCGTAGGAGTATCAGCCTGCTACGCAGAAGAAGAATAAGGTAACACTTGTTTTTGCCCCAGCCGTTAAAGTCCTGTAATCTTGGAGGAGTCTTAAAATAGATGATACTTCCAACACATCATCGATGCTTTTGCTTCAGCGGTGTTATATATATCATATATATACTATATAAATATATATATATATATATATATATATAGTATATATATATAATGTTATATATATATATATACATATAAATAATTTATATATATATATATATATAGTATATATATAATATATATATTATATATATATATATATATAGTAATATATATTATATATGTGTGTGTGTGTGTGTGTGTGAGGTGTGTGTGTGTGTAATTTATATGTATATATATATATACATATGGATTGGATTATGTATATATGAATCCGTAGGTAGACAGTTAAAATTAATTCTTACTAAAGAACAACTCCGTAATGTTTTTTTCTTGCCAAGCAAAACAAGCTTTTCCTTTTTGTTACTAATCATGAGCATTTACTCATGTGGGAAAAACGTAAAAGCGAAACTTTCATGAATTGGAACAGGTTTGAAAGCTTGAATGCCTTATGATTCAAGTTAAGTTATGATCAAGTAAGACAACTGACAAATTCAATGTGCCTTCATAGTCTATTATGATATTAACAGGGTGCAGAATATTGTCACTTGCATGAAATACCTCCAGTAAATTAGTTCAAACTGCAGTGACCTACAAACATTTGTTCCTCCACTTCTGATTGAATTTAATGATGGGATATTGCTCGAATATCAGAAATACACTTTTTATATACTTTTCATTTCATGGTGGTCTTATATGTCATATTAAATGATGTTTGCTTACAATACAATGTAATTATGGAGAACAGCCTGATAAAGAATGTCTAAAGGCCTTATAAAGAATTAAAAACAATAATGGAATGTTAAAAAAGAGGCAGTATTAGCTTAGGTGGACGGTTTTTTTCTTGTCAGTGCCAAGTCATCCACAGAACGGAGTATTTTCAGAGTAGACTACAGGACTAAGGAGACGTTCCACAGAACTTGTGGGTTTGCTTTAGTGTAGAGCCCACGTACATTTCTGCAACGCTTTCACCCGATCATTGCCGTCACAAAGGATGTCTTTGCTTCAGTGGTAGACTTGCGCCTCGATGGATGTCGCGCTTATTTAGTCTTCATAACAATCACAACACTATGACGTCTGTAGCTTCAGGCATAGGACTTCTGTCTCGTGGCATTTAGCCATTCTCACATCACAACACTCATGGCTTTGTTTCAGTATCAAGTACTACATCTCCAGCGAACATTTCACTAAGCCCCTAGTCATCACGACACTGATTTTTTGCTTCAGTAGTAGTAGTAGGTCGATATACATTTAACGACATTTATCAGTTCGCAATCATCGCAACACCGAACATCTTGCCAGTGATAAACCTTTCTCTCCGCGGAATTGTATTTAAATTACACTACACCAGCACAGCATTGTGTCTGTCTTCAACAGGTACATTCTCGGTGGACGGGAACTCGTTGTCTTCACGGAGGATCTGTTGCAGCTGGAAAGGCAGTACCGATCAAAGGTAGGACTTCCTGTCTTGGTGTCAGTCTTTTGTCTCGATCGATCTTAGTTTAACGTCTGTTCACAAGATAAAAGGTGACAATAACAAAGAGACGGAGAAAAAGCGAAATGATGCGGTCGCCGTGCAGCGTGCGTGTGTGTGAGTGTGTGCTTTTGTGTATGATGAGTGTGTGTGCGTGCGTGAGTGCGTGCGTGCGTGCGTGCGTGCGTGCGTGCGTGCGTGCCGTGGGTGGCGTGTGTGTTTGCTTTATGCAACAACGTCAACAACAAAACGACCTGTGGAGAAGAACGTGCGTGTATGTTGTTATCCACAACCAACAACAACAACGACAAACAACAACAACAACAACAACAACAACACGTGGAACGACGACCAATAGCAATTCGGTCGAAAGTCTGAAGACGGAAAAGAACAATGAAACAACAGCAGCAATAACACAAATCAGACGAAAATAATTAGAGTAAAGCTGAATGTCACAACTAACCAGTAATATGATATTGTTTGCAGAAACACTTCTCTGAGACATGAGGATCACTCATGACACATGAATTTTGCTGAAGCCCGGAGTGTCCTGTGACTAAATGTAATATCAAGTCCACACATAACTTATGCAATTCTTTCCGGAATCTCTCTCTCTTCTCTCTCTCCTCTCTCTCTCATCCACTCGCTTCTTAACTCATCGTCCGTCTTCACCTCTCTCGCTCCTCTGTCTGTCTGTCCTCTCTCTCTCTCTACTCTCTCCCTCTCTCTCTCTCTCGATCTACTCTCTCTCTCTCTCTCTCATTTCCGCGAGTCTCCACTCTCTCCTCTCTTTCCCTCGTGTCTCTCTCTCTGTCCCTGCGTCTTTATGTGAAAAGTATGTAATGCACATGCGCTGCACACACACACACACACACACACAAACAATACACACACACACACAACACACTCACTCTCACACACCACAGCACAAACACACACAACCGTGTCCATCTCAACTTCCTCCCCTCCCCCCATGACAGTTGACAGCAGAACGGAGAAAGAAAGTGGTGAAAGAGCCAGAGACGTTGGGTGATAGAATTTTGGCACAGTGACAAAGTAACAGACACCACCCATCTGCCTGATTTCTACCTCTCTCTCGTCTCTGTCTCTAGTACTCTGTCGTCTCTCTCTCTCTCTCCCCCGCCTCTCTCTTCATCTCTCTCTATCTCTCACCTCTCTCCTCTCACCAAGTCTCCTCATCTCCTCATCTCTCCTCTCTCTGGAGTGTGGTGTGTGTGTGTGTGGTGTGTGTGTGTGGGGTGGTGTGTTTTGTGTGTGTGTTGAGTGTGTTTTGTGTGTATTGCGATGCCCCACCCCAGTGTTTAAAGTGATGTCTACTTGATTGAGCATTTCGGCCTTTGTAATCTTCCGCGTTTTTAATCTTAGTGGCTGTCAACATTCAGACATGTTAGCACAGTCTTTATCTGGAACTATGATGAGGATAGAGGATGAAATGAAACATGATGATGATGGTGGTGGTGGTGGTGGTGGAGGTGGTGGTGTGATGTTGATATATTGACGACTGACGATACGATGACGATATGATTGAATATGATGATCGATAGATATGATGATGATGATGATGAATGATGATGATGAGATATGATGACAATAGCATGATCTGATGATGATATAGATGATGATGATGGATGATGATGATGATGATGATGACGATGACGATATGATGATGATGATGATGATGATGATGATGAAGATGACGCCGATATGATGATGTGACATGAGTAGGATGATATGATGATTATGATGCGATGATGAATGACTGGAGATGATGATGATGATGATGAAACGCCGATATGATGATTGATGATGATGTAGAAGATGATGATGATGATGAATGATGATGAGGATGACTGATTGACGACGAATGAACGATATGATGCAACATGATGATATGATGATGATGATGATTGATGATAGGTGAGATATGAACGACGACGACGATATGATGAATATGATTTGATGAGAAGATGATGAAGACGACGACGATAATGATGATGAGGAGTGATATTTACGTCATTCTTTATTCCACTCCCACCGTATAATCCATCTGTAGCAGGTTCTGCTATACTGAACTGCTTTCATGCTTCTTCAACCATTATACCGTAATTCGTTTTAGGACTTGTAAGGTCTAACGTTTCAGCCTTACAACAACGCTGGTTTACTTTCTGGAGACCCCGCACAAACCCACGCTGTCCAGGTAGATGTAACGTTGTCAACTATACTCCTCCTTCCCTGCTCATTGTCTTCTTTATAACCTCCAGTCACTCTGTTGTTTGTAGATATCTCCAACCTTTCTAACTCTTGATAATACAATAATAATTTTAATTTTTTATTAGCGCCTGTTCTCTTAAGATTAGGTCTCTAAGCGCTTTACATATAATATAATAATACGCTCTCGTGTACCCACCAGCGGCCATACCTAGTATGCCGACTGAAGAGCTCACTGCCGGCTCATCATTCATTCGTTTTCCCGTATCATCCGGTCAACAGTATCGTGCACTCAATTTTCCCTTACTTCCTTCATTCCTTTCCACATTTCACACTTCAGGGTGCAATGCTATGTTAACGGTTATTATCCATACACGAGCCAACAGGCCCTTCTCTTTTACCGAAAGTTGGTGCTGGGATTTTGTTAACGTGTGGTGGCAAGATGCTTCGTGCTTTCAACACACTAGGAACCTCGGTTTATATCTCATTTCGAAGGAGTGTATGGGAAAATGGATCCGAAAGCACCAATGTTAATAAATCCGTGAGAGAAATATCCCCCTGTACCCGAAATTCGAACCCCGCAAGCCTCGGATGTACGAGAGTTCCGGCGCTCTTCCAAACTGAGCTATTCCGGCCCCCCTGTAGCTATTCCGGCCACCCTGTCACCTTCTCAGAAGAAAAAGACATCATTTTAAAAAAAAATCTCCCACACTTCCGATTCTAATGAGCTTCAGATGTAAACAGACTCAGTTTTTGAAATCTCTCCTGCATCCCTAATTCTTAATCTCAGAAGTAACGTGACAATCAAGTTTTCTTGTTAAATCTCCATCTTTCCCTAATTCTTGTGACGCTTCAAAAGTAAGACTTAGCCTCAGTTTTTGCAAATCCTCTCTGCTTCCCCAATTCTTATTATCTTCAGATGTAAATTGACTCATGTTTTTGTTAAATCTTCCTACTTCGCTTAGACTCATTATAGAGCTCAGAAGTAAACTGACTCATTTTTAACCAAAACCCCCCCCCCCCCCCCCCCACACACACACACACACACACACACTGCCCAAACCTTATTAGCTTCAGATGTAAATTGACTCATTTTTTTGAAAATCGTCCAACGTCCCGAACGCTTGCAAGCTTCAGATATATACTGACTCCTTTTGAATCGTCGATACTCCCTAACTCTTCGTGTCCTTCACATGTACAGACGAGAGCTGTCTAGGACAGTTTGTACCCGCGAGAGGAAAAGGCAGGCGTTCCAATGGGAGCATGAAACAAAACGCCTGATCCAGGCGGTCAAAGACATTGATGCCAGCAAACAAGACTTTCGCCTTGAGTTTCCAAAGGCCGTAGATAGTTCGTATGATGGCAGAAGACCGGGCTCGTAAATAACAAAGACATTGCATGGGGAGCATGATTAGTCTTAGTATAAAAAAGACAAGGAAAACAATAATTAGAGAAGAAAACATTAAAAAGGAAGGGAAAAGGGAAAACTAGCAAAACGCCAGTGAAGAGCGGCTGTGAGTAAATAAAATAAAAAAGGGGCGGGGGGGTAAGGTGGGGGGGGGGAGAAAAAAAAAGTAGAGAAAGAAAAGAAAGGAGTGCTTCCGTGACTGCATGCAACTGAGGCATTTTATCAACAGATGAAAAGCGTATAAAAGTAGCTACTCCCAGTTTAGTCTTGAATATCATGAGATATATCCATAAAGATAAAAATCGTTTGAGCGTTATAGCCGTTAGTAACAGCTTTTCTGGTAACATCGCCATCAACCTGAACCCAGAATGAAAATACCTACAAATTTTTCAGAAAGATCGGCCAAGTATCTTTCTGAATATTCCATAAAGAAGAAAGCCCGTTGATGGGCCGTGAATAGCCTTAGTTAACGCTATAACGAAAAAAAAACATTGGCATCATCCGTGACCCAGAATGAACATATACCTACAATTTTCAGAAAGATCGCCAAGTACCGTTCTGACGATATTTCCATAAGAAGATAAAAACACATATGGGCGTTATAATCCGTTAGTAACGGAATATAACGTTAAATAAGAACATCGGCATCAACCGTGGACCCATAATGAACATACCACTACAAATTTCAAGAAAGATCGCCCAAGTAGTTTTGTTTTGATTAGTGATTGGGACACATTTTTGATCATGGACGGACAACAAACTCACACACACACACACACACACCACACCACAGAGCATTTTCCTTTCGTTCCCATTCTAAAAGTACAACCCTGTTCATAAGAACTGTGAGTACAAACAGAAAAGTCTGGAACAGTCAACGAGCGAACACTACAGCCCTGTGTGAACACAAAGGACATGAAACATGACGAACGACCGATGGTGATGATGATTTCATACCGACATTCTCAAGTCTACGTCCTGATGTTTGTAGGAGCCCAGGGATTACGAGGATACATAAATAATAATAATAACTCAAATAATAATAAATACTACATAGCGCCTATTCCGCGGCTAGAGACCAAGCTCTACGCTGCCTACCTGGGAGTGCCGACTGAATGACTGCCAGGCCGGGCGCATCATTCTCTGTTTGTTTCCCTTGTCAATCCATCAGTAATCGTATTCACAAATATCGACAGTCATTTTTCCTTACTCCCTTCTAATATCTTCCATTTTTTCACGCAGGGTGCATGCTATGGTGTAAACCGTTGTCATCATACCAACGGCCCAAACTGCCTTCTCCCACGAAAGTTGGCGATGGATTTTACGTGTTCAAGATGTTTATGCGTGCGTTTCACACACGGAAACACTCGTTGATAGTCTCCATTCGAAGGACGGGGGGGTGGGGGGGGGAGGCAATGGAGTCCGAACCCAATGTCACTCCGAGAAAAAACCCCTTACCGAAACGCCCGCCCGGCGGAGTTCGAAACCCGCAAACCCCAGGATCACCAAGATTACGAGTCCCCGGAGCTCTACCAAACTGAGCTTATTTCCGGTTCCCATAGGGCTGCAACAGTGAAACGCCAATCGAAAAATCCCAGACCATTCAAGCGCTTAATGAAACTAAAAAAACGATTAAAAAAAAGTTCGATCGATGAAGGATGCCGATTTAATTATAAAAATAAAGCGATCGGAGTGAAGGATGCATTGAGACGATTTCATTAAAAAACCTAAAAGTGGATACGGACTGAAGATGCCCGATTTTCATTAAAAAAAAAAGAAAAATAGAAATCGGATACGATGAAGGATCGAGTTCATTATTAAAAAAAAATGAGGATCGGATTAAGGAATCCGTGATTTCATTTAAAAAAAAAAAAAAAGAAACTCTGATCGGATGAAGGAGGCAGATTTCATTGGGGGCCAAGAACAAAATCACTAACGAAGGAACATCTGGGAACAAGGTCTTCATGGAACACACATAAGATTTTCGCGTCATTGGAAGCACAGCATCCAAACACCAAGAAAAGATTTTCATGCTGGGTGGTATAGGAGCGGGGAAAACGTCGTCACCTTATAAATACTCCCACTGTGTAGAAGACTGTCCCCAGATACATGAGCCTGTGCTCTGTTGAATGTGCCGTTCATGTTCATGGGTACGATCACTACTGCTTTTGGAAAGTTTCCCGGACCACCATCCCCAAAGAGAATCGGGTCTGGTATGATTTTTTTTCGTTGTTGTTGTTTAGTTGTTGTTGCTGGTGATGTCCTGTTGTTGTTGTTGTTGTTGTTGTTGTTTTTGTTTGATCGTTGTTCTTCTTCATTTGTTTTTTCTTCGTCGTCTTCTTCATCTGCTTTTCTTCTTCTTCTTCTTCTTCACATTCTTCTTCATTCTTCTTCTCTTCTTCGTTCTTCTTTCTTACTTCTCTTCACAAGCTTCTTCTTCTTCACAAGTCTTCTTCTTTCTTCTTCTTCTTCTTCTTCTTCTCTTCTTCTTCATCTTCTTCACTATCTCTTCTTCTTCTTCCCTTCTTCTTCTTCTTCTTCTTCTTCTTTCTCTATCTCTGGAGCTTGGGGCGTGGGGGTGAAAGGGGGTGGGGGGTTGAGTCTGGTGATCCTCGTCTGTTTCCATTTGCTCACCTTTCTGATGTGATGGTCCCGCAGACTCTTCGTTCTGATGTGATTGGTCACCAGACTCTCGTTCTTGATGTGATGGTCCCAGACTTCTCGTTCTGATTATGGGCCCAGACTTCTCGTGCTGATGTGATGTCCCAGACTTCTCGAATCTGTTCTTTTTTTCTTTTTTCTCCCCGATCGTTTTGCTTCATGCGTGTTTCTCTTCTGGTCGTCTCTTCTGTCTCCCTGTCATCCAGTCTCTGTCGCTGTGGTGGGGGTAGCCCGAGTTTCAGTCCTGCTGTTCACGTTCTCGGCTTAACCCACCCCCCCCTCTCCCATCTCTCTCCCCCTCTACCATCCTCTCTCTCATCTCTCTCTTCTCCCCTCTACTCCTCACTCTTCTCTCTCCTCTCCTCTTCATCTCGCTCCTCTCTCTCTCTCGTGTTTTCTGTGTTTCGTGTGTCCCCGACCAGCAGCTCGCTCTCCTCACCCCCTCCCCTCCCCCACTCTCACGCCTACTAATTCCACCCCTCTACTCTCTGTTTTATCCCCCCCTCTCTCCTCCCTCTTCTCCCCCCCCCCCCCCCCCTCCCGCTCCTCTCTCTCTCAATTCTGCGTTTCGATTCTAGTCTCGGTATTTCCACCCCTTCCGCTCGGGCCCCCCCCCCTTCCCCTCCCTTCACGCCTCTATTCCAGCCCTCTCCTGGGCTCCCTCCCTCCCTCTCCCCCCTACTCCTCTCTCTCTCCTCCGTCATCTCGCAACTTCTCTCTCTCTCTCTCTCCTCTCCTCCTGTTTCTCTAGGATCTGTAATCCACCCCCCCGTTTCCCCACCCCCCACCCCACCTCCCCATTACCACCCCTCTAACGTCCATCCCCTCCTCTCCTCCCTCCTTTTTTCTTCTGTCCCAACCGCCCCCTACCCCCCCTCGCCCCCCCCCCCCCGAAGTAATGTGTATAACCCTATGTTACAGCGGAACTACAAGAAAATCTGATTCGTTCACATGCGACTGGTGAGTTTGGATTAGTTTGTACATGTGCATTACATATGTGCATGATCCATGTTTCGAGCGTGCGTAAAAGTGTGTGTGTGTTGGTGTGGATGTGTGTGTGTGTTTGTGAGTGCTTTGGTGTGTGTGTGTTGTGTGCGTGTGTGTGCATGAGACTCTTCTGTGTTGGTGTTACTTGCTTGTGTGTTATTGTTGTTGCTTTGTTAATGCTGCTGCTGGTGTTGTTGTGTTGTTGTTATTATTGTTGTTGTTGTTGTTTAATCATCGCAAGCTTTCATTATATAATTATTGATTAATAGTTTGATCCTCTCTGGTTATGTAGGCAGCGGCTGTGCATTTGTATTCTATGTAAAATGATACTTTGGGAGACTTTACTTTAACCTGCAACAATGATCAAAACGATGTAGTCACAGTAATATTAGAAATGGGTATAAGTGTGTGTGTTTCTATTCTCTGTCACATTTGGTGGTCGTACACAACGTCTGAAAGAATGACGTAAATAGATTGAAATTTGTTTTGTAGTGTGTGCACGTGAGAACGGTTGTCTAAATGTCACAACACGTGACCTCTGTCCCTGCTTGTCTGTCGTTCTGTCTCTCTGTCTCGACTCTCTCTCTCACACACACCCCACACACACAAATCACACAAACACACACCACACAAACACACACACACACAACACACACACACATCACACACACACACACACACACACAACACACACACTCTCTGCTCTTCTCACCTCTCTACTCTCTCTCTCACACACACACACCCAAACACACACAATCACATGTGTGTGTGCATACATGCACGTTTGTGAATATGGGTGCGTATGTGTGGGTGTGTGGGGGGAGGGGGGGTGGAAGGGGGGATAGTAACCTCTGAGTGAGCATAGGTGGTCGTTTGAGTGACTGTGTACGTGCACGGCGCGCGCGCTAATGTGTGTGTGGATTGTGTGAGTGTGACGCGCGGGTGCTTTTCGTGTGAATAGATACTGTGTTGTGTGTGTGTGTGTGTGTGTGTGTGTGTGTGTGTGGTGTGTGTGTGGTGGGCGCGCGCGCTGCGCGCACACGCGTTTCGAGTTATGTAAATGATGCTTTAGAACGTCTGTGCACTACACGTGGAATGTTGGAGCGTGTGCAGGTGTTGGCCCTGGACTGGTCCCCCCGAAAGGGACCCGGATTGTTGCTGCGGCCTGAGAATCCAAAAACACCGAAAATACTGGGCCAAAGGGCTACAGCGGCCACTCCCTGCACATCCCTGCAACATTACATTGATGCCATGTCATGGTCCAGATCATCGGACTCAAGGCGCACGGGCGCGCGCATCAACACACATAGGACGCACAGCACGCACACACACACACACAACACAACACACACACACACACACACACCACACCACACACACACACACACAACACACACACCCACACACACACACATCACACAATACCCCACCCACACAAACACACACACACTGCAACCGCACATGCACGCACACGCCCGACGCACGCACGCGCGGCCCACACACCACACACACACACACACACACACACACACACACACAACACACACACACACACACACCACACACAATCCACAACCACCACATCACATGCAGGCACACACGCCACCCACAGACACAACAGACATACAGACAGACAGACACACACACACAACACACACCACACACCACACACATAAAACACACACACACACACACACACACACACACACACAACACCCGACACACACACACACACAGTTTTCACAACAACACACACACACACATGCGCGGCGCGCACACCCACACCTAACCCACATGCAGGCTACACACACACAACACACACACACACACACACACACACACACACACACACACACACACACACACACATATACTGGCGGCGCGCGCGCACCCACACCGCACGCACGCACACACATAACGCACACACACACACACCGCACACACACACACACATAGCAACCACACACACACACACACACACACACACACACACACACACACTACGGTCATGCTGATTATAAGCGCGTCCAATAAGATAATAGTACTGAATAATCCTTAAACGTCTTTCCATAAGAGATTACTTTTTATTTTCTCTCTCTATTCAATCAGACCCGCCACCTACCCGCCCCCCCCTCCCCTCCCACCTCTCCCACCTTCCCACCCTTCACATTCCCTGAAACGTCGGTCCCCTACCTTCCCAAAACTTGCAAGAAATTGTCTACACACACACACTTATCCACGCGCGCGCGCGCGCGCGCCGCATGCACAACAACAAACACACACACACACACACACACACACAACACACACACAACACACACACACACACACACACACGACACAGACACAAAACAACAACAACAACAACAGCAACAAAAGCCTGCATTCAATATTTCTCCTAATCAAAACTTACGTGCCCTTGTTTTTGTTTATTTTTGTTCCCCCCCCCCGCATCGCACCCCCCCCCCCCCCTCCTCCAACACCCCTCCACCCGCACTCCTAACCCCCCGATCCCCTCTGTCCCAGACAGTCCTTCATTATGATCTTGTGCTGGCGAGACTGAGAGTCTTCAAAAATAGCTTGTCTTCAGATAGTTTGGGCCAGCACAAATTTGAAGTTATTACATTATTCTAAAGCACATCTGGCTCACGCGTCGTGGCGGGGTAGTTCGTTTTGTTTGCTTTGTTTGTTTGTTTGTTGTGGTTTTTTTTACCCTTAATCATGCTAGAAATGATGCTTTGGATAAGGAGGTAAAAGAAGCTCATTTTAAAGTAAAGGAAAAGGCCAAAGACTGGAATTGTCTGTGGGCTCCCTTACCTGGTCCGGTTTCATTCACAGTAGATTCATGAGACGTTTACACGGAAGCACTGCTGTAAAAAAAAAAAAAAATTAAAAAAAAAATTATCCTCTGTTTCATTAATATGATTTTCGCAAACATGCCAGTTAGTAGAAAAATCCCCTTTTATATGCCAACATACGTGTCTTGTTACAGAAATTCATTTCATGAAGGACTTTTTTATTCTTACTCTGCACAAAGAAAGAATCCACAAGAGAGCTGACAAGGTGAACCTAGAAACGGAATGCGAAAACCATCCGTAACTCTTTCTCTTAGTCCCCCCCCTCCCCCCCCCCCCCCCCCCCCTCCCCCCCCTCGATTTTTACCCCCCTTATTCTCCGTCTTCTCCCTTTGGCAAATGCCACTCTCCATCATCGACTGCTGTCCCTATAAACTACTAACTAACTAACTCTCCAAAACTGAATCCAAAACGTTCCCTTCTGCTGCAATATTCAATTGCAGGCCCTGAGAATAAAATAAAATAAAATCCAACAACAGAATCTCTTCCTCCTCTTGGGCATGTAAGCCCATGTTTTCGGTACACCACCCCCGCCTGCTCCCTTCTCATTTCTATGAAATGAGAGAGGTAGTATTCTCATCTCCAAGAATATGTTTTCAACCTGCGTCTGTTTCTTTGTTTGGTTCCCTATTCTTCAATCTAAGACATAAGAGCAAGCTTTGTTTATAATTCAATATTTCTTGCAGTCATTGCAACACCAAGCTGCTCTGTAAGTTGCTGGAACGGTGCGGTACTTATCCTTGGAATTTATTAGTTTGTTGTATATATATATATATATATATATATATATATATATGTGTGTATATATATATATACTCACACATGAACACACGCGTGCGCGCATATGCACACGTACGAAGCGGGTACTTCTGACACTTGTGCAATTCAAGAGAGAGAGAGGTGAGGTTGGGGAAGGGTGGGGGGTGGGGGCAAAATGAAGTTCGGGGGTAAAGGGGTAGAATGGAGTAGAGATATAAAGAGGTGGGGGTGCGGGGTTACAGTGATGAAGAGTGTCAGGATGATGGAGAGGGGAGGGGGAGGGGGGTGTCTTTGCAAGTCTTGACGTGGTTTCATTACTCTGTGCAGAGAGTCATCGCTTCTGTGACCGAGTGCAGGATGCCTATACCCTTCGGTGTTGTCCTCAGGTATGGCCAATGTCCTGTCATCACACAGTGTGTCTTTGTTATCATCATCATCATCTTCTTCTTCTTCTTCTTACCAGTCTTCTTCTTCATAATCTTCTTCACAATCTTCTTCTTCTTCTTCTTCACAATCTTCTTCTTCTTCTTCTCATCTTCTTCTTTTCTTCTTCTTCTTCTTCTTCATCTTCTTCTTCTTCTTCTTCTTCTTTCTCTTCTCACAATCTTCTTCGTCTTCTTCTTCACAATCTTCTTCTTCTGCTCTTCTTCTGCTCTTCTTCTTCTTCTTTCCCTTTTCACAATCTTCTTCTTCTTCTCTTCTTCTTCTCCTTCTCCTTCTTCTTCTTCTTCTTCATTACAATCTTCTTGTTCTTCTTCTTCTTCCTCACAATCTTCTTCTTCTTCTTCTTCTCCTTCTCCTTCTTCTTCTTCTTCTTCTTCACAATCTTCTTCTTCACAATCTTCTTCTTCTTCTTCTCCTTCGTCTTTGCAATCTTCTTCTTCACAATCTTCTTCTTCTTCTTCACAATCTCCTTCTTCACAATCTTCTTCTTTTTCTTCTTCTTCTTCTTTTTTTTTCTTCTTCTTCTTCTTCTTCTTCTTCACAATCTTCTTCTTCTTCCTTCTCTCCGTGAAGTGTCATGGAGCTGCGCAGTGAAGAACAGCTCTCTGTGTGTGGAGTGCCAAGGCCTGAGTGTCTGCAGTTGGGCTTCCTGTCTGTGTGACGGCGTCAACCCATCGTGTCTTCTGTCTTCCTCTCCGTCTCTCTGGCCGTTGGATCCAGTGACTGGCCAAATCAACGTAGTTTTCTTTGTAGATGTCTTCTTCTTCTTCTTCTTCTTCTTCTTCTTCTTCTTCTTCTTCTTCTCGAACACTCTAGATGGGAACGCCAGCTCCTCTGACGAATGCTGCCGTGCGCTGTAGGTCCTCAAGGCACCGTAGAGCTTCCTCTCCACTGATGTTTGCTCCGTCCATATCTGTTGTCTCAGAGCTTCGTGCGACGAGCAATCCTGCAGTAGATGTGCTGTTGTCATACTGCCGGTCTGGCATGGACACTGGTCTGACTGGCCGATCCTGAACTCGGTAAAGAGGTGATAGTTCAGGCGGTTGTGGCCTGTCCGCAGCCTGAAGATGGCCACCTGCTCTGATCTTGTTAGCAGGTGGTACGGGTCATGTCTATTGAAACGTGGATGCTCCTGCAACCAC